>CM038041.1:185733741-186333741 GCA_021397845.1 Areca catechu
TGCATAGATTCACTAGAAACAAGTACCGATAAGAGTATTGTTATATATAACCGGTCTCCCTCCGAATCAGATCGAGTCCGACCGACCGACCCACCAAAGGTCCGATCGACTCTTCAGCTAGGTCCGACTGTCCCACTTCAGCCAGGTCCATATCGGTCTAAAACGGGCCGCTCCAACGATGGCCCGGAGGTTCTAGAGGCTCCTTCCAGCTGGTACCAGAATTCCATTACAATAGATTCCTGACATCTCGGTGTCATTACCCTGCAGATCCCACGGCGCCATTCCCTCCTGGTATCACCTGGCCACTACCGAGATTCCTCTAAGGGCAAATTGGCCATTTCTAGCCTAGCTCCTTATAGATTCTGATAAAGTTTCGCACCTATATAAGATAAAGGGGGACCCCGAGGTAAGCAGGCTCTTCCTTTTCCATGATCTATCTTCTTTGCGATTTCTCCATTCTATTGCTCTAAGTCTCTCACTGACTTGGCCATCGGAGTGTCCCCCGCCGAAACACCACCGGTCCGTGGAACCTTTTTTGCAGGAACCGGGAGACGCGTACTCCAGCAAGCCCGGTCGAGGAAGCCTAGTCTGGGACATTCAGCGGCAACAGATTGGTGCTAGAAGGAGGGGCGCCGCCTGAACCTTCACCCTTGTGTTCCTTCTTCGAAAGGAGGGATCCACCGCTAGACAAGACGATTGTGAAAGGAAGAGCTCAAAATACCTCCAACAGGAGAGACCGCTCCCAAGCGAGCTCGGAAGAACCTCTCAGGGAGAACGACGCCGCCCAGCCTATCATTATCCTGGGACAGCAGTAGTTCCAGACCCTTCTAAACTGCATCGACACTCTTGCCGCCGCGGTTCAGAACCTTCAAGACGCGGCCAATGATAGACAGCAGCCGCTCGTGGCATCCAGAACTAGTCATCCACCTACTGCCGAAAGAAGTTGACAGCAAGGAGTCCCTCGACACTGCTCCCACGCAACCCTAGAGCCCCGAAGGTCGCAGAGGACTCATGTCGATAGGAAAAGAGTGAGGTCCGCCTCACACTCTTCTGACGATTCGGTCTTCGACGATGACTAGCGACGCGATAAAGATCCGAGGGACTACACCAGCAAGCTCCAATGCATGGAGGAGCAAATTGCCAAACTGGTCGACCGGCAAGAAGGAGAAGAAGCACTGGCGTACGACTCCCACCTACCATTCTCCGCCAGAATTATGGGAAAAATTATCCCCCGTCACTTCATGATTCCCCAGGTGGATGCTTACGATGGCACCACCGACCTTCTGGATCATTTGGACACTTATAAGGCCCACATGATGGTACAGGGCACCTCCGACACCCTCCACTACATCACCTTCCCCGCAACACTCAAGAAGGTGGCTCGGATTTGGTTCTCCGCCATCCGATCAGGTACGATCCATTCCTTCCATCAGCTGGAAAAACTCTTTTTGTCCCATTTCAGGACCTGCAGCCGGGCACCGAGGAACATGGATTACCTCTTCCTCATGCAGCAGAAGGAAGGAGAAACCCTCCGGGAATACATGGCCCGATTTAATTCGGCGATCATGAAGATCCCGGACCTCAATGAACACGTGGCTATGTCGGCCTTCAAGAAGGGGCTGCGATCGTCTAGGCTCACTTTCTCACTAGATAAAAAGTTTCCGACAAGCTACTCCGAACTACTGGCCCGGGTCCAAAAATATGGCCTGGCATAAGAACAAGCGGCAAGCCAACATCAGGCTGAAGGAAGGTTGGCTCCCAAGAGGAGTGATAGGGCTCCCGAAGTCCGACCTCCCAGTGATGGCACCAACTCGACCCGATGACGCAGCCCTAGTCGAAGGACTTCCCCAGGAAGTTCGAGACTTACACACCTCTCTCCCTCCCAATGGAGAAAATCCTTATAGAGAAAGAGAAGGAAACCTTCTTGCAAAGGCCTCGTCCGATGAGGAGTCCCTCCATGTCGAGGAGCAAGGACAAGTACTGTCGGTTCCACCATGACCATGGGCACAACACAGAAGATTGCCTCCAGTTGAAGAACGTGATCGAAGATTTGATCAGGCGAGGGTACCTACATAAGTACGTCCGACCCCAGGGGAGCCAAGCTGAAACTTCCACTGCTAGAAACCCCCGCGGAGGAAACAAAGCTGTCCAACCAATACCCCACCGATGGAAATGTTGGCATGATCCACCGCCGGTCCGACTGGAGGGACGAGGGAGGTCGGAACATCTCAAAGAGGCCTCAGGGTTCTAATGTAATTAGTTTCTCCAGATCTCCGGGAACGATCTCGTTGTTGTGTCGGCAGTAATTACCAATTATGATGTAAGGAGGATCCTCATTGATAATGGAAGCTTCACTAAGGTTTTGCTATATGATGCCTTTGTCAGAAAGAATCTGCCTAGAACTAGGCTGCAAGAATCCCTAACACCGTTGACTGGGTTCGGAGGGAACTCCGTTGGTGTAGAGGGAGAAATAACTCTGCCCGTAACCATCGGGTCAGAGCCTTATCAAAAAACTAGGGATGGCAATTTTTACCAACCCGATAGATATCCGACCCGACCCGACCCTAATGGGGCAGGTAAAGCCCGACCCGTCTAATTTATAAATGGATATGAGTCATATAAAAAAAAACCTAACTCGGGTTCGGGTCGGGAATGGATAGTAGTACGCCCTGACCCGAACCCGACCCGTTTATATATAAAAAAGACTATGTTTATAAAATATTTAAATAAATTAGATATGGGACGAATATACCGACCCGATCTGACCCGTTTAGGCTTTAAATAAACTACATTTTATGAGTTCGGGTATACCCGACCCGACCCGATTCAAACATGATTTTTTTATACCCAACCCGACCCGTGACGAGTATGGGACGGGTATGGGGCGGATAATTTTTTAGTGAGGCGGGTATGGGTTTTGGGTGACCCGACCCAAACATGGCCCATTGCCATCCCTACAAAAAACCCTCCCCATCGATTTTGTGGTCGTCCGCATGACATCAGCCTACAACGCCATTTTGGGACGACCGGCCCTGAAGAAGTTCCGAGCCATTGTGTCTACTTATCACTTGTTGGCAAAGTTCCCGACTCAGAACGGGGTCGGAGTGATGAGAGGGATCGCAGGATGGCTAGACAATGTTTGACCATTCAGGATAGACAATTGGAAGACTGTTTCGCCTTGGAACAACTTGATCCTAGGTCCAAAATTGACTGCTACGGAGAACCGATCGAGAGGATCCTATTCGTATCTCTTAGGAAGGATGATCCTACTAGGGTCATGCAGATCAGGAGCACGCTCAGCAAGGAGGCCAAATCAAAGCTGGTCAGCTTCCTACGAGACAATTCTGACGTCTTTGCCTGGTTGACATCCAACATGCCTGGCATCCCATCGGAAGTCATAACCCATCGGCTTAAGGTGGACCCTACCTACAAGCCTGTCCGCCAGAAGAAGAGGACTTCACCCCTGAGAGACAGAGTGCGGTTGATGAGGAGGTCAAGAAGCTCCTCGAAGCTGGCTTCATCAGAGAAGCCCACTACCCTAACTGGCTGAAGAATGTCATGATGGCGAGGAAGGCCAACGGAAAGTGGAGGATATATGTGAACTACGCTGACCTCAACAAGGCCTATCTAAAGGATAGCTTTCCCTCACCAAAGATCGACCAACTGGTGGATGCCACTGCCGGTCATCAACTTCTGAGCTTCATGGATGCCTTCTCCGGGTACAACCAGATCAGCATGGACCCGGAAGACGAGGAGAAGATAGCCTTCTTCACTGACATAGGGATGTACTACTATAAAATGATGCCTTTCGGACTAAAGAACATCGAAGCCACATTCCAGAGGCTGATCAACAGGATCTTTGAGGGACAACTTGGAAGAAACATGGAGGCATATGTTGACGACATGATAGTCAAGAGCCTCCAGAGAGCCGACCACATCAAGGATCTAAAAGAGTCCTTCGACATCCTGAGGCACCACCGGATGAAACTGAACCCTACCAAGTGTACCTTCGGGGTGACCTTGAAAAAATTTATCGACTTTCTGATCACCCAGCGAGGAATTGAGGTCAATCTAGATAAAATCAAGGTCGTCATCGACATGGGGCATCCGACCAACAAGAAGCAAGTGCAAGAACTTGAAGGTCGTATAGCCTCTCTCAGTCGCTTCATTTCTAGGTCAGCTGAAAGGTGTCTCCCTTTCTTTAAAATGATGTGGCAGCTGGATCGCTTCTAGTGGACCGACCAATGCCGGTCGGCCTTCGAAGCACTAAAGACGTACCTGAAGACTCCCCCTTACTTACTAAGCCTTTGGAAGGAGAGTCCCTGTACTTGTATCTGTCCGCATCGGACGAGGCTATGAGCTCTGTCCTTATCCAAATTATGAAGGACAACCAGCAAAGGCTGGTCTATTACATCAGCAAGGTACTACATGATGCCGAGATAAGGTATCCTAAGATGCAGAAGCTTGTCTACTCTTTAATTATAGCAGCTAAGCGACTGTGACCCTACTCTAGGTGCATCCAATCATCGTCCTGATTGATCAACCTCTCAAAGCAATCCTCAGGAGCCCCGATACCTTGGGTCGGCTCACCAAGTGGGCTATTAAGCTTGATAAATTTGACATCTTCTTCCAACCTCAGTCGGCCATGAAGGCTCAGGTGATTGCCGACTTTATAGCAGAGTGTACCTGGAGACAGGGGACACCTCTGTAAATGGCCGACACACCTGGGGATGATACTGTTGAAGGGTCAGACCCCACCTGGACACTTTACATGGACAGGGCATCTAACCTTTCTTGTTGCGGAGCAGGATTAATCCTGGCCGACCCCGACGGACAGAACCTGGAGTATGCCCTACGCTTCGTATTCCAAGTATCAAATAACCAGGCGGAGTATGAAGCCCTCCTCGCGGGACTGAGGATGGTTGACGAACTAAGCATCGGTCGAATCAGAGCCTTCTCGGATTCCCAGCTGGTGGTCAACCAGGTGAGAGGTGAATTCGAGGCGAGAGATCCGACCCAGGCCAAGTACTTGAGTAAAGTGCAGAACCTTATGGCTCGACTCAAGTTCTTTGAGATCATCCACATACCTCGGGAGCGAAACTCCTGGATGGATGCTTTATCATGGCTGGCCACTACCGTCACTGATTCCTCCGATCGGGCTTTCGAGGAGCACCTACAAAGTCCAAGCATTGCCGAAGAGACATCGGGAATCCATCAAGTGGAGCGAGAGGCTTGTTGGATGGACCCCATCCTCACGTTCTTCAATGAAGGAACCTTGCCAGAAGATAGGGCCGAAGCCAAACATGTACGCTGGACGGCCTCGAAGTACATCGTCCTCAACGGGACCCTCTACAAGCGATCATTTATGCAACCACTGCTCGAGTGCCTAGGACCATCGGATGCTGATTACGTACTTAGAGAGGTGCATGAAGGCATATGTGGTGACCACCTGGAAGGTAGATCCTTGGCCTACAAGATCATCTGACAATGCTATTACTGGCCAACCATCCAGAAGGATACTGTAGACATTGTTAAAAGATGCGACACAGGCTAGAGGTACTCCAATGTTCAAAGGTGACCGGCTAGTCAGCTAACCCCATTGACAGCCTCCTGGCCATTCGCACGGTGGGGAATGGACATTCTCGGGCCATTTCTTCCATCATCTGGACAACGGAAGTTCCTAATTGTAGCCATCGACTACTTCATCAAGTGGGTGAAAGATGAACCACTGGCACAGATTATCGAAGCCAAGATGGAGACCTTCGTCTGGAACTGCATCATCTATCGGTTCAGCATACTGTAGGCAATCATCACCGACAATGGGAGGCAATTTGATAATTTGAAGTTCCAGGATTTCTATCAATAGTATCATATCTCCCATCGGTTAACTTCAGTCAGACACCTCCAATCCAATGGGGAGGTCGAAGTCACCAATCAGACAATTCTGCATGGCTTGAAGACCCGACTGAATGACGCCAAAGGGCTCTGGGCCGAAGAACTCCACTCGGTACTCTCGACCTATCGGACTACCTCCCGCATGATAACTAGGAAAGCTCCATACAATCACACTTACGAAAGCGAGGCGGTCATACCAGTGGAAGTCTTCTTGCAGTCCCTCCGGATTGATCATTTTGCTGAACCAGCCAATTCTGAACAGAGAAGGGCTGACCTCGACTTACTCGAGGAGATCCGACTCCAAGCAGACCTGAGGATGGTGACCTGTCATCAAAGAATGGCCAGATATTATAATTCTCGAGTCAAGACTTGAAGCTTCCAGGTCAGAGACTTGGTTCTACGGAGATCAAAGATATCCAAGCCAACTGAACAAGAAAAGCTCTCCCCCAACTAGGAAGGCCCCTATCAGGTAGTCGAAGTGATCCGAACCGGAACCTACCAACTCAAGCATCTAGACGGACGATAAGTGGCACATCCTTGGAATGTAGATAACCTTCGTAAATATTATCAATAATGACAGCAATTTACTCTACAAAGAAGTCTGACCCTAATCGGCAAAGGCTCTAGTGTAGCCCACTAGAGTCTGACCCCGATCGGCAAAGGCTCTAGGACAGCCCACTCAAATCCAATCTCGATCGGCAAAGGCTCTAGTATAGCCCACTCAAGTCTGACCCTGATCGACAAAGGCTCTAGTGTTGCCCGCTCAAGTCCAATCCTGATCGGCAAAGGTTCTAGGGCAGCCCACTCAAGTCCGATCCCGATCGGCAAAGGCTCTAGGGCAGCCCACTCAAGTCCGACCCCGATCGGCAAAGACTCTAGTGTAGCCGACTCAAGTCTGACCCCGATCGGCAAAGTCTCTAGGGCAGTCCACTCAAGTTCGATCCCGATCGGCAAAGGCTCTAGTGTAGCCCACTCAAGCCCAACCCCGGTCGGCAAAGGCTTTAGTGTAGCCTATTCAAGTCCGACCCCGATCAGCAAAGGCTCTAGGGTAACCCACTCAAATCCGATCTCAATCGGCAAAGGCTCTAGTGTAGCCCACTCAAGTCTGACCCTGATCGGCAAAGGCTCTAGTATAGCTTACTCAAGTATGATCCCGATCGGTAAAGGTTCTAGGGCAGCCTACTCAAGTCCGATCCCGATCGGCAAAGGCTCTAGTGTAGCCCACTCAAGTCCGATCCCGATCGACAAAGGCTATAGTGTAGCCCACTCAATTTCGATCCTGATCGGCAAAGGCTCTAGGGCAACCCACTCAAGCCCGACCTCGATCAGCAAGGGTTCTAGCACAGCCAACTCGAATCCAACCTCCATCAGAAAGCAATTTATGGGATCCTTAAACACCTAAGGTATTTTCCTACAAACAGCTAGATCGAAGATCCCTTAGGAATAATTCATAAGGAGATGGATTCGGACTAAGCCAACCTTTCGACACTTAGAAAGATCTCTTATAAATGGCTAAGTTAAAAGCCGATGGTGTGCTCGGCAACCCCATAAGGGGCCGTTGGTCGGCCACCTTCTTCAGGCAGGAATAGTCCATTAAAAAAAAAAAGGGAGGGGGAGCACAACAACAATAGCAAGACAAAGCAGAAGATGAACATCAAGATGTTATTTCATTGATCAAAAACTTTGTATAAGATATAGGCAGACTTTTACAGCTGGTTCTAAGTCTTGCCAAGAATTTACAAATAAGAAGATCTATCCCGCTCGTCGAAGGAGCTTCGGCTTCGGCCTCCTGCACCGTATCCGGAGCCTCAACCAAGGCCTCCGTCAGTCCTATATTGGCAATGGTTTGGGCGTCGACCCCGGTGTCGGTCGGGGCCTCTTTTTCTTCTGACGGGTGCGTCAGCTATATTGAGGACATGCCAAGCTCCGGGAAGGCTTCGACCACCTTCTTCAAGCAGTCGTCGAAGCCATAGTCATAGCTCGCCGATCCAGCCTCCTTCATTTCATCATTGAAGATGGCCAAGACCTTGTTGTTGACTCCACTAATTGATTTTGATGATAAGCAAAATAGTTAAGTATAATTTGAGGACTAATGATTTGCTTTAAATGTGTTTTCATTGAAAGGATGCTCACAAAATTTGAAGAAGCCCAATTGTATTAAAGAACCAAGTTTGAATGGAATGATTGCACAAAACAAGACTTGGACACTCAAAGAGTTGGTTGAATGGATGACCAAGGCAAATGAAAACATGTTCCAGCACAAGTTCAGCAAATTCTGTACCTTTTTGATGATGTATCGACTCAAGATGTCGACACATGACATGATGTGTCGACACATGAAGATGGTGTGTCGACACATGAAGATGGTGTGTCGACTCAGACCCGCACGTAGCGAAATTTCAAATGGCACAGATGATGTATCGACACATGGACCTTATGTGTCGACTCAAGGTATCAACACATGGATCAACACATTGCCTGAGAATTTCAAGCCACTGAACTTGCTGAAGTTGAAGGAACAGTTGATATGTCGATACACGGACCTAATGTGTCGACTCAACTGAGAATGTATCGACTCAGCTGATTTTTTCAGAGAATCTGAATGGAACATGTTGAACTTGTGTCGACTCAAAAAGAACATGTGTCGACCTAATATGTCGACACATGAAGAGGAAGTGTCGACACATGGAGTTCTGACAACAGTAATGGCTAGTTTTTTCAAACGCAGAACTCTTCCAAATGCCCTCCAATGGCTAGTTTTTCAAGTATAATGGCTAGATTTCGATTTTGGGGACTTGGGAAGGTATATAAAGGCTTCAAATCAAATCAAGACAACAAGGATTCACAAGTATTGAATATCTAAAAAGAGTTTAAAGAGAAAAGAGCCTTAACTCCTATTCATTCAAAGCCCAACCACTCTCAAGCAAAGAGAAGCCTTCCAAGCATTCAAAGCTATCAAGTACATTGAAAATCATTCAATCTTGGGCATTCAAATGGCTTCAACAAGAGCAAAGCAACACAACTTCGAGCTACATCGACTTATTTGCTTTTTAATTGAAAGCTTACATTGGTTCTTTATTTCTCTATCTTATATCTTGTAAAGGTTATTAGTTAGCCTATTGGAAAATCAAGTAAGGTTATTGGTAAGCCTTAAAAACCAATTAGGTTGGTGGTTAGCTCGCAACACTACTAAGGTTCTTGGTTAGCCCGGAAAACCAAGGGAGGTTTTTGGTTAGCCTTATAAAAACCAATTAGGTTCTTAGTTAGCCCGCAAAACCAAGTGAGGTTGTAACTTGTGTGACTTGTAAAAACAACTCGGGTTTTGATTAGTGAGCCTAGAAAACTAATCGGCTGTAATCATTGGATTATAGTGAATTCCCAAGGGGATCTTGGGGAGTGAATGTAGGTGCATTGTTGGCATCGAACCACTATATATTGTTGTGTTTGTGATTGCTTGTTCTCTCTCTCCTTGCTCTTTACTTTATTGCTTATAATTTCCACTGCACCATTACATTAGAGCATTGCACTTTAATTTTAGTACCTTGTTGAATTGAATTGCATATCTTGTCTTGTGAAGTTTGCTACTTGTTTTATCTAGCTTAACTTTAACTTTTTTTTAGACCCAATTCACCTCCCCTCTTGGGTTGCTCTCTGGGCAACACTTGTATTCTGCTACAACATCGCAGACCTGCTCCTCTGCCGGCTCCTTTGCCTCCTTCAACTCGGTCAGATACTTTCCCGCTAGTGCCTTGTAAGACCGCGCACTCCTTTCTGCATCAGCGAACCGCCCCTCCTCTTCGGACAGCCAACAGGTCAAGGACTTGACCCTTTCCTTCTTCTTCTTCAGTTGGGCCTCCCGTGCGGTCAGTTGGGTTTGCAGGTCCTCTGCATGCTTCTTCAATGACTCGACTTCGGCCAAACTGGCCGAAAGTCTCTCCTTGGCAGCCTTCTGCTATGCCAATGCCACCGCTTTGGCCTCCTTCAGTCCTTCGACCTCCCCAGCTGAGGCCTATGTCGCACGGACCATCTCGCCAAGTCCCTCGTCCATCATCGAGACCTCATGAAGGAACTACAGGCAATGGACCATGTTAGTCATGTACAAGAAGTGAAAAGAAGAAGGGAAAAAATGAAGGGATGACAGAAGTACCTTCGGCAAACTGAGATAGGCGCCTCTCACCACCTCGTTCATCTTACTCCTGCTCGTCTCATCCTAGTCAGCATCAGTGATGGCCCCCTTTAGTAGGTCTCTAGCCTGCTGGGGGTTGTGAAGAGCACACCAGCATTGGTAGGTATCGTGGCTGACCTCTTCAGCCTCTACCCCTTCGACTGTCCCTTTCTTCTCACCTGCGGGGCAGACCACCTTCATCCGCTCGACTGATGGCGAGGCCAGGGCCGTCCCCACTTCAGTCAGCTCTGAAGGGTCCGGTTCCGGTCAGACGGCCGACTCCCCGACTATAGGCAGAGGTCCCGATGCTTTGGCCACCAATCGCTTCGACAAAGGCATATTGTCCTCATTAGAGCCCGACGCCACGATAATTGCGGGCTATTCTTCCACCCGCCGTTTCTGCTGCTTGCCCGCGGTTTGGTCTGCTGACTGTGCAGCCCTCTTCCTCGCGGTCCGCTCTGCTATTCTTGCAAGGTCCGGCTTTATTTTTCCTCCTATTACAAGAACAAGATCTGAGTAAGGAAAGAAAGAATGTAGCTGACAGAACAAAAAGGCCGATGGCAACAACTCCTACCCTACCTAAATGTTCATGATAGCTGATTCCGACCAAGCAGAGGCTGTCCTCCCAAAGTAGCTCCTTCACCATGGTGATGCCGACTGCTTCCAACTCGTTGAAGTTGGCTTGATTGGCCATCAAGACCGCCCTCCCTCCATCAGCTGTCGTATTTGGTTCCCCCCATGACGAGTTGAATCCCCAAGGCTGAAGACAATGAATAAAGAAGAACTTCGATTTTCACCCATGAATAGCCGACGGAAGACCCCCAATTATCTTCTCCTCGGGATGAGGGCTGAACACCCACCACTCCTCGCTCTGGAAGTCCTTCTTGAGGACAAAAAAGTTAGCAAAGAGCGAGGCCCTAGGTTCTACCACAACCCTCTGGTACAGGACCGCGAGACAGCTGATGGCCCGAATACTATTCAGGGTCACCTATGCAGGAGTGATTCGGTACAAGTTGAAGACCCGGATGAAGAAATCATATAGGAAAAATTGGAGATCGGCCTTCAGGTGGTCCTCGTACACCAGGAGGGCTCCCGAGCTCGGCAGCCGGGTCACCCTCCCTTCCCGGTCCGGGACGATGATGTGCAGGGTGGAGGGGATGTTGAACGTAACCCTAAGAGCCTCTACTCGATCCCATACTAGTTCAAACTGGACCTTGTTGGGACCCAATCCCTCTACCCTACGGTTGGAACTTCGGTTGCCGGAGGCCATTGTTAAGGGGCTTGGAGGAGAGAGGCACTAACCTGAAGGATGGGTTTCCTAAAAGGTTGAAGATGCTAGAGCAAGCCGAAATTTCTCTCCAAAGGCGAATGCGGCAAAGACTTCGCCCACAGTTTCAACATCACCTTATATAGCCCTTGAGGGAAGCGATTGTCACCATTCCTCAAGCGCCATGACCCGGGCATCAGCGACACAAATCCCCACCCACTGAAAGCCGATGCAACGGAAGGAAGCACAGTCTGGCCTCGATCCGCGTGATCACCGGATTAACGGCGGGTGGGTTGCCCCCAGTACAACACCAACCGCTCAGATGCTGCCACGTCATCCCAATAACTTCCGAAGCCCGACGGCCAAGCAGACCGTGTTGGCCGCTCATCATTGCACTCCTTTTGCATTAATTGCCGCTCCTTTTGTTTCCAATGCGGGATCGACACCTGTCCCAGGTGCGAGCTTCTGGAATGGGAAGTGACCAGATGCAGCACACCTGATTAAACCGCAATCCCCACAAGGATGAATGCATTCAAGGCGAGAATGATGCTCTCGCCCTTCGAAGCTACAGGCCCTCCCGAAGGTCAAGAGCAAAAGGGGCAACTGTTATACACAACCGGCCTCCCTCCGAACCAGACGGGGTCCGACCGACCCGCCAGAGGTCCGACCGACTCTTTAACTAGGTCCGACTGTCCCACTTTAGCCAGGCCCATATCGGTCCAAAATGGGCCGCTCCAAGGACGGTCCGGAGGTCCCAAAGGCCCCTTCCAGCTAGTACCAGAATTCCGTTACAATAGATTCTTGACATCTCGGTGCCATTACCCTGCATATCCCACGGCGCCATTCCCTCCTGGTGCCACCTGGCCATTACCAAGATTTCTCTAAAGACAAATTGGTCATTTCCAGCCTAATCTCTCATAGATTCAGGTAAAGTTCCGCACCTATATATAAGGTAAAGGGGGGATCCCGAGGTAAGCAGGCTCTTCCTTTCCTACGAGCTATCTCCTTTGCGATTCCTCTATTTTGTTGCTCCAAGTTTCCCACTGACTTAGCCATCGAAGTGTTCCCTGCCATAATACCACCGGCCCGTGGGACCTTTTTTGTAGGAACCGGGAGATGCGCACTAGCAAGCCCGGTCGAGAAAGCCTGGTCCGGAAAATTCAGCAGCAACAAGTATTAAAAAATATATATATGAAAAATAAAATCAAAATGGAGAAATTTGCATGGATATCACAATTATAGGAAATATACGGAACCATCATCACGTACGCTCAAGACACGGGTCAAAAAGCATCTCATCATCGATGTCACGAGAAATCCGACCTATTTTTGATACTATATATTACATCATCAATACACTATCCGGGTTTATAGGACAATATGATCATGTGTAACAAAACTGACAAGCAAAAGACCGCTGCAAACAAGCATCGATATCAATGTATGAAAATAAATAAATTTATTAATGAGGTTTCCTCTCCACTCAAAATGCATGGTAACTTTCTAGAAAATAATTCAAGCTAGGACTACTGAACCACACACACAAACATATCTATATATATATATATATATATATATATAATGACCATCATCACCATTTTCTCTAAGCAATTCTTAGCATATACAGTACAAGCTTCATGGACTTCATGCATGCAACTGATCTCGTAAGCGTAACTTAATTAGACCAGGTGGTTGGCGCCGTGTCAATTTCAGCCATATTTAAAGTACTTGGAAGCATGCGCACGGTGAAGAGATATCGTCGATCGATCAGTAGTTTGGCAGGCATGGTCCGAAAGAGAAAACCAAGGGACAAGTTATAATCTTCGAAAGATGTCAAGTAAATTGTGCACGTAAATTGGAAACGTAAATGTAAATAGAAGGGCATGACGAAGAAGAAAAAGAAGAAGCTAGAGTACGTAGTGCTTCTTTGATAATCATGAGCTAGAAGACCAATGTCGCATGTCATGCAGATAATTAAATTCAACAAATTCTTATTCATGACTTCCGGCTCCCTTGTCCTTGGAGAAAGATATATATTATCAAGCTAGCGTACACATTAATTATCGCCGTACCAAGGTAGCTCTTTGCATCTGCTAGCAAGCAAGGAGGGGAAAAAAAAAAAAAAAAAGAAAGAAAAAAAAATTACGGATCCCGCCGATGATTTGGTGGACATGGACACTCCGAGCACAAGATCAAAGTGTGCATGACAGGCTTTCAAAGTCATCCAATGATTAGGTAGTGGCGCACCATGGATATTGGACCTGCTCTCTTTTCTTTATAAAAGAGTTTCTCCATCGAGTGCAGTAGACCCACGATAGGAGGGTCCAAACTAACGACGGGGAAAACATCACTTTAGATAAAGTGCTACAGTTCTCTACCAATCATTCTCATTTGATTTAGAGGTGCATGGCTAGAAATCAAGCTACCGCTTTATGCCGTACTAGTGGAAACGCACGTTTAATCCATGCCCGATCAACTATATATATATATATATATATTTCTTATCAATCAAACCAACCAAATCTGATCGACACTTTTGAAGATTAATTTTATGATTATTTATTTTATTTGTTTTAGACTAGAAGCAGCTACATGTATATATAATAGATGTGCGAAGCATGGCCCGTATTATCAATTAACTAGGTGCAATTTAATTAATTATATACACTCGATCCATTAATTTAAGATAAAATCTACATTCTTTTTTTTAGATATAAAATAAAATCAACTTTTATCCGGTTGAATTGCCAGCCATACGGTTTGATTAGAATTAGAGTTGGTTTTTTTTTTTTTAACTTTAAACTTTTCTATTTCTAGCATCTTCACATGCACCAGTTTGGCCATGGTAAGTGAAATTAAATGTGCGCCATCGTGAAATATCCCAAGGGATTCCAACATGGACCATATCCCGAGACCTGCAGTACTAATGCTAGGTCGCATGTTAGAATCATCGTATATATTCATGATCCATTATTAGTAATTTTTAATGTCATCTCATAAAATGTAGATCCTGTGGCACCAATTCAAGCCGCATATTATAATTAATCTATATATTTAATATATAATTAACATTCATGTTCTGTATTGAGTTTATTGTGATGTAGGATGGATCGATGAGGAGTGATTTGATCATCAGAATTAGATATCGAAAATCATTACATAAATCAAAGCAAATTAAAATTAAGAACCTTTGCTTGTGCACCAAAGAAAACCTTCGAAGAATTTTATTAATGTGTTGGAAGCCACCTTTATATGACCGATTAGAAGCATACATAATCAGTTAAATCTAATATAAAATCATGCGCGAAATACGACTCAAACAAGCGTGTTGCATGTATCTAAGATGATATGCTTCCCTCCTTAACTATAGAACCCCCTAGTTTTCAGTGCCAGACAAGGTGAAGGAGATTTCCTATTGACTTAGCACATAATTTACCTCAAAGACATTATATTTCAATGTCAAACAGGGTTCAATTTTCTTTTTTTTTATATATATAGGCGGGCGCTCAAATAAACCGGATACGAAAGCCACCTATAAGGTCAAATAAAAAAAACTCCTGAAGAGACGAAGAAATACAATCTCCAAGATGCCAGAGCAATCGGCAGAGTACTAAGCCATAAAAGAGGCAACCCAATCTACCGCAGAGTTGGCCTCCCTAAAGATATGACGAACTGTCGGAGTAATAGACGATCCAAGAAAGCGTCAAATATCATGGAGTAGAGGATGGATCTGACAATGCTCCGACCTATTATGGATCCAAGCAATAATAGTGACGGAGTCACCCTCGATGAGAATCCTATTGGCATGCAGCTCCTATCTAGCACAGGTGATGCTCGCCCACGTTGCTCTGAGTTCAGCTCCTAGAACTGAAGGCTTATAGAGAAATGAGCATCTCGCTGCCAATAGCCTACCCTCAGAATCGCATATAACAAAACCAGCGCCACTCAAAGCACCTTGAACACTACCATCAAAGTTCACATCGACAAAGTCCAGAGGAGGGGGCTCCCAGGAGATGTATAGAGCCCTACGGGCCACTGCCAAAGCAGCATGGGAGTCTCAGGGCTCCTAAGCTGTAAAGGAAGTAGCAATGTCAAAGTGACGATACTCCATGACCATCAACCTGGCTCTTTGAAGAACTCTCTATGCCGGATCAGTAACAGTCTCGAAGACCAGACTATTCCTAGAGAGCCAAATATGATAAGCAATGTAGGCAACTTGACCAGCAACCTTAGCCGGGCAATGCTGGAGCATGTCGAGGAATACAGCCATGAACCCTCACCATCCTCCCAAGGCCATCTCCCAGCCATACTTCAAATAAATGTCGTCATAGGACAGCACAGGATAGTATGCTTAGTAGACTCCTAATCAGAACTACAAATAGGACAAGTCATCAGTAGATCCATACTTCTTCTCCTGAGCAACATCCTGATAGGGATGCAATCCCAGTCAACCTTCCAAAGGATGAGCTAAACTCTCGGATGAACCTGTAAGCGCCAAATCCAGGTAGCCTCCATCATCATGTTGGAAGGTGTCTTGTAGATATCATAAAGGGTACTCGAATGGACTTTAGGACTGCAAGACTGGCTCCAGACCATCAAATCTTGGCAACAGTGACTCATAATCGGGATGGCAAGGATCCTATCAGCCGGATGAGGTCCAAAAGGTCTAATAACCTCCTAAGCTCTCCATGTCCTACCATCATCCGTCAACAAATCAGAGACTCGAAGGTTATCAATCAGCTCCATACTAATAAAAGTCGACCACATGGATAAAGGTATACCAGAGATCCACATATCTTGATCCATATCAATTATGGTCCCATTCTCGATCAAGCATCTGATCTGGCCAAACACAACATGCCTATAAAAATAGACCTCCCTCTCGATAGGCGGGCAGCTACACGAAATAAAAGTGCTGAGCCATGGATTCAATTTTCTTGTCCTTAAATATATATATATATATAATTTTAGGAAAGATAGATGGGACAACAAGAGCGAGAAGTTCAGTTAATGATTAATTTATGGGGGTCTCGGTTACGTACTAGAGAAATGATAGAGGGGGAAGAAGTAAAGGATGCAATATAATTCAAGATTCGATGAGTCGTGATGTCCGGAAAGTTATGGACAAACATTTTATATGTTTATTGGACTTTTTACGGATATCTCGTAACTTCGTAACTTCGTTTGAAATATCCTTGGTCTATTAGCTGAATGTCTCCCCCAATGGCTTTTAGATGATAGAGAAGGCCACCTCTCTTTCTTGACCCAGGTGGATCTCGTATATTGTACGTTATGGGTGGACCCTAGAAGAATTCTCTATAATATGGTGAATGGCCTGTTCTAGAGTCCCAAAGTAATTCGTGTGACATGATTGGCACCATTGAAATTAGGGGGGGGGGGGTTGTGAAAAAGAGTCCCTGATATAGGTTATTCCATGATGGGGAATTAAATAAATGGGGCGAGGGATTGTTTCAACTTTCTCCATCAATGGCAGAGGAGGCTGAATCATCCAGCCAAAGGGTTTGGTAAGGAGGCTAGGTCACGATCCTTGAGAACCAAGTAAAATATGGTGTATGTTGGCATATATATTAATGTTGATGCGTGGAATCAGATACGAGATACCACTTGGTGAGAGGACAAAAGGCATTAGGTTGCGAGGAGATTATTTTATTCACACGCAAACGAGCAATTCGGATAGGATAGCCTGTTGTGATTCTAAGTTATCAGGAAAGATATATATAGGATGGTCCCATTCCGAACTTACCAAATATCATGTTGGTGGTATATATGGACCATATATATATATATATATATATATATATATATATATATATATATGCATACCCCACAAGTAACTGAGCTTCAAATTTGGGGAATGGTGCTTGAGAGTTACTCGACACGGTTCAGAGTTCTTAGAATGGATCCAAGGATGTCATCTCTGAGATTCAGAATTTGATTACATCTAGGTCGATCGTCCTGGATTCCAACATGATAACGTACACAATATCAAACAGGATATGGTTGGTGGGTTCAAGCAATTATGGAAGTACTCCATGTATAACACAAAGTAACCGGGAACTATTTGATTTGAAATGCAAGGAACGATTGCAAACGCATGACCAAAGGGACGGCCACCGTCACTGACATGTGGCACAGCTGGTTGTGAGACTTTTTTCATAACTAGTTGGCAGTGGTTCGAACCCGGTTTGGACATTTTTCGACTAAAAAATCCGAAAGTAAAATTAAAAAAAGAAAAAATTAATAAAATAATCCTGGAGTTCCTATTGACCGGTTGTAGTGAAAAAAATTAGGGATATATATAATAAATTCCGTTCACTCGGCTGACACCTGTGGCTGGCACGCCTAGAATCTAACTCCCACCCCAAACTTTTGGTTTTACCAAAAAAAAAAAAAAAAAAAAAGGGGGGGGGGGGGGATGGCCATCATGACGGCGAAGGAACTCGTGCGGCACACGCTAACATATAAGCATGTCATAAGTACAACTAAGCCATATTTCTTTGAAGGGGAAAAAAAATTATAGAAAACACAACCTGCGATGAGAATCACTTCTTAAAAAAGGATAATTAGGATTAAGTTGCATCACATATGTAATACTGTATCGGTTATAATATTGTCATGCTTCTAATCAAAGATTTAGTCAACCACAAATAATTTAGACGGTATCTTCCGGTCTGGATTTGCGAGTGAACTAAAGAAGGTCAATTTTTTTATCACAACTTTTTAGTATAATTTTAGATATCACATATCGATCCATAATAATTTTTTTTTGTTAACATGATCGTATGATCTTATGGATCACATATCAGTCATAACAATTTTCTTTATCCGTGTAATCATATATTAGCTTACATTATTTTTCTTATGTAGAGTTTGTATACTAATATAAATAATTTTTGAGATGCAAGAAATGAAATGGAAACGAGATACTAAAGCAAATTTTCTCTTTATTATTCTTTTTTTTTTATTATTTTGTAAATATGTTAACGTGATATCAGAAACATCGATTACTTAATATCCCACCATCATTTCTCCTATCTTTGTTGTGACCATCATTACCGATTTATTAATATCTATTTTTCTATAAACCTCAATTTTAAATGGTTCTACAAATTATCTATTTTTTGATAAATTAGCATCCAAGAATTATTATTTTTTAGATAAATCAGTAGCCATTCTTCATCAGTTTTTTTCTCAATTTTATGTTTTTGGTCATCTCTTCTTATCATCGTGCATCAAGTCTCTCGATCATCGATTTCACTGGCTAGCTCTGGTTCTTATATCGCATAATTCGAGGTCGTTTCCTTTTTATTGAATATTTTTCCATCTCTAGCATCTTTGTCGGCCAGATTAAGATCTATTTTCTATTTGGATATTTTTTTTAATCTTTGATTCCTTCACCACCGATCAGTTTGATGTGTTTTTATTTTCTTTAAATATTTTTATCTCTAACTGCTCTGTTTGTGCAGTTTGTGATCTTTTTCTATTCTTTGGATAGTTTTCTATCTCTGCCTCTTTTAACATCTACTTTAAGATATTTTTTTCTTTTTTTGGATATTTTTTTAATCTTTAGATCCTTTGTTATCTAGTTTGAAATATTTTCCTTCTTTTCTATAGCATTTTTATCTGCAAGAATCATTAGTTTTCAATGTTTTCTCTTCGAGTGCTATTCTTGTCTTTCATGATATTTTTTATTTGTAAAGATCATCGATTGTCGATTGCCTTCTCCTTGTGTACGAGCTTTATCTTCGATTGCCTTATCTATTGCTACACTCTTTTCGAGTATCGGTCTTAATTTCTATAGTATTTTTATCAATATAAAAAATTTCAAATTTAAGTTGGTATTTACGGTACTACCTTGAGTTTGAGGAAGAGTGTTAGTACGATTTTACGGGTTATATATCGGTGCATAATAATTTTGTTTGTTAGCATGGTCATATAATTTTAGGAATCCAGTATCGATCCATAATAATTTTCTTTATTAGCATGATCATACGGCAGCCTATATTATTTTTATTATATAAAAACTATATACTACTATAAATAATCTCCGAGATGCATTCGCTAAAATAACAAACATAGATAATAACTTTTTTTTTTTTTTTTTTTTCTCTCTCGATCTTTCTCTTTACTTTTACAAATATTCTAAAATGCATTGCCATAATTAAACTGATGGTCTGGTCATGATTATATGGGCTCTATGCTACATACGGAACAACATTTAGGTTGGAATTAACCTATCTAATTAATCAGCATTACCGTAGCAGTCAAGGATGGCCATGATTAAAGAACCGGCCCTCGATCTCTAATTCAGCTATGAGTTAGAGAGGATGTCAACCCGGTGCTTATCGCTTGAATAGATGGAGTGGAAATGGTGACGTAGGAAAGCTAATGCAATTAATTAATTAATGAGACATACAAATCTAGTGACACGTAAGTGGTGGTTGGTCATAAACAAAGAGATCGGTCATGGTGCAGGGGATATGTGGTTCCATCATTGGATCTTAATTACTAGAATGAGGGCCAGTGAATGGCAGCTTTCTGTAAGTTTTTATATATGACTTGGAGCGTTAAGGGGTCGCGCGCGGCAGGGATGCGGTGCAGACGCTCAGGGAGGAGGGGATCTGCCAAAGCCTGGGGGATCGCAGCAAATATATATAATGGCCAAATCAAAATGGGTACGGTCGGCCATGCCAGTATTTAATTATCTCGCAGCGTGATCACGATGTGACCTGTTCCATTTTCCGATGCACTACAGTTTCCCAATTGCCATCCCGTACTAGGATCCAGGATAACAGCTTTCGCATCACCATGTACCTCCTTTGCCTTCTCATTCATTCACTCTCTCTCTCTCTCTCTCCTTCCCCACCCTGCCTCGCATGTAAGCGGGTCATGCATTTGGCTTTTGGCCCTACACTTGTAGCGTGCCCTTGCAAGATAAATCCCAATCCCACCTAAAAAAATCTCACGGTAGTCAAAGATTCTTCCTTTCCGTAAGTCTTTGCATTCTCCCTGTGTAAGCTTTTACGGGCTCTTTATGTAAGCTTTTTGTGCCACTAAATAGATTAAAGTTTCAACCAACTCTGAGTTAGGTTGCTGCCGATCCAACCAAAGAAACCATGCTCATGGGGTTGCTGGAGCACCGCACTCGTCGTCGACCGTTCGAATCCAATAGATCAGGTGTTGATTTGACGGCCACCGCATCTGTACGTGTTGGCGAGAGTCTTGAAGTATCGCATCGATTAGAAGATCCTTGTGCATTCTACGATAATTTAAAATCTTTTTTTTTTTTTTTTAATACTATAAAAGTATATATTATTTTTTTTGTAAATCCTTTATTTCAATAATGTTGGCTTTGTGTATTGCAGCGAGCTCTCATCGATCGATTGCCTCATGAGCTAAGATCGATTCCAAGGTATTTCAAGTTTTGTTTTAAAAAAGATGATGAATTTACCCAAGTCAAATGAAATATGGATCAGGATTAATTCCGTATTTCATATAAACTTGATCGAACCGGGGCCTGGTGGTGTCTCATATTCCTTAAATTTCTCGACCTCCATCGATGGTTTCTCCGATGCTTGTGGCAGTTCTCTCGAGAACGATACATGTAATTACCCGGCCTCGACCATATTCCAAGGCTAGGGTTGTACTTAAAACCCTACATCTAATGATTGATAGCAAATGGGTTATGCTCCTGGGATTTATTCGGACGAGGCAATGTCGGTAATTATATTCTAGCTAGGTAGGACCAAGGAATAGTTTATCGATTGCTACCTTCTCTTTTCGTGAATGTTTGATCCTTGACCTTGATCATTGTATGGGACAACGATATCTCCGATGGATTCAATATGCTATCTTATCCGGGGAGATGTGGGACACCGATACTGTCTCTAAATGAATAGCACTCGTGAAAAATTTTTAAGGAGAGAATGATTACGAATTACTGACTTTTAGCTAGCACCCAAAAATCGAAACAAATGCAAAGTTACCGGATCAAATAACTAGACCACTTCAAGCACACGGAATACGAGTCATATAGAAAACCAGGGTGCCGTTCCACCGGCCCTGGGTTGTATATTGGCCGGTGATGCTTGCGGTGTTCGTTAACCCAAATATCCTAGTTTAAGCTCTCCGCGTTCTACCATTCTTTCAAAAAATTTAAAAAAAAAAAAAATTAAAAAAAAAAAAAAAAGGAAAGAAAGAAAAGTACAAAGCATGCATACGACATTGAGGTAGTCGATTGATAATGATGGCTCTTGCAGGGCAGGTCAGACCTATTGATGTTAATTTCATAATTGGTCTCAGCTGCAATGCTTGTGTCCCTGTAGATGCAAGAACAATTCGAACGTTATAGTGGTCTTATAGAAAGTAACGTACATATTTGCGCCTAAAGGGAGGAAAAAAAAGAAAAGTTAACGTACCTGAGCAAAGCCATTGAAGGATCTGCAGCCCATGCAACATGACAAGGTCTAAAGATGCCAAGACAGGGTCAATAGTGCTCTAAATCAGACAGCTTTCAGAGCACCGTTCTCTCTCAGTCACATGCACTCTGTCAAAAAAAGCCAGGAACTGAATATGAACAGAGAAATAAAATTAGTGCCACCAGTGGAGTAATGGAATGAGTAGTACCAGTATCAGTAAGCAGCGCCGGAATCAAGCTCTCTCTTATCATTAAGACTGACGCATAGCGTTGGGGTCTCCCCTCCTATCATTAGGGTCCCTCCTCCATGTACGGCTAACCATTGGATTTCGTTCCCTTTTTTTTTTTTTTTTTTTTTAAAAAAAAAGCTCGGTATAATATTATTATTATTATTTTGGGCTCTAGTCCTGGTTGTCCATCATTCTTAATTTGCCATATGGTCTGGTCCAGACTGCTGAGAAAGTGATGGACCGAGGGAGAGCGTTGACCCTTCCTTGTACGAACTCTTTTTTCCCATACATATATATATATATTACTATTCCGGTCTAATTCCGATAACCCCCCCATCTATCCTGCTCCCTTTATCTTTTTCTGTTTATTTTCCCGTTCTATATTCTTTTCTGGTGACAAGTTCCATTCTATATTTTTCGAACGGATTCACAGCTTAATTCACACACACACACACACACACATATATATATTTATTTAGCATGAGGTTGTTGTTGTAGTGTTACTGTAAGAAAGCTTGGTCGTGGTGAGATGTGGTGCGATTTTGACGCTTCAACCGACGAAAGGTGTGCCCAAAACCTTTGTCTCCACACTCTTTTAAGCGATCATGGCTCTTTGAAGTGTCAAACTCGCACTGCCCATCGATCTCATTATGTACTCCAAAAACAATAGCTACGATTCTTCTCCTACAAACTTCATTATATTTACATAACAATTCTCTATGTTTGAATAGATATTAAGCTAAAAAAGTTTGTAATTAGCGGGAAGGATGAGATGTCCCTGTCTTGAATCCTCGAGTGTCGCCTTCTTCTCCAATTGCCGGGCAACCGGCACCTAATTATTTCCTTTTCCTTTTCTCGTTGAAAAAATAAAACCAGTATTACGTATATATGTAGATATTTTAGCATCGTGAAGTGGGCAGCAACGACAAAGACCATGGATGTGTGGCTAAAACCGAGCGTGCCGTTGCTTTATAACCCGAGCTAACTAGGTAACTGTACTGCCATGGATCCATTCGATTCAAAGGAAGGAAGAAAGAGTGAATCTGGATTAGTTTTGTAGGTCAGGGCACGCAGCCTGTCATTTTCCGGACGTGGCCCATCCTGATGTCTAGGTGCGAGCCCAAGTCCCGACTCTTTTTTACGTGGGATGGACCTACCAATACTAAAAGACTGGTGCAATAATGCATCCTTGTTGTTGCCTTCCTTGCACGATTTTTATCCCTGGAATATTTATATTGTAGATAGATGGTGACCTGCAGCTGGCTTCATCTCAGGTTTGTTCTCTAAATTGACCCCACCATTTTTCACCTTAATCCGGATATCGCCAGAGGGTAATCAAAATCCCAATACGAAAATCTATATATATATATATATGGAAGGATTTTTTTTAAAAAAGAAAAAGAAAAAGAAAGAAAGGTATTTAAAAATAAAAAAAAATAAAAAAAAAAAAGAAGAAGAAGAAGAAGGAGGAGGAGGAGGAGGTGAGGAAAGGAGAAGATAGATGGTCCCGGTTGGTGACAAATGGGTCGGAAAAGGCGGGGCCCGCGGTTTCCGTAACGAGGCGGCAAGTGGCATCGCAGTGGGCCCCGCTGTCGCCGCTTGTCCCTTTCTTCTCGGTTGCTTTTCCGGGCCGGACTCCGACGGTATCTTCCCCTCGCACCCCGTTACCACCTAAATTTCGGTTCCGGTATTTCTATTCTTTTAAAATTTAATAACAACTATTAAATGTTCAGTGGAAGGAAAATACCGGAGAGCTGGGCCATCTGGCTTCGCCTTCCTCGATTCAAAAGTCGTCGTTCGGAAGGAAGCTCCCCTTCGCGGTCACTGGAGAACAGCCCATGGATCCATTCCAACGGCTGCCAATTATCACGTGCCCCGCCTGCAACATTTCATGCTCTGATCCCCTTCCCCTTTTTTTTAATAAAAATAAAATAAAAAATGTTATTTTTGGGGTTTAATTTGGATGCACCCATCAATTAATGAAGGATGATTAACCATGATCATGTCTGCACAACAAGATTGAGCGCGTGGATGTTGTTGGATCATCGATTTAGGTTGTCTTATGCTTGAATATATATAGAAGGGTGGGTGATCGAATTGGATCTCGATCGGGAAGATCTCTGCTAGCCAGCTCTTCTTATGGGGCCTCTTTGGCAAAGTCATATTAATTCAGATACTTTGTTCCGATCAACAGCGGATCATGGCCCATTAGCTTTTAAAAATTAGGTGCACTTCGAAAAGAAAAAAAGAAAATCGAATATATCGGACGTTAAATAAACTCTCCAGAAAAAAAAAAAAAAAAAAAGGAAACTTATTTTGAGGTATGGATAATGTCCAAATGAAAGTATATATAGATTTCGCCGGACATGTTATAGACGTATAAATAAGGCACAAGTTGGACTTATATTAGAATATAATTAGTGTATTCGTAGCTTGGATTCTTATTTCTATATCTTATAATAATTAGTATACACAGTCACGCCTATCGATCAATATAATATACATGAATCTTAATCAAAGCTGATTACGAAAGACTACCTTGATTAAGCAAGCAAGCAATCAATTCATCACCGATGGGAGATTCAAGGTCTCATCAAGGGGATTGTTTATGCTACAATATAAAATGAGCCTTTTGCTACATCATGCATTCAGTAAAGAACGTCTTTCGTAATATGACAATGCTTTGCAACGCACAAGCTAGCCAAATCAATAAATAATCGAGTTATCGAAGCAATATGCAATACCATTCGGTTTCTTAATTTTCGGTGATCGGTGAGAAAGAAGGCAACATCTTATTGGTGTATCTTGACAAATGCTATGTAGCATATATTAGAACTCGTTAGTAGCATATAAATTAATAAGATCAGGTAAATCTTGTTTTTCTTTCATGTGTTTAATTCTTCCTTTTCTTTTCTTTTTTTTTTTTTTCCCCTTGGATTAATAGTGAGATGTTGATAAGGTGACTTTCCCTTTTTGTGCTTAATTACGAGAGGAGTTGACGTGCTGTTGTATGAGCAATAAACACTCTTTTAGGAGAATTGTAAAGCCTAAGAAGCCAAAGCAATGTGATGGGTGAGGCATGGTCGTGGTGATTGGCAGGATCCAAACACAGTTGATGGTGGGCATCCACCCTTAGCCTTGCAACAATTAATTGTGATGGTGATAATGATGGTGATGGTGGTGGGAGGTTGGGTGGTGCTGTGGTGGTCCTCCTTCATGGTGGGTTTGAGACTTGAGATCAAGGGGAGGAGGATTAGTAGGAGAGGAGGCCTACGAGAAGGAGGGTGAGGTTCACGTGACATCAGCCCAAAAGGTGACACGCGAGAAAGAGAGAGGTTGGCCAGTCACCCATCAATCCGTTTTGTAGTTGAGATCCTCCATACACGCAGTAATCACTCCTCTCCCCTCCCCCCCCCCCCCCCCCCCCCCCCCCCTTCTTTTTTTTAGCGCAGTTAATAAGCAAGAACTAAGCCCCACCCAAGCTCGTGAAGTACCAAAAGGGGTCATAACCTATAAAACAAACCCATAGATATTATTGATAGATCGGTGAAAAACTTATGGTTCTCATCTCTTGCACATACTCGCCGGGAGCTTCCTTCCCTCCGTGTGTGTGTGTGTGTGTGTGTTTGTGTTTGTGGCCATTCCTCCAAGCAACGAAGCCACCTCCTACATCTGGGCAGTTAAATGTAACCATCTCCCCCTCCCACGTGCCTAACCTGTCTCCTTTCCCTCGTGTCGTGGCCCACCCCTCCACCAATCGAAAATGTTGTTCCGGTGATCCCCAGCTCTTCTAATTTAGTATGAGATTTGTATGTGATTGACGTAGCAGCATTAATTGATCTAAATTAACTAAGGGTTGATTAATTAGGTATATGTCTCCGCTAACAAATTTCATATAAAACGATTAATAGGATCAAAAACATCATGTTCGTACATACAGGACCGTGATTATGTCGATCAATATTTTTAGACACCGCGAGGATAAAAATAATCAAAGTATGAGACAGAGATTGGGTCGGTGTGGTGTCTAAATTACAAATGGTCCAATAATTGAACAAGGTGCCACTGGATCGCCGCCCGCTATGAAGAGCCGACAAGATCAAACGGTTATCAGGACCGAACCATCCGGTACCGATCGGACTCCTGTGGTGGTGATCAAGAAGGAGATATTGTGAGCCCAAATGTGGAGGCCCTTTTATGGTGGCCGTTTGGGATTCACAATCTTATCGTCTCCTCTTTTAAGCTGGGCCTCAAAGACAGGTAGGGGAATGACAAGAACACCCTTGCCCATCCCAAGCCTCTTTGCCTCACCCGCCACCGAGAGAGGCTAAGGCATTAACCAATGACCTGCCCGAGTCAACATGCATACCAATAAAAAATGAGGTAAAGGAGGGGTTCCTGGCCTTGGTATGACAGAAGCATGCCTTCATTTTTTGCTAGTTTTATTAAGAACAAGCGTGTGTTTCACAAGAGAGAAGAGGATTCACCCACCGTAGTTTCTTTAATGAAGGAGTGGAGAGCTGGCCCTTATCTTTTGGAGCAGCATGAATTGGGGGGGTTCTGAAGGTCATTTTACCATCTGGAGTGGGAGTCAATTTGGGGGAAAAGAAAAGGGTGGGTCTCCTCTTTTTGTTTTTTCCCTTTTTCTTCTCCCTCTCCTTGCAGGCATTTCTATCGCCGCTTATTTTTATATAGGGTGGGGAATAATAGAAATATAAGGGCTAGCTACTGGCTTAGGGGGAAGGAGGGGAGGAACAGCGACCTTTTCTTTTGGGGTCTGTCTGATATCGGCCTCCAATCTTTTTTTTTTTTTTTTTTGCCATCTTGATCTTCCCTTTCCGAAGGCGATTGTAGAGAAGGAAGAGTGGAGAAGAAAAGAGCCGAGAGAGAGAGAGAGAGAGAGAGGGAGACAAAGATGGAGGTCGGGAAGAGGCTTTCAATCCCACAGGAAGACAACGATGGCTTCAAAGTCTAGAGTCCTCTCCACCCAACAACACAAGGAGGTAAGCATCACCACCATGAGGGAGGGAAAGATGAAAAAATAAAGAGAGAGATTACAAATAAAAAGATATATATAGAGAGAGAGAGAGTGAGAAGGGAAAAACAAATAAAGCCAATTACTATTCAGTTCTCCAATGCTCTCATTCCTTTCTTTGTTGGTCTTTGTACATATATAAACATATAAATAAATAAGTATATGCATATCTTTGATTTAATTTAAATTCTCTGGGAACATGTAGTCCTGCCCTGGATTTGATTATTTCAATTTTTAATTTTTTTTGTGAATTAATTACCATGTGCAGCAAAATTAACCTGAATTTTGGACTGCCACCACGATGATGATTGCGGGCACACCAGCATGGGAATAGCGACGCCGCCTTCTCAGCCCGTTTGCCCCTACCTCAGCCCACCGAAGACCGTCTCGAGAACCCCCGGTAGGCCTAATTCCCCGACTTCTATGTCCCAAGGCTTCCACCACGGCATCTTCGGCTTCTCCGATGGCTATGACCGGTCTAGCAGCCAAGAGCAGCAGCAGCAGCACGTCGCCCAGCAAAGCCGGCGGGACAAGCTAAGAGTGCAAGGCTTCGAGTCCGGTGGCGGCCATCCGCTTGTCCCCATAGAGGAACAAGGCGAGGACTCCAGCATCTACGACTCCACCGCCGCTGCCGCCGGGGCCAGTAACATGCTTTCCGAAATGTTCAATTTTCCCACTTCTGACTTGCTAGCCGGCCAGATCTACCGCCAGACACCGAGGCCAGGGCCGATGGCCGGCTTCTCGGGCGACAGCTGGTATGGTGCCAACCGACAAGGGGTGGTGCTGGGCGGTACTAACAACTTGAGCTCCCTTGGAGACTCCACGGTGAAGCACCACCATGATGGCAGCCAGCAGCAGCATCCCATGTCGGGGCTGAACGCTGACTCCGCAGCTGCCATGCAGTTGTTTCTCATGAACCCAGCGCTGCAGCCACCACCACCACAGCAGCAGCAGCAGCACCAAAGGTCTCCATCTCCACCTCCGCCAGCTCCTCCTCCCACTCTCCACCACCATCATCACCAACAGCAACAAGCCTTCCAGTCCTTCAGCTTCGGCGGGGGAGTGGGGGAGAACCAGAGTCTATCGTTATCGCTGTCGTCGTCGCTGCAGCAATTTGAGATGCCCAAAGCCGAGGAGCTGAGGGTTCGAGATGGGGTTCTCTACTTTAACAACCAAACGCAACAGCAGCAGCAGCAGCAGCAGCAGCAGCACCCTTCGCTACACTTACAAGGTCACGGTCACGGCCAGGCAGTGCACATTGAGTACGGGCCGATGGGAGTGATGAATGTGCTCAGGAACTCCAAGTACGCGAGGGCGGCGCAGGAGCTCTTGGAAGAGTTCTGCAGTGTTGGGAGGAGCCAATTGAAGGGAAGTAGAATGGGGCGGCACCGCGGCGGCTCTTCAAACCCTAACATTACCCCTATCCATGGTGGTGGCGGAGGTGCTTCTAGCTCTGCCGCCGCTGCGGGGTCCTCTTCGTCTTCCAAGGACCTCCCTCCTTTGTCTCCTGCTGATAGGTTTGAACACCAGAGGAAGAAGGCCAAGCTCATATCCATGCTTGACGAGGCATGTATTAAAAACTCTCTCTCTCTCTCTCTCTCTCTCTCTCTCTCTCTCTCTCTCTCTCTCTCTCTCTCTCTCTCTCTCTCTCTCTCTCTCTCTCTCTCTCCCCAGCTACTTTTATCTCTTGTTGTGACACAGCTATTTTTCTACTTCACCACTGCTCTCTCTCTCCCCCTCCCCCCCCCCCCCGGGGCGGGGGATAAACACACACACACACACATGGAGCCTCACCTCCTATTGTTTCGTTTTATTAGTGCAACCGGGAGATCCTCAAGAATTCCGGCAATTTGGCCGGATTCTTCATCCTGAATGGAAAGACAAGGCCGGCGGGCAAATGGGGTTGGAGTCTGCGGGTGCAAACGAGGTGGTTGAGTTGATATTAGGTCTTTTTTAATGAGATTTCTTCGATAGTGTTTGTTGTACTTTGGATTTATCTATGAGTAATGATATGTATACCAATAGGTGGGGTAGAATACTATTAGGGATAGTTCCAATGAGAAATGTTGGCCTTTGATCTGGGGAGAGATCGCCATTCAAAGGCCCACTCTAGTCTTCTTCTTCCATGTCCTATACAATAATGCAGCAATGTTTGTTGTTAGCTCCTAACTCCAAAAGTATCTTATTACCCTTCGTAGTAACGCTGCTCATCAAGCCAATTCATTTCTATTTGAGTTGACCTAGCGAGGTGGTTATATTTTTTTTATTGGCACACCCACCAGGGAAATTATGCTTACCTCAAAAATAAAAAAGAGATACAGCTATATATATATATATATATATAGGCACTTCCACAACCATTCTACTACCGTGAAAACCCTTCGCTTCCAGCATCCGTTGGTTCCTTTTTTTCGGCGCTGCCATCTTGCCACCATTCCATACAACAACCTCCTAAGAGATCGGTGACAGGTTTCACGGTGTTGAGGTCATCTAATTCTCCGCCATCTCCTCATATGTATTATTTTCCTTTCTCGAGGAAACTTATCAGCTGCGATGTTGTTACGCTTCCATGGTGAGACGGCACCACATGCAGAAGAGGCAAGACGAACTTCCAGTTATGTGGTTTTCATCAACCTCATGCCTTAATTAAGCTTCCAAAATAAAAGAGCTCACGACTTCAGTGTGGATCTTATTTTGCTCTGTCTCTCTCTCTCTCTCTCTCTCTCTCTCTCTCTCTCTCTCTCTCTCTCTAATTCCATTATTGTAGAAACCTCATGCATAAAACAAAAGGATAATTATTGTACTGGATTTGGCTACATCTCAATTTTGACTTGTCATAGTTTTTCTTTGATATAGTCGATCAAGCTGTGATATATAGTTTTGATGGCAATGTTTCTGGTGTAATGCTCGATCCACATGCAGGTGGATAGAAGATACAACCATTACTGTGACCAGATGCAGATGGTGGTGAACTCCTTTGACTCCGTGATGGGATTTGGGGCTGCGACACCATACACCGCGCTTGCTCAGAAGGCCATGTCGCGGCACTTCCGGTGTCTCAAGGATGCAATTGGTGCACAACTGAAGCAGACATGCGAGCTCCTTGGCGAGAAGGAAGCGGGGAGCAGCTCAGGGCTGACCAAGGGGGAGACCCCAAGGCTTCGGTTCATAGACCAAAGCCTGCGTCAGCAAAGAGCCTTCCACCAGATGGGTATGATGGAACAGGAGGCTTGGAGGCCTCAGCGTGGCCTTCCGGAACGCTCGGTGAATATTCTGAGAGCTTGGCTTTTTGAGCATTTTCTTCACCCGTATGTGCTCTCTCCCTTCTATATATCCTCCACATCATGATCTTCGTACCATACGTATCATAGCAGCTAGTTAACAAGCATTTCATTTCCCGTCCTCCTGATCCTCTTGATTCATGAGTCGGTACCGATCATGATCAGTAATACATAGATATGCCTCTATTTTATCTCTGAATTTCAACTTCTTTTACAACACACTACTGCTGTTGAGATCTGTCAAAAGTTTGGGGTCCTTTTCTTCTCTGCTCTGCTGTTTAGGCTCCTTTAAAATGCAACAGTAACAATGCAGTCGACACTGTTCTCCCTCTCTCATTCGCCCGCTAACTTTTACTCTCCTGCGCACAGCTCTCCAACTGGTGAACAGTGCGAAGCATTTGGTTCTGTCCGTCTACTTTCCCGGCTGTGATTTAAAAAGAATTACTGCAAGCAGTGAATGATTTACACTTTCTGTAATCTGGTTTTACTTTTGTCAAAAGATTCAGCAATGCATTGTCCTTAGGCATTGTCTTTACACCAAAAAAGCTGGGCAAAAGCTTCCTTTTCCTTTTAACATATACATGGATGCCACAAGGAGAAGAGCCCTTGAAACGGCATTTAATATGTAACTCATCTTGCTTGCCATTTAATTCAGGAAAGTAGGCATATATGGATCCATGGTTGCGCACGATTGGTGAACAGAGATGGCCACTACGGATTTTTGGGCAGGCCTGATGTCATTTTCCTCTCTTTTGCTTTTGTTCTCAGGTACCCAAGTGATGCAGATAAGCATCTGTTGGCAAGGCAGACAGGTTTATCCAGAAATCAGGTCTGTCCTCTTCTCCCTCGATAATAATTAAAAGAGACACCAGCTTTTTGGAAACCCATGAATAATATATTGCTGCCCAGAAAATAGAAATTCTCCTAGAGGGCTTCCATTCTTCTTGTTGTATATATTTTTTTCTCTCTCTAAATTTCTTCTGAATATTTCCACTCGCTGGCTACACTTGAATGCACGTTCAAAGCAACCCGATAGCACAGTAGATTTAGCGAAATGTTTGCACTGCTGCATGCATCACTTCAGTGAATCGAACTTGAATATTTCTTTTTCTTTCTGTACCAAAAAAATTATATCTTTTTCTTTTCGGTATAATATACCAATGAATTATTTAGACAAGGCTCAAATTTCAAGGACCAATAATATTTCGATCCCTTTTTTTTTTTCTACATCTTTCCCGAGCCAAATGATAACATAAAGAAAAAGGAACAGCACAAAACGGTAGCATGTTTTTCTTGATGGTATCACTTGATTTTGAGGTCCGGTCTCTTACAGGATTTATTTTCACATGCTCTTTCTCCCACAACAGGTCAAAACGACTCCACCCAAGAAGGGAACAACGTATACTTCCTTACATTCACTCCCACATGATAATAACAACAGCATTCAATTCCTTCCCCTCAGACCAAAGTTTCTACACTGCATGCATGTCACTTTTTACAGTTTGACACGCACACATCTACATCCACATTCTTCACAGGTATGAGACATCACATATTAATAATTCCACACCCATTCCAGGTCTCCAATTGGTTCATTAATGCTAGAGTCAGACTATGGAAGCCCATGGTGGAGGAGATGTACCAACAAGAATCCAAGGAGGACTCAGAGGAGAGAGAGACGAGTGAAGCAGGCCATCAAGGAGCACAGTCACCAGCACAGCAGCAGCAGCAGCCACAAGGCCAGAAACCGGACACCAATGCGCCATCCGAAATCGACCCCTCCCTGGCCCCACCTCCCACCACCAGCAGGCACCTGCACCACCACCTGCTGGCCGCCTCCTCCTCCTCCGTGGACAACCCCCCACCAACGGCGGTGGGTCATCCATCCGGTGCTGGTGCGGGAGGAGAAGGTGACAATGCCCCCCTCGTCGGCATCGACGCACCGGAGATCTGCAGGTCCGACGTGCATATGGGGCCCACCAACGACATGTACCGCTATGGGGCCACCTCAGCCGCCACCTTGGGGCCTGCTGCACAGCTGAGGTTTGGGACTGCCGGCGATGTGTCGCTCACTCTCGGGCTACGGCATGCTGGAGGGAATGCGGCAGAGAAGGGCCGGTTCTCGGTCAGGGACTTCAGTGGTTGTTAGGGTGGTGGAGTAAAAGGTCGAAGAAAGAAAGAATTAAAGGAAACGGAAGATTAATGACAGAGATGAATCTTCTTTTAACCATTTTAGCCCTTCTTTTTTGTTTTTTTAGAGAACATATATAGCAAAAGAACATAGAAATGTAATGATATAGATTGTTTTGCAGGCTTCCTTTATTTTTTTTTTTCCTTTTCCTTTGTAAATTTAAGAACACATACATATTGGTATTGTCTTTTGTGTGTGGGGTGTGTGTGGGGGGGGGGGGGGGGGGGGGGGGTTGCGGGGGAGGGGGGGTTAATTAAGGTTGGTCCCAAGAATTAAGGATTGGTAGCGTTAACACGTACGTACGTACGGTGAATGGTTTTTTTTTAAAAAAAAAATTTCCCCCTCCCTCGTGGCCCCGTGGGTCTCGTTAATGTTACAACTAAGGTGCTGGATAAATACTCCCACTTCTTTCTCGAACCTGGTGCATGATTGAGAAATTAATGCTAGAAATAGTGGTTGATTGATGCGGGAAAATGACAGAAGGATATGATTGCCGTGTATTAAATGGCAAACCAGTAGGCCGTGCCGCCCTCTCACACTTTTAGGCTCTGCAGAAGCTGCCAGTGCACGGACTGGTTAATGGCCGAGGAGTTCTAACATTGATCGGTGGCAGAGGAAGGGAGGAAAGGAACGGCCACCTCAATATATGTCTTTAATTTATACATGCTAAGCTGACCTCAAGCATGAACATAAACATATATTAATTATATAAAATTTATTTTTTTAATTTTTTTTAATGAATCAGTAATTTAAATAAAATAGGTTTTTAGACATCATTGATTATTTTTTTTTATAAAAATATTCAGAATAGCTAAACCTTGCATAATGATAGTTAAAAAAAATAATGATGAAAAAATTTAGATAAAATATTTTATTCAAGTAAATAGTAAAAAGAAGAAAACAAATTAGCCGGATGTGATGACATACAGGTTGTTTCAACCATATTTTTTTTTAAAAAATAATTGATGATTGCAAAGATGAGAACTTGTGCAAACATATGTTCAATTTTCATTGATTATGCACTGAGTTGAATTTAATTATATATGTATTTATTTAGGTTGAAAGAATTTAAATAATATTTTTGAACAGGTCCTTTTGTATGAGATCCTGGGTTGCCATGGCAAACATGAAATCAAGTGCAAAGTAAATGAATTAGCACCTATAATGCATATTTAATTGATTTATCTTGTTAAGTGCATAGACAAATAGTTTTAGTAAAGTAAAAGGGATTAAAATTTAGTTGATCATAATTTTGGTCATTTAAGTTTGTTTTTAAGCAAGTGAAGATTTAGCTTTTGATGTTTGGATGGAGAGATGGTTGTTATAAGGTTATAAATATGTTATGTTAGATCAAGTCATGCTTGACTCCAATCTAATATGGCCTTATTTCATGTATGAGTTTTGATATCGTACTTAGTCACATCCCACAGATAATTAGATTGGTCAATTTGGTTCAGGCTAACAAAAAATATTTTAGACCTAATTTGTCACTCAGGGTCATGTATGACCTGAACCAAATCTAAAATATTCTAGAATTAGGTTGGGTTGGATCTAGCTTGAATTCAGGTCCACATTTATTTTCTAAAAGGGTACTGTGAAGAAAATTATATTCTTATTTTATCAATCAAACTGAATTTTAATTATTATAATTTCTTTGCTAATATGGTCAAAACCTCATGCGTTAATGTTTATTTAGAACCAAAATCTGGTTCATGTAATCTTTGCAGTTGACCTTTCTTGATTTAGTGAAATTAATTATGCACTTTTCTCTTAATTAAATAAAAGAAGAAACAAGACTGGAAATACTTTTCTTCGAATTAATTAGGTTCAGCTGGGTCAGGTAATTAATAGGAGGATTCAAAATAGACCCATATAGTGTACAGATTGGGTTAGGTTGGCTTAGATTAAAGTTTATAAAATCCAAACTTAATTCAAAATGATCTTGAATCTTCAATAATGAGTTGGGTTGGTTTATAGGATCATCCAACTCATTTGCAACCTTAAGTAGCTATTAGGTTTGAAGGAAATGAAAGCTTTTTTTGATAGTAGATTTGAGCGTAATCGAGTTAAAGAACTTATGATATCACTAGAAATGGAAGAGAATCATGTATTACTGCCATTGTAGTTAGACAGGAGATTTGGTTGGATTTGTTAAAGATTGAATTATTAACTTGATTCTATATTGGTTTATTTTATCACCCATCATCATTGATTGTGATATGTTATATTTTTTCAAAAAATAAAGAAATGTGATTATGTTTTAAATTAAGATATGGGATCTCCTTGGGACCCATAACTAGTTGAGAAAATAAGTAGACTAACATGCAAAAGCATTTTTGATATTTGAATATGTGAATTCATATATTATTTCAAAGCTCACCATGGAGATACACATTGAACTACAAAACTAAGGAGTTAATGCAAGTACTAAACTAAAATCCTATTCCATGCTTGTCACTTCGTTGCTTCGAAAGTTGAGGTTTGCTAGGATATACAAGAAATGTATAGAAGAAAGTAGGCTCATCTTTTAAGGACTTCCATGGTACTAAATCACAAAAACAAAGGCCAAAAACTGATGATTTATATCTATCAGTGATCATTAAGAAAAATATATAGTGAATGGCTTGAAAATTGAACATGGTGCATCTTCCAAAGGTCAAAACATTCTAATTGGGTGTGGTGAAACAGCTAGTATTTATTTATTTATTTATTTTATTTTATTTTTCTAATGAGGGCTTAAATCTAGTTAAGTATATATATAGACCCAGAGTTCCTCAAACTGTTTACAATGATCAAATATCACCGTCAATTTTTCTAACTTTTTTATAAATTATAGAAATGAAAGACTTTGAAATCTGTATGATATATAAAGATTTCACAACAGATAAAGAAAAATTAAGAAAGGACTTTTATTCACCAAAAAATACAAATAAAAGAAAGTGGTTTTTTAGCAGTTTTAACAAAGAACAAAGAGATGAGATCCAGAAGAAATATTATCAAACATTAGAAGTCCTAAGAACAAATATAAACTTCTTCATCTAGTTTGATTTTCATATGAAAGAAAATCTAAAACAAGTAAACATGCTTACGGAAAAACGTGTAATCTCTTAGCAAGATGAGAAGGGTAAAATAATCGAAAAAATCCACCCTCCTTTACAAGAAATCAAAATTCCTGTAAGAGAAATACAAATTATAGCATCACCTTTTAAAATTAAATATGATCTTGTAGAAACATCAAATGGCAGGGACCTTAAAACATAATAGAACATAACAATTTTATATATATATATATATATATATATATATATATATATATATATATATATATATATTAATGGTGGCACTAGCAGGGAAAGCTGTGGCTTTTTTAAGCTGTATGGCACAATTGTCCATATTTGTCCAAGCTTCAGTTTGCTTGTCACATCCCGAATCCAGCATCTGGTTCGGCCATGTGACCAGCACATGAATCCTAAAACATGCCTTAGAAATCATGCAAGGCCTTAAAAAAATCTACTACAACTTCAATTTCTAAAAATACTATTGATCATAATTTATAAGACAACATCTAATATAAAGAAAATAATAAAACTCATATAATTATAAATTTAATCATTCTTCAATCATCCGATCGGTTTCAATAACTCTCTACATTTTAATCCTTTTATTCGTAAATTCATTGGACATCCTGTAACTTAAAAAAAAAAAAAGTAAGGATGTGAGCTTTACAGTCCAGTAAAAATTTCAATATACTCATACCAGTATAATATAATATAATTCAAAAATAATAATAACAGTATCAAATAGAACATAAAAATCAAAATCTCATATTAAGTAATCAAGATAACTCAATATCGATATATGCAAAAGTATGCATTAATCAATACCAAATATCAATCTCGTTCAAAAGTGAAACACCACATATATCATTAAGTAAAATATCTCTTTTTACTTAATTATTATTTTTTCTCTTATTATCCATATTTTATTAGCATGATCTGGATCAATTACTATTATCTTTTTAGGATTTTGGACTAATCAAGGTCACGCTCTAGCCCGTGACTGGTATCTCAAGATTAATCATGTACTAATCGTCCGTGGCCAAGCTAATCCACGTACTATCCATTCATGGCTTGGCTATTCCATGCATTATCAGCATGTGGCTTGACTATCTCATGTACTATCCATCCATTATCGATTATTTCACATGCTATCCATCTGTGGCTCGACTATTTCATGTACTAAGTCCGTGGCTCAGCTGTCCCATGTATTATGCACCCGTGGTAGGTTTTTTCACGTACTATCCATCCGTAGCTTAGATATTCCTTGTATTATCCATCTGTGGCTTTGCTATTCTTTGTATGGTGTGGCTAGTCCAAATACTCTTTTCTTAATTACCAGTTTATCCAAATCTCAATATGTTTGTCAAACCATATTTAATTTAAGATTTTTCAAACTAGTATTATGATCCAAAGCATCTAAACATATTATACAAAAAATAACAGTTTCATCCAGGCGAATACAAATATCTATCATAAGAAATCAAAATGTAAATAGTGCATAAATAATAATACATGTTCATGCTCATTTCCATAAACAAAACTATGTAGCATAAAATATATATCTATATATAAACAGGTGATCATGTACAAAAATCCTTACCTTATTAGATACAGACTTAAGATATCCGATATTAGTCTGCACCCGGACTCGCTCAACGTCCTTCTATATGGAAAAATGTCTTCCTATATTAGTAATTTTATTCTTAATATGAATAATTTTATGGTATAGCAACTATAAATCCAAAACCTTCTACTCAGATTCCATATGTGATCCATCCGTTGATATCATAATTTCATTAATTTTCAAGGAGAGAAACTTTTAGATCTTCTTTCTAAATATTTATTTATTTTTCTCGTTCTTTTTTCTCATCTCTTTCTCTCTTTTCTTCTCTCTCCACTTATCTTATTTTATTATTATTATTTCTTCTTCTCTTTCTCTCTCCTCTTCCTCTCTCCTCTCTTTCTCTTCTCTTTCTCTCTCTTCTTCTCTCTCCTCTTATTTTATTTTATCATTATTATTTTTTCTTTATCTCTTTTTTCTTCTTTTTCTTTTTCTTTTCTTCTCTTTTTCTTTTCTTTTATTCTCTTCTTTTTCTGTTCCTTTCTTCTTCCCTCTTCTTCTGCCGCTCAACCAAACAAGGACCTATGCTCCCATTCTTTCCCTAGGGATCTGGAGATTTCCATTCCAGAGGAAGGTGGCCGGGGCTGTGATCTATAGTGGTGCGGCCTCCAATCCTGGTCCGGCGTCTATTGGCGATGGCGGCATCGGAGAACAGAGGTTTTTTTTTTAGTTTTCTTTTTTTCTATAGATTATCCACATGATTGCCGGAGGGGAGGAAGAGGGGTGGTAGAGACCTTCGTTTCCCTTGATTAAAGGGATGAGGGGTGGGATTTAAAGGGAGAGCTCGGAGAGTCATCGCACGGTGGGTTGCTCGGTCGATTGAGATATCCCTGCCCAACTCCTTCATATCTCCGGCTATCTCCTATCCAATGATGGTGGTTTGCTGGTAAATTTGGTGATCTATTCGCTCGGACAAGCTAGAGACAAAGTCCCCTGTTTCGATTTATATATTTTTTTCTTTTTAAATGACCGGGTATTACATTGATTCATGGCATCTTTTGATCCTACCACATTTTCAAGTTGTCTACAACTTGCTGCACAACATTAAACCCATAACGTTGTATTCCATAGACAGGTACCCCTCCCTGTAAAGATGTCACATTTATTTCATTTGGACTTTTCAATAAAGAAACACTTAAGTCATTAGTTACCAATTAAAGAGATGGACCAGGATATGTACGAAATGCTCAATTGATTAATTTTTCTCTATGAATCATTAGGTTGTCTGTGGTTACTAGTGGAAAGGTAACAAAAACCTGATCCTTCTTTAGCGATCGCTCTTTCTAAAACCCCAACCATTGTTCGAGCCTCACCAACCTTCATCCAATTCCATCTAACGTATTCAATCAAAAGAGGCTATTTTTGGAGTTAAGATTTGTAGGATAAACATCTAGCTCATTCATCGCGGGTTCTGATACATTACCCATAGGTTTTTTTTTTTTTTTTTTTTTGTGTGTGTGTGTGTGTGTTGGGGGGGGGGGGGGGGGGGGCGTGTGGTATATTATCCAACTATTTGACAAGGATTATTCTTCTATCATTTTATATGAAATGGTTCCCTGCACCCATTTTATTCTTAAGGATGAGGAACCAGTTTTTTTCTTTTCTTTTCTTTTCTTTTTTTTAAAAAAAGGGAGTCGTGGCTCTTAAGTCTGGAATACCTTGATCAATGTGATGTGGAGTTCAGTAAATCAGCCATGGCTAGAGGAAAAGAAGCTTAACCATATATTTATTTCCTTTTTCTCTTGACCACTGAAAAGCTTTGCACAATTTCATTAAGCAATCCCAGAGAGATTACGATTTTCTCTTGAGGAGGAATTAGGAAATGGACCTTCTATCAATGAATGCCCAACAAAACGCATGAGATTGAGAAGTTTTCTATGGGCTGCTCGTCGGCCAGCCAAGTGACAGGCCGGTCTCGTCGTTCGGCCCGCTCATTTAGTGGACCTGCTTGTCTTGACCTCCAAGGCTACATGCTTTGATTTGGACTTTGGAACTAGTGCATATATTGGGAAACAAATATAGAACTAAATGCATTTGCACTGTTGGATTACATGTCACTCGTGACTGGTCCAATAACTGTCATAGATGGTTACACACGAAAAAAATTACCCGTCGTAGTTTTTGTTAAAAAAAAAAAAAAACTCTACAAAAACATAAAAACGTGCTCTTTCATGTTTGTATGAATATATAGTGATTCATGATAATAGAAATAGAAAGAGCATAGATGTATGTCTGTGCAATAAAAACCAAAAACAAATTTAAACATGGATTCCCTATAACCATTCTAGTAAAAGGTAATGTTAAAAAAAGATCTTTTTCAATACTTTAAAGCATCACTAAAAGTCATCACAAAAATATCAAGAATACATACATGAAGATAATTTTTTCTGACGCTTTTTAAAAACGTCGAAAAAAATTACGATACTTTAAAGCATAGAAAAAAATCTTTTTCCCGGTGCTTTTTAAAAGCATCGGGAAAAAAACCTTTTCCTGATGCTTTTTAAAAGCATCAGCAAAAATGCTATTTATCGATACTTTAAAGCATCGGAAAAAAATCTAATCTCGAAGCTTTAAAGCATCGGCATTTATAGCATTTTTGCTGACGCTTTTAAAAAGAATCGGGAAAAGGGTTTTTTCCCGACGTTTTAAAGCATCGACAATAAAATTTTTTTCGATGCTTTAAAGCATCGACAATTACAATATTTTTTAAAAAATAAAATAAATAATTTTTTAAAATAAAATCTGTACATATATTTTCTGAACCGATATAATGAAATCATAACAAACATAAAATCGCATTACTAACATTCTTCACATCGAAATTGAAATTCCAAATTGTTGCCTAGAAATGGAGCCTAAGAGAGGGAGTGAATTGGATCTTTCAAAAATTAAAGTAATTATGGACCGATCTTTGAAGTATTTGTGACCAATGTGAATAACTCAATAATATGCAGCGGATAACAGTAAATTAATTGCAGAAAATAAAGAGCAAGAAATAAGAAGAGTAATCACACACAAACACCAAGTTTTATACTGATTCGGTGCAAACCAAGCACCTACATTTACTCCTCAAGCCATCCTTGGGAATTACCATTATAATCTCTTTAAGATTATAGCCGACTTGTTTTACAAGGCTCACATGTCAAAACCTAAGTTGGTTTTGTCACCTAGGCTCATCAACAACCTTTACAATTTATTTAGTCTTCTGGCTCACAAGTTAAATCCTAGTTAGTTTTGTAACTTTGGTTCACCAACAACCATAACAACCTACTTTCAAAAAAATCCTTGAAGACTAGGTTAACAAAGTATAGAGATAAAGATACAATATGAAAGCACAATCAAACTCTCTTCTAGAGTGGAATGTAGAAGCTTTGAGGCTCTTGAAGATGATTGTCTTGTCTTCTCTTTGGAATCTTCTTCAAGCTCATTTTTGGAAGGATGAAATGATAGGCTTGTAAGCTTTTTCAGGGAATCTCTCCTTTTATGGCTTTTGGAAGTGAAGTTCTTGAGGGAATATTGACTTTTGAGTGTTCAATGGAGTTCAATACTTCATGAATGAGTTTGGTGAAGCTTAAATACTTCAAAAACTTCCAAAAAATGGTTTGAGACCGTTGGAGGATCAAAACTAGCCATTGGGAGCTTAAAAAGATGAAATCTGCAACTCAGAAAATAGATCCGTTGAAGCTGACAGAATTCATGAGTCGATACTTGACTTTTAGGTGTTGATACTTGATTCTGCAGGTATCGATACTTGAATTTGAGGTGTCGACAGTTGAAGCTCATGTGTCGACACTTGACACAAAAACCCTCCAAATGGCAAGTTCTGTATTTTCAAAAAAATCTTAGGTCTTGAGTCGACACTTGGATTCTAGGTGTTGACACTTGTATCTCAGGTGTCGATACTTGAATCTCAGGTATCGACACTTGGCGTGCCAGTGAGGAATTTTTGCGTGCCAATCACTGAAGTGTCGACATTTGGCAATCGTGAGTCGACACTTGGTTCTGTAATTTTGCCAAAATAAGTGCCAAAACTTCCAAAAATATAAAGATATTCAATCAAACTTTAAATACACTTATGTAAACCATAATTGAATATTTTTTAGGCCTTTTTCATGGTGAGAAGACTTCTTAAAATATGAATTTTGCTCAGCTTCAAGATACTTTTATTTTGAGAATTTGAGATGCCTATATCCTGTAACTCATAATCATAATTGAAACATTAGTACAAAATATGTACTTAACGATTTGTTAATCATCAAAATCAAGGGAAAACTCAACACAAAAATAAAATTCATTGCAATACAATATAAAAAAATTTGTTACAATCTAAAGTTTAACAAAATTAAAAAATACATGAAGTAGAAGATATAAAATAAAAAAAGTCCAGGTCAATGATCTATAGGAGGAAGGTCGTTATCCTGTTCGCGAGAATCTGATGCTCCAGAAGCTTGTAAAAAATATTTAAAATATTTAAGTTATGAACCTCTTAATGATAATATATTATATATCATGAATTTAATATAACAAAATATATTTAATAATATATGTATTTACCTGATGTGGAATAAATATCTGTACGATAGATGTAAGCCGATCAATGTGCTCTCTCATGCTAAGCCGATCAATGTGCTCTCTCATGCTCTCCATCGCTGCTCTATCGATGGTATGACTTTGTTGCATCTCCTTTATCTTCTCCTCAAGTCTACGAACATGTATATCCTTAGCACCCTCTGTAGCATTACGAGTAAATCTACTAACCACAGATAACTAAGTGGGAGTGACTCCAACTCCAGGACCTCTGACTAGATCGTTGTGCTCCAGTCCCATCAACTTCATGAACACTTCAACCTCGATGTGATTACCCTGCATAGATGCTGCAAATTCATCGACATGTTCAATAATAAAAGCTATAGCTCTTTTCTATATTAATTTAGAAAAATTAGTTAGAATGACTAACAAAATCAAATTAAAATCGTTGCACAAAAAAATTATAATAAATAATTACATATATGTCTCTGGACTCATCTCTAACAAAAGTGTCATCACGGGAGTATAAGTCATCCGGTAAAACTCCACATCACCGGGTTCCTTCTCATGTTCATCCATTTATAAAAAAATTATAATTTTAAGCAAATAATTCAAATAAACTTAAAAATTATTTAAGTATCGTGATACATATAAATATCGCGATACTTATATGTATCACGATACTTATATGCATCGTGATACATATAACTATCATGATACTTAAATGTATCACGATACATATAACTATCATGATACTTATATGTATTGCAATACATCGTCCATCATACATAATATTAATTTCATTAAAATCTATATATGATTTAATATAAAAAATATAAATTTATAGTTTAAGGAACATACAAACTCTTGTCTGACTCGTGCATAATTCTTGGATCCTGATGTATAGAAAACAGATATAGCTGCTCGTGCAGCTCTACCAATATCAGAATATGTTTGCAAAATAAAATAAATAACTTGTTATAAATCAAAAGTAAAGTATATATATGTATAATGTACAATATAAATTAAATATTTTAATAAAGTTGCTTAATAGATTGAATTAGAAGATACCTGTCTCCTCTCGAAGAACCAATAATGAACCAATTCCACCCACTGATAAGGAGGTATATCAGGAGGACAAGTACCAACTACCTATTCTTCGGTCATACCTAACAACTTGTACTTCATCTTCAACTGTGCTTTATATTCTTTCCATTTGGTTGAGAGACTTTAGTACAAAATCATGAGAGGATTGAGGGAGTACAAACTTGGACTGCAAAAGAAAATAAATGTTAAGTTAAGTAAATGTTAAAAATAATTGTGCTGGTGCCAAAAGAAAATAAAAAATAAAAAGTCCATCAAGCCTCCATCATATAATACCATGCTGATACAAAATATTGTTACTAAAAGAATATAAAATATAACATAATATGTCAACAAAACAAAATGATAGTGTTTAGTTTCAATTTTTTACCTGCATAACTCGTAAAATCTTAACTTTATACATCGGAAGAATGTCATTCCACTTTGCATAAGTCAGTGGACAAAGCTGATGCCTCCGTGTAATTATCCGTAAAAATAAACTCAGTTTCACATCGGTCTGATGGCAGTCCCTCTATTTATGCACATCAGGCCGATGCTACTACCTCTACACCTCAGGACGATGCTATTCCCTCCGAGTCCGCACATCATGATCCTTCTATAGATCATCCTGATGACGAGCCTATCGTCGATGATATACAGATACAGGGTACATAATTTAATAATTCTATCTCATTTCAATTCATGCATATGCAATAGTTTTGATATACAATGTTCTGTATTTTTTTTTTGTAGATGGATCCGGGAGACTCAGGCGTAGGCGAGGACCCACATTAGTTCGTGATGTGTGGCAGTTACCTGAGGGTGAGAGGATAGTGATAGAGTGCAACAAGCTAGGGCAGCCTATTAAGAAAGCTGCTAGCTTGTTGACTAGCTTTTTGGGGACAGTAGCATGCCGTGGTCAGCTATGTCTCCTGAATTATTCGAAGTGGAACGACATGCTTCCTGCATATAAAATAAAAATGCTACGAGTTGTGCAGGTAAAAAAATTAATATATTATTTTATATCTTAGGTTTTTAATAATTGAATTGCTTATTTCATTTAATACTTATTTTATTGTTTAATTAAATTGTAGAGAAAGTTCGTTCTTCCTTCAGATTCATCTGATTTTGTGCTTAAGTCTCTCAATCACATGTGAAAAGAATATAGGACGAAGTTGAAGAGAGACTACAAGTTAGAGGGTAGGACAGAGGAGCAGGTTGTAGCTACCTGTCCTCCTGATGTTCATCCTCATCAGTGGATGGAGCTGGTGCACTATTGATTCTCCGAGAGGGCACAGGTTGTGTAGCATCATCAAACACTTCGAAATTTATTAATTTTCACTTGTCATAATTATATTTATATAATATATAACATTATTTTAATTTTATTTTGCAGACGTATTCTGATATTGGTAGAGCTGCATGAGCTGCTCAGTCTGTTCCTCACATAGCGGGGTCTAAGAGTTATGCACAGCTCAGGCATGAGTTTGTATGTTTCTCATCCTATAATACTTTTAGTACACTTTTATTTTTAACATCGTGTATCATCATGTATCATGCATGTGCCATGTATCATGGTACGGGGATATAAGATGTGTTACTTTAAATTTTTTTATAATATTTATTCTTTATATAGGCTGATCAGTAGGGGAGGGAGCCCGGTGAGGTGGAGTTCTATCGGATGACTCACGTTCACCAGGATGGCAGTTTTATTCGGGACGAGTCCAGAGATATATATATATTTATTTATTTATGTTATATTATGATTTATATTTTTATTTTTATTAAGTATTGATATATGTATTTTTTATAAAATATAGAATAGTGCTACCTCTATGATCTCCGAGCGTGCTGGCGAGGGTTCATCATCTACACAGAGCAGTCGCTAGGTTTGGACCTAGCAATGCTTTAAAGCATCGCTATAACTGGAACTGGCGACGGTTTAAAGCATCGCTATAACTGGAACTGGCGATGCTTTAAAGCGTTGTTAGTTTTAAGTTTAGCGATGCTTTAAAGCGTCGCTAGATTTAAAACTAGCGATGCTTTAAAGCATCGGTAAATAAAAATTTAGCGATGCTTTTTTGAAGCATCGGCAGGTTGCGTCCCAACGCTTGCATAGACGACGCTTTACAAAACGTCAGGAGATTACTTAGCGACGCTTAAAAGCGTCGGGAAAGGTCAAAAAAAGTATCGCTAAAGCCCAGATTTACTATAGTGCCTGGATAGCTAATGCCACTAATATATTACTCAGATATTGTGAGGTCTCAAATGTTAGTGTGAAAGTTCACCTTGACATATTTTGATAACTAGAAAATCATCAAAAAGCTGGCAAACTGAGATAATTAAAGTATACATTAAATGGTAATCAACAATAAAAGACTATTACTCAACAATTTAAATATACACATTTTTGTTATATTTTTTTGGTGTTAGATAATAGAGGAGAGGGAAGGGTGCCTTGAACTGGGTAGTGAAACTAAATATAGTCAAGGGAATGGCAAGAAAACTTTTCTGGCCATCCTCAATCTTTCAGAGCAAATGATTGTTAATAAAGAAGTTGGCTTAGTATTTCCATTAGATTACTAGGTACGATATATAGAATGGTCATATTGTCAACATTTTCCATCAATCTGTCTAGTTTTAAAATCTTTTCAATTAGCGGACGGAAAATTCTTAGATTTTTTTTTATGATCCGTGGATCCTTAAAAATGAATCGAATTAGGTCTAAATGACTCGGGTTGGGTCACAGGTTAACCTAACCTATTTGTAGCCTTACATTTATGACATGGTGAAAGCATTAAAAAGCACAGAAAAAAGCAATAGAATATAAACGGGGAAAATTTTAAAACCTTATTTACAAGGTTTTCTTGAGCATAGTCCATCAAGAGTCCTTAATAAGAAAGATATGAAACAAAGTTAAAATTTATTTAATTAGATCATACTAAATTTAATATATTTAATCAATTTTAAATTGATTCTAAATTTGAATAAATGATGTATCTAGATGTAGTTCCATTATGATTACTAGGAGATCTAGATGTCAAGCATGGATTCAAAGAGAGATCCACGAAATATTTTGGGTCTTGGTTTGGGTCAAATGAAAGTGTGCCTAAATTTATCGGCACAAAATTGCATTCTCATTTCTTGTTTTGTAATTTATATTTTAAGGCATGGTTTGCAATAGCAAGGCATAGGGTTATGCCTATCATGCTTGGGCACCTTATGTATCACATCACACCTCCACTTCTACTCATGGTTTGTCAACATAAGGCTATATATAGAAGCAAATGTACCTGTTGCCGATCTCGTCGCCGTGGCCTGTAACTTCAGAGCTGGTGGCGGGATTAGACCGTCTCGTCTCGAGGTCTCCGGGCTCCTGATCCTACAAGACAAGGTCAGAAATCCTGGCCGGGGATCCTGGCGAGGGAGCTCCGACGGTCAAGTTAGAAAACAGCGATATGGAACAGAATCTCCAAGATGGGCCCCCGAAGGAGTCCCAGGCTTAGAGATGATCTTAGCAAAAAGGTCTCTGGAAGAGTGGAAATTGGGCCAAGTTCCTTCATTGAGCTCACGCCAAGGGATCCCTCTCGGGATCTTGGATCCTGCTCTCGGTGCCTTTTCTTTTTCCAGCCTTTTTTTGCCTTACATGGTTGTCCGCTCTCCCCATCCTTTTATCCCATCACGCTACCTCTGGCCTCCCGCCCTTGGGAGGCTCCCTCTTCGCTTTCACCTCCTTTTCTCTCTCTCTTTCTCTTTCCCCTTTCCCCTTCGGGTCCAGGAACCCGGTGGCCTCCTTGTCTTGCTTGCCAAGCCCAGCGAGGAAAGGGTAGAGGGAGGACACCGGCCAGATCTTAGGCCGAGCGTGAGCGCTCTCCTTCCCAGGCATTGACAACGTCCGTTACTGGGTCCTGTCTGCCAGGACTTCGCCTCTCGACTGCGAAACCCGTCGGGCCGATGTAAACGAGGTTTCACGCGTTGCTGCCGACCGTACCAGCGCTCCTCTCGAGGTAAGGCGCGCATTGCCCGAGGGGCGGTCTCGGAACTCATGCCCCTGCTTCTCGGCGGCCTCACCACGCAGGGTAGCCGGCCTCGGCCAAGGTGGGCCCCTCCTGGCGGAGCGGCAGAGGAGCGCTCGACTTCGGCCGAGGTGGACCCGTGTGCGGGCGCCACCTGGCGAAGGAGCAGGAAGGCCCGGCTCGACTTCGACCGAGGTGGAACCGTCTTAGGGCACCACTTGGCAAGGGAGAAGGGGGCCGTCGACCTTGGCCGAGGTGGACCCTTCCTGGGCGGACACCTGGCGGAGCGGCGGAGGGGCGCTCGACTTCGACCGAGGTGGACCCGTGTCCGGGCGCCTCCTGGCGAAGGAGCAGGAAGGCCGGCTCGATCTCGGTCGAGGTGGGACCGTCTCAGGGCACCACCCGGCGAGGGAGTGAAGGGCCGCCGACTTCGACCGAGATGGACCACTCCTGGGCGGACACCTGGCGGAGCGGCGGAGGGGCGCTCGACTTCGACCGAGGTGGACCTGTGTCCGGGCGCCACCTGGCGAAGGAGCAGGAAGGCCCGGCTCGACCTCGGCCGAGGTGGGACCGTCTCAGGGCACCACCCGGCGAGGGAGTGAAGGGCTGTCGGCTTCGGCCGAGGTGGAACCCTCCTGGGCGGACACCTGGCGGAGCGACAGAGGGGTGCTCGACTTCGATCGAGGTGGACCCGTGTCCGGGCGCCACCTGGCGAAGGAGCGTGAAGGCCCGGCTCGACCTCGATCGAGGTGGGGCCATCTCAGGGCACCACCCGGCGAGGGAGCAAGGGGCCGCCGGCTTCGACCGAGGTGGACCCCTTGTGGGCGGACACCTGGCGGAGCGGCAGAGGGACGCTCGGCTTCGGCCGAGGTGGACCCGTGTCCGGGCGCCACCTGGCGAAGGAGCAGGAAGGCCCGACTCGACCTTGGCCGAGGTGGGACCGTCTCATGGCGCCACCCGGCGAGGGAGCAAGGGACCGTCGGCTTCGACCGAGGTGGACCCCTCCTGGGCAAACACCTGGCGGAGCAGTAGAGGGGCGCTCTACTTCGGTCGTGGTGGACCCGTGTCCGGGCGCCACCTCGCGAAGGCGCAGGAAGGCCCAGCTCGACCTTGGCAGAGGTGGGACCGTCTCAAGACGCCACCCAACGAGGGAGCAAGGGGCTGCCGGCTTCGGCCGAGATGGACCCCTCCTGGGCGGACACCTGGCGGAGTGGCAGAGGGGCGCGCGACTTCGACCGAGGTGGACCCGTGTCCGGGCGCCACCTAGCGAAGGAGCAGGAAGGCCCGGCTCGACCTTGGCCGAGTTGGGACCGTCTCAGGGTGCCACCCGGCGAGGGAGCAAGGGGCCGCCGGCTTCGACCGAGGTGGACCCCTCCTGGGGACACCTGGCGAAGGTGTAGGAAGGCCCGGCCTGACCTCGACTTCGGCCATGGTGGAGCCGTATCCGGCCTCGCTGGACCATTCCCGTTCTGCCGAAAAAATCCACGTGGTTCGGATCACACCCGGTGGAATCTGAGACACGCCACGTCATCGTAACGGCTGTAATAGTTGCCCCCCATCCCCTCATTCTGCTGAGGCGTCATGGCTCAAAATGTGGGGATTTAATACGGAGATGACGTGGGGAAGGCGAAGATCTCGCGCCATGATTGCCACGATCCTCGTCGCCATTCCTCGTTGCGCCCGAGGTCCTATGAGAGGTTGCCACGCGTCGCATTTCTGGTTGCACTTAATGCGTCGCTTCGAAAAGGAGGCCGTTTCCACATACCCAAAGCATCGATGTCGGGCGTGCATCCACGCGGCATCCATCTGGTGGTTCGGAACAGAATGAGCGGTACGGTCGCTGTCGATCAAATTTGAAAAGGAGGGGGACTTTCCGGAAACAAGGCCCTTTCCCTTTCTCGCGCTCCGCCAGTGGTTGCAGTGGGCTATCCTTCACTTCCCTGGGTTGCCACTTCTTTTGCACAGTGTGTTTCGGTGAGTGCCTACGTCTACTTCCTTCTCCCGTCCCCTTTCCTTAGCAACTTTTTTTCACCATTTTTTTTCCCATGGTGCGCTGTTGTCATGTTTCATCTAACCTAGATGAGGCCGGTCCATCCTGGCCGAGGACTCCATCGTCCTCTTCCTCGGAAGGGGAGGTGATCTCGGAAGAGATCCACAGGCGGCTCCAGCCTGGGGGTGTAACCATAGGCGTCCCTAGGGGTCCTAGGTCTCCCCCTGTAGTTTCCGCCCGTCCTCTCTCTTCTCTTCCTCCTCCGGCCATCTCTTCTGCTGGTCCCTTCGGTCACGTCTCATCGATGACCGAAGGTGACCTTTCTCTGCTCCGGGAAGTCTATGGCATCCCAGAGTCGATCCGTCTTTCTCTCCCACGGCTCGGGGATCGTGTGACCTTAAGCGGCCCCGGGCGAATAGCCTTTTACGAGGACTTCCTCATTGGGGATCTTCGGTTCCCCCTACATCCTTTCTTCCTCTCCTTTCTCAGTCACTACCGCCTAGTCCCGGCCCAGTTGGCTCCAAACACCATCCGGGTCATCTTCGCCTTCATAGTCTTCTGCCACTTCCACGGGTTTGTTGCCCGCTTCTCTCTCTTCAGGGCTCTTTTCATCCTGAAGCGCTATTCCACCGATGATGGCTGGTGGTATATTTCACCTTGGCCTAGGTGCCTCCGGTTCGACCTCCCTTCCTCTATTAAGGGTTGGAAGAACCGGTTCTTTTTTGCCTCGGTCGAGGACGTCGATTGGGCCTGGAGCGAGCCGGATCGGTCCCCGAACCGGAACTCCCAAGTCGAGCCGGCAGACCAAGAGGTCTATTCCCTGCTACTGAGTGACGCGGTCCTGACGCTCGATGTTCTGCTCTCAAAGCAGAACTTGTTCGAGGCGGGGATCAGACCCATCCGGGAGCTGGGTGAGGCTCAGCCTTCCTTTTTACTCCGCACCCCTCCCTTCTCCCTTTTCCTTTTTAACTGGGTTGATCGACCTCCGTTTTCTTTCAGGTATGAAGTTCTCCTTAGAAAACCTCCTGGAGGGCGTCGCTCAGAGGGACGTTGCCGAGGGAAATGAGCCCGCGGCGAAGAGGGCTCGCACCGAGGCGAGCCGGGAGGTCGTGCCTATTCCCATCTCCGGTCCAGTGGTGGCAGCTCCCGCATCCAGGCCACCTCGAGCCCGGGCTGCCGACGTCCCTATCGTCGACCTCGACAGGGCTGTAGAAGAGGGAGGGCCAGCCCCCTCCAGGGCAATGCCCGCATAAACCGCCGCCCCGACGGCGCCCCCGGTGGCTCCAGCTGCTCCGTTGGTGGCAGTTCCACCCGGCGAGGGGACGGTCGCCCCTGCCGCTGCCGACCTATCCGCCCCACCGCCAAATCTCACCAGCCGGTGCTCCGTGATCCGTGATCAGGGCCTCACGGAGAGGGTCATAGAGTTCGCCTGCACCTCCCGGGATCGCCGATTGAGGGGCAGCAGGGATTACGCCGATGCCCTACTCGGAATCCTTCCGCAGCTCTTCACGGTAAGTCCCGGACTCGGAACCCTCCCTTTTAAAGTTCCAGTTGGATTTTGACTGACCTTTCTTTTTCTGGTGCAGATCGGGACCGGCATGCTGCTGTTGAGAATTTCCTCGCAGGGTATGCCAAGAAGGATGTCGAGAAGGAGGAAAAGCTCGGCAAACTCGCGGCCGACGTGAAGGACCTCATGGAGAAGGGGGTCGAGCTGTGGGGGAACAACCAAGCCCTCCAATCCGACCTGGCGCGCGACAAGGGGCGCATCAAAGAATTGGAGACCTCTCTGTCTGAGGAGAGGATCTCCAACCAACGCCGCGCGGAGGAGGACGCAGCGGAGAAGGCTCGCCTCCGAGCTCAGTCCCGGTCGTTAGAGCACCGGGTAGATGAGGCTCAGAGGGAGATGAACATAGCCAAGGAAAGGAGCTCCTACGTCAACGGGCTGCTAGAAGCGTCAAAGCGGGAGGCGCAGGAGGCCGTCCCGAAATTCCGGGCCTCCGAGGAGTACATTACGGTGGTTCGGGAGGCCGCGTGGACTCCTTCCTGAAGGGGTTCCAGGTGTGCGGGAGAAGGTGAGCTCCTTCTACCCCGAGCTCGACCTCAGCAGAGTGGTCCTTGGCGGAAGGAGGCAGGAGTCCAGCGAAGAGGCCCCAGCGGCAGCAGGCGTCGAGGCTGCAACTCCAGAGCAGCCCCCTGAGCAGCCACCCGTCGACGGTGCAGGTGGAGAGTGCGCACCCCCGCCCGAGGACAGTGCCATTGCACCGAACTAGCTCCCCCCTTGTATCTCTTTTCTTTTTTTTCTTTTTTTTTTTAAGGACTCCCGGCCTGTCGGGACTCCCATTATAATCACTTTTTAGATTAATGAAATCTCCTATTTGCCAAGTCTCGTATCTGCTTTCTCTCTATTCTTCTTTATTTCTTTTTTTGTTGAAACCGAGTATTAGTTTCGAGTGCCGAGAATAAGCCTTGTGGTGTGCTCCGAGCTGAGCTCGCGGGCAGACTGAGTCACGTCCAGCATTCAGACCAAAGTTCTGAACTTCCAGGTTGGACGCCGGTGGAGCAGGCCTTGCACGAGTTCTTCGAGCTTGCCGGCCTGTCCTCTGGGACTGTGTGGGTGAGCTTGGCTCTGCCCCGCCTTCCGGACCGAAGTTCGGAACCTCCGGACTGAACCCCGGGGCCGCAGGATTTATCCGAGCCCTGCGCGGCTTGCCGAGCTGTTCTCCGTGATTGCGTGGATGAGTTTGGCTCTGCCTTGCCTTCCGGACCAAAGTCCGGGACTCCGGACTGAACCCCGGGGCCGCAGGCTTTATCCGAGCCCTGCGCGGCTTGCCGGGCTGTTCTCCGTGATTGCGTGGGCGAGTTTGGCTCTGCCCCGCCTTCCGGACCGAAGTCCGGGACTTCCGGACTGAATCCCAGGGCCGCAGGCTTTATCCGAGCCCTGCATGGCTTGCCGGGCTGTTCTCTGTGATTGCATGGGCGAGTTTGGCTCTGCCCCGCCTTCCGGACCGAAGTCCGGAACTTCCAGACTGAACCCGGGGCCGCAGGCTTTATCCGAGCCCTACGCGGCTTGCCGGGCTGTTCTCCATGATTGCATGGGCGAGTTTGGCTCTGCCCCACCTTCCGGACCGAAGTCCGGGACTTCTCACCTTCTCGGGTCTTCGGCCACAACCGTGTTTGCCGAACTCGGAGCTAAGCGTCTCTCTTCCTACGAGGTGAGAAGAAGCATTTGAAGTAAAAGGATTTCATTGCAGGAGTTCGAGGAACCTTACATTATTGGTAATACATCCTCAGGTTTGAGGCATTCCAGGTCCGAGGAAATCTGGACCCTCCTAATTCCTCCAGGTAATAGGCCCCGTGAGGGAGAACTTTCGTCACCCTGTACGGGCCCTCCCAGTTCGGGGAGAGCTTCCCGCACTCCCGTGGCTGAAAAGCTTCAGCATGCCGGAGCACCAGATCTCCTGGGCGAAAGGACTTCGGTCGCACCTGGAAGTTGTAGTACCTGGCCACTCGCTGCTTGTACGCCGCCATCCGGACTCGGGCCTTGTCCCTCGTCTCCTCAAGGAGGTCCAGGTTCAGCATCATCCTGGCGGGATTCTCCACTTCGTCGTACTGCTCCACGCGCAGGGTGGGTAGGCTGAGCTCTATCGGGATAACCGCCTCGGCTCCGAAGACGAGGTTGAACGGGGTCTCGTCGGTGGCCATCCTCGGGATGGTGTGGTACGTCCACAGGATGCTCGGGAGCTCTTCTGCCCACCCACCCTTAGCCTGATCCAACCTCGTCCGGAGGCCCTACAAGATGGTCCTATTCGTCACCTCGACTTCTCCATTTGTCTGCGAATCCGCCACCGAGGTGAAGCGATGGTGGATACCGAGGTCGTTGCAGAATTCTTCAAACTCCCAACAGTCGAATTGACGTCCATTATCGGTGATAATGGTATGGGGTAGGCCGAAACGGCAAATGATTGACTTCCAGAGAAACTTGGCGACGTTTGCCTTTGTGATCCGTGCTAGGGGTTCGGCCTCGACCCACTTTGTGAAGTAGTCAATGGCCATGATCAGGAACTTCCGCTACCCGGACGCCGGGGAAAAGGGTCCTAAGAGATCCATCCCCCATTGGGCGAACGGTCACGGAGCCGAGAGCTGGGAAAGTGGAGTGGAGGGCTGCCGCTGCACCACGGCGTGCCGCCAGCACCGATCACGCCTCTTCACGAAGTCGGTGGCATCCTCCTTCATCGTCTCCCAGAAATAACCTTGGCGGAGGGCCTTGTACGCTAGCGTTCTGCCCCCCACGTGGTTCCCGCAGATGCCCTCGTGGATTTCCTGGAGTAGAGTGCGGCCTCCGCTGGTCTCAGGCATTTGAGGAGGGGGTATGAGTAGGACCTCCGATACAGCTGCCCATCCATCAGGACGAACCGCGCGGCCTTCTTCTTGATAAGGCGGGCTGCCGCGCGATCCTCCGGCAAGGTGCCGCTGGTAATGTACTTGGCATACTTGTCTAGCCAGCTGGGCTCTTGGCTGACCTGTTGGACCTCCACAGGGGTCTCGTAGCTCGGGGCCTTGAGACGCTCAACATGAGTGCGGCCCAGCAACGAGTTCGGCAGGGTTGCCAGCCGGGAGAGAGCGTCCGCACGAGCATTTTCCCCGTGAGATATGTGGGAGATGCTGAAGCGCTGAAATCCGGCCACGCTCGTTCTCACGAGCTCCAGGTACTTCGCCATTTGAGGGTCGTGCGCACCGTACTCTCCAGAGATCTGTCCGGCCACCAGCTGGGAATCAGTGAAGGCCTTGAGGTTGGCCACGCCCAACTCGCGGGAAACTCTCAGCCCGGCGAGGAGCGCCTCGTATTCCATCTGGTTGTTAGTTGCGGCGAACTGGAAACGGAGTGCACATTCGACGATGACCATATCGCCGTTGGCGAGGATGAGACCGGCTCCGCTCCTGTCGGAGTTCGAGGCTCCATCCACATGAAGGATCCACGCGTCCTCCTTGGGTCCCGGTTTCAACTGCCGGTCCAGAGGGTCCTCCTCTATCCCCTTGCCTAGGCCTGCACACTCGACCAAGAAGTCGGCGAGCACTTGCGCCTTCATGGCCGACCTTGGCCGATAAGCGATATCGAACTTGCTGAGCTTGAGTGCCCACTTCGCCAATCGCCCGGATGTGTCGGGTTGGCTGAGTATCGCTTTCAGCGGCTGATCAGTCACGACGGCAATGGGATGTGCTTGGAAATAGGGTCTGAGACGCTGGGCAGACACTATTAATGCAAAAATGAGCTTTTCAAACTGGGAATACCGAGCTCCGCATCGCGGAGGAGTTTGCTCGTGTAGTACACCGGCCTCTAAACTCCCTGGTCGTCGATCCGAACCAGGACCGAGCTGACGGCCTCGTGGCCCTGCTTCTTGGCGGCCTCACCACGCAGGGTAGCCAGCCTCGGCCAAGGTGGGCCCCTCCTGGGCGGATGCCTGGCGGAGTGACAGAGGAGCGCTCGACTTCGGCCGAGGTGGACCCGTGTGCGGGCGCCACCTGGCGAAGGAGCAGGAAGGCCCGGCTCGACTTCGGCCGAGGTGGAACCGTCTCAGGGCGCCACCTGGCGAGGGAGCAGGGGGCCGCCGGCCTCGGCCGAGGTGGACCCCTCCTGGGTGGACACCTGGCGGAGCGGCGGAGGGGCGCTCGACTTCGGCCGAGGTGGACCCATGTCCGGGCGCTACCTGGCGAATGAGTAGGAAGGTCTGGCTCGACCTCGATCGAGGTGGGATCGTCTCGGGGCGCCTCCCGGCGAGGGAGCGAAGGGCCGCCGACTTGGCCGAGGTGTACCCCTCCTGGGCGGACACCTGGCGGAGCGGCGGAGGGGCGCTCAACTTCGGCCGAGGTGGACCCGTGTCCGGGCACCACCCGGCGAAGGAGCAGGAAGGCCCGGCTCGACCTCGGCCGAGATGGGACCGTCTCAGGACGCCACCCGACGAGGGAGCGAATGGTCGCCGGCTTCGACCGAGGTGGACCCCTCCTGGGCGGACACCTGGCGGAGCGGCGGAGGGGCGCTCGACTTCGGCCGAGGTGGACCCATGTCCGGGTGCCACCTGGCGAATGAGCAGGAAGGCCCGGCTCGACCTCGCCAAGGTGGGACCGTCTCGGGGCGCCACCCGGCGAGGGAGCGAAGGGCCGCCGACTTCGGCCGAGGTGGACCCCTCCTGGGCGGACACCTGGCGGAGCGGCGGAGGGGCGCTCAACTTCGGCCGAGGTGGACCCGTGTCCGGGCACCACCTGGCGAAGGAGCAGGAAGGCCTGGCTCGACCTCGAACGAGGTGGGACCGTCTCAGGGCGCCACCCGGTGAGGGAGCGAATGGCCGCCGGCTTAGGCCGAGGTGGACCCCTCCTGGGCGGACACCTGGCGGAGCGGCAGAGGGTCGCTCGACTTCGGCCGAGGTGGACCCGTTTCCGGGTGCCACCTGGCGAAGGAGCGGGAAGGCCCGGCTCGACCTTGGCCGAGGTGGGGCCGTCTCAGGGCGCCACCTGGCGAGGGAGCAAGGGGCCACCGGCTTCGGCCGAGGTGGTCCCCTCCTGGGCGGACACCTGGCGGAGCGACAGAGGGGTGCTCGACTTCGGCCGAGGTGGACCCGTGTCCGGGCGCCACCAGGCGAAGGAGCAGAAAGGCCCGGCTCGACCTTGGCCGAGGTGGGGCCGTCTCAGGGCGCCACCCGGCGAGGGAGCAAGGGGCCGCTGGCTTCAGCCGAGCTGGACCCCTTCCGGGCGGACACTTGGAGAAGGAGCAGGAAGGCCCGGCCCGACCTCGACTTCGGCCGTGGTGGAGCCGCATCCGATCTCGCTGGATCGTTCCCATTCTATCGAAAAAATCTACGTGGTTCGGATCATGCCCAGCAAAATCTGAGATACACCACGTCAACGTAACGGCTATAACAGTACCAAATACATTACTCTTGGTGCAAAGGCAATATGTACCATGATGTTATCACTTTTCAAACCTTCCTACTATTATTTATTGTATTATTGTGTATATTAGGAGAATTGGGCTTATCAGATTCTTGATTTCACTTCAACAAATTAGAGATTTAGCGGCAAACATTTACCAACAAATATAGAAAACCACCATTATAAAATACTTTAGACAATATTTTTACAAAAGCACTGGCCTAGTTTTCTTTTCTGGTCTTTATATTTATTTTTTCATGGACAAGTCAAATTGTTGAAAAAATTATAAGATATTCCAGCTGTTTTTCTAACCTGTCGAGGAAAGTCCATGTTGTTCCAGTGATTGAAACCGCTGCTAAAAGACAATTCTTAATGATGCAAATTGCCATTAAAAAGATATTCTATGCAGTCAAATTGTTGCTTAAAAGATTATCACTAGCAGTTATAACCACTGTTAAAAGCTTGTCCCCAATGGTCATAATCTCTGCTTAAAGATTAATTATATTGGCCAATATATATCAAAGAATCTTAATACAAGAATTCTCCCAATATAGGTCAAAGAGTTTTAATATAAATATATTCAGCTCTTACAAATAATTGCAACTATTGATTTTTTAAATATTGATCACTACAAAAAAAATCACATACATCCATGCTTTTTAGACACGTAAAATACATACGTGAATAAAAATTCAAATTCTAAAAAAAAGGGTTATATATATATCCATATTTGGCAAATATAAAAATGCTATAATCAATTTGTAACTTACGTTTCAACTATTAAACATGTGTAAATCAAATATAATGGATAAATATTGATATGCTAAGAAAAGAGTATCCAAAAAAAATAATATTGATCCCAGAGCTATTCCAAACTCGAAACTGATTAACTTTACTATAAACAGATCGAATCTAGATATTTAATATCAAGACCCAAGACCTGATTAAAAATATAATATAATATATATTTAAATAATATAATATAATATGATATGTTATATTTTATAATTTATTATAATATATTATTTTATATTTTATATTTTATATATTAAAAATATAATTACACTATATTATAATTTATCATAATATATTGAAATGTATCATATTATTTTATATTCTATTATATTTAATATAATGCAAAATATTGATTTTAGTTATATTAAAATATATTAATATTTAATATTATATAGTTTTATATAATTAATTTGATTTTGCATGATTTTATATAATTTTGCATGATAAAAACATATAATATAATATAAAGTAATATAATATAATATAATATAATATGATGTAATATAGCATATTTTATAATTTAATATAATATATTATGTCATATTTTATATTTTTAATATTAAAATATTATGCTATATTATAATATGTCATAATATATCATAATATATCATATTATTTTATATTCTATTATATCTAATATATATCAAATACTAATTTAGATTATATTAAAATATAATATAATATAGTTTTATGTATTTGTATTTGATTTTACATGATTTTATATAATTTTATCAATTAAAATCCTATAATGCAACATAAAGCAATATTATATGATATGATATAATATAATATAATATAATAAAGTATGATGTAATATAGCATATTTTATAATTTATTATAATATACTACTTTATATTTTATATTTTTAAATATCAAAAATATTACACTATATTATAATATATCATATTCTTTTATATTCTTTTATATAATTTTATATTGTAAAATTGCATAATATAACATAAAGCAATAAAATATAATAAAATATAGTATAATATAATATAATATAGTATTATATAGTATAATATAATATAAAATAATAAAATACAATACAATATAATAAAATAAAATATAATATAGCATATTTTATAATTTATTGTAATATACGATGTTATATTTTATATTTTGAACTATTAAAAATATAATTATACTATATTACAATTTACCATAATATGTTATAACGTACCATATTATTTATATTCTATTAGATTTAATATAATGTCAAATATTTATTTTAATTATATTAGAATATATTAATAAATAATATAATATTATTTTATATAATTTAATTTGATTTTACATGATTTTATATGATTTTTATGATAAAATCACATAATATGATATAAAGCAATATAATATAATATAATGTAAAGTAATATAATATAATGTAATATAGCATATTCTATAATATATTATAATATATTATGTTATATTTTATATTTTCAAAAATTAAAAATATTATGCTTTATTAATATTTCATAATATATTATAATATATCATAATATATTATAACATGTCATATTATTTTATATTCTATTATATTTAATATAATACCAAATATTAACTTTTAAATACATTAAAATATATTAGTAAATAATATAATTTGATTTGATTTTACATGACTTCATATAATTTTATTTGATTTTTTTTAATTTTAGATTATTTTATATGATTTTGTACATATTCATTTGATCTTATATTATTTTATTTATTTTTTTATAAAATAAATTTTTAAAAAGTTGATAGCAAGATTCAATCTTGCTATCTATTATAACAAACCATTAATAACCACAACTACTACATTATTATGCTAATAATATAAAATTTTTGATGATATAATATTTAAACTAATTAAAGCCTTTCTTATAAAAATAACTTAAATCTTTTCCACCGCCCAAGCTTCTCCATTTGCACATCTCTTCCATTCTAGATGCCTCTTCAGTAGGTAAAATCCTTCTCCGTTCCAGGTAAACCTTTGCTCGACCACTAACCAAGGTTCATGTATATTTTTAAATTGATTATTAATATATTTATACCATTTAAAATTGTTACATATAAATATCTAGCACAAAATCCATCGTTTCATTATGTAGCTCGGTCACTTCAAGCCGCCCAGCCGATCGAGACTCCTGAGGATGTAAAAAAGCGCGGAAGACATAAGAAAAATCAAAGAAAACAAAAAAAGATGGAAAAAATTAAAAGGCAAAGCCTTTACCGATGTATTTTTTTTGCTTTTAGCTTCTTTTTCAGAGATCCATGGGGAAAGAGAGAACATGAGAGAGATACGAAGGATTTCTGGGTTCCGATTCAGATTTTTTTGCAGAGGGCGACAACAACGAGATTAAGGGCAGGGGGGCCTCACGACGGCTGGTTAAGGCAGCGAGGAGGTGAAGGGTGGGGGGAAGGGAGAGTAGGAGACGAAGCAGTGCAAGAAAGGAGAGGACCTAGGAGGGGCAGTTGGAGAAGAGAGGAGATAGAAAGGGGGAAGGGCGGTGGCAAATGGCGCAGGTGAAAAGGGGTCGGAGATGGTGGTGTGAAAGTAGAGTGGTAGCATGGAGATAGAGCCCAAAAATCATAGAAAAAAAAACATGTGGTGGATTTTTTTTATACGATTAGGAATTTTTTGTTATTTTTTTATTTTATAATTCAATATCCAAGCAATGATCATAAAATATATATATATATTTATTCATAAGACCCATTGATTTTGTAACATATGGACCATCCCCATCATCTCCAAGTAGGTCTTAGGTTGTTTTGGCGCTCTTGTGCAACAATGAGTAGGTCACAAAAATTGACTAACAACTATTGAGAGATGTCTAATTATTAAATGGACCAGGGTTAATGCATAATCCTAAAGTCACTCACCATGTTATCCTCTTGTATTTAAATAATTCAAAATCAATTAAGAGATGCCTGTTACCTACCATATATTTGCTTTGCAATTTGATTGGTCGATTGGATGAACGGCTATGATGTGGCAATCATTGTCATGGTTCAAATTATCTACTAGGTGAGGTTGTTCGACTACTCGTCCGAGTCCAATCTCCATCAGGATAGAGCTGTCAATGGGTTAAGTCCGGACTTAAGACCCGCGGGTATTTACCCAATGGGTCTAGTATTAAATCTGGACTCGTTTATCCAAACCCGAATCCGGACCCGTTTAGTCATAATTAAATGGACCCGGGTTTGGATATGTAATATCCAGACTCGACAGACCCGATACCTGATTATATAAAATAATATTATATATATTTATATATTTATATATATTTATATTATTAGGGACCGTTAGATCATGATCCAAGGGTTAGAAATCAACTCTTGCTTTTACTATAAAAGCCCTCCTCTGCCCTAGCCTTTTCCCTTCGACCGAATCCTCAAATCCCCCCTCGATAGTCGATGCCTCCCCCGTCGTTGATGGTTAACCCCCCAACAGCTGACCCCTCGATGGTCGACACCTCCACCCTCGGGCCAATCTGGACTGGCATTCGATCGGCGCCACCCTCTGACATTCTCCAGTCTTCTCTGCAACCCCTGGTACGTCCCTAACTCCATTATTTGTTGTTTACCTCTCCCTCCCTCTCTCTTCATCCCTCCATCGGCCTACCCCTCCATTAAACACCTGGAAGAGACTATCCTTGGAGGAATCGCTGATGCCAAGGGTGGAGAACCGATTGGACACATTTCCATCCCCAGCCCTGCCCTCCACCGATGGGATCCATGTCATCCAGGACTCTCGACCGTAGGAGGCATCCTCTTAGGATTCGAATCATAAGCTCCCATGGACCTCATATCGAAAGACAACCGGGTAACGATTATGAATTCGACTCGAAGGAGCATAAGAAACCCAGATTGAGCATAGACAGAGGTGAATTGTACCTCAGGGGAGGGCTGATAGTTGGATCATAAACCTTAAAAATGGAAAGGAATGGAGGAATTAGGGAGGCATTGGAGATGGGAGCTCTCTCGTGTTCTTGAGATGCTTTGTAGAAGAGAGAGAGAGTGCTATGGGATTTTGAGAGGTCACTGAGACTAGTTATGTAAGTCATTCGGGTCCGGGTTCGGGTCTGGATATCCGGGATCCATTCGGGTCTGGGTCTGGTACTTTAAAATTAGATACATCGGGTATTTGGGTTCAGGTCTGGGTCTAGTGGCTAAGATCAGGTCCGGATCTGAATATCTGGGTTCCAACCTGAACTCGACCATTGACAGCTCTACATTAGGAGGCTTTTGAATGCAAATTCAAGACCTTCGTCCTCCTTGCTTTGTTACCGCCAAGCGGAGGAGCGCAGCTCAAGGTATGCTCGCTTATTGTTATTGATCATTGTATGCTAGCCTTTCAAAAAAATTTATCTTAGTATCCTTTACTTATTTTTATTTTTTTATGTTTATTTTAGATACATAAATATATATATGGACATAGATTGGAGTAGGTTGAATCTACCAAGGTATCGAAGATTGATTTATAAGGATAGAATTTGCATATATATAATACTTAGAAAAACGTCCAATTAATATAGTCAACAAATTGCATACTTCAAAGCCTTTTGTATTAACTAATCAAGTGGAGCAAGTATGGTATGTAAAAGATCCAAAAGAAAGTGGATGGCATGTAGTTAGAAAGAAAAAGCCAAGGGATTACTTTGATATGAACGAGGACTTCAATGATGCTAATGAAGGCTTGGAAATTGAGCAACAAATAAATCTCCATGCTAGCAATTATGACAATGAGATCGATGTAGGGGATGAGAATGTAATATGGAAAAGAGATGATATTCAAGGAATTGAAATTGTAACGTAGTAATTCATGCAAATATATCCATATATGAATAATATATTTCCTTGAATATTTATTAACTATGTATAGAAGACTTGTTTAGTTATGTTGAATGGTATTAATTATTATTTTCTTAACTATATATTGAATGGTATTTGTACTTTTTTTTTGTTAACTATATTGAAAAGGTTGTTTGGTTATGTTGAATGGTATTTGTTATTTTTTTAATATTTCTTAGATATTTTGATGCATATATAAACAATGTTTCTATTTATTGATTGGTTTTACTGTACTAACATCATTCATTTTAAGTATAGGTATTGTTACAAATATATTTGTTATCTCAAATGAAAATCTATGTAAGTGACCTAGTTCTTATCTTAATATGATATATATTATATAAACAAAAATGATGACTATTTTAATTTCTTTTACAGGGCTAGAAAGAAAAATCTGATAATTGTAAGGGCTCAGGATAGACTGAGAACAAGGTCTACTTATCATGAAGTATATGATTCTAAACCAACAATAGATAATGATCATAAAGTGGTAGACCTTGAAGAGACACAAGATAGTGGTGCTGAAGATAAACAATCAAATGAGGGAATGTTACTTGAACTGATAAATAATTCAAAACGAAGGAGGTTGGCAACTAGTTGCTTTCCTACTTATATAGGGTGAGTACGTTTTAGTTTTTGATATTCTTACACTTAATATATCAAGGATGGATGGATGCTTAGTTTCTAATAATCTTTAAACATTTACTTTTTTTTACTTGCTTATTTTTATTATTTCTAGGTATATATAGAGCAAGCTAAGTTCAGAGAGACAATCATGGTTTCATTATTTTGATTGCTTATTGTTTAGCTTGTATGTGAGTAAGCCATCAAAAAAGAAAGTTTCAAAGTGGATAAGCAATAAAGAAGTCTTTGAAAAGAAATATCTTATCCTTCCTATTTGTATTTGGTGGGTTATTAGGTTTAATTATTTTCAATTTATCAAATATTATATGGGAGGATCTGTACTTATTTTTTTCTAACATTAGAGATCATTAGCTTGTCATGATTTCTTGTAACTTTGGTAAGAGCTTTATTTCAACCAGTCCACCCTACTTGTTGCTATTGGATTCTCTTCCAAATAATAGTTGTGATAGATATGAAGCTGAAATAAGATGATAATCAAATAAATATGATTTCTATTTTAACTTTGATTTTCATAGTCGATTCATATTAATATATTTAGACTGTTTGTATATATCTACTTGTAGCCTAATTTTGACATATATGATTATGAAAAGAAGTCAAAAGATATAAGAGCAATATGGAATATGTCGCTGATAGTCCCAAAAGTAGTTATGTTATATTTTTTAAGCAAAATGGTTTATTTACATGAAACATAGAGCATAATAGTCATTAATAATTTTGTTTATATTTCAATAATAACATATACCAATACAATCAAATGGAAATGATTGTGGATACTTTGCTTTATATTATATCCATCTTTTTATGCAGGATGCTCCCACAACTATCTCTCCAAACAAGATTCCTTCTTTTGTATATTCTAATCCTCTTAACTTCTTACCAAGTTTTATATATATTCCAAAATTATTTATTGATTTTTATTTATTCAGCTTAATGATCACTGATTTACAATGGTAGAATTGGATTCCTTTATGGCTAGTTTAGATTATATTGGTGATGCAAAAAGTAGTGCAACTAGGCAAGTCATTGATGAGCAGGGCATTGTACATGAAGATGATACTGGTGTAGCCTCAAAAGAGAAAGAGATATCCCAACCTGAAGAGCCACTCCTAAAAAGTATCATGATGAGATACAAATGAAAGATGTGCATATGATGGATTCTGATAAGATGATTCATGTAGAGTGGAATGAGTATGGACAGCCAATTGGGGATGGTGGGCAATCATTTATGAGCTTTTTGACTAGCCTAACAAAATTTTATGAGTAGTTGCTAGTTAGTATAAATGATTGGTGAACGATATCTAAGACCACTAAACTTGAACTTTGAGAATACACGAAGGTGATATTGATTTCTATTTCATCTATGATTTAGCACGCATTTTTATGATGTATTAATAATATTTTTTTATTTCAGAAAAAGTATGATGTGGGAGATGAGCATTACAATTTTGCATTGAAGACTTTGGTAGGAAAACGAAGAAGAATGAAGTACTATTTAAGAAAAAAATATTTAATAAGAAATTGTAATAAGAATATGAAAAGACAGGGTGAAGTACCTAAGAATGTCCTAAAGGCTCAATTAAATGATGCTAAAAATAGTTGGTCTACTCTGTAATGGCAGGTATATAGAAATTATTATTTTTCATTGGTTGAGATCAATTTTTTTTAATAGTTAATATCGGCTTTAAATTTTGGTATATATAGAACAATGATAGAAAAGGTCAGATATCAATATTAACTGCAAGAAGAAGTACATGTATCCCCATTGTGCAGGAACAAGGGACTTCGTATAATCAATCACCTATACGTGAAACCAATCCAAGTTTCTTTAAGTACTTGCTTTAAGAAATATGTGTGTTATGTTCAACTAATGTTTTCTTTTGTTATATACTCAATTCAAAAGGATAGAAAAAAAATTGAGCCATCCCTACATGTAGGTGAAGACTCGTACTAGAAAGAATGGTAAACCTGTAAATGATGCTACTGCTGGACTAGTTGTAAGTATCCTTTATTAGTCAATTAAACTATAAGTCTATTTTATTTTTTATTGTAATATTTATTTCTTGTAATTAATACGTACATATTTATTATAACCAAAAAAAATTGTTTAAAGATGTAGAAGAGGATGAAGTATTTTCTAAATAGTTTGGCAAAGAAAGACCAGACATGATCCGTTGCTTAAGGATAGGACCAATCCCAGTTCATTATGGCTAAAAATATAATATAATGTATATTTAAATAATATAATATAATATAATATGATATATTTTATAATTTATTATTATATATTATTTTATATTTTATATTTTAAATATTATAAATATAATTACACTATATTATAATTTATCATAATATATTAAAATGTATCATATTATTTTATATTCTATTATATTTAATATATGCCAAATATTGATTTTAGTTATATTAAAATATATTAATATTTAATATAATATATTTTTATATAATTTAATTTGGTTTTGCATGATTTTATATAATTTTGCATGATAAAAATATATAATGTAATATAATATAATATAATATAATATGATTTAATATAGCATATTTTATAATTTAATATAATATATTATAGCGGGGACACCAGAGGCACCAGAATAAGATAGAGGCTTCTAAACCCTCTATGGATTACTTAGCAGTATTTGAATCCAGTTTGTAGTAAGGGCTTAGCCTATTAGAGTTTTCCTTTTCATCATTTGAGTCCTGTATTCAGAGTGGATTCATTCCAGTAGGGTTTGGATTAGTCAGTCAAATCAGCTCATGTTGACCTAATCATATTCTGAGTCTTGTAATTATGTCCAGTTGTATTGAGTCTGTATTGAGTCAAGCCCAGTCAAAGAAGACTCAAGCATGTGAATGACACCACCCAGTGTGCCACCTTAGCAGCTGCATGGAGTCCCAATCACATCCTGAATTTCGCCACCTATGATTACTTGGAGGATCATGAAGTCGGCCCATGTATGAGGAGTTGATGACCACACGCCAGCACACCCCTTCCACACCCCAAGCACACCAACTCCACACGCCAGCATGACAAGAAGAAAATTCAAAATAGATAAACATGAATCCCATGATTCATGCCAGCTTGCTTAGGAAAGAAGTGGTCCAACCCAAGCCAAGAGAAGTAAGAAAGTGGGCACCCCTTATTTTCCTTGTTTTCTTTTACTTGGGCCCTAAGTCTCATGACTCTATCTAAGGGACCTCTTGTATGAAAATTTGATAACTTTTGAATGAATATTATTGAGTTTTCTCATCTGCTACGTGCTTTTGCTGTGTGCTAAGGGGATTCTGTGTGAGCCCCTCCTTCCTCCTTGTCTCCTGCGCCTAGTCTCCAGCCGCCATCAAACCCTAGAAGCATCTTCCCCAAGCCTTGGCCGCCCAACATCAATCATCTCTTTTCCTTGCTATTTTTCAATTATTCCTTCATCCCTTCATCGATTTCTAACCCTTGACAGGCTGTTTGTAGGTCCCTCGAAGTCTACAAATCCAACGACTCCAGCCGGGCAGCGATCGGATCATCGGGTTGAAAGCTAAGAATCTGCGGGTCTTTGGCTTGATCATCCAGGCTGCATCCGGGAGCGAGAGTGATTCCTTCGTATCGATCTTCATCGAGTGCTTCAACCATTGTCAGATACATCCCCTCTGCTTGCCAGTAGTGTTTTTGAAGGAGACTAGCCCAACCGAGACTTCTCTGCCTCGGCGATCCTTTTTTCTATTACTTTTTAGATTCTATTTTGCATGTTGTTGCTTCTAATTTGCATAGAACTCTCTACTTAGACTCGTGGCCTGACCTTCAGGATTTAGATACATAACTAAATCTAAAAAAATACAAAAATAACTTTGCTTGCATTTTAGTTATGCATCATTTGGTATCAGAGCCTGTTTGGGCTCAGTTCTCTTTGAATACTCGGATCGGGTGCTTCACCATGGCCGTCCGGTCATAAGAGACAAGTAGGGCTGCAAGACCCTCTCTTCCCAATCTACGGGATCTCCTATGACGTGTAGGGGTGCCACTATGATTTGACTCCTGAAGAAGAAAATAAAGAGTTCATTAGGATATTTTGCATCTCGGCCTTCTCAGTACATAGCCTATTATTTTAATTATTTCTATTTGTAGAGAATTTAAAAAATCTGATTTTTATTTTGCTAGATTTAATGTAATTGAATTTATTTTAAAAAATTTTATCAGGAATTATCTTAATTTGTGTATTTTCTGCCAGCCAGAATACCACCTGAGAACAGTTTTGCCCTATTTTTTTAGTAAAGCTAATTTCAGCAAGTTTAGGGTTATTTTAGTATAATTTTTGCATATCTTGAATTTTTGGCATGTTTCATGCATATTAGGTCATTATCTGCAAATTATATTTCTGATTTAAAAAATATCAAAATAAGAAAAAAAAATTATACTCTTAAAACACTAAAAATAACTAAAACCTTAATTTGCATTTTCATCTGCCTGCCATCATTTGCATAATTAATTTAAGGGCATCAATATCACAAAATAAGGAAAAAAGGTCATTACCTTTCCTTAGCCCAAAAACCACCACCCTTACATCTGAACCCAACCCTAATTAAAATCGAGTAAACTTAATTTGCCCTAGAGGACTAGGGACATCAACATGTCGGGTTCAACCATTGTGGGATGACTAGTGCATCCAATTCATCTCCTATTATTGGACGCTGGTGTATAGGCTAGAGGTACAGTGTCAAACGATCTAAGCGGATTGGTGGTTCCTTAATTGGGTCCCTGCGAGAGCAGGGGGCCTCCCACCATCCCACCTTTTACTTGGCTAGTTAAAGGACTAGGAGTTGAGTTGTGTGTAAGTTGAGTCAACCCATTTTGATTGGGCTCTAAGTCTAGGTACCCATAGTCGAGTTAGTATTGAGTCTCGCATGTGCACTAGATCAGGAGTCCCATTTTCATCCACCCCCCCACAACTGGCTGAATCCATGGATAATCTTGAAGCCCATATTAAAGCCCTTACCGAGCAGGTAACCCAATCTTTCATCCAGGTGAATCATAGATTTGACCAAGTAGATGTTCGGATAGGAACCCTAGAGAAAACCTGTAGGACCCAGACTAGATTCAAACCTGAGACACCTTTACCGACACTACCCAAATTATATGAACCCAGAACCTATGTACCCAAAACCTATGAACATAGATCCTTGCACCCACTCCCTATAAGCCTAGTAGACCCATGACCTATAGATCCAAACCCATAGGCCATCGACCGAGCTAGTATCCTAGATATGAGCCTAGTAGTAATCCACTACCCCTTGGTCAATCTGAACCCACTAGGAGTAGTGCCCATAATCAGAAACTAGGACCTAGCCAATCTTCCCTTAGTCGACTCTTACCTACCATCTTACTGGTTCACAAGAGTGATAGTAAAGTGGAAGTGTATGTAGCTGATGTGAGCTTAGTGGATGAGTATGAGGGAGAAGAGGAGACACCTCTAAAAGACCTAAAATTAGTTGACCCTGTAGGTATCCATGTAGAAGCCAATCTAGAGCTAGTTGACCCTGGCTATACCCAGCCTAAAGCTGTAGTGGAAGAACAATTAGAGGAAGATATTGCTGCTAGAACATTACCTGAGGAAACCATAGAGGAGAGCCAAATTATAAATCTAGTCCTAGAATACAAGAACTAGAAGAATTTATTAAGGACATGATCTCTTTGAATCAGTACCCTCCGGATGAGCCCCCTCCTATAGTTTCCATTAAGGACCTCTTCCCTGAGATTAGTAACCCATCCTTCCATTATGCAAATCCTGTAGATATATCTTAAGCTCGTAAGGTTAGTTTTATTAGTCTAGGATTAGTCCCTGACATGCCTTCTTATATCCTACTTTATCTAACTAACCTTGAACCTTTTTTCTTACCCTACCAGACTAATCCTAAACCCACCTCTTATTTCTGTCAATTCCAGAAACCTTCAGCATATCTAGGATCATTACATTGCATTTAGTTGAGATTAGCATACTTCACACATTCATTACGCATGTTAGGTTTGCATCTTACTTCTGGCATACTCTATGAAATTAGCTAAGAGTCCACTGTAAATTTTCATGTGCATGTCAAACTAGGATCAAACCTAAGGAACCTATAATCTGTTAGGTTTAGGTCCAAAGAGTTCAATAAAACTTCCTTTAATAGGAATACATAGTTGAGTCTATTAGGTGTTAGTTTGATCCTTTGCATCACCTGTTAGGAGTCTGCATGTGCCCAGCATGTCCACATCTGTATTGAACACCGCACAGCATATGCATCAAAATTTTAGCCATAAGAGTAATTTAAGTAATGAAACATCTAACAAACTGGCTAATTCCCGAATAAGGGCCAATGGATTCAATGCAGGAAATTCTTTCTTGGTTAGGCTTAGGCCTAAAAAGAAGCTTCATGCTCGTGGAGGCTGACCTTTTAGAGTGATAGAGAAGGTTGGACCAAATGCCTATGTGTTAGATTTGCCTTTGGATTTTGGCATTCGTTCTACCTTCAATATCGCAGACCTGGTTGAGTTAGGGAATCGTAGCGATACCTAGTGAGGCCTTTGGACCTACTCCTTCCATTGTGAGTGACCCTAGCCCAGAGTGTCTACCAATTAATTGGCCTGAGAGAAGAGAACAGATTGAGCGTATCCTAGACGATCAAGCCATCACGACCTGGGACCGTGGCTACCAACGCTACCTGGTCTGATGGCAAGGCTGGCCAGAATCGAATAATTCGTAAATTTCTCGAGAGGACTTGCAGCACCTTGACCCAGACCTTCTCGAGAGATATGTGAGCTAGTGTGATCTTACTCGACAGGATCGAGTTCCTCCCACCCCGAAAGAATTGGTTGGGACACTAGAGGCACCATAATAAGATAGAGGCTTCTAAATCCTCTATGGATTACTTAGTAGTGTTTGAGTCTAGTTTATAATAAGGGCTTAGCCTATTAGAATTTTTCTTTTCATCATTTAAGTCCTGTATTCAGAGTGGATTCATTCCAATAGGGTTTGGATCAATCAGTCAAGTCAGCTTATGTTAAGCTAATCATATTCTGAGTCTTGTAGTCATGTCCTAATTATATTGAGTCTGTATTGAGCCAAGCCCAGTCAAAGAATACTTAAGCACCTGAAGGACATCACCCAGCGTGCCACCTTAGCAGCCGCATGGAGTCCCGATCACACCTTGGATTTTGCCACCTATGATTACTTGGAGGATCATGAAGTCGGCCCATGCATGAAGAGTTGATGACCTCATGCCAGCACACCCCTTCCACACCCCAAGCACACCAACTCCATATGCTAGCATGATAAGAAGGAAAGTCAAAACAGATAAACATGAATCCCATGATTCATGCCAGCTTGCTTAGGAAAAAAGTGGTCCACCCCAAGCCAAGAGAAGTAAGAAGTTGGCACCCCTTGGTCCCCCCCTTTGGCTGCCCACTACCTACCTTGTTTGGAGGGGTTTTGTATAGCATGAGAGTGTTTTCTTTCATGTATTCAGCCCCACACGTTGGAAAAAAAGTGGACACCCCTTATTTTCCTTGTTTTCTTTTGCTTGGGCCCTAAGTCTCATAACTCTATATAAGGGACCCATTGTATGAAAATTTGATAACTTTTGAATGAATATTATTGAGTTTTCTCATTTGCTATATGCTTTTGCTATGTGCTAAGGGGATTCTGTGTGAGCCCCTCCTTCCTCCTTGTCTCCTGCGCCCAGTCTCCAGCTGCCATCAAACCCTAGAAGCATCTTCCCTAAGCCTTGGCCGTCCAACATCAATCATCTCTTTCCCTTGCTATTTTTCAATTATTCCTTCATCCCTTCATCGATTTCTAACCCTTGACAGGCTATTTGCAGGACCCTCGAAGTCTACAAATCCAACGACTCCAGCCGGGCAGTGATTGGATCACCGGGTTGAAAGCCGAGAATTCGCGGGTCTTTGGCTTGATCATCCAGGTCGCATCCGGGAGCGAGAGCGATCCCTTTGTCTACGATCTTCATCGGGCGCATCAACCACTGTCAGGTACACCCCCTCTGCTTGCCAGTAGCTTTATTGAAGGGAAACTAGCATAACCAAGACTTCTCAGCCTCAGCGGTCCTCTTTCTTATTGCTTTTTGGTTCTACTTTGCATGCTGAAGTTTTTTACTTGCATAGAATTCTCTACTTAGATTCTTGGTCTGTTCTTCAGGAATTAAATACATCACTTAATCTTTAAAAAAATTATAAAAATAATTATGCATGCATTTTAGTTCCACATCATTTGGTTAGGCTTAGGCCTAAAAAGAAACTTCATGCTCGCGTAGCCGGACCTTTTAGAGTGATAGAGAAGGTTGGACCAAATGCCTATGTGTTAGATTTATCTCCGGATTTCGGCATTAGTTCTACCTTCAATATCACAGACATGGTAGAGTATAGGGAACCAGCAGCAATATCCAGTGAGGCCTTTGGATCTACTCCTTTCATTATGAGTGACCCTAGCCCAGAGTGTCCACCAATTAATTGGCTTGAGAGAGGAGAACGGATCAAGCGTATCTTGGACGATCAAGCCATCATGACCCGAGGCCACGGCTACCAACGCTACCTGGTCCGATGGCAAGGCTGACCAGAATCAGATGATTCATAGATTTCTCGAGAGGACATGCAGTGCCTCAACCCAGACCTTCTCGAGAGATATGTGAGCTAACATGATCCTTACTTGAAAGGTCGAGTTCCTCCCACCTCGGGAGAATTGGTGGGGACACCAGAGGCACCAGAATAAAACAGAGACTTCTAAACCCTCTGTGGATTACTTAGTAGTGTTTGAGTCCAGTTTGTAATAAGGGTTTAGCCTATTAGAGTTTTCCTTTTCATCATTTGAGTCCTGTATTCAGAGTGGATTCATTCCAGTAGGGTTTGGATCAGTCAGTCAAGTCAGCTCATGTTGAGCTTATCATATTCTGAGTCTTGTAATCATGTCCAATTGTATTGAGTCTGCATTGAGTCAAGCCCAGTCAAAGAAGACTCAAGCATGTGAAGGACACCACCAGCATGCCACCTCAGCAGCCGTATGGAGTCCCAGTCACATCTTGGATTTCGCCACCTATGATTACTTGGAAGATCATGAAGTCAGCCCATGCATGAGGAGTTGATGACCACACGCCAGCACACCCCTTCCACACCCCAAGCACACAACTCCACATGCCAGCATGATATGAAGGAAAGTCAAAACAGATAAACATGAATCCCATGATTCATGCTAGCTTGCTTAGGAAAGAAGTGGTCTACCCCAAACCAAGAGAAGTAAGAAGTTGGCACCCCTTGGTCCCCCCCTTTAGCTGCCCACTACCTACCTTGTTTGGAGGAATTTTGTATGGTATGAGAGTATTTTCTTCTATGTATTCAGCCCCACACTTTAGGAAGAAAGTGGGCACCCCTTATTTTTCTTGTTTTCTTTTGCTTGGGCCCTAAGTCTCATGACTCTATATAAGGGACCCCTTGTATTAAAATTTGATAACTTTTAAATAAATATTATTGAGTTTTCTCAAATGTTGTGTGCTTTTGCTGTGTGCTAAGGGGATTCTGTGTGAGCCCCTCCTTCCTCCTTGTCTCCTGCGCCCAGTCTTCTACCGCCATCAAACCCTAGAAGCATCTTCCCCAAGCCTTGGCCACCCAACATCAATCATCTCTTTCTCTTGCTATTTTTTAATTATTCCTTCATCCTTTCATCGATTTCTAACCCTTGACAGGCTGTTTGCAGGTCCCTCAAAGTCTACGAATCCAACGACTCCAGCCGGCTAGCGATCGGATCACCGGATTGAAAGCCGAGAATCTGTGGGTCTTTGGCTTGATCATCCAGGCTGCATCCAGGAGCGAGAGTGATCCCTTTGTATCGATCTTCATCGGGCGCTTCCACCATTGTCAGGTACACCCCCTCTGCTTGTCAATAGAGTAATTGAAGGGGAACTAGCCCAATCGAGACTTCTAAGCCTCGACGTTCCTCTTTTATATTGCTTTTTAGGTTCTATTTTGCATGTTGTTGCTTCTATTTTGCATAGAACTCTCTACTTAGATTCATGACCTGATCTTCGAGATCTAGATATATAACTTAACCTAAAAAAATACAAAAATAACTTTACATGCATTTTAGTTCTGCATCATATTATGTTATATTTTATATTTTTTAATATTAAAAATATTATGCTATATTATAATATGTCATAATATATCATATTATTTTATAATCTATTATATTTAATATAATGTCAAATACTAATTTAGATTATATTAAAATATATTAATATATAATATAATATAGTTTTATATATTTGTATTTGATTTTATATGATTTTATATAATTTTATCAATTAAAATCACATAATACAACATAAAGCAATATTATATGATATGATATGATATAATATAATATAATATAATATAATATAATATATAGTATAGTATGATGTAATATATCACATTTTATAATTTAATATAATATAATATTTTATATTTTATAATTTTAAATATCAAAAATATTACATTATATTATAATATATCATATTAATTTATATTAATTTATATAATTTTATATTGTAAAATTGAATAATATAACATAAAGCAATAAAATATAATAAATATAGTATAATATAATATAATATAGCATTATATAATATAATAAAAAAATATAATATAACATATTTTATAATTTATTGTAATATACTATGTTATATTTTATATTTTGAACTATTAAAAATATAATTATACTATATTATAATTTACCATAATATATTATAATGTATCATATTATTTATATTCTTTTAGATTTAATATAATATCAAATATTGATTTTAATTATGTTAAAATATATTAATAAATAATATAATATTATTTTATATAATTTAATCTGAGTTTACTTGATTTTATATGATTTTGTATGACAAAATCACATAATAGATATAAAGCGATATAATATAATATAATGTAACGTAATATAATCTAATGTAATATAGCATATTCTATACTTTATTATAATAATTATATTTTATTTTATATTTTCAAAAATTAAAAATATTATGCTATATTATAGTATGTCATAATTTATTATAATATATCATAATATATTATAACATGTCATATTATTTTATATTCTATTATATTTAATATAATATCAAATATTAACTTTTAAATACATTAAAATATATTAGTAAATAATATAATATATATTTATATAATTTAATTTGATTTTACATGATTTTATATAATTTTATATGATCTTTTTTTCTAATTTTAAATTTTTTTAATATGATTTTACACATATTTATTTGATCTTATATTATTTTATTTAATTTTTTTATAAAATAATTTTTTGAAAAGTTGATAGTAGGATTCGAACCCAGTGTTATCAAACCTGGTCCAACCCAGCCCGTCGGATCGGAAACTCGTTGATCGGGCACAAAACCGGTTCGGGTTCGAAATTAACCCGTATGTGCACAAAAGCCGGTCAAAAACCCACGAACCGGTCTGTTCAACCATGAACCATCGCACCCGGAGGAACCCAGCTAAATCGATTAATGGGAGAACCACTGAAATCTTAAAAAAAAAAGAAAACTAAACTGTCGAAGCCTTGAAGGGCCTCTTCCGGTCTTCCCCGACTTCCCGTCTTCTATCTTCTCCTATCCCCAGTTCCCCTAATCCCTCTTCCACTCTCCTCTCAGGTCTCGCCTCTTCTCTCTCGGACTGGCGATCAAGCGATGGTGGTGGCCCCTCTTCCACTCTTGGGTCTCGCCGTCTCGGCTCTTTCCTTTCGAACTGGCAATCAAGCGATGGCGACGGCCTCTCTTCCGCTCTCAGACTGGTGATTAAGTGGCGACGGCGGTAGCATGGGCAAGGATGAAGGACTTCGAAAGGTACTCCATCCTTGTTGGCTTCTTCTTCCTCCGGTTCATCGTTCAGCGGTTCAAGTGAGTTATAGATTTTTTTGGGGGGTTTTCCTCGATGGTTGGCCTATAGATCGCACACTCCCTCCTCGGCTCGAGCTTTCATCAAGGATGGGATGGGTAAAAAGGCGAGCCGCCTCGACTGCAAGCGCTACCCTGTCGCCAAATCCTAGCCAGTAGCCACCCACCCTCCGATTGTGCGGACACCAGAGGCACCAGAATAAGACAGAGATTTCTAAACCCTCTATGGATTACCTAGTGGTGATTGAGTCCATTTGTAATAAGGGCTTAGCCTATTTGAGTTGTCTTTTATTATTTGAGTCCTGTACTAGTCAGCTCATGTTGAGCTAGTTTTTTTTCTGAGTTATGTATGTAGCATTTAATCCATACCATTAGGATTTTGGATAAGTCGTCAAGTCAGCTCATGTTGAGCTAATCATATTTCGAATCTTGTAATCATGTCCAGTTATATTGAGTCTGTTTGAGTCAAGCCCAGTTAAAGAAGACTCAAGCATGTGAAGGACACCACCCAGCATGCCACCTCAGTAGCCGCATAGAGCCCAGTCACACCCTGGATTTCGCCACCTATGATTACTTGGAGGATCATGAAGTTGGCCCATGCATGAGAGTTGATGATCACACGCCAACGCACCCTAAGCACACCAACTCCATACGCCAGCATGACAAGAAGGAAAGTCAAAACAAATAAACATGAATCCCCTGATTCATGCTAGCTTGCTTAGGAAAGAAGTGGTCCCCCCTTTGAATGTCACTACCTACCTTGTTCGGAGAGATTTTGTATGGCATGAAAGTATTTTCTTCCAGGTATTCAGCCCCACACTTTAGGAAGAAAGTGGGAGAGTATTTTCTTCCATGTATTTAGCCCCACACTTTAGGAAGAAAGTAATCACCCATTATTTTCCTTATTTTCTTTTGCTTGGGCCCTAAGTCTCATGACTCTATATAAGGGACCCCTTGTATGAAAATTTTAATAATTTTGATATATGAAATACTCTTAATTCTCCAATTGCTGTGTGCCTCCCTGCTATGTGCATTAAGGGATCTTGTGTGAGCATGAAGTCCTGTCGAAGTGCTGCCCGAAGAAACCCTAGCCGACCAACCTTCCAAGCCTTTTCTTCCAACACGCCCTTGCTGCCTTTTCTAAAATTATTCTTATTTCTAGCCTTTGTTTTCTTATCCTTGATGGTTGTTTGTAGGTCTCGAGTTTCTACGAATCCAATGACTCCAGCCGGGCCACAATTGGACCACCGAGCAGAAAGCCGGGAATCCGCAGGCCTCTGGCTTGATTTTCCAGGCTGCATCCATCGAGGAACGAGTGATCTCTTCACTGCGATCTTCACCAGGCACATCAGATATTACCAGGTACACCCCCTATATTCTTCAGTAGCTTTATTGAAGATGAACGAGCCCAACCGAGACTTCTCAGCCTCGGCGGTCCTCTTTCCTTTGCTTTTTAGGTCCTAATCTACATGTGTAGCTTCTAAAATTCATATAAAACTCTCTACATCTTATTATGATATGATATTTGGTATTTAATCACCTCATCCCACATAATAAACGCACAAAAATAATCGCATGCATATCTGTCCTGCATCATCTAGTATCAGAGCTTAGATTAGGGCTCATTTTCTTCACCCTTCATAGTCCGTATATGCACTGTTCTTTTAATTGTTTCTCCCTACTCAAAATCCAAAAATTTTGATTTTTGTTTTTCTAGATTTATACTAATTCAAAGTATTTTACAAAATTTTTGTAGATTTTATTTCTATATTTGAAGTTTCTGCAAGCCGAAATATATCCTACAAATTTTTGGCTCTATTTTTTCAGCAAGATAATTTTGGAAAGTTTAGGATTTTGTTTAGCATCTCTTTGCATATTTTTATTTTAGTATGTTTCTAGCATATTAGGTCATTGGCTGCAAATCATATTTTTGCAAAAGAATTAAAAAAAAATATATATAAAAGCTACCAAAAATACTTAAATCCTAATTTTGCATCATCTGCCTACCATCATCACATAAACTACCTTTAAGGGCACTCTTGCTATGTCAAATGGGGGGAGGATTTAATCACCTCTCCTTAGCCCAAAACCACATCCCCTGCATTCGGTCCCAAGCCTAACTTAAAATCTATTAGACTTAATTTACCCTAGTGGGCTAGGGACACCAACTGGTCAGGTCCGGGCTAAATGTCAGATCACTGTATCAAGCTAACCTGTGTGTGCCTTATGCTTAGTGTCTAGAATGGTGGTTCAGGAATTCAGTCCTTAAGGGCTTGTGTGCTAGTCCGCCTACCTGGCCAATCTCTGATTGGTGTCTAGGATTGGCAATCAGGAACCAAACACTCCCCTTACACCTGCCTGGCTAAGTATAGGGTTACTATAGGCTAGTTTGCCACCCTGATTGAGCATCTAGTTTTGGACTCTAGGTCTAGGCAGCTGTAGTTGGTTTAATCGAGTCTTGCATGAGCACTAGATCAGGAGCATCCTTTCATCCACCATCTCCATCTTTGGCTGAACCCATGGATAACCTTGAAGCCAAGATTAATGCACTCACTGAGCAGCTAACCCAATCCATGGCCTAGATGACCATCGAGTTAACTACCCAGATGACTTAGTTGACCCAGATCTATAGCCTCAACCCAACTCAACCTAGTGAAACCATGGAGCCCAACCCTAAAAGAACCCAATACTCTGACCCATATAGGGAGTCCAACCCAAGGAGAATCCAATACTCCGACCCATATAGAGAGTCCAATCCTAGGAGAACACAATACTCTGACCCATATAGGGAGCCTAACTCTAGAAGAACCCCTTACCATGACCCCTATTTGGAGCCCAATCCTAGGAGAGCAACTATGTATGTTGTGTTGGTAGCACCTAAATTTTGTGATCTTGAGTGTGAGGATTATCTTGCTTGGGAAAGAGATATGGACCTGTATTTTGAACAAAATATGGGTTTCGATTCTGAAAGATGTCAGTTCAAGTTTGCTAAAGCTAAGTTAGTTCACCAGGCCAGGTTAGACTGGGATAATGTTGAGAGAATACTTAGGCTAGAAGGCCATGAACCCATAACTACCTGGAGTGATATGAAACTTGAACTGAGGAGAAAGTATCTATCCAAGTCCTATTAGTCCAAGAGACCCACAACCTATAGATCTTATGACTCCAAATCCTATGAACCTAGAACCTATGAGCCCATATCCCATGAGTCCAGTAGACCCAAGACCCATAGAGCTGAATCAAAATCCTATGACCCCAGATCCTATAATTCCATGACCCATAGATCTGTACCCTTGTCCTATGAGCCCAGAGAGCCCATAACCCCTAGGTATCAGCCTAGTACAAGTCAGGTTTTTCCTAATCAACTTGAACCCCATAGGATTAGTATCCTTAAATATGAACCTAGTAGTAAGCCACTATCTCTTAGGCAACCTGAACATACTAGGAGTAGTGCCCATAATCAAAAACCAAGACCTGCCAATTTTTTCTTAGCAACCTTCCCCTACCATTCCTTTGATTGACAAGGCTTACATTAACGCGGAAGTGTATGAAGCTGATGTGGACTTAGCGGATGAGTATGAGGGAGAAGAGGAGATACCTATAGATGACCTAAAATTAGCTGACCTAATAGATAACCAGGTAGAAGCCAACCTAGAGGTAGTTAACCCTAACCACATTTAGCCTAAAGCTGTAGTGGAAGAACAATTAGAGGAAGAGAACCTAGATATTGCTGCTAGAACCTTGTCTGAGGAAATCATTGAGGGGAGCCAAATTATAGAGTCTAGTCCTAAAATACAAGAACCAGAAGAATTTATTAAGGACCTGATCTCTTTGAATCAGTACCCTCAGGATGAGCCTCCTCCTATAGTTCCCATTAAGGACCTCTTCCTTGAGATTAGTAACCCATCCTTCCATTATGCAAAACCTGTAGATATACCTCAACCTCATAAGGTTAACCTCATTAGTTTAGGATTAGTCCCTAACGCCCCTTCTTTTATCCTACTTTATCCAATTAACCTTGAACCTTTTTTCCTGCCCTACCAGACTAATTTGGAACCCAGTTCCTACTTTCTGTCCTTTCCTGACACCTCCATCATTTCTAGGATCATTAGATTGCATTTAGTTAAGATTAGCATACTGCATGCATTCATTACGTATGTTAGGTTTGCATTATACTTCTGGCATATCCTATGAAATTTGCTAAGAGCCTATTGTAAGTTTTCATGTACATGTCAAGTTAGGACCAAACCTAGATAACCTATGATCTGTTAGGTTTAGGTCCAAAGAGTTTAATAAAAATTTCTTTGATATGAATGGATAATCGAGTCTGTTAGGTATAGGTATGAGTCCTTTGCATCATCTGTTAGGAGTCTGCATGTGCCCAGCATGTTCACCACCTGTACTAATTTTGAAAGAAACTGGCTAATTCTCGAAGGGCCAAGAAATTTGATGTAGTAGATTCTATTTTGGTTAGGCTTAGGCCTAAAAGAAGCTTCATACTCACAGAGCTGGACCTTTTAAAGTGATAGAGAGGGTTGGACCAAATGCCTATGTGTTAGATTTGCCTTCGAATTTGGGCATTAGTTCTACCTTCAATATCGCAGACCTAGTTAAGTATAGGGAACCGGCAACGATACCCAGTGAGGCCTTTGGACCTACTCCTTCCATTGTGAGTGACCCTAACCCAGAGTGTCCACCAATAAATTAGCCTGAGAGAGGAAAACGGATCGAGCGTATCCTGGACGATCAAGCCATAATGACCTGGGGCCGTGGTTCTCAATGCTACCTGGTCCGATGGCAAGGCCGGATAGAGTCGGATGACTCATGGATTTCTCGAGAGGACTTGCAATGCCTCAACCCAGACCTCCTCAAGAGATATATGAGCCAGCTTGATTTTCACTCGACAGGGTCAAGTTCCTCCCATCCTGGGAGAATTGGTGTGGACACCAGAGGCACTAGAATAAGACAGAGATTTCTAAACCCTCTGTGGATTACCTAGTGGTGATTGAGTATTTGTAATAAGGGCTTAGCCTATTTGACTTGTCTTTTAATATTTGAGTCCTGTACTAGTCAGCTCATGTTGAGCTAGTTTTCTTTCTGAGTTTTGTATGTAGCATTTGATCCATACCATTAGGGTTTTGGATAAGTTGATCAAGTTAGCTTATGTTGAGCTAATCATATTCGAATCTTGTAATCATGTCCAGTTATATTGAGTCTGTTTGAGTCAAGCCCAGTCAAAGAAGACTCAAGCATGTGAAGGACACCACCCAGCATGCCATCTCAGTAGCCGCATGGAGCCCAGTCACACCCTGGATTTCGCCACCTATGATTTCTTGGAGGATCATGAAGTTGGCCCATGCATGAGAAGTTGATGACCACACGCCAGCACACCCCAAGCACACCAACTCCACACGCCCGCATGACAAGAAGAAAAGTCAAAATAGATAAACATGAATCTCCTGATTCATCCTAGCTTGCTTAGGAAAGAAGTAGTCCCCCCCTTTGGATGTCACTACCTACCTTGTTTGGAGAGATTTTGTATGGAATGAAAGTGTTTTCTTTCATGTATTCAGCCCCGCACTTTAGGAAGAAAGTGGGAGAATATTTTCTTCCATGTATTAGCCCCACACTTTAGGAAGAAAGTGGTCACTCATTATTTTTCTTATTTTCTTTTGCTTGTGCCCTAAGTCTCATGACTCCATATAAGGGATCCCTTGTATAAAAATTTTAACAATTTTGATATATGAAATACTCTTGATTCTCCAATTGCTGTGTGCCTCCCTGCTGTGTGAATTAAGGGATCTTGTGTGAGCCTAAAGTCCTGTCGAAGTGCTACCCGAAGAAACCCTAGCCGACCAACCTTCCAAGCATTTTCTTCCAACAAGCCCTTGCTGCCTTTTCTGAAATTATTCTTATTTCCAGCCTTTGTTTTCTTACCATTGATGGTTGTTTGCAGGTTTCCAAGTTCCTACAATACCAATGACTCCAGCCGGGCCACAATCGGACCACCGAGTAGAAAGCCGGGAATCTGCGGGCCTCCGGCTTGATTTCCGAGGCCGCATCTATCGAGGAACGAGTGATCTCTTCGCTGCGATCTTCACCAGGTGCATCAGACGTTGCCAGGTACACCCCCTATATTCTCCAGTAGCTTTATAGAAGATGAACGAGCCCAACCAAAACTTCTCAGCCTCGGTGATCCTCTTTCCTTTGCTTTTTAGGTCCTGATCTACATGCGTAGTTTCTAAAATTCATATAGAACTCTCTACATCTTATTTTGATATGATATTCGGGATTTAACCACCTCACCCCACATAATAAACATACAAAATAATCGCATGCATATCTATCCCGCATCATCCGATGATCTGATCTCGAGCTTTCCCCGGCCTCACGGTTGCTGCCACCAGTACTTGTTTTATGGACGGACGAGGACTCACCCAGCATGCCAGATCTCCAGTCTCCACCCCCTTGATTGATCTCCTCCAGCCTCCCCCACTCCCTCCCTCTCGCCTCCTGGTGAGCTATGAGCAAATAAAGATGAAAGATTTAGAAAGAGGAGAAAAATGGATGACTGTTGAACTGTGACTTTGAGGTTGTGAGTAAATAAGGATCAGGGCCGAGTTTGTTTAATAGTTTAAGCTTTAAAAAATTATTTAATAGTTAATACTTTAATTAATAGGAAACAGAGAAAGAAATTAAAAAAATAATTTATTCTGTGCATTGACCCACCGGTTCAACCATTGACCCGACAGTTGAATTTGTGGCTCGGTGACCCAGTATCTTGTTGGGTTAATGGCTGGGCTAGGTTTAATAACATTGTTCGAACCTGCTATCTATTATAACAAATCATCCACAACCATAACCACTACGTCTACCGTACATTTGCTTTGCAATTTGATTGGTCGATTGGCTGAATGGCTATGATGTGCTAATCATTGTGATGGTTCAAATTATCTACTATGTGAGGTTGTTCGACTACTCGCCTGAGTCCGATCTCTATCAGGAGGCTTTTGAATGCAATTTTTAGACCTTCGTCCTCCTTGCTTTGTTACTGCCAAGCGAAAGAGTGCAGCTCAAGGTATACTCGCTTATTGTTATTGATCATTGTATGTTAACCTTCCAAAAAAAAATTATCTCAGTATCCTTTACTTATTTTTAATTTTTTATGTTTATTTTAGATACATATATATATGGACATAGATTGGAGTTGGTTGAATCTACCAAGGTATCGAAGCTTGATTTATAAGGCTAGAATTTGTATATATATATATAATACTTAGATTCTCATTTTTCTTAACATTTTCCTTTTAGGAAAATAGTAGAGTACCTGAAGGAGTTGATGGATTTATCAAGTATGTATGTTGGAGATTAGGAAGAGATATATTTAAGTATCCTTGTCTATAGTGTGTTTGTGATATGACCTATAATAAATATATAATTACAGTACATTTAGCTTTTAATGGAGTTATTAGAGATAAGAGACTTTGAAAATTACATTCTGATATTTCAGCTCATAGTATTTTTTCTAATATAAATAGCACAAGTGGAGATTGCACTAAGGATGATGACATACATAAAATGGTATTAGATGCACTTAAAGCTACAATTGATGATGGGAAGGAATTTAAATATGGTGATACTGGTATAGGAGATGAAGATAAATTTTTAAATGAATTAAAGAAGTTGCTTGAAGATACACAAAAATCATTATTTGAAGGTTGTAAGAGTTTCAAGAAGTTTTCTTTGGTTCTCTGTCTGTTCAATATTAAGTGCATGACTGGAATATCCTAAAAGACTTTTGATTTGATGATGCAGTTGTATAAACCCCTTCTTCCAGATGGTAATGCACATCCAAATTCTTATAATGAAGTTAAAAAGATTGTTGCCGCATTAGGTTATAGTTATGAAAAGATAGATGTATATCCAAATGATTGCATTTTGTATTAGGGGAGGAGAATAAAGATCGTACAAGTTATCAAAATATGGAGATGATAGATGGATTGAAAAAGAAACTTGTCATGGACATAAAGGAAAAAGAAAATCCAAAATGATCTTTAGCTATTTTTCATTAATTCCAAGACTTCAGAAGATGTACCTGTACTCTAAATTGGCTGCAAAAATGAGATGGCATAAAGAAGAGTGAAAAGTAGATGGCATCTTGAGACATCCAGCTGATTCATCTTGTTGGAAATCTTTTGATGTCATTAATGATTTTGGATTTGACTCTCAAAATGTTCATCTTGGCTTGGCAAGTGATAGGTTTAATCCTTTTGGTAATATGAGTGTAAGCTATAGCATTTGGCCTATTATTTTGCTGCCTTATAATTTGCCACCATAGGAATGTATGAAATGGCCTAATATATTCCTATCCTTACTTACACCAGGTCCACATGGACCTGGTAACAATATTGATGTTTACCTACAACCTTTCATTCATGAATTAAATATTTTATGGAATGGGGTTGACACATATGATGCTTCGAGAGGCGAGAGGTTCAACATTTATGTTGCATTATTATGGACCAAAAATGATTTCCCTGCATACGAATACTTGTCAGGTTGGAGCACGAAAGGATGATTGGCATGTCCATAATGTAATAAAGATACATGTTATGATTGGTTACATTCATATGGGAAACGTTATTATGCTGGTCATAGATGGTGGTTGAACAAAATTAATAAATTTTGATGAATGAAGTCAAGATTTTTTTATAAAGGAGAAGATATGAGAGATGCACCTACTCTACCTTCTGGGAGTGACATGTTCCAGCAACTAGAGGGTCTTACTTTTATCTCAGAAACTTCTAAAAATTTGAAGAAAAGAAAAAAGAAGTCATGCAAGAATTTGAAGAGAACACCAAAGTAAAAGAAATCAAAGAAGAAAACTACTATAGAAGAGCCTGATAATGTTGAAAAAGATAAATACCTGGCATGGAAAAAGAAGAGCATCTTTTTTGATTTGCTATATTGGAAGTTATTACTTGTTCGGCATAACCTTGATGTAATGCACATCGAGAAGAATATCTTTGACAGTTTGATTGGAACATTATTGGGAATTGATGGTAAAAGTAAGGATGGCTTGAAAGCTTGACAAGACTTAGTCGAATTAAATATACGACCATCTTTTCATCTCAAATTTGTAGGTCCAAAAAAGATCTTGTTGCCACCAGCTCACTTTACATTAAGTAAAAAGGAGAAGGAAAGCATGTGCCAAGTTCTTAAAGATGTAAAGGTTCCTAATGGGTAAGTAGCTAACATCTCTAGGCATGTTGACCCAGTTCATGGAAAGATATGGGGGCTAAAAAGTCATGACCATCATGTAATTATGCAACAGCTACTTCCAATAGCAATCCGGTCTATAAAAAACAAGGAAGTTAAATAGGTAGTCACTGAATTGAGCAAGGTTTTCTTGCAATTGTACTCAAAGACTTCTTCAGCAAATGATTTTTATTTACTTGATCAAAGGATTCCAGTTCTCTTATGTCATATGGAAATGTTATTTCCTCCTAGTTTCTTTAATGTGATGGTTCACTTGCTTGTTCATTTGCCATATGAAGCTTGACTTGCTGGTCCAGTTAATTATCGATGGATGTATCCAATTGAAAGGTATGTTTCTAATTTGATGTGTTTTTAGTTTATTGCATTTTTAGTTTTTTATGTATTATAGAATAATAAAATTTAGTGGTCATGATGATAGGTTCTTGACGAGATTAAAAACATATGTGTATAATAAAGTACAACCAAAAGGTTCAATTACTAATAGTTATTTGGCTGCAGAAATAGTGGCCTTTATATCAAGATTCTTAGATGATGATGTTGAGACATGGCTAAATAAACGTGAAAGAAATGATGATTGTACCAAAGTTGATACCTTGGGATAGACGTGCATTAACATAGGCTAGCCTTAGGTGCTGAGAGTTCTTGTAAGATGGATAATGTGGAGTTGAATCAAGCTCATCGATCTATATTATTCAATCAAGAGGAGGTTCAGCCATATGCATTTTAAGTAAAAAGCGATTTTTTTTATTTCACGATATTGTGCAATTTGTAGTTGTTACTACAAAACTTACATAATATAATTTTCTATATTAAGGATGCACTTCGAGTTGATCCAAAGAGAATGACCTCGTTCATCAAAAAAGAATATTGAAACTATTTATATGAGCAAGTTTCCATAATGGTTTCGTAGACATATATGTAATGTATCATTATTTTTTTAATTTTTGTCTTATAAAAAAAAGGTGTATGATTACTAATTGAATAATATAATATCTTTTTTATAGGTTCAGGGGCTACAAGATCAAGGAAAAGAAGATCTACTAGCTATTATTCATTGTCTAACAAAACATCCAGTTAATATAATCAACAAATATAATGGATGTTTAATTAATGGATTTTGATTTTATGCAAGGAGCGCTGAGTAGGAAAGGAAACTCAAAATAGTGGCATTATGATATCAGCTAAAACAGCAAGCTTCTCTAGTACAAGAGATAATAATCCAATATATACTAATGTGACCTATGGAGTCTTGGATGAGATTATAGAGTTAAATTATTATGGTGAGATGAAGTTTTTGCTCTTTAAATATGAATAGGTGGATACTAATGGAGGTGTCAAATAAGACGGGGACTTGACACTGATAAATTTTAATTATAAATTACATACTGCAGAGCCTTTTGTATTAGCTAATCAAGTGGAGCAAGTATGGTATGTAAAAGATCCAAAAGAAAGTGGATGGCATGTAGTTAGAAAGACAAAGCCAATGGATTACTTTGATATGAATAGGACTTCAATGATGCTGATGAAGGCTTGAAAATTGAGCAACAAACAGATCTCCATGCTAGCAATTATGACAATGAGATTGATTTAGAGGATGAGAATGTAACATGTAAAAGAGATGATATTCAAGGAATTGAGATTGTAACATAGTTATCCATGCATATATATCCATATATGAATAATATATTTCCTTGAATATTTATTAACTATGTATGGAAGACTTGTTTGGTTATGTTGAATGGTATTAGTTATTATTTTCTAAACTATATATCGAATGGTATTCGTACTTTTTTTTATTAACTATATTGGAAAGATTGTTTGGTTATGTTGAATGGTATTTGTTATTTTTTTAATATTTCTTATATATTTTGATGCATATATAAACAATGTTTCTATTTATTACTTGGTTTTACTGTACTAACATCATTCCTTTTAATTATAAGTATTGTTACAAATATATTTGTTACCTCAACTGAAAGTCTATGTAAGTGACCTAGTTCTTACTTTAATATGATATTTATTATATAAACAAAAGTGATGACTATTTTAATTTCTTTTGTAGGGCTAGAAAGAAAAATCTGGTAATTATAAGGGCTCAGGATAGATCGAGAACAAGGTCTACTTATCGTGAAGTACATGATTCTAAACCAATAATGGATAATGATTATAAAGTGGTTGACCTTGAAGAGACAAGATAGTGGTGCTGAAGATAAATAATCAAATGAGGGAATGTTACTTGAACTGGTAAATAATTCAACACGAAGGAGTTGGCAACTAGTTGCTTTCCTACTTATATGGGATGAGTACGATTTTAGTTCTTGATGTTCTTACACTTAATATATCATGGATGGATGGATGCTTAGTTTCTAATAGTCTTTAAATATTTTTTTTTTTACTTGCTTGTTTTTATTATTTCTAGGTATATATGGAGCAAGCTAAGTTCAGAGAGACAATCATGGTTTCATTATTTTGATTGCTTATTGTTTAGCTTGTATATGAGTAAGCCATCAAAAAAGAAAGTTTCAAAGTGGATAAGGAACAAAGAAGTCTTTAAAAAGAAATATCTTATCCTTCTTATTTGCATTTGGTGGGTTATTAGGTTTAGTTATTTCTAATTTATCAAATATTGTATGGGAGGATATATACTTATTTTTTTCTAATATTAGGGATCATTGGCTTGTTGTGATTTTTTGTAACTTTGGTGAGAGCTTTACTTCAACTAGTCCACCCTGCATATTGCTATTGGATACTCTTCCAAATAATAGTTGTGATAGATATGAAGTTGAAATAAGACAGTAATCAAATAAATATGATTTCTATTTTTAACTTTGATTTTCATAGTCGATTCATATTAATATATTTAGATTGTTTGTATATATCTACTTGCAACCTAGTTTTTGATATATATGACTATGAAAAGAAGTCAAAAGATGTAAGAACAATATGGAATATACCGTTGATAGCCTCAAAGATAGTTATGTTATATTTTTTAAGCAAAATGATTTATTTACATGAAACATAGAGCAAAATAGTTATTAATTTTTTGTTTATATTTCAATAATAACATGTACCAATACAATCAAATGAAAATGATTGTAGATACTTTGCTTCATATTATATCTATTTTTTTATACAGGATGCTCCCATAACTATCTCTCCAAATAAGATTCCTTCTTTTGTATATTATAATCCTCTTAACTTCTTACTAAATTTTTATATGCATTCCAAAATTATTTATTGATTTTTATTTATTCAGCTTAATGATCATTGGTTTACAATGGCGGAGTTGAATTCCTTTGTGGCTGGTTTAGATTTTGTTGGATATATAAAAAGAAGTGCAACTAGGCAAGTAATTGACGAGCAGAGCATTATACATGAAGATGATACTGGTATAGCCTCAAAAGAAAAAGAGATATCCCAACTTGAAGAGCCACCTCCTAAAAAGTATCGTGGTGAGACACAAATGAAAGATGTATATACGATGGATTATGATAAAATGATTCATATGTAGAGTGGAATGAGTATAGACAGCCAATTGGAGATGGTGAGCAATCGTTTATGAGCTTTTTGACTAGCCTAACAAAATTTTATGAGCAGCTGCTAGTTAATATGAATGATTGGCTAAATATATCTAAGACCACAAAACTTGAACTTTGGGAATACACAAAGGTATATTGATTTCTATTTCATCTATGATTTGGCACTTATTTTTATAATATATTAATAATAATTTTTTATTTCAAAAAAAGTATGTTGTGGGAGATAAGCATTATAATTTTGCAATGAAGACTTTGATGAAAAAATGGAGAGGAATGAAGTACCGTTTAAGAAAAAAATACTTAATAAGAAATTGTAATAAGAATAGGAAAAGACAAGGTAAAGTACCTAAGAATGTCCTAGAGGCTCAATGGAAGAAAGCTATAGACAGTTGGTCTACTCTACAATGGTAGGTATATAGAAATTATTATTTTTCATTAGTTGAGATCAGTTTTTTATAATAGTTAATGTCGGTATTAAATTTTGGTATATATGAAAAAATGACAGAAAATGGCAGATATCAACATTGATTGCAAGAAGAAGTACAAGTATCTCCATTATGCAGGAACAAGGAGCTTCATGCAAATCAATCACCTATATGTGAAATCCATCCAAATTTCTTTAAGTGCTTGCTTTGAGAAATATGTGTATTATGTTCAACTAATTTTTTCTTATGTTGTATACTCAGTTCAAAAGAACAGAAAAAAATTGAGCCATCCTTGTATGTGGATGAAGACTCGTACTAAAAAGAATGGTAAACCTGTAAATGATGCTGCTGTTGGACTAGTTGTAAGTATCATTTATTAGTCAATTAAACTATAAGTCTATCTTATTTTTTATTATAATATTTATTTTTTGTAATTAATATATACATATTTACTGGAACCACAAGAAAATGTTTAAAGATGCAGAAGATGATGAAGTATTTTCTAAACAGTTTAGCAAAGAAAGACCACACATAATCTATTACTTAGGGATAGGACCAACTTCCAGTTTATTATGAGGTTCTAAAGCAACAAATAAAGTCTTGAAAAAGAAAAATGGGAGTTTGCGTAAAATGGTAAGTGACTTGGCAGGTCAAGTTAGAACTCTTCAAGTCCAAGTAGCAAATATTTATAGTTCAACAGTTTCGATGAGTACTTTAGTTAAATATGTATTTTTTTTTAGTTCTATATGAATGAGATTAGATAACTTAATCTTTATTTTTAGAATTATTCTGATTTTTTTGAAAATATGAAAATATCATAGAAGAACCCGATGACCATTCATTCTACTTACTATTTGATTGATGAATTTAACCTGTTATTGTACTTATTTATTAATAAGGTATTACCAATATGAAAGAAGCTGATGATTATTTACCAAAGATAGATAAAATATCATCTATTAGTAGCAAACATAATCCAGATGTATCTATAATATCATTATTTTATGTAATACTTGAAACTTAATATTTTTTAAGAAAGTTGGCTAACTCTCTATTATTTCTAGATTGGTGATAGAGCTGAACTAAATTCATCTCAAGTGAACATATCAGCCATTCTTGAATCATTTAAAATTATGAGTAAATTTTATTTTAATAAAATTATGGATTTTAATAGAATGGTTCAATGTTATTAAGTGCAATACTTATTCATTATATTATATGAAATCAGTACTTGTAGGGTGAAGAAATAATTTTATTGGATATCTCACAGAAAGAAGTAGGCAAAGGAACATTTATTTCTGATGATAAAAACAAGATGTTGATGGACAAAAATTTGAGAGATGTGTTTTATGAGGTTTCTATTTCTTATGCAGTTGACCCCGATGCTCCATTGCCTGTAAAGGACAAAAGTCGATCTTTAATGAAACATGCTATGGGTACTCACATTATTTGATGAAAAGATTATGTATGTATCTATGTACATTATTGGTTTAATAATGATTTATACTAGCTCTGAAATTATGTATATTTCTATGATTTCTTTCTTTTATAAATTCAGGTAATATAATGGAAGGTGTCAAGGAAGATATGGAGATTTTGCAAAGTTTACTTTATCTTTATTCTCTTTATGGTATAGCAAAATAGTTGGAACTTGTTTTATGATATATTTTGAGTTCTAGTATTTACTTTTTTTGAAATTAGTACTATATTTTGTTTCTTGTTCTTTGGATTTTGATGAAATTAACAGAGTTATTGAGACAATATTTATGTGAGACTACTACTATATATGCTCAATTATATTTAATATAATGATAAAAATTATCTTATTTATAGTTATTTTATATCTTTCTATTTATATTTATTATTACAGTTGATCCATATTTTGAAATTGGATTGAGTAGGACTATATTTAATTATATACCCATATTTTATTATTTATAGTACAGGTTCATTTATACCCATGCTTTGTTAATTTCAACAAATTCTAATTCATGTATATTTAATTATCCAGGTTTTATAAAGGAGGGTATAGACTAAATTTATATCCACGTATACAATCTTATCTACATTAGATATTACATGGGTAAAGCACACCTACACACAAAAAAAAATAAGGATATAAACCCTAGGTCATCTTGATGTACTAAATTAGGGTTGGCAGTCAAACCTTAGGTCATCTTGAGTATTATAAGGTCAAAGAGATGAATTATGTGGTAACCATATGCCAGAGGTTCTACAGAGTTGCTATGCATCTTCAACCTATCCGAATATCAGGTATCATTGCTAGATGATGACTTTGACTGGTACTAGAAACGTTCTAGTGCTACCGGCTTAGTGTTCGAACCTATGGGGTTACACACCATAGGGGTTTCTACCTGATCTAAAGGTTGATCGACGATTGAGAATCATTTAGCATCACTATGGGGTCAATATGATTGACCATGACCCAAATGTTGACATTTCCATAAGTCGATACTTGGCTATGATGATGATTTTTCACTAATTCGATTAGTAAATTTTTGGAGGACTTATTTGCAATATGATTGCAATCTGATGGGTCAAGCCAAATATGATTTGGCTTAGGATCAAATTAGATTTGATTTGTCATGCTCACTTTCCTTTAAAAGATTCAAATTTGAATTTTGAATTCAAATTTCAAATCTTGATTGAAATTGGCTCCAAAGTTTTTTATGGAATGTATTATTTGGAATGCAGATTTTCTCCTATATAAACCTAGAACTAATTTGGTTCAACCCTTAACCCTCTCCCCCAATTACTCCTCCTTCCATATCTCTCTCTTTCTTTGCTACTACTATAAATAGGTGTCTTTGTAGGGGTAGCAGAGTTAGTTGAGATTGACTTTTGCTGGGCTTTTCTATGAGAGGGAAGGAAGGTATCCTTAGAGTGGGGTTTTGAGAGGATTTGGGTTTTGGGTATGATCCTTCCTAGCAATCAAGCTAGGGTTTGGGAAGAGTTAGTTGGGAAGGGTTCCACTTCTACTTCTCCCCATTGTTCCCTAACCAGATTTTCCAGTAGCTTCAAGAAAGTCTTGCAGGTCCAAGGAAGGAAAAGATCGGCCTCAAGGATCCTGAGGAGCTAGCACTCCAAGGAAGTTGATTGGGATCGAGCCTTGGTGTGAACTACCCGTATAGGCCAGATATTGGTATGGCTGAGCAGCTTTTCATCACCTGCATCCAAAGGTTGAAGGTAACATATCCTTTTCTTTTATTTGCTCTTGATATCTCTACATGCACTTTTATTATGTCGGATCATGTTGCAGGCAGATTGGTAGATCGACTTGATTGATCTACCAAGTCTTCCGTTGCATATATAAGATTTATGTCCTTTGATACCACAAGTATAGCAAGTAATGGATGAAGATGCAGGCACAAAGAAATTTTTAAAGAGTTTTTATTTCTTATGAGTTCTGAATCCTAATCCTTCTTTGTCAAATACTGCTCTTTGGTTATTTAAGAGTAAATTCAATTTTTCATAACTGTAAGTAAATTTTTCTACAAAAGGTTTTAGTTTTTCGATCTCTTCTTTATATCTTTTGTTCTCAATTAAAATTTCTTTGCTTTGTTTTGACAAATTTTCATTTGAAAGTAAGTCACCTTTCTTTTTAAAGATATCCTTTTCTTTTTCAAGTACCATAATATTATCATTTAATTTTTTATTTTGTATAAGAAGGCATTCATTTTTATTTGAAAGGTTGTTATTTTTTTTGCTAGATCCAAATTTTGCTTCTTTAAATCTTTATGTTTTGACTTTAACTTTTGAAATTCTATGACTAGTTCATCAAAAACCTCATGAAGCTCATCAAAAGTAAATTCATTTTCGGTTTCAGAACATACCTCTTCTTGATCGGCCATCAGACAGAAGTTTGCTACCTCCTGCTGTTCTTCCTCAGAACTGGAGTCTTCAATTTCACTCCAGGTTGCCATCATGGCTTTCTTTCTCAGCTTTCTTCTGCTTTTCTTTAACAAGGGGCAGTCTACCTTGAAATGTCCGGATTTTTTACACTCAAAACATGTAGGCTGCTCCTTCTCTTTTTCTTTATCCTTTTCCTTACTCGGCTCACCTTTCAGAGGTTTCTTTTTGTAGTTGAACTTTTTCTTCCTCATAAACCTTCTGAATTTCCTAGCTAACAGAGCCGTCTCATCTTCTTCATCATCTTCTTCGGAGTATTCGCTTGAGTCCTCTCTAGTAATAGATTTGAACGCGATCGTCTTCTTCTTTTTGTCCACCTCTCCATTCTTTTGTTTAAGGGAGAGCTCATAAGTCATTAAAGAGCCCAGCAGTTGTTCCACCGGGAGAGTGTTGACGTCCTTAGCTTCTTTAATGGCAGTAACCTTTGCATCCCATGAAGCTGGTAGAGACCTGAGAAGTTTATTCACAAGTTCACCGTTAGAAATAATTTTTCCTAGGCTTCTCATGCCATTCACAATGTTTATGAACCTAGTATACATCTCATTGATAGACTCAGTAGGTTCCATTTTAAATATTTCATATGTATAAATTAGCATGTTGACCTTAGTGATTTTCACTTGGTGTGTACCCTCATGGGTAACCTCAAGTGTATCCCAAATCTCCTTGGCGGAGAGACAATTTGATATTCTATTAAATTCACTAGGATCAATAGAACAAAATAAAAGGTTCATTGCCTTAGCATTAAGCTCAATTTGCTTAATGTCATTCTCATCCCAATCATCTTCCATTTTTGGAGTGAGAATGCCATTAATCAACATTGTAGGCTGATGAGGACATTTTACAATTGTCCTCCACAAATTATAATCAAGAGCTTGTATGAATATGCGCATGCGTGTCTTTCAGTATGTATAATTTGTGCCATTAAAAAGTGGGAGTCGATTTGAAGCTTGACCTTCAACAATACCCATTCCTATTGGGGCTGCCATGATCTTTTACTCAAGATCCTTGGACCTACAAGAGAGTACCGGTGCTCTGATACCACTTGTTGCCCAGAAATGGAGCCCAAGAGGGGGGGTGAATTGGGTCTTTTAAAAAATTAAGACAATAAAATGAAGGTCTAGTGGTGCTTGTGAGCAATGATAAATTTGATGCAAGATGTTAGCAACAATTAAAGAGCAAGAGAGGAAAAGAGCAATCACACACAAACACAAGGTTTATAGTGGTTCGGTGCAAACCTAGCACCTACATCCACTCTCCAAGCCACCCTTGGGAATTTTACTATAATCCACACAAGATTACAGTCGACTTGTTTTTCACAAGGCTCACAAGTCAAAACCTAAGTTGGTTTTGTCACTTAGGCTTACCAACAAACCTTAACACTTGTTTTGTCTTCGGGCTCACAAGTTAACCCTAGTTGGTTTTATCCCTTTGGCTCACCAACAAATCACAATAACCTTCTTTCAAGACACCCTTGAAAGCAAGGTCAAATCATAATAAAAATAGATATGTAATTTAAAACTACAACAAACTCTCTTCAAGAGTAGATTGGAATCTTTGAAGCTCAAGTGGATGCTTTGTCTTCACTCTTCCTTGGAATCTCCTTTAAGGTGCCTCTTTTTGGAATGAAGTAAGGATGAGCTTGTAGGCTTTTCAATGGAATCAAGCTAGAAGAGGCTTTTAATGTGAAGTATGGAGAGAATATTGGCTTTTTGGCTTTTGAGTAGACTTCAATGCACTTGAATACACTTCTCTTCACTTCTCTTGCTTTAAAATGAGGTTAGTGGAGCTTAAATACACCAAAAACCTTCCAAAAAATGGTTTGTGACCGTTGGTACCTTGGAAATAGCCGTTTGGAGCTTGAAAAATAAGTTTTGCAAGTCAGAAAAATAGATCCGTTAGAGCTGTCAGGCTGTAAGTGTCGATACTTGGCTGTCAGGTGTCGACACTTGATCTTTGGGTGTCGACACTTGAACATTCAGGTGTCGATACTTGATGCACAGGTGTCGACACTTGACACAAAAATCCTCAATATTACAAATTCTGTATTTTCAAAAATCTCAGGCCTTGAGTCGACACTTGGAACCTAAGTGTCGATACTTGGTATCGATACTTGAATATAGGTGTCGACACTTGGCGTGCCAAGAATTTTTGTCTGTGCCAAATGCTGAAGTGTCGACACTTGACTGTCCAGGTGTCGACACTTGAGATGAAAACTTTCTGATTCAAGTGTAAATGCCTCGAAAACATAAATAAAATTCTTGAATACATAAACACATAATATTTAAACATTTAGATGCCCTTTTTCAATGAAGAGGATGCCCGGATTTGTGAGAATTGCTCCATGCCATTACGTGCCATACACCATAAGTTTTTAAGATTTTGAGGTGCTTTCTTTCTGAAAACTCACAACTTAAAATCCTCATTAGAATACAATATGCACTCAATATTTTGTTATTCATCAAAATCATTGGGTGGAGCCAACAGAAGGTTTTGAGTTTATAGTTGTTACATCATAAAATTATTGATATTAAAAATAAATTTATTATTGTAGGTGAAGGCTCAGGTAGGCAATCCAAGAAGGGGGTGAATTGGGTTTTATAAAACTTTGAACTATTTAATGATGAACTAAAGCAAGTATGTGCTAATTGCAAATCAAGTGCTTGTATTTTGCCAAAGTATTTGTGTGCTTCAAAATAATATGCAACAGAATTAATAAAATAAATGCATAAGAGAAAACAATCATACATAAAGATATATAATGGTTTGGTGCACTCCAAGGCACCTACATCCACTCCCCAAGATCCCTTTGAGAATTTTACTAAGTTTGGTTTTGTAACCTAAGCTCACCAATAACCTTTATAACTTGTTTTGTCATCGGGCTCACAAGTAAAATCCTAATTGGTTTCAAGGCTCACCAACAACCACCCTTGGTTTTACGGGCTAACCAAGAACTAAACAACTTGTTTTATCTTCGGGCTCACAAGTAAAATCCTAGTTGGTTTCAAAGCTCACCAACAATCACTTTGGTTTTTCAAGGCTTACCAAAAATCTCTTTGGTTTTCCAAGGCTCACCAAAAATCTCAAGTAAAATAATGTAAGAACAAATATGAAAGAATGCAATTAAAGCTTTCTAAAATAAAGCAAATATCTCTTTGAAGCCCTTTGAAAGTTGATGAAGATCTTGTCTTCAAGTTGTTGAAACCTTTGATTGATGCTTGAGGATGTGAACTTTGGATGCTTTCTTTGAAACTTGGAAGCTTGAAAGCTTGAACCACTCAACTCTTGAATCCTTGAAGGATATTCAATAATCTCACCAAAGGATTACATCTCCATTTGATTTTTGATGTTTATATAGCCCTCCAAAACATAGATGACCATTTATGACTGTTGGAGATAAAAATATAGCCGTTTGAAAGAAAATTGGAGAAGTTCTGCAGTCCAGAAAACTAGCCGTTACAGTCCAAGTGTCGACACTTCATCTCCAGGTATCGACACTTCATTCTCACGTGTCGATACTTCATCTCCAGGTATCGACACTTCATCTTCAAGTGTTGACACTTCATTCCCGTGAATCGACACTTGAAACAAAAAATCTCTAGATGGCATAGTTCTGTATTTTCAAAATTCTCAGGTCTTGAGTTGGCACTTCATCTCTAGGTGTCAACACTTAAGCGTGCCATTGCTGAAACTTGCTGAAAATCAAACTTTAACTTCTTCAAATTCTTCCATACTAATTCCAAAGTCCATATATTTGATTTTTCATTAATTTAAGAACTTTTTCAATTGAAATACAAGCATTTCTTCATTCAATATTGATGAGTACTAAGATCTGATAAACATACTTAAAATACAATTAGTACTCATATATACTTAACTATTTTGTCAATCATCAAAATCAAGACCAGAGTCAATAGTAAGAGGACAATTTTTTGGATAATTTTTTGGACAAGAGGGTATTGAGCGAGTTCTATAGCATCTAAGTCGACGATTCGAATGTAGACTGATATTGGGCGTGTTAAATCTATCTCCAGTAAAGGTAAGAATTTTTGTACATAATTACTTATTTATAAATATATTGTATATGGCATGATCTTGATCCATGAACATAAGCATTGGCATGTATGATTATTTATATTTCGATTTTACATAATAGACATTCATAATTTCCGATATTATTATTTATATTTTTCGTATGATATGTTCATATCAAACATGATTATTTTGAATGATTTGAATTATGATACTGGTTATTAAAAATTTTGAAAGAATATGATTTGAAAATTTATTTGAAATTTGATAAAGTGATAATAAAAAAGAATGGATGTTTGGACTAGCCATGCCACGAGACCGTGGTTACCGAGATTGCCAATCACAGGATGAAGTGTGGTAATGAGATTGCCAGTCCAGGCTGAAGTGTGATAATAAAATTGTCGGTCACAGACTGAAGTATGATAATGAGATTGTTAGTCATAGACCGAATGTAATACTAAGATTGCCAGTCACAGGCTGAAGTGTGATAATAAGATTGTTAGTCATAGACCGAAGTGTGATATTGAGATTACCGGTCATAAATTAAAGTGTGATAATAAGAATACCAGTTACAAGCTGAAGTGTGATAATGAGCTTGCTAGTCATAAGCTAAAGTATAATACTGAGATTGCTACTCATAGGCTGAAGCAGATCGTGGTTAATCTAGAGTTCTAAAGAAAATGGAGAACTTAAGTGGAATATAAAAAGGAAATATTATTTTATCAAAAATCTTGTTATATATGATGGTTGAGTTATTTTAGTTGCATGACATAATAGTTTATTATTTTCTTATTATTTCTATATAATATCACTATTGGTGTGACTGTATAGAATCCTTACGGGTTGTAGAGCTTACACCCCCTACTTTCTTTCCTTCTCAGAGTTATCCAAGATTTTCGAGCTTGGTGATGAATTGGATTGGTGGTGAAATGATGAGTCAAATAGAGAGTCATTAATAATTAAAGTTGTAATGAAGTTTTTTTTAGACCTTGCATATTCTCTAAAGTGTATTTTAGGATTCGTGCTATTGGTCGCATGCTGAACTGGGTGTTGGATTGGGGACGTGATAGTAGTGGAGGGTCATAAGCAAATGTGCCCTATAAGTTATACGGCCGGTGAGAATCAATGTGCCTTCAATCTATTTATATACAAGTTACATATTATATATAGAGTGAGATGTACGAAAATTTTTATTATCCCATTATCTTATGCATGTTTTCTAGAATACCAAAAATAATATTTTTTTGAAGAATTGATTTGAGAAAACCATAGATTCATAAATCCAATGGAACAAATAATAATTATAAATTTAGGATGCGTACATGCATTTGCCATTAATTTCTAAATCTATAATTATAGACACTCGTATGAATATCAAAGGCCAAGTCCTTCCCTCCAATATCCTCTTTCAACAGGCGCTAGTCGATGGGACAAGTCGTAAGAATAAATCTCATGATAAAATATATTATGAGTGGAGAGGGAACCTAGCCTATTTATAAACAAATCCTAATAGACCCTCCCATCGAGAGTTAGTTGAGTCAAGAAATACACTGTACCGCCTCGATCACACTAACTAATATAAGGCGCTCCAAGTCCAAACATAAGGATCGCACATAATAATGAGCTATATACATGTTTATCAACATGGATTATAAAATTAATCCATTTTTAACAAATCAAAATAAAATAAAATAATAATTAATAGTAATTCATAATTAAAAAAAACTCTTATACGAGATATAGAGCACGGCCAAGCAAACACCGAGCAACAATTTCAAGTACATCACCAGGAAAAAAAAAAAAAAAAAGTACATCACCGAAACCAATTTTTTCCTCTAAATTCCATTAGTGGCACAAAATTATTATATACAGAAAAAGAATCAATGTACGACTCGACTCAGGTCGAGGAGTGTATACGCTCTTCCACTCTTCCATACTGCTGCATGTTCATTTGAATTCACGCATTATTTTTTTTTAAAAAAAAAAGACATTCATATATTGTTAAATTTTAGACAAAGATGAGCTTTCACTGGTTTATGGTCAGAGCTTTCAATCTGATCCATTGATTCATAGGAGTGCAATACTGCATCAATTCCAGAATAACCATCCACCTTAAACAAGATTCTGTCTGTCCATGAAGGTACTCTGATCTGAGGAGACAAGTTAGTGTTTTAATAGACAGTTATATGGAAATATTATTTTCAATTATAACTATACAAGCATCAGAAACTAGTCAAGGCAATTACCTTATGGCTTGTGTCATAGTTGCTGCTCCCAACATTATATTTGTATGTAGGTTTGAATGATAAGGTCCCCTCGCAATAGCCGTTGAATACTTGCCCTTTTTCTGCCTCTTGTAGAAGCTGATCTTTGCCAATTAGCAGCTGCGGTGGTTACTCGTTATTTACATTCAAAAGTTGTTGATGTTAATTTGCACTACTTGTTCCTAAGTTGGTAGTACGAAGATATTAAAAGTACTAAAAGTAATGCTTGAGATTATAACATGCACCTTCCATTCAAAAAAAGAGATTACCATGCAAACAACGGGCACAGACTTTCTGTAGGTATATACATATATATATATATATATATATACCAAATTTTAAAAAAATATGGGAAAAAAAGGTGAATTGCTTACACTGAGAAGGTTTTTACGTATCAGGCTTCTCACTGGCAGTGTACTTAAACCATGTATTCTATAGTTGAGATCCCCCAGCCACACAGTTAAATGAGAAGGCCTTGCATATGGATTCCGGTCCTTTGAGAAGAGCGAGTGCGAGATATGTCTGCATTGTGAATTCCTCTCCTCCACGTTACGTGCATGAGCTGCATGAACAGAGGTTTCTCAACTACCGAAGTTATCTAAGCTAATTATTGATGAATTCACCGCTAGCACGGTATCTAGTCTAAAAATTTAGTTTCATGGGCTTAAATTGTGTGGTATTGTCCTCGATGGAGCTTAATTTTGTTGTTTTATTAATTAGAACTGAATCTCAGGACTTGGATCCTGGTATAAAATGTCTAGAACTTGAATATTACCGAGATCCTTTAAGAGGGTCTCATGAGTGTATATGTACCAACTCACCTGAAAGATGGCAAGAAATGAACATCATGCGGATCCCATTGAAGTTGATGTATATGCCAACAGCCCCCTTCTTCCTACCTATCAAGCCTCCACAGCCTCTAACTGCATGCTTATCTATCCTCATCTCTGCATGGTTGAAATGGACAAAGGTTTCATGCATGCCGAGGAGGAGGGAAGGATTTTGTACTTATTTGTGAAGGCGTAATGTCGTCTCACCTTTTGTGGAGGGCTCTGAGTTCTTTGGGCCGAAGACAAATAGCTGTAGAGATTGCATGGTGGCTTCTCCCAAGAGACTAGAAGATGGAAAGAATTTCACTGTTAATAATGGAACTGAACAAATTGCTTGTATGAGTAATTTTAATTGCTAAAACAGAAACTTATATGGGTAATTACGGCAACAACAAAGCCATGACAAATTCTATATCCAATTAAGATGAAATTGTCTATGGAGCAGAACTCCTCCCTAAAAGGCTCCACATAACATGCTTATCGGTTGTGTTAAATGACTTATTACTAAGTGGCTTGGGTAGAAATACTAGCTATAGCCAAATTGCCCGTTGTCTAGCTATTTACATATTCAAGTCCCAGTTAGTTATCTTAAAAGGGAGCAGCTTATATTTTTTGGAGGAAAGGGGAAGCAAAATTAAAGCCACCCTATTAGTTATCTTAATAGGGTGTAGTTTATAAGCTAGCCGTGCTGACAGAGACATTGGCTCTTCCAACCAAAGCATATATATATATATATATATATATATATATATATATATATATATATATATACCTGGTGGGAATGGAAACAAGGGCTTGGAATGCCCAAAAATTTGGTTCCAAGTTGAGCAGTCACTAATTGCGGCAGGGTAGGTAGTAAGGATGTGCTACTAATCTCCACCTTGTCTACCTACTTATCCTTTCCAATTAATGTTTCCATCCTCAACAGTTCCGTGAGAAAATTCTAGACCCAGATCCGGGTCAAAATTAAAATCAGATCCTTTAACCAAGTCATCTTAATCGGACGGTCACATTTTCTGGGGTCCTGGACTCTAAACAAGATGACATATATCCAGAGTGAACCACAACATGCCCTCTCATATAAATCATTTGTGTCCAGAATGAAACGGATCCGAGGCCTACGATTCCATATATATGTGCATGTATCTTAGCAGTCTTCTCGTAGGAATTAGTATATATTATGTTTGTTTGTTTGTTTGTTCAGAGAATCAAGGGTGGGAGGCTTCCTCTTCTAGCCACCAATGCTACCCAACCTGCCTCCAAATATATGTCGACTAAGATAATGCAAGCATGCATCCGACGTGGGTTCGAGGAGGAAAATTTATTCTGCTGGCCAGCAGAACCAACCCTACGTTTGGGTTTACCTTGTCATCAGTAACCTCTCTAGTGTAACTTGTTTTTGTTTTTCACTAAAATTGGGTGGCTCTGCTGAGCCTCCCATCACACTTAAAAAAAAAAAAAGGGGGGAAAAATACTCCTTCTGAATCAACCTGTCAAAGCATGGCTGGATTCTTCATGCCACTGTGAGAATGGCCAGCCAACGATCTTGTCTAATAATAAAAACTTTCATTAATTAGTTTATTTGAACAATTCAAAAGTATGTACATACGACATTAATTAAACTAATGATCGCTTCGTTCCAGCCTTGCTATATATCTCCAGATATACGTAGTTTATATCTCTAGCTAGCGGGCATATATATATATATATATATATATATATATATATATCAAGGGGAAAAAGATCTGCAACTATATATATATCAATAGGCAGGAGGAACGCACGAGAGAATGTAGTCGTGTGTTAATTTTTTTTTTGTACCTGTGGGTTTCATCAAGAGCAGCCTGCAATAGCCTCGCAACATTACGTCTTGGAACTTCCTGCAATCCAACTGCTAAAAGATCAAACCTCCTCCGGTCCCTGCCAACCAGCTCTGCTAAATCGTCGGAGGAAGCCTGCATTGACATGCAAGTTTTAATCATCAGTCTCGAACGAACAGGGACCTGTTCTTGTTCTCGATACATAATATCCTTCATATATGCTTACCTTCCCATTCATGTTCCAAGTCACTACGCACACGCACACAACAGAACCAGTTGAGAACTCGCAGATCTTTTCGATCCCTACCGTCCTTATCCCCTCATGATTCGAGATATCATGAGTGCCTCTGGATTCTAGTCTCCGATCCTTCAGCACTTTTGATCTTTTCCTGGAGTCATCGTGTCATGATCATCATTAGCAATGACCTTGCATTGATGTGATGTGTACAAAGATAATGCCACGATCGTCATCTTCCTCATCATCATGATTGTTACAGTAAATTTAATAGCACAGTTATAATATAATATTACTAATTTCATTGGATATATATCTTTCTTACCGTATGCTAAGTTGCGATAGTTAATTAAAAGAGAAAGAATAGAAGGAGATCGTGGCATAATCTTTAAAGTAAAGAAGATTAGTGATCGATGTACATTAATGAATAGTTGCAGCAACTGCAACTTTTGCAATCCTATTGGGTCTTCATATAATAGATCAGGGCGGTTCGCTCGAGCCTCCCTGTACCTCAAAATAAAAAAAATAGTGATGTACGATGAAGACATGGAAATTAATAGTAGAGGGAGACATACCTTCTGCCTTGAAGACCACTGCAGTTACCCATGATTCTTTGCTTTGCTCTCTGCTTCCTATCCTTCGAATGCCATGACAAGAATCCCTCCTTTCTGAATATTTTTGTATGAAGCCCGCCCGATGCTTGGAGAACTCGACTAATTGAGATGTCGCTGCTTATAACCGTGCGGCAGTTGCATCCCCATTGACTTCGGGGCCTTTTTCGTTTGACAACCTTGCCTCTTGGCGGTGCCCTGACTGCAAAAAAGTTCCCTTTCCCCTTCTTTTCCTTTCTCTAGCTTGTTAGCCACGTTAGGCGCAGGGGTGTTGACCTCGAATCATAATTAATCAAATTTAAGGATGCCTGGTTTCTTATGGGACAAGCGATCGCATGGGTCTTATGCAACCTCATCCCAGATCCTCTTTTGTTCACCGCATTTAAACTCAAAAAAGAGTGGCGGATTCGGTCATTAGATGGGCGCTCGTCAAAAAAAAATTTAACGGATACATCTGTCCCTGAATTATAATTGCAGATCCAACTGGCCTTGAAGTTATCGAGGAAGAGTAATTCTTTGTCCGATCAAGCATTCAAAAAAAAAAAGAGTAATTGTAGATCCAACGGGGCTCCGAAGCACTCAAAAAAAAAAAAACTTGGATTACAACACTCATGCATTATAAAATCAAGAAATATTTTATTATTAAAAAAATTTAAAAAATTTTTAATGATAAAAACATTTTTAATCTTATGATATTATGCGAACGGGATCATGATATCGTGTATGTCATAAAAAATATATATATTTTTGCCATTCAAAATTTCTAATAAAAAAATAAATTATAGGCATTAAATGTAACGTAAATATTTTTTTTCATGACACTCTTTTATATCACGGGATGTCGCAAAGTAAATGATGTTTTCATCATTGAAATATTTTTGAATTTTCTTTAATAATAAAAATATCTTTCGAACTCGTGATATATAAATGTCATAAATCAAATCATTGGATATCATAATATTTTTTAAAAAATATATATTTTTACCATTCAAAACTTTAATAAAAATGTAAAGCTATATGCATTAAATGTATATTGAAAAATAAAATTTATGCGACGTAATTAAATTGTGATGCATTTTTTTTTTTTTTACCAAGATGTGCATCGCATTAATTTAGTGACCTTTTACTATTAATTAATCTAAATTAGCTGACCATGCAGAAAATAATGTGTTCTGCATGTTGCTTGCTACCTTATTTTGTTTTTTTTAAGTAACGTCCTTACTTTTGGATGGATACCTTGGCTCTTCACTTCATGCGATTTTCTTACCAAGGACCAAGGCCTATTGCAAAAAGTTTATTTCACCTTTTTCTTTTTTCTCGGATGAAAAAATGATCATAAATTCTAGTACGTAATCCCATCCAGGAGGGCGGTGCACTCGCTCCATGAAATCCGGCACATGCTTTCAGACGTCAGAAACGACGTACAAATCCCAGCTTTTCTTGACCATCCGACCAACATGATAACTTGTCCGTATGTGACATAGACCATTCCTGGTCGACAAACATGAGCAGCGAAGGGATATCCGACAAGTGTATGGTCGGGCTTCGTGAGGAGGACGACATGACATGACATGAGAAATGATTTAATTTATCTAGAAATTTTTCTCGTCCAGACTTATTCTCATGAGAGTAGCCATAAGAAATAGGATTCATGGTAATCAGGATGCCAGAATTTGTGTTTCCTCGGCCATGAAACGGCTAGCTTATCGATGAAAACTCCCGGGTTTTTTTTTTTTTTCCCATTATCATATTTAATTTTGTCCTTTCCCCTGAGCAAATCCCAAACTTCTTATAATCAAATGCTAGAAAGACAAAACTGGCTTCTTTCGTGCATGCATCTGTAATCCATGACTAAAATTAGCTGAGCATTAAAAATAAAAATTTAAAAAATAAAAGCATATATATTCATTTAGTATTTATCAGTTTGACAATTAGAAAATAAAAGAATTAGGTGATTGTGCTGCAAAGATATTATTGCTACTTCTAACCAACCTTCTCCTAGAATATAGAATGAATTGTCATAGCCTGCTTAGCTTTTTTTTTTTTTTAATAAGACGGTATATTCATTGCAATGGACGAGAATGAATACAACCTAGATAGTCGAATAATAAGATATCTCTAAATTTTATAGGAGCAGTGTACCAGTCTGACCAAACTACAGAAGCTGTATGATGAGTAACATAGGAGGCTATCCAGTCAGCAGCCGAATTAGCCTTCCTATATACAAAACGAACCTCACAAGAGATGCAATCATGCAGAAGAATGCCAATATCCCGCATGATAGGATGAGCCGATGGAGCTTGCTGCGCCTGTCTAATCCATAGCCTGCTTAGCTTTCAATTCAACGTGCTGTGTGTAGTTGTATCGCTGACGAAATTTATGCATGAATTCGATAAGGTGAAAATTTACAAGATCACATGTCATCGAAAGCAATCCAAAAATTAAATGAAAGATTTCAGTATTATAAGATCGTGGCATTTATGGTGAACAAGCGAACTATTTCTTTCTGCATATTTATTTAGGTCAAATAGCATGATCTCATGAGATTTGAGTTAGGCCCTCTTTTATCAAATAGAGAAAGCAACCCCTCGCTAAATTTTGGCAGCCGGGAAGAAAAAACTACGACATGGTTGTGGGTGCGACGCCAAATACTGGGAAACATTTCTTGAAAACATGGACATCCACATCCTGCTCTTGAAAGGAATAAAAGAAACCATCAAAATTTAGATATCTATATTGATGAATTTTGTACCGGTAATCTTCTTTGAAATGTGTGATGCCGTATATTGTACTCAAGGAACTGCAACCTCTCTTCCAGTATCTACTGCAACTCTCACATAGCTTAATTATATGCATCAAGATGGAGATTGATGAGGCTTGTATGAAGATTGGCAATTTCATTCTATCTCCTTTTATATATCTTGACCTAGCTTCAATGTTTTGCATCGACTTTTCTGACCGAGGCATTCATTGCAAGCAGCTGAATAATGAGGTCAGGATGCACCGAAGGGTATTTTGTTTACTTGCAATGAGGCAAGCACGATCTAAAGTTTAAAAAGAATGCTTTTAAGTTTCGGTAGATTGACATCTTTCTCTAAGTGTAAGCCAACTACCATGCTCATCGCAGCAATAAAAGGAGATGGGAGTCGTGTGAACATAATAGTTGAGAGGGAGGGGATCGAGTAGGAGTTGCTGACCAGGACTTCACCAATGGATAACTCTTTTAATGACAAAACAGGATTATTATTATTATTATTATTATTATTATTATTATTATTATTATTATTATTATTATTATTATCATTACTATTATTTTGATGATAAAAACATGATTAAATATTAGGAAAGAATAAGTTCCAGAAGATCTCGATCTTCACAAAAACCATAGGTGGGTAAATATAGAAGATGCAATGCATGACACTTTATTCGAGCATCGGTGCCGACATTAAGGTTTCCCTAGCAATCACCATCGTGGAAGTTGGTGAAGAGAGTTATTAACTAGATTTCTTAGTTATCGCATGACATTGTATTGCCAGCTAAAAGGTGTAACAATGGCATTATATAAAAAGTCGCACGGTTTTGTCACACTTGTTTTGGATAGTTCTAGAGTTGAAATGTCCCTGTCAGTTAGTCACGGTATGCAATGACTACAAGTAAAATGCAAACTGATTTATAATTAACCGCAAACCAGGCTAGCTTATTTTTTATAATTCTAGTTATGTCATTGTTTATTATAAAGTTCACAGGGCTAGCTTTTTTCCCCCCTCAAGGATAGGAATAGCCCCTCAACAATCAGAACCCCCGCGGCCTTAAATACTTATTTTTGTGAAGACTCTGACAGTGTGACCACCATTTATTTAAGAAGATGAAATGATAACAAGTCCTCGGAAAGGAAGGAAAAGAGAAAGAAAGAAGAAAAAACAGGATAGCAAAGGAAAAGAAAAGGTGAGGAGGGGAAAGAGCTAGAGGAGGACCTTCAGAGACCTTTATCACTGCCTGTGCACACCATGTTAGCTCATTTATAACTAGTGTACGACAATATCTAGCAAAAAAATGTTTATCTCGATTAGAAGTTGTTGCTTAAGTAGCTCTATCTGGGTTATATTGTATTTCAGGCCTAAGCCTCCAATTCGCTTATAGAGCGAAGGATACCACAATTGGCTTTCATGGCTCGACATACAATTTGCCTTGACTGATGCAAGACAAGTTTTGTATATTGACATGCAGATAATTAGTTCTGTGCTTTTCTGCTTTCATTTACTGAAAGAATGCGATTAGGCTTTGTTCCTTAAAAAAAAAAAAAAAAAAATGATGAGGCTCTGCCTGATCTTCTTGTAAAAACATCTAAATATTTAGTTTTATAATGTTTGGAATATTAATCAAGTTCTGAAAGTCGAGACACTTTGATATCGCATGATGAGGTGGAAAGAAACTAAAGATTTGACATTCTCTGTATTCTTATGAATCAACAGTACAAACTAATTAACAACAAATTATCTGCAATAAAAACAATAAAATTACCTTTATGATATTATCTTTCAACATGAGACCCTTGGATCATACGCTTGTTGAAGAAAATCACAAAGTTGCATCTTCCGGTCCTACGTTTAATCGAATCGACTAGCACTTTACATGACCGAGTATGATATCAATTCTTCAAAACACTGAACCTGCAAGTACGACAGCAATCTAACACTCTTCTTTGCTGTTCAACATCCGGGCGTACAGGCAGCTTGTTTCCCTGCTGATCAATGAAAGGCCTCGAGCAAGTTCCCCATCAGACCACAGAGGCAGTCTGAGGATTTGGGTAGCTATCACCAATCTTCAAGGAACTGCCCAAGCATGAAAGCAAGATACACTTCTGGTTTTCCAAAACGAGTGCCGGAATTATATGCCTAATTCTTTCCTCTACACTCTTCCAAACAAATTATCCGGAGCCTTGACATCACCAACTACAGTCATAAATTAGTAACCATGTCCAGACATGTAACATCAACCGGTGAACTGTAATATTATGGGCTTGGGCTGAAGTCGGCGGGCCCAACCGACTTCAACCCAAACCAGAAAAAAAAAAAAAAAAAAAGAACGTTAGCACCGGAACAGGGGAGCCGAGTTTGCCCTTGCCGGTCGGAGTTTCCGCCGGGAATCTCGGTGAGAGAGTCGTGAAAGATGTGGGAGGAGGTCGGCGATGGATCTGTGTAGGTTTGGGACTCGGTGGTAGAGTTTTAAACGGCGAGGAACTCTCATCGTTTTCTTTTAAAAAACTCCTCACCGTCGCCTCTCGAGCCATCTCCACGCACTATCTCATTCTCCGACTAGCGATCGGGAGCTCTCCAACGCCCACCGGTAAGTCCTTTCCCTTTTATTTTCAATTTTAAGGAGGATTTTGGATAGATTTTATTTGGTTTCCTGTTTGTTTTTGGGGTCGTTCACCGTCCGACGCCGCCGTCGTCGCCGCCTGCCTTTGGTCCGTGAAGGCTCTGCAACAACCACTCCGTGGTTGCCGGCAGCTGGGGGGGAAGGACCAATTCGGCCGGGCCGAGGGAGAAGCAGGGGAGATAGGTTCGGGAGAAGAAAAGAAAAGAAAAAAAAAAAGAAAAGGGTTATGTACGGCCCAGGAAAAAAAATGGGGATTTTCGTACGGTTTATATAAAAAAGAGAGAGAGAGAGAGAAAAGAAGAGAGAAAGTCAAGTGATTTTCTCAAGATTCATAAAAAATTGAGAATTTAGTTTTTAATTAAAATTATTTATTTATGTAGAGAATCAGTCTCCTGAGCATGAAGGCGTCGCGCCGATTTTGGGTACAGATTAGTTCAGGCGTGGATAGTTGGTTTTTGAGAGGTAAGGACTTCTAGACTTGATCACCCGTAATATAAATATATTTTACATGACCTGATTTGATCCCAGCATATATTTAAATATTTTTCATGCATAGTTGTTTTCGGATAGCATGATTTGATTTTTTAGGATACATAATGAGTTTGTTGTTAATGTTGTTTGTGTTCTATTTAATATATCATGTTTACCAAGTGATCTTTGAATGTGTTTGATCGTGATATCTATCGTTGAAATGTGACATGTTCTGACTATGTGAGATGAAATGATAAAGTGTTAAGTGAACCGGTGTTTGGACTAGCCATGCCACGGCGGTACCGTGGTTTCTCAGTGTGCCCGTCACAGGCTGGAGTGGGACAATTTTGTATGCCAGTCACAGGCTGGAGTGTGACAACAGTGTGCCCGTCACAGGCTGGAGTGTGGCAACAGTGTGCTCGTCACAGGCTGGAGTGTGACAATAGTGTGCCAGTCACAGGCTGGAGTGTGACCGTGGCTAGTCCAGAACCCTAAAGATAATGGTTAAATAATAGAAATTCTAAAAGAAAAATGTAAAGTTGTCAAGGTTTTTGTCATACATGAAACTTGAATTGTTTGACTGCATCACATGATATACTGGTGTTTTACTATATATATATATATATTATTGGTGATCGCATGGAAACCTTACTGGGCTGTATAGCTCACTCCCTACTATTATTTTTTTCAGAGACTCAGGATATATAGTGAGGATTTGGGCTGGGCGTGAGACGAAGCTTCATATATACTGAGCTAGTTAGTTAGTTAGTTTTAGTTTCGGTTACTGATGTTTGTGAATCAGTAAGCCAATTTGTGATATCGACTTAATAAATGGATTGTTCAATTGTTACTTGATTGTTTAAATAATATTAGTTTTAATTTGATATGTTTGACTCTTGTGTAACTAGGCCTTACATGATCTCTAGGGTAAAACCTAGAGTTTGTGCGGCCGGTCGCGTAGCCAATTTCGATGCTGGATTCGGGGCATGACGGAGTGGTATCAGAGCCAGGTTTTAGGATTTTAGGATATAAGCTCATCTAGAGAGAGTATGGGTTGATTCATAGGTGGGGTAGATATTATGTCATATTTTTTTTTATCAACTGAGTGTTAGTTGTATACTAATAATGACTGGTGTAGGTTTTCCATGGCGCGTGGTAGTGGACGTGGACGTGTTAGGAGACCCACAAGATTTGCGGATGGAGCAAATGCTTGGGATCCTATAAAGCAGCATAAGGATACTGGGGTTCTATTTGGTGATGAGGAACATCCACAAGAACCGGCACCCAATCCTTTGGACAACACCCCGGAGACTGGAACTGCAGAAATAGGAACACCGGGAGGTTCTGGAGTTCATCCTGGAGACCAGGTGGGTCTTCCTCAGCTATTGCAATTTTTAGTACAACAACAAGCTATTGCAAGAGCTGATACACTAAGATTAATGGAAGCACAACAGCAACAGCCAGAAGTTAAAATTCCTCAAGAACGACCAATTACTTTAATAGATTTCAAGAAGTATGCGCCATCGATATTCAAGGAAACATCTGATCCCATGGAGGTAGAAAGTTGGCTGAAAGCTGTTGAAAAAGTTTTCCAAGCCTTGCGGTGTCTAGAAGGGGAGAAGGTTACAATCGCTACCTTTTTATTGCAAGATGAGGTAGCTGCTTGGTGGGAGCTGGAGCTTGGGAAGCAAGGACCAAACGATTCACATTTTACCTGAACAGATTTCAGAAAGGTTTTCTATGAGAGATACTTTCCTCAAAGTGTTCGGGTACAAAAATTTCGAGAATTTGATCGCTTGGAGCAAGGTAACTTAACTTAGGCTGCAAAGTTTGAAGAATTGTCGAGATATGCTCCATCACTCTTAGCAGATGAAGGGATCCGAGCCAAGAAATTCGAAAATGGACTTAGAGGTCGGATTCAGCATCAGGTGACTGCCTTTGAGCTACCAACTTATAAAAAGATTGTCAATAAGGCATTGATTATAGAAAGGGGATTGGATATGGCTCAAGCTGAAAGAGAAAAAGCATTAAAGAAGAGATCTGGAGCAAGAGGGTATCAAGGCCAATCCTATAAAGGTACCGGTGCAAAAACAAGGAAGCTTGACAATGTTACTTCTGATGACAAGACTCAACCAAAGAGTGATGTCAAGTGCTTTAAGTGTGGTGGTTCTCACTATAAGCGGGATTGTACATGGCCAGATGAGTGGAAGTGCCATAACTGTGGCAAACCGGGTCATAAGGCAGTTGTGTGTCCCTATGGTCAGGGGTCACAGCACCAAGTACCTCGTGGAAGACAGCAACTTGAAGGATGACAGAAATCAGTAACTCAGGGACGGGTTTATGTACTCACCCAGCAGGATGCTAATGCATCAAATTCAGTAGTGACAGGTATGGTCAAATTATTTTCTAGCAATGTTTATATTCTATTTGATACTGGTGCCACACACTCTTTTGTATCTGTTAGATCGGTTAGAGAGAGTAATGAGTTAACCCCGACACCTTTAGAATTTGAACTCTGTATTTCCACTCCTAGTAGGGATGTTTTTGTGGTTAATCAAATCTGCAAGGAGTGTAGATTGAATATCGAAGGTAAAGAGATGGAAGTCGATTTGATAGTCATGGATATGAAAGATTTCAATGTAATCCTTGGAATGGATTGGCTAGCGGCATACCATGCTTCCATCAACTATTTTGAGAAGATAGTGAAATTTCAGATTCCTGATCAGCCAGAGTTTTATTTTGAGGGTAATAAGTTAACCCTTATGAGGAGGGTAATTTCGGCTTTTATTACCAAGCGACTCCTCAGAAAAGGTTGTGAAGGATTTCTGGCAGCGGTGATAGATACTCGACAGCAGGAGCTTAAGTTGGAAGACATACCCATTGTGAAAGAATTTTCGGAGGTCTTTCCCGATGATCTGCCAGGATTACCTCCTGATAGGGAGATTGAGTTCTCTATCGATCTTTTACCAGGTACAGGTGCCATCTCCAAAGCTCCCTATAGAATGGCTCCGGCAGAATTAAAAGAACTTAAGGAGCAATTGCAAGAATTGTTGGATAAAGAATTTATCAGACCTAGTGTGTTTCCCTGGGGTGCCCTGGTCCTATTCGTAAAGAAGAAGGATGGAAGTTTCTGGCTCTGCATTGACTATCGAGAGTTGAACAAAGTGACCATAAGGAACAAATATCCCTTACCAAGGATTGATGATCTATTTGATCAACTACAGGGAGCACAGGTATTCTCAAAGATTGATCTCCGTTCTGGTTATCATCAATTAAAGATAAAGGCAGAGGATGTGCCAAAGACAGCTTTTAGAATCAGATATGGACACTATGAATTTTTGGTTCTACCTTTTGGTCTGACAAATACACCTGCAGTTTTCATGGATCTCATGAACCGAGTGGCTAGACCATATCTGGATCAATTTGTAGTAGTATTTATTGATGACAAACTGATTTATTCAAGGAGTCTAAAGGCACATGAGGAACACTTAAAGATAGTATTACAAATACTCAAAGAGGAGAAGTTGTATGCCAAGCTTAAAAAATGTGAATTTTGGTTGAACAGAATTTCTTTCCTTGGCCATGTTATTTCTAAGGATGGTGTTTCTGTGGATCCAAAGAAAGTGGAAGCAGTGGTAGAGTGGGAGAGACCTACTAACGTGTCTGAAGTTCGTAGTTTCCTGGAAATGGCAGGATATTATCAAAGGTTTATTGAAGGATTTTCTTTTATTGCTATACCTTTAACTCGCCTGACCCAGAAATGAACAAAATTTGAATGGACAGATGATTGTGAGCAAAGTTTTCAAGAATTGAAGAAACGGTTAGTCACTGCCCCAGTGTTGACTGTTCCTGCAGAAACATGGGATTTCAGCATATACAGTGATGCATCTAAAAAGGGTCTCGGTTGTGTCTTAATGCAAAATGGAAAGGTGGTAGCCTATGCTTCTAAATAGCTGAAATCATATGAGTCAAATTATCCCACTCATGACTTGGAGTTAGCAGCTGTAGTTTTTGCCTTAAAAATATGGAGGCATTACCTGTATGGTAGTCGTTGTGAAATCTTTACAGATCATAAAAGTTTAAAATATATATTCACTCAAAAGGAATTGAACTTGAGATAGAGAAGATGGTTGGATCTATTAAAAGATTATGGTCTGACTATCAACTACCATCCAGGCAAGGCAAATGTTGTAGCAGATGCCCTGAGTAGGAAGTCCCTAAGTAAGTTAGTAGCTTTAATTACTAATCAAAAGTACATCGTAATGGATCTGGAGAGATCTGAGATTGATATATGAATTCATAATTCTGGGATACAATTAGCAAGTATTATGGTACAACCTATCCTGATTGATAAAATTAAATCAGCTCAGAAGGAAGATTTAGAGCTTCAGAGAATTAGAAAGACAGTTGAGCCTGGTGCTCGGTCTGAATTTACTATATATGAAGATGATACCTTGAAGTTTGGTAACAGATTATGTATTCCCAAACTTCCATAATTAAAGAATGAGATTATGGAAGAGGCGCATGGTTCAGCATATACGATGCATCCAGGTAGTACAAAAATGTATCGAGATCTACGTGAAAACTTTTGGTGGACTGGTATGAAGAAGGACATAGCTCAGTATGTTGCTCAATGTTTGGTGTGTCAACAGGTAAAAGCTGAGCATCAAAGACCTGCTGGACCATTGCAATCTCTTGCGATTCCTCGGTGAAAATGGGAGCACATTACCATAGATTTTGTTACAGGTTTATCCAAAATCCCTAAGGAAAATAATGCGATGTGGATGATTGTGGATCGACTAAAGAAGTCAACTCATTTCTTATCCTTTCGTGTCGGTCTCTCTCTGGAAAAATTAGCAAACTTGTACATAGAACAAATTGTGAGACTACATGGGATTCCAATTTCTATAGTATCAGATCGAGAGAGTAGATTTATTTCACAATTTTGGAAGAGTCTTCATAAAGCATTGGGGACCAAATTAAGTTTTAGTACAGCTTTTCATCCCCAAACCGATGGACAGTCAGAGCGAACCATCCAAATTTTGGAAAACATGTTGAGAGCTTGTGTTATGGACTTGGGTGGTGCTTGGGACTGTCATCTATCGTTAATAGAATTTGCCTACAACAATAGTTATCAAGCCAGCATTCAGATGGTGCCTTTTGAGGCTTTATATGGTATGAAGTGTAGATCTCCTATCTGCTGGGATGATGTAGGAGAAAGAAAATTGTTGGGTCCAGAAATAGTGCAACAAACAGTGGAAAAGGTATAAATGATCAGAGAACGTTTGCGTACTGCTAAAAGCTGACAGAAAAGTTATGCTGATAAGAGACGAAGAGAGCTGGAATTCAATGTTGGTGATCATGTCTTTTTGAAAGTGTCTCCCACAAAGGGTGTGATGAGATTTGGTCTACGAGGCAAGTTGAGCCCAAAATTTGTGGGACAATTTGAAATTTTGGATAAGGTTGGTGAGGTGGCCTACCGATTAGCGCTACCACCAGTTTTATCTAGAGTGCACAACGTGTTTCATGTGTCTATGTTACGGAAGTACATTCCTGATCCCAATCATGCAATAGATTACGTACCCTTGCAACTTCAAGAGGATTTGACCTATGAGGATGTGCCTTTATGAATCGTCGACAGCAAGGATCAAGAATTGCGACACCGAATCATACCATATGTGAAGGTGCAATGGAGCAATCACAGTGAAAGAGAAGCTACATGGGAACTTGAAACAGAGATGCGAGCAAAATATCCACAGCTTTTCGAAATTCCAGGTACGTAAATATCAAGGATGAAGTTTTTTTTAACGGAGGGAGAATGTAATATTATGGGCTTGGGCTGAAGTCGGCAGGCCCAACCGACTTCAACCCAAACCAGGAAAAAAAAAATGAACGTTAGCACCGGAGCAGGGGAGCCGAGTTTGCCCTTGCCGGTCGGAGTTTCCGCCGGGAATCTCGGTGGGAGAGTCGTAAGAGGTGTGGGAGGAGGTCGGCGACGGGTCTATGTAGGTTTAGGACTCAGTGGTAGAGTTTTAAACGGCGAGGAACTCTCATCGTTTTCTTTTAAAAAATCCCTCACCGCCGCCTCTCGAGCCACCTCCACGCACATTCTCCTTCTCCGACGAGCGATCGAGAGCTCTCCAACGCCCACCGGTAAGTCCTTTCCCTTTTATTTCCAATTTTAGGGAGGATTTTAGATATATTTTATTTGGTTTCTTATTTGTTTTTGGGGTCGTTCACCGTCCGACGCCGCCGTCGTCGCCGTCATCACCGCCTGCCTTTGGTCCGTGAAGGCTCTGCGACAACCACTCCGTGGTTGCCGGCAGCTGGGGGGAAGGGCCAGTTCGACCGGCCGAGGGAGAAGCAGGGGAGATAGGTTCGGGAGAAGAAAAGAAAAGAAAAAAAAAGAAAAGGGTTATGTACGGCCCAGGAAAAAAAATGGGGATTTCTGTACGGTTTATTAAAAAGAGAGAGAGAGAGAGAGAGAAAAGAAGAGAGAAAGTCAAGTGATTTTCTCAAGATTCGTGAAAAATTGAGAATTTAGTTTTTAATTAAAATTATTTATTTATGTAGAGAATCAGTCTCCTGAGCAGGAAGGCGTCGCACCGATTTCGGGTACAGATTAGTTCAGGCGTAGATAGTTGGTTTTTGAGAGGTAAGGACTTCTAAACTTGATCACCCGTAATATAAATATATTTTGCATGACCTGATTTGATCCGAGCATATATTTAAATATTTTTCATGCATAGTTGTTTTCGGATAGCATGATTTGATTTTCCAGGATACAGAATGAGTTTGTTGTTAATGTTGTTTGTGTTCTATTTAATATAACATGTTTACCAAGTGATCTTTGAATGTGTTTGATCGTGATATTGATCGTTGAAAGGTGACATGTTCTGACTATGTGAGATGAAATGATAGTATTGAGTGAACCGGTGTTTGGACTAGCCATGCCACGGCAGTACCGTGGTTTCTCAGTGTGCCCGTCACAGGCTGGAGTGTGACAATTTTGTGTGCCAGTCACGGGCTGGAGTGTGACAACAGTGTGCCCGTCACAGGCTGGAGTGTGACAATAGTGTGCCAGTCACAGGCTGGAGTGTAACCGTGGCTAGTCCAGAACCCTAAAGATAATGGTTAAATAATAGAAATTCTAAAAGAAAAATGTAAAGTTTTCAAGGTTTTTGTCATACATGAAACTTGAATTGTTTGACTGCATCATATGATATACTGGTATTTTACTATTTATATATATATATATATATATATATATATATATATATATATATATATATATATTATTGGTGATCGCATGGAAACCTTACTGGGCTGTATAGCTCACTCCCTACTATTGTTTTTTCTCAGAGACTCAGGATACATAGCGAGGATTTGGGCTGGGCGTGAGACGAAGCTTCATATATATTGAGCTAGTTAGTTAGTTAGTTTTAGTTTCGGTTACTGATGTTTGTGAATCAGTAGGCCAATTTGTGATATCGACTTAATAAATGGATTGTTCAATTGTTACTTGATTGTTTAAATAATATTAGTTTTAATTTGATATGTTTGACTCTTGTGTAACTAGGCCTTGCATGATCTCTAGGATAAAACCTAGAGTTTGTGTGGCCGGTCGCATAGCCGATTCCGATGCTGGATTCGTGGCGTGACATGAACATCCTTCAATGGAATCATCTCTAGTTCTCTACTCTGCCTATCCTAATAAACAGCCTAGATTTGATGCAGCTGACTCGATGCTGGAGCATGATTGGTAGCTTCAGGAGTAAACCGGCCAGTATTAGATCAGGAATTTAAAAATTTTTGGACGTGATTAAATAAATTAACAAAAAAAAATTAATATAAAATGAATATAGAATACTTGCTTGAAATTGTCAAAAATAAAAATCAAACATGGAAGCATGCGAGGTATTGTTCGAAGACATATTTCCATTCATCATGCAGAAATTATTAGAAACACTATCCAAAAATACGACCGGTATATTCCTTCACCTATGAGTACAATCGTGGAAGAAGTTGATAGAGATTCTTTCGACACCCAGAAAGAGGAAAAACTTTGTAATTGAAATGATCAAAAGGATTTTATAGAAAAGAGAAAACTGAAAGAAAATAGAAATAGTTTTTAAATGATTTAGAATAACTTTTTCATAGCTTACAAGACAAAGATCCAAGAAAGCCTTTTATAGTCATCAAATCTAATCGTTTTGATTTTTATTGACTTATTAAAGCCTGTATTAAAAAATCCAATGGTCAAATAATTAAAACTCTAACAGCTAAATCATTAAAAACTCTAACGAACAAATCATTAAAAATTTTAATGATCAAATAATTAAAAAAGATAGTTAAATAATTAAAAGTAAAATGGTCAAATAATTAATTGGTTGGTGAAAAAAATTTTAGATTTTCTCAACAATCTCCCTCAAAACACAAATTTTTTAAAAAATAGTAAAATAGTAAATACAAAAAATATAGCTTTGAACCTAGGTATAAAAGAGATGGAGGAATCTTGAAAAAGAAACCTTCCTTCTTTCTACCTTATTAGTTTTGTCTCATATAGTGCCACTCCAGTTTAGTGGATGGAATTCACTATTTTTCTTCATAAACCTGATTTAAGAATAATCTATAGCTACTTAGGACTGGGACCTGTCTCTCATTGGTCAGCACTTGTCACCTTACTAAATTTATCTCCTATTGAAGGCATGTAAACTAGCCTATCTCAAGATTATATAAACTAGAATCTCCCACACCTATTTTTATACTTGATTTTGCATGTTAGTTACATGAAGTCGAGGTTTCATAGTGGATTTTGGTATCCTTAAAAAAAAATGGATGAGAAATTTCATAATATCTAATCTATATCAGTAGATTATGGCTTGTCAAGCAAATATCACATGTTTATATGATATTGATAAGGATTTGGCTATTTGAAAGCTAAGTAAATAAGGTTTATCATGAGATTCATGATCAAAGCATATTTAGGAGGAATTTATCATGTAGCCTCCGAATAATTGATACGTAGGAAGCTTACCATATTAATTATGAAATGCATGTTATTTTCTTTTAATACTTGAGATATATGAAAAATGATGTACATAATTTTTTAATACTTAAAATTAGGACTATGAAATATTAGCAGATCAGTGATGTGATACTTGTATTTTTTTCATCAATATTCAAATATATCCTAAACTAAGCAAACTTGGATATTGACTCATGCTTCATGTGCATACATGACTGTATTCATATAGATTTATATATTCAACATGCATATATTTTTATATCATTCAAATTTTATGGATGATCATTTGACATGATATATTGAATGCACATACAACATTGCTTTTGTATGATGATCATGTTGGGAATAGTATCCCAAAGCTAATCATCTAGGTTATGGACGGTTGTGCTATTTTGTAATTATATGTAAATTTGTTAAATGAATAAAATTTATTCTTTTGGCTGTTCATCACATGTGCATTTTTCTGAAAAGAACTCTTGTATGATGGAGTCCTTAGAACTATATTATATTTGATATAGAAAGGATGTATCGAGTAGTTCTTAAACTGGTTCACAACCAAATGATATATTATTATAGGATGACGATATATCAAGTATAGGTTGTTGTATGTCATATTTGTTAGTTGTCCTCTTAACCAAGGAGTGTAGAGATACTGATATGACATACAGGTGAAATATATGACATCTCACTGAACGTGACCAACTGTGGAGCTCCCTTCTACCAAAGGGTTGCTCACGAAGGGATATGGGTATGTGTCATTTAGACCTGAGGTCACCATGGTAGCTTGCAAGCGACTCATTATACTTTGATGCCGGACTACCTGAATTTCTAATCCAGTGATAAAAGGTTTCTGGATACAGTCAAGTATTTGTAAAGCGATGGTGGATCAAGATGGGATTGACCCCTCTAAATGGTTTAGAGTGAATGACTCATTATATCTCAATTTAGCAAAATCTTAGTCAGGGTAGTTCTTTTGAAGAGTCACAAAACTTGTAAGATTGAGACACGATCTGGATGTACTAAATTAGGATTGGTAGTCAAACCCTAGGTCATCCTGAGTATTATGAGATCAAAAAGATGAATTATGCGATAACCATATGCCAGGGGTTCTAGAGAGTTGCTCTGCAATCTTCGACCTATCTAGATGTCAGGTATCATTGCTAGATGATGACTTTGACTAGTACTAGAAGTAATCTAGTATTACCGACTTAGTGTTCGAACCTATGGGATCACACACCATAGGAGTTTTTACCTGATCTAAAAGCTGATCGATGATTGAGAATCGTTTGGCATCACTGGGATTCAATATGATTGACCATGATCTAAGTATCGACACTTTGGAGTGTCAACACTTTGAAGTGTTGATACTTTGGAGTGTCGATACTTGGCTGTGACGAGGATTCTTTTACTAATTCGATTAGTGAATTTTGGAGGACTTATTTTCAATATGATTGCAACCTGATGGGTCAAGCCAAATATGATTTGGCTTAGGATCAAATTGGATTTGATTTTTCATGCTCTCTTTCCTTTAAAAAGATTTAAATTTGAATTTTGAATTCAAATTTCAAATCTTGGCTGAAACTGGCTCCGAGATTTTTATGGAATGTATTATTTAGGAATGTAGATTTTCTCTCATTTAAGTCTCGAGCTAATTTGGTTTAACCCTTAACCCTTTTCCCCAATCACTCCACCTTCCATATCTTTCTCCCTCTTCACTGCCACTATAAATAAGTGTCATTGTAGGGCCAGCAAGAGAATGATAAGCTAGGCTTTTCTAAGAGAGAAAGAAAATGATTCCTTAAAGTGGGGTTTGAAAGGATTAGGATTTTGGGTGTGAGCCAACCTAGCAATCATGCTAAGGTTTGAGAAGAGAGAGTTAGTTGGGAAAGGTTTCCACTTCCACTTCTCCTCATTGTCCTCCAACAAGTTCTTCTCGGTGGCTTCAAAAAGGTCTTGCAGGTCCAAGGAAGGGGAAGATTGGCTTCCAGGATCCTGAGGATCTAGCACTCCAAGAAAGTTAATTGGGATCGAGCCATGGTATGAACTATCCATAGAGGCCAGATACTTGTGTGGCTCAGCAGCTCTTCATCACCTCCATCCAACGGTTTAAAGGTAACGTACCTTTTCCTTGGTCTGATGTGATCAGATCTAAAGCATGAAATTATTACATGCTTTTCCTTTTTATTGCTTATGATATCCTTTGCATGCACTTTTATTATGTTGGATCCTGTTGCAAGCATATTGGTAGATTAACTTGATCGATCTACCAAGTCTTCCGCTGTTCTTTATTTTAAAATAGTTTTAAAATATAGTCTGCTTGTACTGCTTCACTATCAGATCATGTATATGCATAAATAGCTATATTTGTATTTACTGCAACTCAAATCTATTAATGGTATTTGGAATCAATTTTGGTATAAGAGCTCAATTCTGGCATACCCCTAACATTTGTTGGGAAAATTTTTTTATCAATTTATCTTACTAAAGGCTTAAATAGGACTAAAATCCTAAAGTCATTGAGGGGATGGGCTTAGCCTATAAAGGACCTTCCAGCAGTGGAAACCCAACCTCTGTTATAGAAGATCCCTTGAAGGAGGTTTAATATGATAATAACAAGCTGATTGGTTGGTCAGGGAGTATATATAATTTGTTTGATATAGGAGTCATAGACTCCATCCCATCTCTATGGTGATTAGTGCTCCTATGTAGTGGTTAGGAAGAGTTTATCTCTAAATGAAATCTGAGAGATATTTCTCGAGATGTGACACTACACATTTTTGGAAGGGCTCACCTCTCATGAAAAATCAAGATAGTTGTGTAGGGCCATTAATATATAAACTTGTGATGGATAATTCTATACTATGTGTATGGTAGTTAAAGTTTGGATCAAAGGAACGTAGTTCAAAATCTAGTTTACTCCGATCCTGCAAATGAAAACTATTCATACTAAGGTTAAAATCACCTTACCAATTGCATAATATAAGTACCCAGAAATTTATATTTTATTATTTTTCAAATTTTGAATTTTAAGGAAATAACAAATTCCTATTTTACATATTATTGATAGTTGTATAGATCTCAAGAATTGGAATATCGCCGTGCCCTAGAATTATTGAAGGTACTTAGATAGTACCTGTTTTCTTGGTAAAGAGCAAGGAACTTATCTATGTTGGTATATCCTAAGTCAATAAGATAATATCTTCCTGGACCGTAACATACAATGTTAGAAGGACTTGAAAAAGGAATAAATTAAGGAATACCCTAAAGTAGGGAGAATATAGATACCTTCTAGTATGTTGAACCCCTTGACTTGACAAACCAATGTAAAACCCGTATGTTAGCTACCGAACCCTCCCACCCAGTACAAATAAAAAGGAATGAGTAATCAAATGAAGATGTAGCCATAACATTTTGGAAAATAGTTCCCTTCTAATTTTGAGAGTGAGGTTGTTTGCTCTGCTTGATTAAGGCAAGTATGTGCATACCATCAACAGTACCAATAGCATTCTATGATACAATCTATTGATATTAAACCAAGCAACTATGAAGATGAAAATTAATTGACAAGCTTAGGTAAGTTCAACTATATCATAAAATAAGGATGAAAAATATTATTTTCACGGATCCGTGGGTGGACACCTACATCCTCACCAAGTTGGATATAAATTCTTGCTTCAAAAACATATGACATTCAATACTTTGTTAAAGTACCATGATATTATCTCTCCTGAATACTAAAAAGTTTTAGCCAAAACTCTATTAGGGACACCATGGCCTATTCAGTACAGAAAGAAGGTCAATTATTCCTATGCCATCATATTGAAAGTACTAGATATAACTTCACATGACACAAGCAACTATTGTAGCTATAGGAATATTATATTTGTCATTTGAAAATAATTATAACCCCTTTTTGGATAGCCACTCAGCATGTCTGTTATTAGGTCATAATTTGAGAATGGATAAGTTTGACAAGGGATCTTATAATGTATATTATGATCCTCGAATTGAATTATTTCATTACATTCAGTATGGTTATCATATCTTGTCAATAATTATCCTTATCAACCAAAAACTGCAACAACTTATTCGAGGTGTCCATCTAAAACAAAGAAGTTTATAATTATACCTTTGTAATATAGTGTTTTGGCAGGCATAATCCAAAATAAATTTTATAAAGCTATCAATTGATATAATTTACATATACAAAAATAATAGATATATGAAGCACATTTTATACATTTGCAAACAATAACATGCCCCTACGTGCTATATAAGTACATTTAATGCATCAGTATGGCACCTAGCAATCATAGATAACAAAAATAAATGGAAATAGATGATATCCTTTTCATAATGCTATCCAGTTGTATATGATTACAATACATAATTTACATATATTCATATAAAAAATACAAAGCATATATAAATAAGCAAATATATCTATTCACAAGCACTCTATAACATGTGCATCCTATGTGCTTTCAACATAGACAAACAAGACATTACAATTCATCACCAACAATACCTATATATATCATCGGGATGGATTAGAGGTGCAGCTGAGCTAGGTATGAAGGACTAGGAGCTACTTTAGGAGACTGGGTACTATCTTTAGGAGGACTACCATGAGTGCTAGGGTTGAATGACTATTTTATAAATGGATTAGGCCCATCTTGATTCACAGCATGCATGGGAGTAGGCATAAAAACATTAGGGCCAGCTTGATTCATGGCATGAATGGGAGGAGGCATAAAAATATTAGGGTCAGCTTGATGGATTGAATGCATGGGTGGAGGCATGAATACATTAGGAATAAATATATTTTATTCGGAAGGGACTGCCATCGGCTGTGGGACATGATAGAAATCAACCATTTATCTCTTCAGCTGAGCATTTAATAATAGCCCCTCAAGTGCATAAAGAACCATCGATTTGTCTCCTATTTGAATGTCTCACTTGCAGTAAGGATGCATTCAAGCATAACATTTAGAAACTGCTCCAACTTCACCATGCACTCTTCTATCAAATAAACTATAGGCCAAGCAAGCTTCTCCCTCCATAGAATCTCGTTGGCAATTTCTAATCTTTTTTTCCTTATTCTACTAAACTAAGAGTGCATCGGTGGCATCATAGAATTTGACCTGGTCCTCTTTATACTAGAGGAGGATGGACGTGCATGTGAAAAAATATCTATGGGTGATGTTAAAGTACATATAGTTGGGTTGCTGAGGGGTACATCAGATATACTATGTTCGAAAGGTTCAAAATGGCTAAATGATGAGGAAGAGAAACCATTAGTAGTTTATGAGGATTGCCTGAGTTTCAAGGCATCAAAATCAAATCGATCTACCTCTTCCTCAATGGTGTCATTGTTAGAAACACTCTTAGAAAGTATAGATGCGTCTCCGTGCTCACCATTGGCTATGCTCCTTAAGAAAAGAATGTCAATGTCACCGTATGGATGGAAGGCCTTGCCAGCCCTTAATGAGGGCATATGCCTTATTTATCTATATTTAATATAAATAAACAAGGATCATCATGTACCGATATGCTTGATAGCTATAATGTTAATAACTATAGAGCATTCACCAAGATAACCTCGTCCCATATCTGCTCATCACCAGGGGTAGCCACTTTGAGGACAGGGTTCTAGCCCCATCCCGATCGATTTGCCAAGGTAAAATATATGTTGAAGCTCTTTTTAAGGACTTCCAACCGATTCTTTAGGTTTATATATGTGAAGTTCTTTTTTGTTTGCTTATTAAATAAATTGGTCATCATTTTCCATGTCTCTTTTGAAAATGTACCATTTTGATAATGACATTCATCATTTTCTTGCCTCATTAAGACAGGCATGATCAAATCGAGGGTATCTATCCAATTAGGTACCCTCCTGCATGAAGAGCCTTCTATCTCATGATTGGATTTTTCATGCACTTTCAACATTTTAGCTATAACTTAAACTTTGCAAATATAAGAATTAGTCACAACTGATTGCAAAAGTAGTATGAGTAATAATGCAAACAATATCAAATAACATCTATAATTACAAAAAAAGAAATACAAAAAATAAGAGTTAAATATCAATGCAAATATGGCTCAGGACATGTGAAATTAAAATCAGAGGAGCATCATGGCTACAACATTAAAAATAACAATATGGGGAATTAGGCCTTATTCTAGGTGGAATATGGCATCCAAACACTACCAAAGTGTTGTCTCCAAGCCATGCTCAATCATAAGGCAGCTGTCATCATTGCCAAAATAATATTAAGCAAAATATATAAAATTAAACTTAATATATATACAAACTATGTACATAACATGAAAGTTCTATGTGGAGAATTAAAATCATTGAAGAAAAGGATATTGTCGATAAATTAATAAAAAGGGGCTACCAATACCTACAAAATCTGATGACATGTATAAATAGAAGATTGATACCAAAATAATAGACAAATATATATAAAAATATGGCTCTAGACAAGTAAAGGTAAAGTAATTGGAGCATTGCAACTACAAGATAATTGAACTAATTAAATAGTTCAACCATTGTCTCCTAGCCATGCTAAATCTAAAGGCAGCCCATTATCAAAGCCAATACAAGATGATATGAAAATTAATAATAAATCCAATAGCAAACAGGTACAAGGTGGAGTATTATTTCCTGGAAAGAGATAAAATCACCAAAAATTACAAGAACATGAAATACAAAGAAATAGAAAGAAAAAATATGAAAAAAAATAAATTTTAGAAAACTATGAAAAAATATTCCATTTAGGGGTTAATTGAGCTTATATACTTCACCAACACCATGTTGGCTTCCTTGTCCTTTGGTCAAAAAAACTATGAAATGTCAGTATGAGATGCAAGGGGGCAAAGGAGAAACCTTATTCAGGAAGTCAGTTTAGCAAGAAAGGGGCAGCAAACAAAAAGAAACCCTAACTAGGTAGAAACGAAGCCAAAAAAAAGGAACATGATGAAGTATTCTTTCTTTCAAGCTCCTGTATTTGGATGGATTTATGTGGGGGGATTTCGAGACATGACTGTTCTCCGATACCATATCGGCTATAGATTGATGGGACGAGCTCTCTTTAATGATTGTAATACTATTCTTCTAGCTCGCTGGATTGTAGAATAGTTAAACCCAAGCCAATTCCCTCTCCAAATAACTATAACGAAGATGCAAATAAGATAAAGGGAGGCGAAAGGCACTTATTTTGACCTCAAATCTCAATCTTCATAGACAGAAGCTATTTCTGGCCACTGGAAACCCTTTCCCACTGTCCACTGCATGAACAAGAGAAAAAAAAGAGAAAAATGGGGGATAGATGGGATTTCAATCTAAGTTTCAATATTTTTGATAAGTGACAGCTCTTTTATCCTTGGATGGCAAAGAAATAAACAAACAAGGATTATCATATTTCATAGTGAACCATGAAATACGAATTCTGGAATTAGAGATCTTTGATCGAAATATGAATTCTACTATATTTTATTTTGATTTCAAAATATTTGATAGAATAAAAAAGAATTAGATCTTATTCTCGATGGAATACGGCATCCAAATATTGCCTTCCAGAAGAATGGACCCGCTGGATGGCCCACTAGGCTAACCTGCCGTGTGGCTCTCCAGTAGTACCAGCCCATGCGGAGGAGGAGGAGATAAAGCTGGAGAGAAGATGGACACGTTAGACCACGATATCCCCAGATGTGGACCTGGCTCTCCCACGTCGGAAAGTAGAATTCTATCTCGATCTTCGCACTGCTCTGAACCGATCGGATAAAAAGAGAAATTCCAGCAGAAAATAGGAAGATAAAAAGGAAAAGAAAGGGAGGAAGGAGGGATGGAACTCTTCTCGGTGAGTTCTCCTGCTGCCATGACCCGCCTCCCCCCGTCTTCTTGGAGAAGAGCTGGAATGGAGAAGCCCAGCTCCTCCGGTCAATCACTCACGCTTCCCATCAAAACCCGGGGCCTTCCAGATGCCCCAAATCCCCGGCTCCTCGACTTCGGGCCTCGAGCTTCTGGTATGTCGCCGTTATGATCGACCCGTCTCATCTCTCTCTGATGTTCTTTATGTTGAGTTTGTATATGGTTTAGTTCATTTCTTGAACTGAATGGTGCTCTGATTGGAATGTACGTCGTATATATGCTATTATTCTTTCTTCGATAATTTCTTGTAGAGAAGATATCATGTCCTTTTAATTTTGTGAATATTCCCGAATGTGATGAATGCAGATAGCTCAAAATTTTACGAGACACCTGTGAAGGTAATCGATTTATGCCCATATTGCAAAATGAGAAACCTAAATCTTTACCATTATGATTCTCTCTTTTTTTAAAAAAAAATAATCATTAGTTTATGGGAAATAAAACCCTCCAATGCACTACAACTAAAACTTTGGTGCAAACTTTGTTCCATTGTTATTTAATCTATGTCCTGCCACAGGATCCATGCAAGGTACAGCTTCAACCAGTTCCAGCACCGCGGACTCACCTAAACCGGAAATGCGCTCAGAGGATGCAAATCTTGTATTTGTTGCTGGCGCAACCGGTAGAGTGGGTTCACGCACTGTAAGGTTGCCCACTCCTGCCCCGTCCCCACAGCAGTCATATATTACTGGGCTTTAATGTTTCATCTACAAACGTGTTAAGTTGTCCCGATGTTAATCAGGGAGCTTCTGAGACTTGGATTTCGGGTAAGAGCAGGTGTCAGGAGTGCACAGAGAGCGGAGACCCTGGTGCAGGTAACAAGATTTGAGCTCCTGAGACTGTCACATGATGCAATGTTGATTTGATTTCGACTTTCAGGTTTAGAATCCTGATGCTTAAATTTGTCTATCTTCTTCAGAGTGTTTGCCAAATGAAGCTTGATGATGGAGCTGGAACTTCAGGAACTCAACGTAAGATAATGATTAACCGAGCAAGATTTTGATCTTCTCTATCCCACAAGAAGTTCTGTACTCTTTTGGAACATCAGTTGCTTCCTGCTGCCAATAACAGATGCTTTTTGGTTTCTAGATCAGCTGTAGAGAAGCTTGAGATTGTTGAATGTGACCTGGAAAATCAAAGTGAAATAAGTCCAGCAATAGGCAATTCCTCCATAGTTGTATGCTGCATAGGAGCCAGTGAAAAGGAAATCTTTGATGTAACAGGACCATACCGCATTGACTATAAAGCTACTAAAAACCTTATTGAAGCAGGTAAAAAGCAATCTATGTTCATACCCATTACACCATAATTGTTCGCCATTCATGTTCTGACTGTATTGCTAGGTAAACTCTTGTAAACAACTGCCAAGACAACGAATTATGATTTTTCTCCAGAGTTCAAAGTTTTTACCATGGGATAGCTAATATATTTCCTCTCTAACATAGCAAAAACATTTTGTTGTTAAATTACAGTTTTTGGCCCTTGTGTTTCTTAGAACTGTTTCACCATTTCTTTTGCCACTTCTGTTTTCTTATTTTCTTAGTTCCAACATGCCTTTGTTTTATGGAATCTGAGAAAATACTTGTCAGATTCCTGTGAATTATTTAGCCATCTTGTTGATCTCCAAGCATTCAAATTTGAGCTCGAAGGGTTTCCAATGGATTTCACATATTTATTTGCTTACTTTTTTTCCTCTTTTTTTGGTACTTTTTTTATTTTAATAAAATATAGGGTGGGTTCTCCCTCCCTTTTCATCACAAAAAAAAAAAAAAAAAAAAAAAAAAAAAAAAAAAAAAAAAAAAAAAAATCTTTTATTTAATCATGTCTCTGCATGCCTTCTTGCCTTGCAGCAACTATTGCAAAGGTTGACCACTTCATTCTGCTTACTTCTCTGGGGACAAATAAGATTGGTTTTCCTGCTTCCATTTTAAAGTAAGCGATATTCAAGGTTATTTAAAAGTTAAATATTTTATTGCTATTTTGAGCTATTTGTGGTGACTATTCATTGTAGGACTACCTGAACACATCTTCTGATCATTTACTAAGCATCTAATCATATATGATGGGACTTAGTTATCACTGTGATTTACTGTAACAGTGGAAGACATCATCAATCATCTTCTACAGCTTAACTCAGTGTTGTCTGTTCAAACTTTTTCTCAATGTCAATATTTATTATTAGCGCTTGCTGCAAAAACCCTGTATGATAAGATATTCAGAAACCAGCAAAAGTAGACAAGCAAAATACTCTGAAGTTTAGGGTGGTACTATCTTCCTGATACTTCAGGCCACTTATAACAAATTCCTTATTCATAAGCATGAATGACCAATTCCTGTTGATCACCTTTTCTTTGGCTGAAGCTTGTTTTGGGGGGTTCTTATTTGGAAAAGAAAGGCAGAAGAAGCATTACTTGCCAGTGGTCTTCCTTACACAGTATGTGCAAATTGTAAATTTAGTATATCCATTAAAATAAATTATTGACAGAATAATATGTTAAAATCACAGCCATGTGCTTTCATATTTTGCAATGCACGTTCTTTGATATCTCTAGTCTTAATTTAATAATTTCATTTTCAGATAGTGAGGCCAGGAGGTATGGAGCGGCCAACAGACTCCTACAAGGAAACCCATAACATTGTCCTTGCAAATGAAGATACGTTGTTTGGTGGTCAAGTGTCAAATCTTCAGGTTATTGCCATGTTGCGGTCATTTGCACTCCATAACCTTTTAGGCCTTTCTTGTTACTTCTTTCAGTACAATCAGCTTCAAGAAATTTTATTGCGGATGCATTTCTCGTATATCTGTGGTTTTAATATTTCTATGCACACTTTTCTGCCTGCAACTTCAATAGCATCAGTAAACATACAACTGTATATAGTTGTGAGTTGGTTTATATTAGTCACTGAAAATGCCACCAATGTATTGTTCTTCTTGTGAGTGTTATCTGGTCTTGATCTATTGCATTTTTACCATTATAAGCTGGAGAAATATTTTTTTGAAAATGATAGTAATTGATGTACTAGTTTGATGGCATGGCAATACAAGGGTGATCCATTAATCTGAAAAGTAGAAAATATGACTTGTATAGATTATATTTGTATATAAATATATATTTGTTAGGCCTTCTGCCTTGTATTCATGCAATTAAAATATGATCAAGGAACAGATTCACGATACCCCATGCCCAGAAGATACAATAGTGTGTGAAAACCTTCATATTTGGTACACTGTGAATCGCTGACAATGTTGGTACTTGGCAGCATATAGCATATTCACCCATGTATGCATCAGGAGTGTAGTGAAACATGAACTGTTAGTGTCTAATTATTACTCTGAGTGGAAACTTCATTGGTTACTACCTGCAGGTTGCAGAGCTAATGGCGTTCATGACAAAGAATAGAAAGCTCTCATTCTTTAAGGTGGTGGAAGTGATTGCAGAAACAACCGCACAATTGTTGCCCATGGAAGAGCTTCTTTCAAAGATTCCTCCACAAAGGGTTGGTACCTCATCAAAGGTTTCCAGTACTGATCAAACAATTTCTTTTAATCTATGTGGCAACTCCAAAAAGGAATATCTCTTTCTATTATTTATTTATGTTTCCATTGGTCAAGCTACATGTTCAAATATATGATTATCAGCCAGGCAACAATCAATTCCCTACGGTGATGCTAGAATTTAACAATTTCCATTTGTTGACTGGATAGCAGTGCAATTTTGTCAAACTGCATAAATGGTAAAGGCCAGCTGTATGAGAAAATATGGATGATCCTATTAGTGTTCATTCTTTTAATTTTTTTTTTACTTCTTTTTAAAGAAAGAAGTCTGTTCTTCGTTAATGGTTTTCTTGTCAGGAGCTGCCAGCTGAATTCAAGCAAGATCCTCCACCTCCTAGTATTACATCTGGACCTACCAAATCTGTCATCAAGGAGAAACCTGAGCAGATGGAAGGGCCAAAGACCAGCCCACTTTCCCCTTATTCTATGTAAGCTGCTTAATTTTACATTTGTGTCATAGGATAGGGATTAAGATTAATCTTAAAAACTAGTAAAAATTGATTACTGGTTGCAGGTATGAGGATTTGAGGCCACCAAGTTCTCCTACACCAACCCCAAGCACCACAACTGGAAGTGCAAAAGAGAAACAAGTGGAGTTTGTGCAAGCAAGTTCATCCATATTGACAGGTGTCACTAAGAAAGAGCCAGCCCAAGCTCCAGCTCAGAAAACAAGGGCTCTTTCCTCTTATATGGCGTAAGCAAATTCCTGCAATATTATTTGATAGGCACTTTTAATCATGGTTTCTTTTTATGTTTGATTCAAAAAATGGTTTGGCAGATATGAAGATTTGAAACTGTTGAGTCTCGAGTGGTGCATTCATAGCTGGTTGGGTCAATGTACATGTATTGATCTGGTCTATCATGGTTTTCCATGATGTATGTAGGGCTAGGATCGAGTCCAGTATGAGTCCTAGGAGTTTATGCTTAGTTTTGGTCAGTATGGGTCTTAGAGTGGGCTCTTCTGGGATAAGAGTCGGCTCTGTTGGTTGGCACGTCTCAGAATAGGTGATTGTGGATTGGACGAGTCGGCTCGAATGAGTTCAAGTCAGCTCGGTTGCACGGTCAGGAAACCTGTACACTGGACGAGTCGGCTCGGATGAGTTCGAGTCGGCTCCGTTGCAGTCTGTCAATCTTGTAGTCTGGAAGAGCTGGCTCTGAGGATTAGAGTCGACTCGGTTCCAGGGCCCAGTCGACTCTAATGTCTAGAGTCGGCTCGGATGTCAGGTGAACTGTTTTTGAACGGTGCCAGCTGTGGAGAGTTTTGGGATTTCGGCCACGTGTGACCGAGGTATATGTATATTGTATTCTCGTAAGAGAATGGAGTGAAGAAATGAAGGTGTAACGAACTTCTTGAAGCTGAAAGAAAAAAATCCCTTTCTCCTAAGAAAATTACTCTGTTTCTCTTCTTCCTTTTCTCTTCTCCCATTCTTGGTGTTCTTGATCTTCACAAATCTGAATTCTACCGTGATCTTCAATGGAGATTGCTGGCAGATGGTCATCCACAATCTAGTGATATGTTTCCGTGATTGCTTTGTTGATCAGGGCATTCATTTTTTATCAGGAACAAGGCTGCTCTTGAGGGTTTGGTTCGTCAAATCTGGTTGGATTTGAAATCGAATTCTCAACATTTGGTATCAGAGCAAGGTTCATGGAAGGAAGATCTCAAGATCAGAGGGTTTGGAAGTAAAGCTTCTTGTAGGTACTGTTTTCAGATCTCTTGAATTCTTGATTGTAGTAATGGCATTAAGTGGGTTCAAAGTAGATTTTGAGAAGTACGATGGCAAGGGAAACTTCACCCTATGGCAGCAAAGGGTTAAAAATTTGCTGGTTCAACAGAGAATCTACAAGGTCTTGGTTAGAGAAAGACCGGAAAAGATTAGTATTGAAGAATGGGAAGAGTTAGAAGAGATTGCTTTCAGCACCATCAGGATGTGTTTGGCTGATCAAGTTTTACCTGAGGTGTGTTCAGAGACTACCGCAAAAGGTCTTTGGAGAAGACTAGAGAACATATACATGGGAAAGAATATGACGAGCAAGCTGTGGCTGAAGAAGCAACTGTATAGCTTGAGGATGCCAGAAGGAGGAGACCTAGTTGCTCACATTCAGAGGTTCAATCAAGATGTTCTGAGGTGATGAGTCTGGATGTGAAGATAGACGAGGCGGATCGGGCATTGTTGCTGCTGTGTTCACTCCCTGGATCGTATGATGGTCTCATAACAACCTTAGTTTATGGAAAGGAAATCCTGAACTATGAAGAGGTTGTTGGTATGCTTAGATCTAATGAGCAAAGGAAAAAGATTTGCAAAGAAAATTCTAACTCAGAGGTTTTTGCTATAAATGAGAGGCAAGGAAGATCCAAGGAAAAAGCTAGGGGAAGTTCCAAGGGCAGATCTCAGTCTCGGAACCACAAGAGTCTGAAATGCTACAAGTGTCATCAGCTTGGGCATATCAGGAAGAATTGTCCTCTTTGGAAGATAGAAAATGAGAGAGCCAACACTAGTGGTGCTAATGATTTGGAAAGCAATGGAGGAGTACTGATTGTATCGGATTGATCAGTGGATTGGGAGAATACCTGGATTTTGGATTCTGCATGCTCATACCACTATACCTCACATCGGGATTGGTTTTACACCTATGACAGGTCAAATAGAGGTAGTGTAAGTCTTGGTGATGATCATCCTTGTATGGTAGCTGGAGTAGGCACTATTAAGATGAGGATGTATGGAGTGATAAGGACTCTATCAAATGCCAAACATGTACCAGAATTGAAAAAGAATTTGATTTCTTTGGGCTACTTGGAAGAGCAGGGATATGCTTTTAGTTGCCAATATGGTAGTGGATGTTTGAGGATTACCAAGGAAGCTTTGGTGGTAATGAGAGGAAGAAGACTGAGCAACAATCTATACAGAATGGAAGGCTCAATGGTGAGTGATAGTGCTGAGGTGCTTGCAGCAGCATAGGAAGAATAGTTGAAATATAAGCTGTGGCACTATCGAATGGGTCATATAAATAATCGATGGCTCACGGAGTTAAGCAGAAGAGAGAACATCCCAGCTTTAAAAAAGGATGGAAATGACCTGTATGAGCCGTGTATCTTTGGTAAACAACATAGAGTGAAATTTGCTATTTGTACCAAGCCAAGTGAAGGAGTGCTGGATTTGGTGCACTCGGATGTATGGGGACCAGCACCTCTGTTATCTAGAGATGGAGCAAGGTATTTTGTTATCTTTATTGATGACTTCTCTAGAAAATTGTGGGTATATCTGATGAGGGAAAAATCAGATGTATTTGCCCGGTTTAAAGCTTGGAGGGCTGAGGTAGAGGAGACAGGAAGACATGTAAAATGCCTTCGTACAAAGTTTAGGAGTTATTGTGAGGAAAATGGTATCAAACGCCATTACACAGTAAGGATGACCCCACAGCAGAATGGTGTCGTGGAAAGGATGAACCGAACACTATTGGAGAGGGCAAGGAGTATGAGGCTGCAGTCATCACTGCCAAAAGTTTTTTGGGATGATGCAATTACTCTGGCATATTTTCTTATAAATAGGTCCTCTCACTTCAAGTTGGATGGAGGACTTCCAGAAAAAGCTTGTAGTGAGAAGAAGGTGGAGTTTGATCACCTGAAAGTTTTTGGTTGCCTGGCTTATGTATATGTGGAGGCAACTGAAAGAAGCAAGCTGGATCCTAAGTCGAAGAAGATCTTTATAGGATATCCACAAGAAGTCAAAGGTTACCTACTGTATGATCCACAGTCTTAAAATGCAGTGATCAGTAGGGATGTCATCTTTGATGAGAGGAGCATCTTGGAGAAACCGGGGACTGCAACTGGAAATGCAGTCAATAAGATAAACAGCAGTGAGAGCTCGTCACAGGTGGAGGATAGGCCTTCAACATCAGCTGGAAATGGAGTTTTAGTTGAGGTGGAGTTGAACAGGAAAGATTCTCCAGGAGTGAAGGAGAGGCAAGAAGAATCAGCTGTTCAAAGGGAGGTGCAGGAGGAGCCACAAACAGCAAACTTGCAGGACAATGCAAGGGGAGTGGCATTGCATAAGCCTCAACGCACAATCCGAAAGCCGGTAAGATATGGCATGGATGAAGCAATTTCATATGCTCTTATATCTGTGAATGAAGATCCAGAAAGTTTTGTAGAAGCCATGGAAAGTCCTGATAAAGAGTCATGGATACAAGGCATGATGGAAGAAATGGAATCTCTCAAGAGAAATCAGACATGGCAGCTGATGGATCTATTTAGAGATGCTCATGCTATTGGCTCCAAATGGGTGTTCACTAGGAAATCATTACCTACAGAGCAAGGTGGAGTGAGATACAAGGCAAGTTGGTAGCAAAGGAATACTCACAGAGGGAAGGAGTTGACTACACAGAAGTGTTCTCCTGTGGTACGTCATACTTCAATTCGGGTGTTGTTGTCTTTGATAGCAAAACATAATTTGGAATTGGAGCAGATGAATGTGAAGACAGCCTTTCTACATGGAAGACTGGAAGAGAAAATCTATATGAAGCAACCTGATGGCTTCATTGAGATTGGACAGGAGAACAAGGTATGTCTACTTCAGAGGTATTGTATGGGTTGAAACAATCACCTCGTTAGTGGTATCACAGATTTGATACATTTATCATAAGCCTTAGATTTCTCAGATGTGAACATGATCATTGTGTTTATGTGAAAAATGTGGATACTATGGATGCTCTGTATTTACTTCTGTATGTGGATGATATGTTGATAGCCAGTTATCTCAGGAATTTGAGATGAAAGATTTGGGATCAGCTCAGAAAATCCTTGGAATGGAGATTTGCAGGGATAGATACAAAGGAATGCTCCATTTGTCACAAGGTAGGTACATTAAAAGGGTACTCGAGAGGTTTGGAATGAAAAAGGCCAAACCTGTGGAAACACCATTACCAGGACATTTATCTCTCGAAAAAACAGTGCCCCCAGTCAGAGGAGAGAGAGTACATGGAAAGAGTTCCATATGCCAATACAGTGGGCAGTTTGATGTATGCTATGGTTTGTTGCAGGCTGGATATAGCATATGATGTAAGCCAAGTGAGCAGGTACATAGCTTATCCTGGGAAGGAACATTGGAAGGCATTGAAGTGGATTTTGAAATATCTGCAAAGGACTCAAAAACATGGATTGGTGTTTGGTGGTCAGCCAGAAGGACATGGATGGAACTTTATAAAATTATGTGAGGATTCAGGTCCTTTGGAAGGGTTTGTTGATGCAAGCTATGCAGATGATCTTGATACAAGGAGGTCTACAACAGGTTATCTTTTCTGCATGTATGGTGGACCGGTTTCTTGGAGATCAACCATTCAACCTATTACTGCTTTGTCTACAACAGAAGCAGAGTATATAGGGATTACAGAGGCTGCAAAGGAAGCATTATGGCTGAAAAGGCTAGTGTCTGAAATGGGGGTGAAACAGTGTATAGTGGTCCTACATAATGATAGCCAGAGTACCATATACTTGACACAGAACCCAGTCTATCATGCTAGGACCAAGCATATAGATATGAGATACCACAGAGTCAGGGAGCTGGTGGAAGAAGGAGAAGTGGCGCTGGTGAAGGTTTATACAATGGAGAACCAGGCAGATGCACTTACGAAGGCTCTACCAAGGGATAGCTTCTACTCTTGTATATGATTAATGGGTTTGAGGAGTCTGGCATATGTAGCCTTGAAGCACCAAGGTGGAGATTGTTGAGTCTCGGATGGTGCATTCATGGCTAGTTGGGTCAATGTACATGTATTGATCTGGTCTATCATGGTTTTCCATGATGTATCTAGGGCTAGGGTCAAGTTTGGTATGAGTCCTAGGTGTTTAGGCTCAATTTTGGTCAGTCTGGGTCTTAGAGTGGGCTCTTCTGGGGTAAGAGTTGGTTATGTTGGTTGGCACGTCTTAGAACAAGTGATTGTGGACTGGACGAGTCGGCTCGGATGAGTTCGAGTTGGCTCCGTTGCACAGTCTGTCAATCTTGTGGTCTGGAAGAGCCGGCTCTGAGGATTAGAGTCGACTCGGTTCCAAGGCCAAGTCGACTCTAGTGTCTAGAGTCGGCTCGGATGTCGGGTGAACTGTTTTTGAACGGTGCCAGCTGGGGGGAGTTTTGGGATTTCGGCCACGTGTGACCGAGGTATATATATTGTATTCTCGTAAGAGGATGGAGTGAAGAAACGAAGAAGGTGTAACGAACTTCTTGAAGCTGAAAGAAGGAAATCCCTTTCTCCTGAGAAAATTACTCTGTTTCTCTTCTTCCTTTTTTCTTCTCCCATTCTTGGTGTTCTTGATCTTCACAGAACTGAATCCTACCGTGATCTTCAATGGAGATTGCTAACAGATGGTCATCCACAATCTGGTGATATGCTTCCGTGATTGCTTTGTTGATCAGAGCATTCGTTTTTTATCAGGAGTAAGGCTGCTCTTGAGGGTTTGGTTCGTCAAATCTGGTTGGATTTGAAATCGAATTCTCAACAGAAACCACCTACCTCTCCTACTCCAACTCCTAGTTCTAGCCTCCATGGTCTCAAGGAGAATATGATAAACGCTATACCACCATCAGTTCCTCAAAACTCAAGACATCAATCACGCTATCTAGTGTAAGGCTAGCATGTTCTTTACTTTGGTTTTCCGTATTATAATTGAAGTTTATAATAACCACTTATAGTGTTTCAAGTTTTCAACCTGTAAACTGTTGATAAAGTGACCAATAGTACTGTTTATAATTCTACAGTTGAAGTAGTTATGCCAACATATCTACTTTTTCTAGTTTACTATGGCATCAAACTGTACTATAAATATTGGAAGGAGGGAGGGCAGGAGGTGGCCATGTAATAGATTTGAAGTTGGGTGGATGATGTGTAATCATGCTTGGCAATGTCGGTGGAACCATCCTAAACTGTCTAGTCCAGGGCATACTGAATTGTACTAACGGCGGACCGAGATGGTTTTGGCTTTCAAATCGAAAAACCTATGAAGGAGAGGGAGAGGGAAAAGGAAAGAGAGAAAAAGATGGAGGGCGGGAGAGAGGGAGAGTGGTGGATGGCCAGTGGAGGAGGGGTTCTGTCCATTGGTTCCTTTATTTCATTCAAAATAGGGTCCTAGAGGGGAGTCCTTTTTTTTCTAAAGTTTTAAGTAAAATTAGTAACCCCCTTATTGATTTCATTAAATTTTTTCAAAATTTTAAAAGTCTTTTTTATTTTGAAAAAATTAAGTGAAATTAGCAAAGTGTTTGCTAACTTCATTTAAATTCTTCAAAATCACAAAGGACGCTTGGACCACTATTTAAACAAAACATAAGAACTAGAGAGCATAGCCCTCCATGCCCCTCCCTAGCCCTCCACTAAGCTTCGACCACCCTCCCTCTTTGTTTTTCTCTTTTCCTCTCCCCCACTCTTGCTCTCCCCATCCTCTCTTCTGTGTTGGGCCACACTTCGCTAGCCGTCTCCTTCACTATCACACCACAATCCGAGACCCAAGCTGAACTTGCGATAGATGGCCACACATCCATAGGGTTTCACTCCACAAGATATGCAAGGCTTACTTTTTATTCATACATATTTACATCATCCAAACTCAAATAGTGATAGATAAGCAATAATCGAGTTAACATAATTATGCCAAACGGGTTTATAACCTTAAAAATTTATATAAACATCCAAATAGTTTATTCAAAGAAGTTTGATTTAATTTGTTCTAGATCCTAGGCTCCTCGTAGCTCGATCTTAAGTCTCACATTCTTTTCTATATCTGAAAAAAAGAAAAGAGTAAGCTTTACAGGCTCAGTAAGTTACCAATATTTTTGAGGGATCAAGCATAATTAATTTTCAAATATGACAATATAATAATGATATGTAATAACATAATTTTCTTTCAAAACATGTCATGCATAGTAGTAAAATCCAAAATTCTCTTAGTTTTTGGTGACTACAGTCACGATCAATCCTGTGATAGGGTTCGAAAGAGAGCCCATAAAATTAAACACATGACACATCAATATGTGCCAGAGATCAGCCTTGATTGGCTAGTCCCAAAAGGAGCTGGCTCTAATTCACACAATCATGATTAGCCCCATACACGATCATGATTAGTTCCATGACAAGGCAAAGAGACTAGTTCTGAAAATATACATACGATGCATTAGCGTGTGTCAGTGATCAGCCCCGACTAACTAAATCCAAAAGAACTAGCTTTGTCAGCTATTAATCCCGATTGGCTAGGCTCAAAAGAAACTAGTTTCTGATATGTTGCCAATGATCAGTTCCATTGACTAGACTCAAATCATCGTCAACTAGAGTTTTTCTCATAAATTTATAATATCCAATATCTCATAACATGAACATACATATTTTCCAAATTAATTTCTCTGATCTCATAAGCATACTTATGCTTATATCAATTTTAATCAAATTTTTATAATTTGTAAACAAGAAAGAAATTTCTATTCAACAAATCATCATATTTAAAATTTGTGATCATGCCAGGTACCATTATGCTTGATTTAATTTTTTTTTAATTACCTGTCATGTATAGTTTCAAAACTTTTTAAATTATAATATTCAGCATTTATATATATAAATTCTAATTTTGAAAAATATACAAAGAAACTCCTAGAGATAAAGAAAATTAACTGACAATCGAATCCAAAAGTGGCGCACAACACGATCTCTAACTCCGGCACTCCTTAGACAATGAATATTTTGATAAAATAAATTGACAAAGCCATTAGCCTTCAATTGAGAAAAATTAGGTGAAAAGAGAGACTCTCGACCTGGGCATAGATAGTGGTTTGGATTTGATCTTTGAGAACTAGTTTAAATCTAAACAGATTGAAGCCCAATCAAGAAAATGGGTTCGCAATTGGTTTTCTCCTAATAATAATATTATTATTGTCATTTATTGATTTATTTACTTATTTATTTATTTTCCTCTCTCTCTTTATCAAAACAGAGCCTTCTTGTGGCTCAAGAAAACTGAGGAAGGGGGGCGGTGGCCTAACAAGGACGCATTTGGGATGGCCAGGGGGTTGAGGTGGCACAGCCAATGACAGCTAGAGATGACTCTCCAGCCATGCATAGGAGAGCCGAGAGCAAAGAAAAAAGGGGTGTTGTCCCCCTGCAGCCGTGGTGGTAGAACCACAGCCAAAAAGAAAATAGGAAAAAGGGAGGAGGGCTTACCGCAGGTGGCGGCGATATCAGGGATGCATCTAGTGGTGCCACTTTTCGGTAGTGAAGACTCCAAAAATTCCCGAATGGGGATGAGAAATCGGGAGTTTTGAGAGGGAAAAGAGGAGTTTTAGGTTGGCTACAATTGGCTACGGTGGCTTAGTGGCTGCCAAAGGTGGGGAAGAAGGAAGAGGGAGGTGGAGAGTTTGGTGACAGCTTGATCGCAAAGATGGTGGGGTTTAAAACAAAGGTATTTGGGAAGGGATAAACTTAATTAATGATGGATTAGTTTGACTATTCATTGGTGCAACCACTTCCAAACATCCTTTGGTCATTCCACATTAGCTTATGTGTCTGTTTCAGTCATTTGCGTGGCCTTATCCCTCCAGGACATGAGATCAGGCAGGGCATAATGTTCCCCTATTATGATCGATTTTTTTAAAAAAAATTGAATTGAAGTTTGTAAGGCTTCCCAACTTCAACCCTCAGGAGGCCCAATTGGGCTGGGCTTCACACTCACCCCCCTCCCTCCCTCTCCCTTCCTGCCCCTCGTCTTTTCCTCTCTCCCATTCTCCTTCTCCCCCACTCTTTCAGCTATGTCAAGATGGGCCCGACACAGAATGCATGAGGGTGTGCCAAACCATGCTGTCGGGCAACTAGCCTTTGTACTAATATAGCGATCCTTGATGCTTGGGATATTTTAATCTTAAAGACTTATCAAGGTGAATTTTAATGCTTACATTGTTGTACTAACAAAAGTAGGGGGAAAATAAAAAGCCCTAAGAATATGAGATAAATGTTGCATAAATAAAAATACTTAAGTGGATGTCTGGTAAGGCTAGGTACCAATGCAACAGAGATGGGACAAAATAAACGATTATGGGACTTGTAGGAATGGAAGAAATTGGTTTGACTGAACCACCTAACTTATCTTGGGCATGTTTATTGAAGATCTATCTAATGGAGGCCTTACTCAAGTAAATGACTTCTTTCCATGTCCAAGGGCCAAGAAAGAAAAGTTGAAGATTCACCTTGAGGAAAGAATTACAATCTAGACTTTACATTGGATACAACCCTTTGTAACAAATGAATGGTGAACAAAGGCTATTATTGCTGATCCTAGATAATTAAATATTTTTAGTTACACTTAAGTTGTGAGACCAGCATATAAAGTTTATCAGTCTGGAAAACAACATTCACATGATACTTTGGCTTCCCTCTGTCTGCTATGCCAAGTGAAAGGCAAAAAGGTTATTAATTCCCAGCCAAGTTGAAGGTCTACAAGGGCTTAACCACTATCAAAGATTGACTTTGCAAAACACAAACCAAGAAGCTCAACAACGAGTCACCTCCAGTTGACGATCTCATGTTTTCTTCTTCTTCTTCTTCTTTTTTAACATTTACATGCTAATATGACAATGTGCTTGTGCAATGAAACATGTCTTGGTCCTGCATGCCCTCATACGTGGTTTGCTTTCTTGATGTTTCATTCATGTGTAGAATGTTGGTTGTAGTTGTGACCATATGACAGCACCCACGTGAACTCATATCTGAAGGACATGTTTGTGATTTTTCCTATTTTCCTATTTGTTCTTCTTTTCTCCAAGAGTTCATGGAAACTCCTTTTGGAATGATAGATCCGGGGCTCCTTCACCATCTCCAAATGCTTCAGCTGCTGTGTCATCTGTTTCGGCTTCTGCTAATGATGGTAATCCCCTCACATCCACATCCAGCATTTCTCAGACTTCCATGGCGAATGTATCAGCACAAGTGCAGCATGTTAAGCAACAGAAAGAGCAGGCCCTTTCACCATTTACAATGTAAATCTTTTTTTTTTTTTTTTCCCTATTATTATTCAATGGGAATTAATTTTTAGATAATCAGTAATTTTTTAAAACAATCTTGGAAGGCCTTAATATGCTTTTCATTGATGTAAACAGGTATGAAGATTTGAAGCCTCCAAGCTCACCTATGCCATCAGTTCCAAATTTTAGTTTGATTGCAAGGTAGAAAACAAAAGCATCTCTTTCTGTGTGAATGTAAAGCAAAACACGTAGTTAATTGATTAGATGCTTAATGATAACTTTATTGGGGCACATGTAATTAGGTATATATCTCATGTTTCCGGAAGATGGGAGAGGTTGCAACAGCAAAAGCAGCAGCTGATCTATTTTTTGAAGAATATCTCCCTTGCTTGTACATGGGCAAGAATTTCTCATAACCATTCTTATGAGTCAATCTAATTTGTTTTCCTTTGATCTTTTGGATGAAATCACATGTCTTGTTTTGCCGATCTGAAATACCTGCAGCAGACTGGGTACAATTCCAGCAAAGTCATGAAGAGAAATTTTAAGTTTTTTCTTTCCTTGATTTTCTCTATTGAAGAAGTTGATGAATAGAAGTTTAACTCATTTCCAAGTTTGTGCCAGTATCTGGATGGAATGAAATGACTCTTGCTTGAAACTGTTGGGGCGTCTAGCTTTTGAAACTTTGAGAAGGATGGCAGGAAACTTATGGAAGAAGATATGGTTTTGAGCGCTTGTGTATTGTGATATGTCCTGCCAAGGCATCGTTCTTGAATGATAACAACTAACAACCGGTATAGCCCGACATTAGTAAAATTTCCATAAGAACTTTATCGATACATTTTTTCAGAAAATATGAGGTGGTTGTATTTCCGTTTTGTTTTATGGAATTCACATTGTATGCTTCTAAGATGGACAATGCTTTCTAATATCAAATCAAACATTCTTACCTGCAATTTAGCTTTAAGAACTTAACTTGACATTGATCTGCAAGGCTGGGTTTCAAAATAAGAATTGATTAGAAGATCTTGAACTTCATAAATGTCGAAGCCATATAAGAACGAAAAGGGTGGTCGCCATCCTTCAAAAGTCAACCTAAAAAGGCAGCACAAGGAGATCGGATAGAAGCTGGGATTCCTGAGATTGTTTTGAAGGGTGAAGGACTGTGTGTTTTTGACCGCTTTTGATGATTACAGAGATGTGGGTTTCCCTGCTGGCAAAAGGTAGCTTTGGCAAATGAGGTTCTCTTCCAACGAAAAATGTTTTTCAATGTCCTTACGTTTAGGGGGGTGGGGGGAATGGATTTCATCGTGCCTTTGTTGAATTTGCTTTTTTTTTTTTTTTTTTTCCATTTTTTGTTTATAAGGAAAAGAGAGGGGGGATAAATCCTCGGCGTAGCTTTTCCATTGGGCCTCATCCCGCCAGGCGATTATTTGATTCGGGTTGTAATTTTATGCGTACCCTTCTCACCAGGTTATAATTTTACGCGTGCCCTCCCCACCAACCGGTGAGAACGTCAGCTTGCTACGATGCCGGAGTAGCAGCAGCCCCCTCCCCTAGTCACGTGGAGTCGCCCAAGAGTTCATATCTCGAACCCGTGACTGGAGAGAGGCGTGGCCGTGCCTCTATCGACCGTGCTACCGTTGTAGCTTTTTTTTTCTTTCAATCATATGATTTATGTTATACCCAATCAGCTTTTCTCTGAACCGGACCAAAAATCTGACCGACCAGCTTAAGAGCCGACCGACCCACTCCATCAGATATCCGAACGACCCGCTTCAGTAGTGGTCTGACCGACCCACTAGAGGTCATGCTGATCCACTTGAAGTCCTGCCGATCCATTCGAGATCCGATTGACCTACTTCAACCAGATCCATACTAATCAGAAGGCTTCAGAAGCCCCTTCAGCTGGTACCAGAATTATGTTACAACATATCCCACGACGTGGCTACGTCCTGGTGTCACTTGGCCACTATCCTAATTATCTTAGGGGCATATCGGATATTTCCAACCTAATCCCTAACAGATTCTGGTAACGTTCCGTGCCTATATAAGGTAAATGAGGGACTCTGAGCGAGAAGAGAGCTTTTTCTTCGCCAAGTACTCAACTTTTGTATTTTTTCCTCCATTCTGTTGCTCTGCCTCCTACTGACTTAGCCATCGGAGTATTCCCGCGAGAACACCATCGGCTTGTGGGACTTCTTTGCAGGAACCGGGAGAGAAGCACTCCAGCCAAGCCTAAAAAATCCGGTCCAGGAGATTTGATAGCAAAATTTATATTATTTGAGATAAAAATATATTGACAAAAATCATAAATAAACTAAATGGGAAAAATATCCGTGGTTGTATGAACCGTAGAACCCACGGAAGCTGAAGGTGAACGTTTAGTTGAGTTTGCTTCATTAAATATAGTTGGAATGTTCAGCTAGGTTTGCTTCTATTTTGTAAAGAACCGTGGTCGAAATGAGAGTACTTAATTATGATATTTTACAAATAAACAACAAATCCATTGTCGTCTAGTCCGGTTAGGATACCTGGCTTTCACCCAGGCGACCCGGGTTCAAATCCCGGCAATGGAAAGCCATCGTTTTTTTTCTGACCCATTTAGATATGAAAGAAGAACGTCAAAGCCTTTAGTGAAAAATGTAAAAGAGAATATCACAAGTTGGCCTATTTACATCCTAGTGGCAAAATATCATCCACTAAAGCCAAAAGCCATACTTTTTTGACTTTCTAAGCCTTTGCACCAAAGAACGTGTGTTTATAAGAACCGGTAGGTTAGATATAGAAGAAGGGTAATTATTGGTTTACCGCGAGTGATATAGAAAAAAATACATCATTAATTATAATTAGATTATATAATTTTTTTAATATATATTTAATATTTAATATTTTTTAATTTTTTTATATTTCTTTCTCCCTCCCGACGCCCGTCACTTTTTAGTACTTTTTTACCCTAACAGCACGACGGCAACAAGCAGGGTTAGGTTGGAGAGCGCTGGGCTCTGTTATGTCTGATGAATGACCGGGAGGAATGCTGCAACATGGAGGCGGGTGCTGAGCCTCGGCCCCGGGGAGCCTCCGCCTACCTGAACCCTCGCTACTGGTGCGTTTTTATGTGACTTACCTCTTCCTCGACAAACCACTCATTGCTGTTTCCACTTTCCATTAGATTAGATTTCACCCATGTTAGTTTCCTCTTTTTAATCATCATCATCGTCCTGATATCTAACAACTTTATAATTCAGAACTTCTTTTTTCCTCTCAATTAATAATTAATTTAAACAAAAAGGGATGATCGTTTCGCGTCGGAGGAGCACTACGAGTGGTTCAAGGACTACTCCCAATTCCACCACCTCCTCCATCCCCTCCTCGACCCCGGTCTCTCCGTACGTGCCATTTCCGACCCGTCTCCAACTTCTCCCCGCCTTTATTTTTCTTTTATAAATTTTTTTAACAGGAGCGTCTCAGATACTGGAAATCGGATGCGGGAACTCGCGGCTGTGCGAGGACTTGCTCAAGGACGGCGTCGGCGACATCACCTGCATCGATCTCTCCTCCGTTGCCGTGGAGAGGATGAGGAAGCGCCTGTCCGACAAGGGCATCCAGGGTAATATCCTGCTACCATTACTATTACTATTACTATTACGATTGGGGCCCTGCCCTGTTGTCACAAAATTCATCAGCTAGGCAAATTTTCCCGGTTGTATTCTATCGTGTTTATTTCTGCAGGCATCGAAGTGCTTCAGGCTGACATGCTCGACCTGCCATTCGGCAGCGAATGCTTCGATCTTGTGATTGAGAAAGGGACCATGGTAGGATGTCACCTCCTTGTCCCCCCCCCCCCCCCCCCCCCCCCCCCCCCCCCGCGCCCCGGCTCTTTTAACTATTCTTCATAATTATTTTAATCCTAACATGTTACATAATCTTTTGAGCATTTGCTGCTTGAATATATGAATCCTCTGATAATCTCTAGCATTCGGTACCGGAATTCTTCTTCTTCTTTTTAATATATATATATATATATATAACCTTCTTCTTTTAGAAACAAACTTTTATGAATATTGTTATATCCAATCAGCTTTTCTCTGAATCAGGCCTTCTCCGAATCGGACCAGAGGTCCAAATGACTCATTCCAGAAGAGGTCCGAACGACCCATTCCAGTAAAGGTCCGAATGACCCATTCCAGCAGAGGTTCGATCGACCCACTCCATCAGAGGTCCGACCGACCAGCTTCAGCTATGATCCGATCGACCCGCTTTAGCTATGGTCTGACCGACCCGCTTCAGTAGAGGTCCGACCGATCCGCTTCAGTAGAGGTCCGACCGATCTACTTCAGCCAGGTCCGACTGACCTGTTTTAATAGAGGTCTGAACGACCCGCTTCGACTATGATCTGGCCGATCCACTTCAGCTATGGTCTGATCGACTCACTTCATCGGAGATCTAATTGATCTACTTTAGCCAGGTCCATATCAATCAGAAGGCTCCAGAAATTCCCTCCAGCTGGTACCAGAATTATGTTATAACAAATCTCATGACGTGGCCACGTCCTGGTGCTACCTGACCACCACCCTGATTCTCCTAGGGGCAGATCGGATATTTCCAACCAAACATTTAACAGAATCTGGTAGTGTTCCATGCCTACATAAAGTAAATGGAGAACTTCGAATGGTAAGGGCACTTCTCCTCCACGAGCTATCTCCTTCGTGATTCCTCCATTCTGTTGCTCTAAAGATCCCTTACTAACTTAGACATTGGAGTGTCCCTCGCTGAAATACCACCGGCCCGTGGGACTTCTTTGCAGGAACCGGGAGAGGAGCGCTCCAGCTAAGCCGAGAGAGCTCGATCCAGGAGATTTGGCAGCAACAGATTGGCGCTAGAGTGAAGGACTTGAACCTTTGTTCTAGTTTCCCTTCTCTAAAAGGAGTCTGCTGCTGAGCGAAGCAATGGTAAAAGGAAGAGCCCAAAACACCTCCATCAGGAGAGGTCATTCGCCGTCGAGATCAGAAGACCCTCCCAGGGAGAACGATATAGTCCAACCTATCATTACTCTGGGACAACACCAGTTCCAAATCCTCCTGAACCGCATCGACACCCTTGCTGTCGCGGTTCAGAACCTCTAGGATGCGGCCAACAACAGGCAACAACCCTTTGTGGCGTCGCAAATCAATCATCCACCTGCTGCCGAGGGAAGTCGACGGTAGGGAGCACCTCAATTTCGCTCCCACCTAGCACCGGAGCCTCGAAGGTCTCAGGTGGCTTACGGTGATGGAAAGAGAATGAGGTCCGCCTCACTCTCCTTTGCAGACTCTGTTCCTGGTGGTGAGCGGCGCCGCAACGAGGATCCGAGAGACTACACCAGCAAGCTTCAGTATATGGAGGAGCAAATCGTTGAACTAGTCGATCGGCAAAAAGCCAACGGGGCATGGATGTACGACTCCCGCCCACCTTTCTCCGCCAGAATCATGGGGGAGGCTATCCCCTATCATTTTAAGATTCCTCAAGTGGACGCCTATGATGGCACTACCGACCTGCTAGATCATCTGGGCACTTACAAGGCCCACATGATGGTGCAGGGCGCCTCCGATGCCCTCCACTGTATTGCCTTCCCTACGACATTTAAGAAAGCGGCTCGGATGTGGTTCTCCACCATCCAACCAGGTACGATTCACTTATTCCTCCAGCTAGAAAAACTTTTTCTGTCCCATTTCAGGACTTGCAGCCGGGCATCGAGGAACACGGACTGCCTCTTCCTTGTGCAGCAAAAGGAAGGAGAAACTCTCCGGGACTACATGGCCCAATTCAATTCAGCGTACATGGAGGTCCCGAATCTCAATGAAGACGTAGCTATGTCGGCCTTCAAGAAGGGGCTGCGATCGTTCAGGCTCACCTTCTTCCTGGACAAAAAATTTTCAACGAGCTATTCCGAACTGCTGGCCTGAGCGCAGAAATACGTCTTGGTAGAAGAACAAGCGGCGAGCCGATGCTAGGCTGAAGGGAGGCCGGCCCCCAGAAAGCGGAGTGACAAGGCTCCCAAAGTCCGACCTCCCAGCGATGGCAGCAACTCGGCCCGACGCCGCAGCCTTAAGCCGAAGGACTTCCCCAGGAAGTTTGAGACTTATGCCCCTCTATCCCTTCCAAGGGAGAAAATTCTTATAGAGATAGAGAACGAGACATTCTTGCAAAGGCCTCGTCCGATGAGGAGCCCCTCCGCATCAAGGAACGGAGACAAGTACTGCCGGTTCCATCGCGACCATGGACACAGCATCGAAGACTGCCTCCAGCTGAAGGATACAATTGAAGATCTGATCAAGCGGGGGTATCTGCACAAGTACGTCCGACCCCAGAGGAATCGGATCAAAACCTCTACTGCCAGGGGCCCCCTGGAAGAAATATAGCTACCCAACCAGCACCCCGCCGACGGAAATGTAGGCATGCTCCACCATCGGTCCGACTGGAGGAATGAGGAAGACCAAGACATTGTCAAGAGGCCCCGGAACTCTAATGTAATTAGTTTCTCCGATGAAGACCTCTTAGAGGCCCAGATCCCTGGGAACGACTCTGTGGTTGTGTCGGCAGTGATTGCCAACTATGATGTAAGAAGGATCCTTATAGATAATGGAAGCTCTACGGAGGTTTTATTGTATGATGCTTTTGTCAGGATGAATCTTTCTAGAGCCAGATTGCAAGAATCCCCGATGCCATTGACAGGGTTCGAAGGGAACTTCGTCGGTGTGGAAGGAGAAATAACTCTGCCCATTACAATCGAGTCGGAGCCTTATCAAAAAACCCTCCATAGTAATTTTGTGGTAGTACGCACGACGTCGGCCTACAATGTCATTTTAGGACGGCCAGCACTTAACAAATTTCGGGCCATCATGTCTACTTATCACATGCTGCCAAAGTTCTCGACCCATAATGGAGTTGAAGAAATGAGGGGAGACCGCAGGATGGCCAGGCAGTGTCTGACCGTCCAGGACAGGCAATCAGAAGACCGTTTTGCCTTGGAACAGCTTGACCCTAGGGCCGAAGTCGACCACTGTGGACAACTGGCCGAGAAGATACTGTTCGTACCCCTTCGGAAAGACGACCCCACTAAAGTTTTATAGATCGGACAGCGAAGAGGCCAAGCTGGAGCTGGTCAACTTTTTGCGGGATAATGTCGATGTCTTCGCCTGGGCGGCGTCGAACATGCCAGGCATCCCGTCGGAGGTCATAACCCACCAGCTCAAGGTGGATCCATCTTACAAGCCTGTTAGGCAAAAGAAGAGGAGCTTCGCCCCTGAAAGACAGATGGCGATTGATGAGGAGATTAAGAAGCTCTTCGATGTTGGCTTCATCAGAGAGGCTCATTATCCCGACTGGCTAGCAAATGTTGTTATAGTAAAGAAAGCCAATGAAAACTGAAGGATATGCATAAACTACATCGATCTCAACAAAGATTGTCCGAAGGACAACTTCCCCTTACCAATGATTGATCAACTGGCGAACACCACTGCCGGTCACCAACTCCTGAGCTTTATGGATGCCTTATCCGGGTACAACCAAATCAGAATGCATCCAGAGGACGAGGATAAAACAGCTTTTATCATTGATAAAGGGCTGTATTGCTACAAGATGATGCCCTTTGGTCTGAAGAATGCCGGAGCCACCTTCCAAAGACTAATCAATCGGGTTTTCGAAGGACAGCTCGGGAGAAACATGGAGGCGTATGTTGATGATATGATAGTCAAGAGCCTCTGAAGAGCCGACCATATCAAGGTTCTGCAAGAATCTTTTGATGCCTTGAGGCGTCATCGGATGAAGCTGAACCCGACCAAGTACATTTTTGGGGTGACCTTCTAAAAGTTCTTTGGTTTTCTGGTCACACAAAGGGGAATCGAGGTCAACCCTGATAAAATCAAGGCCGTCATCGACATGGGGCATCCGACCAACAAGAAGCAAGTGCAGGAACTTACAGGTCGGATAGCTTCTCTCAGCTGCTTCATCTCCAGGTCGGCTGAGAAGTGTCTTCCTTTTTTCAAAACCCTGCGACAGTCGGATCGCTTCCAGTGGTCCGATGAGTGTCGGTTGGCCTTTGAAGCATTGAAGGAGCACCTGAAGACCCCTCCCTTGCTTGCTAAGCCTATGAAGGGAGAGCCCTTATACTTATATCTGTCGACATCGGATTAGGAAGTAAGCTCCATCCTCATCCGGAATGGAGAGAACGGCCAGCAAAAGCCTATTATTTATATTAGCAAAGTTCTTCGTGACGCCGAAACGAGATATCCCAAGATGCAAAAGCTTGTTTATTCCTTGATCATAGCAGCTAAGCGGTTGCGCCCTTCCAAGCGCATCCAATCGTCGTCCTGATTGATCAATCTCTCAAGGCGATCCTGAGAAGCCTCGACACCTCCAGCCGGCTCGCCAAGTGGGCTATCAAGTTGGATGAATTTGACATTTCTTTTCAGTCCCGGTCAGCTAAGAAGGCTCAGGTGATCGCCAACTTCATAGCGGAGTGTACTCGGAGGCAGGGAACACCTTCTCAACCGGCTGACGTACCTGGAGAAGACACTGTTGAAGAAGCTGAGCCTGCTTGGATGCTTCATGTGGACAGAGCATCTACCTTGCTGGGTGCGGGGCATGTTTGATCCTAGTCGACCCCGACGGATAGAGCCTGGAGTATGTCTTGCATTTTGCTTTCCAAGTATCTAACAACCAGGCAGATCATGAAGCCCTCGTTGCAGGATTAAGAATAGCCGACGAGCTTGGTATCGGTCGGATTAGGGCCTTCTCCGATTTCCAACTGGTGGTGAACCAAGTGAAGGGCGAATTCGAGGTGAGAGATCCGACCCTAGCCAAATATTTGGACAAGATACGAAGTCTCGTGACCCGACTTAAATTCTTCGAGATTTTCCATATACCTCGGATGCAGAACTTTCTGGCGGACGCCTTGTCACAACTGGCTACTGCCGTCGCCAACTCCTCTGACTAGATCTTTGTGAAATATCTGCAACGCCCAAGCATTGCTGAAGAGACGGTCGGAATCCACCAAGTGGAGCGGGAAGCCTCTTGGATGGATCCCATCCTTGCGTTCCTCATCAAAGGGACCCTGTCGGAGGATAAGACTGAAGCCAAGCGTGTATGCTGGACCGCCTCGAAGTACGTAGTCCTCGACGGAACTCTGTACAAATGGTCCTTTATGCAACCACTACTCAAGTGCCTGGGATCGCCAGACGTCGACTACGTACTTAGAGGTGCATGAAGGCATCTACGGCGACCACCTGGGAGCGAGATCCTTGGCCTACAAAATCATTCGGCAAAGTTATTATTGGCAACCATCCAGAAGGACGCGTCGGACTTTGTCAAAAAGTGCGATGCATGCCAAAGATATTCCAACATTTAGAGACGACCGGCCAGTCAGCTGACCCCGCTGACCACCCCTTGGCCGTTCGCATAATGGGAGATGGACATTCTTAGACCGTTCCCACCGGCCTCCGGACAGCGGAAGTTCTTGATTGTAGCCATCGCCTACTTCACCAAATGGGTGAAAGCTGAGTCGCTGGCATAAATCACAGAAATCAAAGTAGAAAACTTTATCCGAAACTGGATCATCTTTCGGTTTGGCATTCCACAGGCCATCATCATCGACAATGGAAGACAGTTCGAGAGTCCTGCCAGCAATACCATATTTCTCATCGGCTAACCTCAGTCGGACATCCCCAATCCAACGGAGAAGCCGAAATTATCAATCGAACGATCCTGCACGGGTTGAAGACCCGACTGAATGGCGCCAAGGGACCCTGGGCAGAAGAACTTCATTCGGTGCTCTGGGCCTATCGGATCACCTCCCGGACAGCAACTGGAGAAACTCCATTCAATCTGATCTACGGGAGCGAAGCGATCATACCTGTGGAAATCTTCCTGTAATCCCTTCGGATCGATCACTTCGTCGAGCCGGACAACTCTGAGCGAAGAAGAATTAACCTCAACTTGCTCGAGGAAACCAAATTCCAAGCCGATCTGAAGATGGCAACATATCGCCAAAGGTGGCCAAGTACTATAACAGTCGAGTCAAGGCTCGAAGCTTCAGGGTCGGAGACTTGGTTCTGCGGAGGACTGAAATATCCAGGCCGACCGAACAAGGAAAACTCTCTCCTAACTGGGAAGGCCCCTACAGGGTAATTGAGGTAATCCGAGCCGGAACCTACCGACTCGAACATCTGGATGGACGCCAAGTAGCGCGTCCTTTGAATGTAGACAACCTTTGCAAGTATTATCAATGAAGGCAATAGTTCATTCCACAAGAAAGTCCGACTCCGGTCGGCAGAGGCTCTAAGGCAGTCCACTAAGAAAGTCCAACTCCGGTCGACAGAGGCTCTAAGGCAGCCCACTCCAAAAGTCCGACCCCGGTCGGCAGAGGCTCTAAGGCAGCCCACTCCAAAAGTTCGATCCCGGTCGGCAGAGGCTCTAAGGCAGCCCACTCCGAAAATTCGATCCCGGTCGGCAGAGGTTCTAAGGCAGCCCACTCCGAAAGTCCGACCCCGGTCGGCAGAGGCTCTAAGGCAGCCCACTCCGAAAGTCCGACCCCGGTCGGCAGAGGCTCTAAGGCAGCCCACTCCGAAAGTCCGACCCCGGTCGGCAGAGGCTCTAAGGCAGCCCACTCCGAAAGTCCGATCCCGGTCGGCAGAGGCTCTAAGGCAGCCCACTCCGAAAGTCCGACCCCGATCGGCAGAGGCTCTAAGGCAACCCATTCCGAAAGTCCGACCCCGGTCAGTAGAGGCTCTAAGGCACCTCACTCCGAAAGTTCGACTCCAGTCGGTAGAGGCTCTAAGGCAGCCCACTCCGAAAGTCCGACCTCGGTCGGCAAGGACTCTATGATAGCCTATTCAAAAAAATTTCGACCTCGCTCGGAAAACTCTACTTGGAGTCCTTAAGTATTTCAAGGACTACCCTGCAAGCAATCAACTTGAAGGTTCAAATTAAACCGACCATTTCATACTTAGAAATATTCCTAAGAATTTGGGTTCGAGCTGAGCAACTGCTCAACACTTGGAAATGTTTCTAAAATTTGAATTCGGATTGAGCCGACTGACCAATACTTAGAAATATTTCCGAAAAAAAAAGAAAGCAGAGAATTCGGACCAATCCGACCGTCTCACATTCAGAGGAAAGAACAATAAGAATATCAGAGAAAGAAATATTTTTTTATTTCTGGGTAAAAAGTTTTTACAAAAGGCAGGGCGGACTTTTACAAACAATCTAAGTCTGGCCCTGTGAGTGCACAGGAGGGACTCCAGCTTCGGCCTCTTGCGTCGCACTTGAAGTTCCGACCGGGGCATTTGCTGGTCCCGTATCGGCAACAATTCAAGTGTCGGCTCCGGAATCCGATGGGCCCCCTGTTCCTTCCGTGTCGGCTGCAATCTGAGCATCGGCTCCGGTGTCGGTCAGGCCCGCTCCCTCTTCCGCCCCTTCTGTGGGCTTCAGCAGCTGCAGAGCGGACAGGTCGAGCTCCGAGAAGGCGTCGGCCACCTTCTTTCAGGCACTCCTCGTACCCATAGTCGAAGCTGATCGCCCCGGCTTCCTCCATCTCGTCCTCGAAACCGGCGGAGGCCTTGTACTCCGCTATGGCGTTGCCGACCGTCTCTACCGCCTGCGCCTTGGCCTCTTTCAGTAGGCCCATATACTTCGCCGACACCGACTGGTAACTTCGTGAATTCCTCGGCTTCAGTGGCCCGCTCCTCTTCCGCACTCAGCCGATGGATCAAAGTCTTCAACTTCTTCTTTCCCTTTAACCTGGCCTCCCGGTCGGCCAGTCGGGTCTGCAGGTCTTCCACCTGCTTCCTTAAAGACAGCTTTGGCCCGACTAGCCGATAGCTCTTCTTCGACGACCTTTCGCGATGCCTCCGTCGCTCTGGCCGCCTCCAGTCCCTCGGCCTTCTTGGTCGAGAGCTCTCTCGCAAAGCACATCTCGTCGAGGCCCTCGTCCATTAGTGTGATGTCGTGAAGAAGCTGCTGGTAGAGAAACACTGTCAGTCACATACAACAAAAAAAAAAAATAAAAGGGAAGAAGCACAGAAGTTGGAAAGCAGACAGCTTACCTTCAACAAGTTCAAGTAAGAACTTGCCATCTCGTTCAAGATCCGCCGGTTGGAGTTCTCCCAGTCGGCCTCTATGACCGCTCCCTTGAGCAAGCCAGGTCGCGGAGAGCGTCCCACCACCCGAGTGTCTCGTGGCCGACTCTACCCTGCGTCTGCTCCTTCGGCCACCCTCTTCTCCTTGTCTACGGGGAGTGCTGCTTCCATCGATTCGGCGGGTGGTGACGCTGGGACAGTCGTCCCATCGGTCGTCTCCAGCAATCCCTGTCTCGGTCGGGCAGTCGACTGCCCGACGAAAGATGAAGGCCTTGAAGCCTTTGCTGCCAGCCGCTTCGATAGAGGAACGTCGTCCTCGTCGGAGTCTATCGACACAACTGCCGCGGGCCGCTCTTCCACCTGCTGCCTCTTCGGTTGCTCCGCGGTCGGCTTCGCGGGCTGGGCAGCCCTTCTCTTCACCGCCCGCTCTATCACTTTAGCCGTATCGGGCTTCATTTTATCTCCTGTTACAAGGACAGTCAAAATTAGAACTGAAAATTAAAATTTGCAGGATGCATAAGGGACCGATGACAGATACTTCTATCCTACCTAAGTGTCCGTGGCTGCTAACCCCGTCCATCTAAAGGCAGTTCTCTCGGAGCAATTCGTATACCATAGTGGGGCCGACCCACTCTATCTCATTAAAGTCGGCCTGGTCGGCCACGAGCACCGCCCTCCCGTCAACGGCCTTCGGTCTCGACTCTCTCCATAGCACTTCAAAGCCTCAGGGTCGGAGGCATAGAAGAACCGGGACTTCCATCCATGAATAGCCGATGGAAGACCCTCTAAAATCCTTTGCCTGGGACGAGGACTGAACATCCACTATTCCCGGCTTCTGAAGTCCCTCTTCAGAAGGAAGAAATTGGCAAAGAGACTGGTCCGGGGTTCGGCCCCGGCTTTGCAGCATAGGACCAAGAAACAGCTAATCGCCCGAATGCTATTCAGGGTTAGCTGTGTAGGGGAGATCCTATACAAGTTGAAGATTTCTACGAAGAAGTTAGGTAAGGGGAACCTAAGCCCTGCCTTAAAATAGTCTTCGTATATCGGAAGGGCCCCCGGATTTAGTGGTCCAGTCACCCTTCCCGGTTCGGGACTGTGAGATGCAAGGTAGAAGGGATGTTGAATCTAACCCTAAGGGCTTCTACCCTCTCCTGGGTCATCTCCGACTGGATCTCACTAGGTCCCGATTCCCTGTCCCTATAAATGGAGCTGCGACTGCCGGAAGCCATTCTAATGGAGGTTAAAAAGCGGGGGGAGGACTAACTTGAAAGTAGGTCTCTAAGAAGACGGGAGCAAGAGGAAGAAGGCGCACACTATCTCTCCTCGCGCACAAATGCAGCAGAAAACTCCCCCTCGGGCTCTTAACGCCTCCTTTTATAGCCCCTCGAGGGACCGCTCCCCACCGTCCCTCGAGCGCCACGATCCAAGCATCAGACGGTGCGCTTTCCCACATGACGGAAGCCGATGCGACGCGGGGCGCATTCAGGCCGCGATCCGTGCGGTCGCCGGATCAGCGGTGGAGAGACCATCCGAAGCACGGCGCCGACCGTCCGGATGTCGCCACGTCGCACTAGTCACATTCGAAGCCTGACGGCCAAGCGTGCCAGGCGGGCTGCTCATCATTGCGCCCTGTTCGTATTAATTGCCTCACCCCGCCTTCAATGCAGGGCTAACACCTGTCCCAAACACAGGATTCTGGAGTGGGACACAATCAGACGAGATATGCCTGATCAGGTCTGCGATTATCCCAAGGACAGGCGCATTAAATGAGAAATGATGCTCTCGTCCTTCAAAGCCGTAGGTCCTTTCAAAGGCCAAGAGCAAGAGGGCAACTGTTATATCCAATCAGCTTTTCTCCAAATCAGCCCTTCTCCAAACCGGACCAGAGGTCCGAACGATCCATTCCAGCAGAGGTCCGAACGATCCATTCTAGCAGAGATCCGATCGACCCACTCCATCAGAGGTCCGACCAACCAGCTTCAGCAGAGGTCCGAACGACCCGTTTCAACTATGGTCCGACCGACCCGCTTCAGCTATGATCCGACTGACCCGCTTCAGCTATGGTCTGACCGACCTGCTTCAGTAGTAGTCCGACTGATCCACTTCAGCCAGATCCGATCGACCTGCTTTAGTAGAGGTCCGAACGACCCGCTTCGGCTATGGTCTGGCCGATCCATTTCGGCTATGGTCTGATCGACTCACTTCATCGGAGGCCGACTGATCTACTTCAGCCAGGTCCATATCAATCAGAAGGCTCCAGAAGCCCCCTCCAACTGGTACCAGAATTCTGTTATAACAAATCTCACGACGTGATCACGTCCTGGTGCCACCTGGCGACCACCCTGATTCTCCTAGGGACAGATCGGACATTTTCAGCCTAGTCCTTAACAGAATCTGGTAGTGTTCCGCGCCTACATAAGGTAAATGGGGAACTTCGAATGGTAAGGGCACTTCTCCTCCTCCACGAGCTATCTCCTTCGTGATTCCTCCATTTTGTTGCTCTAAAGATCCCTTACTAACTTAGCCATCGGAGTGTCCTCCCGTCGAAACACCACCGGCCTGTGGGACTTCTTTGCAGGAACCGGGAGATGAGCGCTCCAGCTAAGCCGAGAGAGCCCGGTCCGGAAGATTTGGCAGCAACAAATATAATTTGATGTTAGGATCGAATCCTGACTATCAAAACGTTTTAAGCTTTTATATGGTTGTAGAACCTTACTTTTGATCTGCATCCCTCTCGGACACCCTTTCTATATTTTTTCTTTTGTGCCTCTCTAATAAATGCTTTGAACATGTTCTTTGCTTTGAACAAAGAGGGGGACAAGGGTATATTAAGTTTTCGATGTCCCGCCTTTGGTGTTTAGTGAAATAATCTTTTGATATGAGCTTTGCTTTGAACAATGGGAAAAAAGATATGTTAAGTTTCTTCTGGGTCCTGGTTTTTGCCGCTTCGGCTTTGTTCGGATAGTCCTCATTAAGGGAAGGAAAAGAAAGGGAAGGGAAGGGAAACATTATCCTTGTTTGGATAGTCCTCATAAGGGAAAGAAAAGAAAAAAAAGATAGTTTAAATTAAAAAGATTATTATATCCTTTTTACATATTTTATAGAAGATCCAAAATCTCAAGCATTACAAAGGATATTTTTGTCCTTTGATTGGTTTATATTTCTTTTCTTCGTAATTTTTCCAAATTAGGGGAATTGAAAACTTAGCTTAACGGAGGGGAGGGAAAGGGGGGGCATCCTTTTCCTTTCCTTACTTTTCCTAAAAATTAATATCCAAACAAGGAAAAAGTAACCCTTCCTTTCCTTTCCCTCTTGATCCCTTCATCCAAACAAGGCTCAGGAGCATGGAACCCATCTCCAACTTATTTTTATGCATCCTTTGCATTGTACCGATAAAAGATAACCCTTGCATGCATTCTCTCACTGGAATCCTCTTGAATCAATTTTCTATTGTGTTAAGATTTTTGTTCCTGAATCGCGGTTGCTGATGCATTTATGTTCCATCACCCCCTTGTTTTCAAAAGTATAATCAAAATATGGTAAAATTTGTCCTCCTAGAGTCTGACTCCCATGGTTGTTTTCTAAGTTGCTTCCCCTGTTTCCAGAACCATTATGCATGCTAAACTGCCTGATATTTCTCCAAAGATAGAAGTTCAGTTCTATATGTCCTACTCTCAGCCTCCCTAGGCCAGTCCCCTTTAAAGAAGAAACCAAAATATAATTTTGGTGGACATACTTAAAAAAAGAAATAACTGTATTGCTAAAATAATGAAGTAGAATTAGCATTAATGATCCGAAAAAAGAAAGAAAGAAAGAAAGAAAATAGTTTCTTTTTCTCAGGTACCATCATCACTGTCTTAGTAAGGTGCCTGTTCCATCTGAAATTACTGTCTTTTACCTTCTTTTGGCCTTGACGGATATTTATTAAAATGCTTGTGCAAAACATCCTTTTGAAAGGATGTATTGTTTGTGGACAGCGGTGATCCATGGAACCCTCGGTCTGCAACGGTAGATAAGGTGATGAAAATGCTTGAAGGAGTTTACAAGGTCTTGAAACCTGAAGGCACCTTTGTTTCAATTTCCTTCGGGCAGGTATGGCAATGAATCATAATTACCCTCCTTTGTGCAGCTTTTATGACCAAGCTGTGTTATTTTTGCTTCCTCCTACAGCCACACTTCAGGTGTCCACTTTTTGAAGCTCCACATTTTACCTGGTCTGTTGAATGGCACACGTTTGGGGATGCATTCCATTACTTCTTCTACACCCTGAAGAAGGTCGGTATTTGTTTCCCTCCTTTCTGTTGCATGTTCGATACAGATGCATCGAATTGGCTTGATTGGACTCATTTGCAATTCTTTAGCAGCAGCATTTCCTCTTTGTTGTTTCTACATGCTTCCAATTTTCTATCAAAGCTTGTTGCCTTCGTTCTTTTTTTCAGGGTAGGAGGTCATCTAACAGTGACAGATATCGGATCAAGAGCTTTAGCATACCATCTATTAGTTTGTTACATGAAGAGCTGGAGAATGAGGATTATATTTTCCACATCTCCATTGATGAGCCGGAGGTATAAATATCCTTCAGAGGGTGGAAGAATATAGGAGCATATTGGCAGAAGAAATGAAAAAAATGATAAATGGGTGCAGAAAATTAGCACTTTGCTCTTTCAGTTTTGAGAGTGACTTAAAGAACAGGCCATTTTAATCTGTGCTGCAGAACTGGAGATTCCTTCTTCCATGGTAACATCATTCGATATTAGCATGTATACCACCACTTCTTCAGAATTTGTGATGTAAGAGAGCTGCGCTGATATTATACTTAGATAGCATGTTGTGGTCAAGTAGTCGAATGGAATACATTGTTTTTTCTGTTTGCTGTTCTCTCCGGTATGTTTGATAGCTGCAGGAGTGCAGGCAAAATGATCGTATCAGATCTTATTCTGTCATGCGACCTAAATAACTTTCTAAATTGCAATTCAGACTTTATTGCCTTGCCTCTTCTTTTCTGGGTGCCCCATTGGGATGGATGTGCATTTTTTCAACGAACTTATGTATATATATATTTTACCAGGCAAACAAAATTGTATGTATTCTGATATGAATATTGCAAAAGGCCCTGAAAACCAAGTCTTCTGTCCTAAGTTTCAAAAAAAAAAAAAAAACTTCTGATATTGCATGATGAAAAACTCTGAACTAATAGACATACTCTATGGTCACTGTGGACAGCGAATCGGTACCGGAGGTCTGGTGGGAGAAATTCTATTTTCTTTTATTTTATTTTTAAAAAATAAAAATAGAAAATTTATTTTTTTAAGATTTTTAAAGGTATAAACAAGTTTGATACGGTTAATTTTATTAATATAAAAATATGGTGGTGGTGCCAATGATGAAGGTAGCGTGGTGGCAGCTGCGGTGGTGATGATAATATCATGATAATAGTAAAAGATGCAAATTTTTTATTTTTAAAATGTAGAAATAAAGATTTTTTTAGTTTTAAATTTTTTAAAAATAATAAAGTATTTTTTAAAAAATAAAAATATAAATAAGGGTATCAAATATATTTTTTAACGTAGTTATATATATATATATATAACGAGTTTGCCGTGAATTTGTGAACCGGTTCCAATATCTAATTAAGGGACATAAATATAGCAAATTCGAGAAACCTTGTCATGTATGTGGAACAGCCTGGTCCAACTTACAATCACGAGGTAAATCACCCGGCGGCTGGATTTCAGTTTCGTGGTTGATCAATTCAATAGTAGAGTGGTTGATTAATAGTAGGCAACTTTTTCTCATAACTAACTGGCAGGGTTCGAGTCTTGATTTAGACATATTTTGATGAGAAAGTCCGGGGATAAAATAAGAAATAGAAAAATAATCCAAAAATAAAATCAAAAAAAGAAAAAAAATAATAAAATAATCCTGGAGTCCCTGTTGGTTGGTGGTAGTGAAAAAGTTAGGAATATATATAATAAATTCTGTTTACTCAGTTGACGCCAGTGGTAATCAGGTTCACGTACTTACCTTCGCGTGGGGAATGGCTGCGGAAAAATTAAGATGCGCCGTGCATTGAACATTCCCTGGCTGGGGTTGGGGGACCGTCTGGAGGTAGCCACACCCGGAGTCTAACTCCTTCCCCCCCTTTTTTCCAGCAAAAAAAAAAAAAATAGTAGAGTATATGTCAGCCAATCCAGTAAAACCAAAAGAATAATATTATTCTTCCTAACCGGAAGACCCTCACATATCCCATCAGTGCAAAGAGAAGCCATTGCTACAAAAATATATTGGCCTTGTCTTGATGGAAGTTCTCCTTGATAATCATATTATCGGTTGACGCTGAATTCTTACTGACCGGATGGAGTAGCTCACCCACCGGTTCGTTGTCGATGAGAGCCTGTAAAACAACTTTCCTGATCAGAATTTTTGCGGTAGGGGATACTCCGATGCCAAAGTTAGTAAGAATTCAGGCAGCAAAATGGAAAGCTCGAGAACAGAGTGTAGTGAGAAGAAAGAAAGAAGAATGGCTCTAACTTGCCTGGAGTTAGCTTATCTCGAGTGTCCACTATTACCAATATTTATAGGCACAAGGGTAACTACTTACGGTTATGGGAGTTAGCTAACGAAACCTCCTAATAACAGTAAGTAGTGGCGGTCGGAGAATTAGTTATTCCATGGTTATCCAAGCTGGAGATATCAATCATGTGGGCGATTAAAACAACCAGAACAACCCTCAACTGTTTCAGGTTGAAAAACTGCTCACATGTTTCAAATGCATTCCTTTTTAGAGAAAGTTCGAAGTGAACTTAACATCCTCTTCGGATGGCCTTCCTTGGGACGGCCTGAGGGAATGCTAGCCATATACTTCGGACACATCTCTTTGGAGTGAACAAGAAAAACAGATAACTACTTACTGTAACATGAAGCCGAAGGAAATAGAATAACATATCCAGAGGCATACTCTTCGGACCAGGCTGAAGACATGAAGCCAAAGGAAATATAATCCGGAGGCATACTCTTCGGATCAGGCTGAAGATATGAAGCCGAGAGAATATAATCCAGATGCATACTCTTCGGACCAGGCTGAAGATACGAATCCGAGAGAATATAATCCAAAAGCATACTCTTCGGACAAGGCTGAAGATATGACTTCGAGAGAATATAATCCAGAGGCATACTCTTCGGACAAGGTTGAAGACATGAAGCCGAGAGAATATAATCCAGAGGCATACTCTTCGGACAAGGCTAAAGATACGACTCCAAAGAAAGAAATAACAATAATGTATTCCTTTTGGGGACCATAACCTTCATTAAACTAAGGAGATATTTCCTTTAGTACATCTATTCGGATGATAAACCAAAAATCGAAATTGGCTCGACAAATGGACCGGTAATTATTTAAATTGGACCGGATTATCATAACAACTGCCCCCACTCCCAAGTTTGAAATAATTTTATTTCGAAAAATGGAAGTACCATAATTTGTCATTTATGAAAAACAAATAAACAATGATGACAGATCTCTAACAACTGTCGCTCATAATAACTGATTGGTGGCGTGGAGATCATGCTAAGGACAGATGTCATCTCCTTATTGCCATTTCAAAAAGACAGTACAGACTTGAAAAGCCTGGTTGATCTTTTTATTAAAAAGTCTTTTAAGAGACTTTCATTTAACCGAGGAAATACACTTGGCATCATCCTGTGGCTCGATCATAATGCTGAGAACTCATCCTGGCCATCCACAGTTCTTCACGTGGATCCTAACTGCCATCTCATTGATGAATGCCTCTTAGAGAATCGTATCCATGATCAGCGGCACCGATACGATGCACGATCGAGGAGATCTTCGAAATGATGGATAAAACCCACCGTCTTGCTCATATAAAAGGAAGGGAAGCTTCACAGGAAGAACTTCTGTATTTTTGAAACCTCCTTCTCCTCTTTGCTCTGCATCACTGTTTCTTCAACCAGCCGCTTCACTTCTCTTTGGAGGTAGAGATCTTTTCCTCTTCTTTTTCTTCCTTCCTTACAATGTCAGGGTCGTTAGGTAATCCCACTGTTAGTAGAGGTTCATTAGGAGGTGAACCTACTAGGAGTAGAGCTTCAGGTAGAAAGAGGAGTCCCGAGACATCTCCTGAAGCTATTACTAGTTCTCTGTCATATGCTAGGTTAGAGAGCCTTCGACATCATTTCCATTTTCCCCGAACCTTTAAATTATTCCTTCCTAACCCCGACGAAAGGATAGTTTGTCCACCTCCTGGGTCAATTACCATATACGAAGACTATCTCAAGGCTGGTCTTCAGTTTTCACTCCACCCATTCTTTACAAAGGTTTTTTATCTTTATCAGGTAGTTCCAGCCCAACTAACTCCAAATAGCTTCAGGAATATTTGTGGATTTTTAGTCCTCTGCAAACTCCGAAACATAGAGCCGAGGACTTCTTTGTTCACCTCCCTATTCATATTGAAAAAGGATTTTCATGACGAATGGTGATGGGTTATCGGCTCTCGGCCAGGCTGAAGACTGATCAAAGGAACTCCTAGTGCCATACATGGGTGGAAACCGTGTTTCTTATTCGTATTTTATCCACACTGGTACTTCAATATTGAATGGAGGGCTCCACACGTTTGACTACAAACACTGGGAAGAGAATTTTGAAGGCTAATCAAAAGGACTTTGAGATTTTGTCAGATCCGGGAATCCCTTTGGCTAAGGAGTTGTTGAGGAAAGATAACCTTCATCATGCCCATATCAGTAAAGTTCCTTCATTAGGTATAGAGATAGTTGGCTTCGGATTTCTCCCATTTTCTTTTTTTGTCTTTACTGACTGATCTGGAAACTTTTTCCTTTTAAATGCAGGTGAGCCGATGAAGCCAAAGCTCGATAAACTTCGACAGGCCTTAAGGAAGAGGCCAGTATCAGTCCCGAAAGAATCTGAAGGCCGAAAGAAGGCAAGAGCCGAAGGGACTTCAAATGTGCCTCCGAGGAGAGTTGTATCTGATGAAGCCGATGCACCCTCAATGGCACCTCCACCAGGAAATCCGTCTTCAACAAGACCTTCAAGAAGTCCATCCCCAAGAGGACCTCCAAGGAGCCCACCTCCGATGCCTTCTTCGGATCAATCCGATCCAACACCAATCATTGGTGAACCGCTTCTCACCTCTCCAAAAGGTCCAAGAAAAGGAAAAGCTCCCCTCCCAAAAGAGGGTTCCGGGCGAAATGCCCCAACGGACCAAGAATGTCATGTAGACTTTACTGTTTTCAGTGAAGCTAAGGGTTTGGAGAAACCTGAATTGGCCAGGGAGCTGTTGAAGCGTACCCTAGTTCCTCAAGATTAGGAAGCGACCAAATACCGATGCATTGAGGATATCTCCGATTCAGCATTCTCCTCTATGCTGAAGGTAAATATCATTTCTCTCCTTCCTTTTGACACATAATTTTTTAATTTTGCTAACTTCGTATATCATGTGGTCAATGCAACTAGTCCATGATATTACCATAATGGAAGAGAGTACCATCGACTTTCGGGACTACCGAAAGAAGATGAAAGAAAAGCTCCAAGAGGTCAAGTATGAAAAGGCGATAGCCGAAGCGCTAAAGCAAGCGATGGAAGAGAATCTTGCTAAAAGTGATGCTGCAGTTCAGAGTTTGAAAGCCAAGCTAGAAAAAGCTCAATCAAAAAACTCTGAACAGGATGCAAAGATAAAGAAGAAAAAGAAGAAGATCCGTTCTCTAGAATCTTCAGTCAAAGAAGCCCAGCAAAAAACTGAAGAAGCCGTGAAGAAGGCTGAAGAAGCAATTGAGAAAGCTAATACATCGACCGAAGAAATAAGATCTTTGAAAGACCAATTAAACAGAGCGGTCGAAGACTGCAAGAAGTCTTCGACTTTTGATGATGAATTGACTGAAGCTAGGACCTTCAATTATCGGGCAAGCTTCAATGATGGGGTGAAAGAAATATAAAACTTCCACCCGAATCTAGATATTTCATAGATTCAATTATTTGACCTCGAAGAGACAGAGGAGCCCGAATCACCAAAAGGTCCTTCCAAAGTACCCGCTGCAATCGAAGAAGCGGCCGATCCGATCAACCTTACCCAGATTGAAGACACTCCAGTTGAAGGCGATATGTAATTTTTCTTTTTTTTCTTTTAAAGAATGTACATACTACTTTTTATGAATGAAAATTTCTGTTTTGATGAAACAACTTTCAAGTAAGAACTCATCAGAAGTAGGATTATGCACTTGTGAATGAACTTTTAGGGCAAGCACATTTACTTTCATCCCCAATTTTAGGATGATGATTCATCCAAGTATAAAGTCTTCGAACTTGAAATAACAGTCTTTTGAGACTTAAAGGAATCCCAAGATCTTTAATTCACAATAATACCAAGTCTTTGGACTTAAAATAATATTAAGTCTTCGGACGTAGGACAATTGAATAATTCTGAGATCTTAAAAAGAAAATACTAAGTCTTCAGATGATAATACTAAGTCTTCGGATATGAAATAACAGTCTTTTAAGACTTAAAAAGAATTCCAAGATCTTTAATTCACAATAATACCAAGCTTCGAACTTAAAATAATATTAAGTCTTCAGACGTCGAATAATTGAATAATTTTGAGATCTTGAAAAGAAAATACTAAGTCTTCAGATAATAATACCAAGTCTTCGGACTTGAAATAACACTAAGTCTTCAGACTTAGGATAATTGAAAATAATTCTGAGATCTCGAAAAGAAGATACCAAGTCTTTAGATAATAATACCAAGTCTTCAAATTTAAAATAATACTAAGTCTTCGAACTTAGGATAATTAAGAATAATTCTGAGATCTCAAAAAGAAGATACCAAGTCTTTAGATGATAATACCAAGTCTTCGGACTTGAAATAATACTAAGTCTTCGACTTAGGATAATTGAGAATAATTCTGAGATCTCGAAAAGAAGATACCAAGTCTTTAGATAATAATACCAAATCTTCGGACTTGAAATAACACTAAGTCTTCGGACTTAGGATAATTGAGAATAATTCTGAGATCTTAAAAAGAAGATACTAAATCTTTGGACTTAAGATAAGATAGATCGTGTGGGTCATCCATGTTTTTATAGGAAATGAAATAGGTGATGCGGGACTGTACGCTTTTATACCAAAACTGGTGTCGAACCGTTGATCGTTAAGAAACGATCTCTAGATTAGGGTGTCCAATTTAATATAATTAAATATAATTAAATAGAAATAACCAGTAATTGACTAGATCAGGTTATCGAAATGGATCTCACCCGAAAATACGGGATCTTACGAAATTTGGAAAAGGGAGATCGTCTTGAGATCGTCCAAAAATCCGGACCAGTGATTCGCGGGCAAAACAGATTTGAAGTCGTCGGACCTGGAATCACCAAAAAGAAGCAATGAATAATCCCAAATAAAATAAATAAGTCAAATAAATCAATGCCCTGATATCTGTGTGGCTTTAAAATCCGGGCAGCTTTAGGATCCGTGCAGCTCTGAAAATCGTGCGCTCTCCTGCTTTCACGTTCGTGCCAAAATGGGTTTCTTCCTTTGGCCCGATGCAGGGGAGAATAGGGGAGGCCAAAGGCCTTGCGGCTGGGTTCGCCGGCGTCGGCGTTGGGCGGCGACGGCGGAACGGCCGGCAGGGGTCACGGTGGCGAGTGTTGCGGCTGGGGACGTCGCTGGGCGGTCCAACTGTGGTTGAGTGGCGGCCGTGGAGGGCACGGCAGTAAGGAGGCGATTCTGGCGGGGCTTCACCAGCGGTGGCGCTAGGCGGAGGCGGCGACACGGATGGGAGGCGTCGCGGCTCTTAGGGCTGGCCGATCAACGAAGATGGGGAAGGAGGCGGCTCCGGTGGGTGGCTTCACGGGAGGATTTTGGTTGCAGTGGGAAGAGCCACGGGCGACATCTTGGGGTTTCACCGGTGGCCGATGGTTGCGTGGATCGGCCGTAGTAAACTCGGAGGTGACCGGCGATGGTGAAGCGGGGGAGTTCCGGTTTGCAGTGGCACAGACGACGGGGTGGTTAGTTCAGTTGGAAGGATGAAGTCCGGCTTGGTTGAGTCACTTGGAAGAGAAATGGGGAGAGAAACACAGAAGAGAGGAGAGGGGAGGGAGAGAAATCTTCGGGGAAGGTAGAACCAGAGCGAGAAAAGGGGAAGAAGAGAACCGGGAAAGGAAGAGAAGAAGAAAAAGGGGAGAGCAATAAGAGGGGGTAAGGAATCGAGACGCACCCTGAATTCTTTTCTCAAATAATATTCGCTAATTTTATTCGATGACAAGACCTTCTTAAATAAATTAAGATAACAACCGATAAAACTAAATCCTTAAATAATCTCAAGGTAATCGGAACGACTATGGTATTCTGATAACTCTAAAAGAAATAAAAAATCTGATCTCCGATTCAGAGATATCCCAAATCCCACGTACACCCATAAAATAAATAAAATAAATACATCAAGATTCGTGCTGGGCTGGCACTGAGATTTGGGTTGGCTGCTGGGTCTGAACTGGCTAGATCTGGCTAATGTCCCCATCAATAGACTAATTAAACCTTGGCACTTCACAGGGTAGATCGCGTGGATCATCCTTATACCCTTTAGATAAAGATTAAGACAGGCTGATCAAACCCACCTCGGTACTTCATAAGATAGATCACGTAGATCATCCTTATGCCTTTTAAAAAAAAAGATTAAGATATGTTGATCAAGCCTATCTCAACACTTTGTAGGGTAGATCACGTAGATCATCCTTATATCTTTTAAGAAAAAAGATTAATACAGGCTGATCAAGCCGACCTCGGTACTTCGTAAGATGGATCACGTAGATCATCCTTATACCTTTTTAGAAAAAAGATTAAGGCAGGCTGATCAAGCCCACCTCGATACTTCGTAGGGTAGATCACATAGATCATCCTTATACCCTTTTAGAAAAAAGATTAAGACAGGCTGATCAAGCCCACCTCGGTACTTTGTAGGGTAGATCGCGTAGATCATCCTTATGCCTTTTTAGAACAAAGATTAAGATAGGCAGATCAAGCCCATCTTAACACTTCTAGGATAGATCATGTAGATCATCCTTATACCTTTTTAGAAAAAAGATTAAGACAGGCTGATCAAGCCCATCTTGGTACTTCGTAGGGTAGATCGCGTAGATCATCCTTATACTTTTTTAGAAAAAATGTTAAGATAGAATAGTTAAATCTATCTTGATAATCTTGCATAGAAATCTTTATTGATAATATTTACGAAGATTCTATACATTCCAAGGTCGAGGTAATATAGCACCTTTTAAAGTTTCCATCTGGTAGGTTCTGGAATGAATGACTTCTTTGATCCAATATAGACCTTCCCAAGTAGGAGAAAGCTTGTCCTATTTGGCTGGCTTGGATACTTTAGACCTTCACAAAACCAAATTCTCAAAATGAAAGGTCCATTCCTTCACACGGGAGTTATAATATTTTGCAATCTTTTGATGATATGTAGCCATTTTCAGCTGTGCTTGAAGCCGAGTGCCTTGTAATAAATCTAGGTCAACTCTTCAGCGTTCTGAGTTCTCAGGTTCTTTATACTGATCAATATGTAAGGATTATAAAGAGACTTCCACAGGAAGGACTGCTTCAGTATCATAAGCCAAGTGAAATGGAGATTCTTCAATGACCATTTTGGGAGTGGTTCGGTATGCCCAAAGAACTAAATTTAACTCATCAGACCACAGTCCCTTAACATCATTCAACCTGGTTTTGAGACCATGAAGAATAGTTTGATTAGTCACTTCAGCTTCTCCATTAGACTGAGGATGTCCTACGGAAGTTAGCTTGTAGAGTATATGATACTGGGTACAGAAGTTTTTGAACTTTGGATTATCAAACCGTCTTCCGTTATCGATAATTATAGTATAAGGAATTCCAAAATGGAAGATGATAAAGTTCTTCATAAAGTTTTCAACCTTTGTTTCGGTAATTTATGCAAGTGGTTCGGCTTCGACGTATTTTGTGAAATAATCAGTGGCCACTATAAGAAATTTTCGCTATCTGGAAGTTGGAAGAAATGATCCAAGGATGTCCATTCTCCATTGAGCGAAAGGCCAAGGAGCTTTCAAGGGGGTCAATTAATATGCAGGCCGTCTTTGTACATTAGAGTACCTCTGACACTGATCACATTTCCTGATAAATTCTGCATAATCCTTTTGAATGGTCGGTCAATATTAACCTTGATAGATTATTTTATAAGCTAATGATCTACTCCCCAAGTGATCTCCACATATACCTTCATGCACTTTCCTGAGTGCATAATCAGCATCCAAAGGTCCCAAGCATTTTAATAGAGGTTGTATAAAGGATTTTTTATATAAGGTCTCATCCAAGATTACATATTGAGAAGCCATCCACCAAAGCCGTTTAGCATCTAGCTTATCTTCGGGCAAGGTGCCTTCATTTAAAAATTTTAGGATAGGATCCATCTATGAGGGTTCATGTTCAATCGGACATACTTCTGTTGTGGATTATGATATGCTGAGATCTTCAAAATACTCCACGTATGTCTTCTTAAGAGAATCTGGAGCAGTGGTTGCAAGGCACGAAAGAGCATCAGCCCGAGAATTTTTTTGTTCTGGATACATGAACAATCTCAAAATGCTCCAGCCGGGATATTAAGTTTCGTACATTTTCTAGATACTGAATCATGATGGGATTTCGAGCTTCGAACTCATCTTTTACCTGATTCACCACTAACTGTGAATTCGAAAAGACTTTAATCTTCTTAATCTTCAACTTTTGGGAAATTCTGAGTCCAGCAATGAGTGCTTCATATTCTGCCTGTTGTTCGAAGCTTAGAAAGAAAAATGGAGAGCATATTCTATGACTAGTCCACTAGGACCATCCAAAATGAGACCAGTCCCGCAGCTGTTGGCGTTAGAAGTGCCATCCACATGAAGCATCCAAATAAATTATAGACCTTCTTCGGCAGTCTCCTCTTCTTCAGCTCTTGGTTGGCCCTCCTCCGACTCCTAAGTACATTCTGCAATAAAATCAGCCAAGACTTGTGCTTTCATTGCTGATCTAGGGTGGAAGTCAATGTCGAATTCCTCCAATTTAATTGTCCATTTAACTATCCTTCTTGAGATGTCGGGATAGCGAAGAATGACCTTTAGGAACTGATCTATCAGAACCACAATAGAGTGAACTTGGAAATAGGGTCGCAAATGCTTTGCCGCAACCACAAAGGAGAAAATGAGCTTGTGCACTTTGGAATATCGTATTTCTGTCTCATGCAATACTTTACTAGTATAATAGATTGGCTTCTGCAAGTGATCGACATCTCTTCGTACAAGCACCGAACTAACTGCTTCGTCTGAGACAGAAAGATACAAGAGTTTCTCCTTCACAAGGCTTGGAAAGTAAAGGAGGGTTTTCCAAATATTCTTTCAATTTATCAAAAGCAATCATGCAGTCTTCTGTCCATTCAAAATTTTGGATTTGACGAAGAACCTTGAAGAAAGATAGACATATTTTCGCTGACCGAGAAATAAATCAACTTAGAGAAGCGATTATTCCTGTTAACCTCTGTACTTCTTTTTTGCAAGAGGGATGCCTCATTGTCCGAAGTGCTTAAATCTTTTCTGTGTTAACTTCGATCCCTCGCTTAGTGAGTAAGAATCCCAAAAACTTTCCTGTGGTTACACCAAAAATGCACTTGATCAGATTCAACCTTATCTGATGACGCCTAAGAGTATCGAAGGATTCTTTCAGATCTTCAATGTGATCGGACTTATGAAGGCTCTTCACAATCATATCATCAACATAAGCTTCCATATTTCTCCCAATCTGATTCTTGAAGACTTTATTGATCAGCCTTTAATTTGAAAGGTTGTCCCAGCATTTTTTAATCCAAATGGCATCACTTTATAACAGTAAGATCATTTTTCTATAATAAAAGCAGTTTTTTTCTCATTCCCAGGATTCATTCGGATATAGTTATATCCTTAAAAAAGCATCAATAAAACTTAGCAGCTGATGACCAGCGATGACGTCAACTAGCTGATCTATCTTTGGTAAAGGAAAGTTATCTTTTGGACTGATTTTATTGAGATCTATATAATCAATGCATATCCTCCACTTGCCATTAGATTTTCTCACCATCACAACATTGACCAGCTAATTAGGATATTATACTTTTCTTATAAATTTGGCTTCAAGAAGTTTACTAACTTCTTCATCAATAACTCTCTACCTTTCTGGAACAAAATTTCTCTTCTTCTATCGAACTGGTTTGTAGCTTAGAGATACCTTTAAACAATCCTAGTGACATGCACACTTTGTCGCATCATCCAAGGTCGGATAGATTATGCCCTTAGTAATACTTAACCCCGGCTTTTTAGTCCGAAGCGATTTCTTTGGCTTCCGTTCTGAAAAGTAGGCCTTCGCGGGAATTCCAACCTCGGCCCCTTGAGTTGATTGTAGCGTGCGCGCTTCCTGGGATTTATTTAATACATTGGCTTATTATTTTTGTTGCATTTACTGCACGGTACGGTAGATGAAGTAGCATGTCATGTTAAATTCGAAATGATCCAATTAGATCTCACCGTAACAATTGCTCGAAACGACATAATAATTTGAAGAGGCTATTCTCGAAACTTGCTCTGGATTTGTTGCAAGCCACCATGTGCCGGTGATTTGGTGGTCCTTGATTGCCATGCGTGGATTTTACTTACATGGCTGGAACAGAGGGCCAATGCATTGAAGGATTGATCGATCCAATTGTTGAGCAGCCCTTGCATGTCAAACAACCATTGATGATCGAGATTGTTGATCTAGAATGTTAGCTGATAATATAAATAAGCCTTCCCTTGTAGGCTTTCGGTCATTCGGGATTCTCGAGTTTCCATATCCTTTTGCTACTACCACTGTCACCGGGAGTTCTCAATGCTATTGCTTTCAGCATTTTTGGTGGTCTTCCTTTGCTCCAGCATTAGTTTCTGATTGTAGTGCTTGGCCTCTTTCTGGTATGGAGTCTTTTCTTTCCCCTTCTTTTTATAGTTTTTAGCCTATTGTCTTTTCTCCTTCAATTTCCTACTTGCTGCTTTTACTGTCCTTTTTGAATCTTAATATCCCTTAATGGCTTTTCACGATGGTGAGTCTAGGGGTGAAAGCAGTTAGGGTGGTTGGAGTTCTCGACCATCTCTTCCTTAGAACAGGTTTGAGGCTGGTTCTCAGGCTGCCACTAATGGATTTTCGTCGAGCCAGGGTCGCTCCTCTTTTGATCCCTGACCATGAGAGGTCCAATGTCATTAAGTCCGAACTCCAGGAGTCCTGAACTAAGAAGTACTTTATTCCTTCATCCTTCTAGCTGATCATGTTGATCAAGGGGACCTGGTAACTCTTGCTCTGGTGCGGAGTATCGCTTTTCATGAGGAGGTATTCCATTATAGGCTCCAATTTTTCTTGCACCCTTTCATTTGCAGTATTCTTAACTTTTATAGGGTTTTTCCTACTTGAGAGTATCTTAATATTAAATTGGGCTCGACAAGCTCAAAACTAGGCTTGACTTTGAAACAGAAAAACAGGTGAATCGTTGAATAGGTTAGTTTGATATGACCGTATTATTAAGTGGGTTAGACGGATTAAACAGATAAAAACATTAGAACCTAAACCTAACTCATTTAATAAATATATCAAACTAGATCAATTTGTTTATGATTTGAATCTATTTTATCCAAATGTAAACATATATATTGTAGATCAGATATGTGCTGGATTGATGGATCGGATCACTTTTTGCCACTCCTAATTAAAATATATAGCACAAAGGAAATTGAACTTTTTGAGCCTTGATCTTATTAGCCAATTTAGAATAAGCACATGCAAGATTTGATGGTGTGTTGTTTGTTCACTACGAAACTAAACATAGAAATGCAGGATTAGAGAATTGCTACGTAAAACACTTGTTTGTCCAGGGCCATGCCTAAATCCTTTTCTCCTCCTCTTTCTTCTTGACAAGCTTGTAAGTGACACAGGTTCTACAAGGCTACGTGAGAATGTGATGTTGGAATGGCTCGATTGGATCAAATTAAATCAAAAAGTCTCCCCATAATTTGGGGAGTTTGAGCTGTGCCAATTTCACACTCGTTTGGCCTGACGCTCCTTGCAAAGACGGGTCTAGGGCATGGTGTTCCAACCATGCATGCTAGGTCTCTAAGAAGGAATGTATTCAATGGTTTGCCTCAAATTAATTGATTTATGAAGTCAGAACAAGGTGGAATGAGCTATCATCATTTAAAGCTCACTTAAATTTTATTTTCGATGTCATTTCCATAAAACTGGATATCATCGGTATCATTAATTTTATGTATTAGAAATCATAGTATTGTAATCCAAGGTTAATTTGTATAATTTGCACTCCATGAAAAACAGAAAAAGTCATTTTGAAAAAAACGGAATTGAAGGAATTCATGAATAGTTTTCAATATTTGCGGTAGGTAGCATTTAAACCCCAAAATATCTCGTGTAACGTAGTAAAAATACCGTGAAATCCTTTTTGGCGTTGGGTTCGACACTTGGACTATGATGAGCAGGTCGGCATATAATTTTTCATCATTAGATTGCATTAAAATTGGAATTGACAACAATTCCAATCCAATTTAACAGCAGACAGCCACGTATGCATATGCCAACAGGCTTTCTGAAGTCCAATTATTTGCTGTTTATCCTTGTCAGGCGATATATAGTATTGGACCACCGATACAATGAACCGATGCTTACTGCTAAGACGGTAGTTCAGCTTTGACTCGATTAAATCTAGATATTTTCTAAACACTCAATTAAATCTAGATATTTTCTAAACACGTGTCAGTGCCAGGCATTGATGATGGTGAGAGTACTCACTACTGGAACCATACAGCTTTAAGCGTTAACAAAAAAAAAAAAAAAAATAGATGTTGGTCTTAGTTCCGTGGCTTCGAGTTCAACAATCAAATCCATGCATAAAGCAAAATTGCTATTATACTAACTCCGTATTTCAAGGGAAAAAAACGAAAAAGAAAAGAAAAAAAAACTCAATTACAAATTAGTATTCTGAAGAGTATTCGGGACCCGAATTCTATTCGATCTCCCGGTTACAAGTTGTACGGAGAGCAATCCTGCAAGTTCCTTCACGAGGAAAAGCCCTGAAAGCACCGTTATTTCTTTTTTTTGGTAAATAAAGCAGCGTTATTCTCTGAACCCAAAAAAGAATCGAGAAAAAAGATTTCATTGATTCATTACCCAAAAAAGAAAGTAAAGAGATTTCATTGATTTATTATACTTTCCTTCTTCCTGCAGGTGATATATATACGAGAGAGATATCCCGGCAAACTTTCGTAAACATCCACAAAAGGATGACGCAACTAATTTATTAAGTCAAGAAAGTGCAATCCATGAACGATCTAATCTAATCTAATCGGTCCGACCGGTGTATATTAACTAACCCGGCCCGAAAGGCTGAAACCATATAACATGCGCACCATAGCAAGTTGGATTCCTGTTCTCCCATGCACAATAGAAGATCGATTTTATTTGATATCAAGTTTTAAATAGCAAGGGACGTACTAATTCACCAAAGGGGAAATACCAAGTTTTATGTTATTACAAGCCGTGAAACACATATAAAGCAGGGATACACATGGCCAGAGAAACGAGATGGCGGAGATGAAGCTAGCGGACCACATGCCGACCTCGATCGATCTCCTTATTATTTTTTAGTTCAGATACTCCAAGGAAAAAAATATATATATATATATATATATATATATCAAGGAGTCCGGTCAGCTAACCGAAAATCCATTCGATTCCATCAGAAGAAGCCATGCCCGAAACTCAAACCGCCGCCAAGGGAAGGATGGATGACATCCTCATTCTTGATGGCAAAGGCGCCGGGAAGACCGACGGCACCGGCGGCCATTGGATATTGCTGCTGCTGCTGCTTGCGAGCCAAGGCCTCGTGCAGCAGTTGATCAGCAATCTTGGCGACGGTGTTCCTCAGTTCCAGCAGCTTCTTCTCGTACTCCACCAGATCTTCCAGGCCGAGGGAGTCCACGTTGTTGTCCCACCAGTGAGGGCGGCCCCCCTGCTGCCCCTTCATGGCCTCCTCGAGGGCGTCGCGCCGCTTCTTCTCGGCGTCCACCAGGCCATGCAGCTCCATGTACTGGCGGTTCAGCTCGCGGACGACCGCCCCACGGCGAGAGTCCGCCGCGGGCCCCCCGCTGTTGCCGTGGTGGGGATTGCCGGTGAGGAAGCGGTCGAAGACCGCGTCGACGGAGGGGTGGCCGAACGAGAAGGCCTTGCCGGCGGGAGAGAATACAACGACCCCGATCTCGGCGCCGCAGAGGATGGAGAGCTCGCTGGCCTTCTTGAAGAGGCCGGTGCGGCGCTTGGAGAAGCACACCTGGCGGGCCTCCTCGTTCTGGATCCGCTTGATCTCGATCTTCTGGCGGCCCATGCTCGGCTTCCTCCTCACCATTGATGCGATCGAGCAACAGCACCCTCTACTGCCAAGGTACTCTAGCTTTTATACTATATATATATAAATATATATACTCGTGGAATGAGAGAAAACCTGGTGCTCAAGGTACTCTAGCTGATTTGGGAGAGACCAAGGCGGAACTTATGAGGGTGGATTTTTTTTCATTTTCTTCTTGGAAGGCCCTGATAATAAGTTTCCATGTACGTACGTCCTTGGGCAGAGGGAATCGAGCTGGGGTGGTGATTTGGAATAATTCAAGAAGGAATGTTCAATTAAGGCAAGACAGTAGGGCACCGAAATTAATAATATACTTTTTTCGGCTAAGAGTCTTATATTCTACTACCACTACTCCGTGAACGTAAATCACGTAAATATATAGTTTCCTTTTTTTTTATTTATTAATTATGATAAATATAGTTTCCTTCTATGTGATCATCAATATGATGAAATTAATAATATACCTTTTTTTTTTCTTATTTTTTTTCATGAGTGCATGATGACGGTGATCAGAAGTTGTATATATATATATATATATATATATATTAAGTCGCCTTCTAGCTTCCAAAATTATGCACGCATATCCCGACCCCCTCTTACTAGCTAGTTAATTATATGGGCTCCTTCCAAACAAATACCGCCAGTCACCGCATATTATGTAAAGTAATAATCTAACGATAACACCAGGTGTCTCCTGCGCTTGGAATCATCAAATATATAAAGAAGAAAAAGAAGCAGAAGAAGGAGAAATAGAGATGATCGATGAATGCCATGCATGGTACAAACTATTTCGATGGGCCAAGTGTAGTAGTTATAATTAAATATGAAACATATGGTAATTGCTCGTAGCATGAGATTATTGATCTAGAAAGTCGGCTTCTCTATAGACATGATCGGCAAACAAATATTCTAATTAATTTGAGGAAAGATGCAGCATATCCAGCAATGATAGAGGATTTGGATCAGAGCTAGCAAGTTCTTCCCTGCATCCAGCTTATGGCTGCATCGGGTCCAGCAATAGTTGATCATTAATTTATGCACAAACACATCTGATGCATCTCATGTACAACAATTACAAATGTTGCAGAAACAGCTGGGTTTGGTTTAATTAGTAGCATGGCTTTTATATCCTCGATTATTTGTATGAAATTCTTTTATTTTTCAGTCAAATTATTATTTGTAATACATATCTTAAATTCTTTTAATAAAAATGATTCGTTATAAAATATTATAAAAGTATTTTATACTTAATTTATTTTATGTCAATATATAGATATTAAACCAACTTTGGAGGTGACTGGATGCTAATATTTGGCTAGGGGTGCTCACATTTTTGATTTTTTTGAAATTCTTAATCACATATATATATATATATATATATATATATATATATATATATATATATATATATATATATATATATATATATATATGTGTGTGTGTGTATATGAATGTATCACAACTATTGCCATTAGCATACAATGACACAATTCTTTACATCTATATCTTTTTTGACATCTGTTGTCTTCAAATTACCTCCACCGGAACCGCAACAATGCTTGAGGGTTTCCGGCCTTCTTCGATGGATCGCAGTGTTGCTTCAAGCATCTCTTGGATGGAGACCTGTAAAAGATAGTCCCTTGATTAGTGGTACCTGATAGGAAACCCTCTGATACTCAAGTTAGCAGAGAATGAGATAGGCTACAACAGCTAGAGATAATAGCAATGATGGTGCTGAATGAGTATGAGAGAGAGGTATGTAAGCATATCTATACCAGGAGCTCCTTTTACCAATTTATAGAGTTATTTGGGATAACTACGTACCATTAGGGAGGTGGCCTTCTTTAATATGAATAACGAGATCTACTAGGATGTAAAGATCTTGTCTCCTAGAATCTTTTTTGTTAATATCTTTCTATTGAGATGGTAGGTTCTGTTGGGATCCTGTTTGTCACAATCTTATCCACCATGATCTCTACTGGAGTAGTTGTGGTCGATTAGCTTTTATCATCTACTTGAGTGTTATGGACTCAAAGTATCGAGGTAGCTTGTTGTCACCGACAGAAGCTTTGACATTGTATCCCAGCATGCCTAATTAGGACTACACTGGTAGCTAGTCAAGCCAAAGTAGGTACTTGGTGAATGCCTTTTCTAGTGTACATGACTAGGACTATGATATTAGCACATCAGGCCCGAGAAGGTACTCAGTAGATGCGCGTAAGGAAATATTTTGTCAGTTAGGCCTAATCGCTTTTAGCTTTTTGATCTAGGTTAATAGCTGGTTGATGTAGAGGCTATCGTAGTTGTTTCATTCAGATTGCCTTCTTCTTGGTCAATAGTCTGATTGCTACTGGATGGATATACGACCATCTCCTCCTTAGCTGATGGTCTGATTGGTCCTCAAGGTTGAATAGGTAGTTGCGATAACAGGTGCCCCCACTTTCAAGTCCAGAATACTACCAAGTAGCTCTCAACTTTGTCATTTTTGGAAGAAAGAAGTAATTAGTCACCTCTTCAGTCTCGGGGGCTGGACAGATCTTCTTGCTATCCCGGCTATCCTACTAGATCGCCAGTGATGGGGGTAGAGGAGCGAGAGGCTCCATCACCAAACTATGCTGATCGTCATGGCATGGGAAGTGCTCGGTACAGCTAGTGGAGGCATCCTTCACTCAGGTAACCACCATGCTTCCATTCTCCAGGATCTTTCTGATGCTGAACACCTCTTTCCTGGCATGCCAATCTATTGCCATCAAATCACCCTCCACTAAAATTATAGCAATACCTAAGGATCTTCTGGCTTTCTCTAATAGATTGTGGTGCTACTCTTGGCATCTCTCGAATAGAGATCTACAAGAGATAGTCCCTTGATCGGTAGTAGTCGATGGAGGACCCTCTAATGCTCAAGTCAGTGAAGAATATGATAGGCTATAATAGCCAGAGCTGAGAGCGATAGTGGTGTTGAATGTGCATGAGAGAGAGGTGTGTAAACGTACCTATGTCAGGGTTTTCTCTTACCAATTTGTAGAGTTACTTGGGATAACTATATGCCATAAGGAAGGTGGCCTCCTTTGACATGGATAACGAGATTCATTGGGATGTTAAAATCTTGTTTCCTAAAATCTTTTCTATAGTATCTTTTTGTTGAGATGGCAGGTTCTATTGGGATTATGTCTACTACAACTTTGTTCGTTATGATCTTTTCTAGGATAACTACGGTTGGTTGGCTTCTATCATGTACTCGGATGTCATGGACTCCGAGTATTGGGATAACTTGTTGTTGCCGATAGAGGCTTTGATATTATATTCCAGCTGCCCAATTAGGACTATGCTGGTAGCTAGTCAAGTCCAAGTAGGTACTCTGTAAATGCCTTTCTTGGCTTGCATGACTAAGACTATGATAGTAGCTAGTCAGGACCAAGTAAGTACTTAATAGAAGCACATAAGGGGATATCTTGTTAATCGAACCTAGTTGCTTACAGCTTCTCGGTCTGGGTTGTAATAGAGCTGGTCGATGTAGAGGTCATTATAGTCATCTCTTTCATGATTGCCTTCTTCTCAATCAATAATCTGGTTGCTACTTGATGTAGCAAGACCATTGATGTGAGGTACACCTCAGATCCAGTCGGCGGCCAGATAGGCAGATAGCGCCACGTTAATTTTCTTTTCAAGCTCTTCCACCAGGTGGCCCCAACGATGGACGTGCCCACGTCAGCCGGACTGGAGCTCAGCACTTCCGCTCCTTCTCCAGGTGGCTACCCAAGGGTCGAGCCCACCTCGGCCGGAGTCGAGCCCTCCCCCGCTCCTTCGCCAGGTGGCTCCCCAAGGGTTGAGCCCATCTCGACCGAAGTCGAGCCCTCTTCCACTCCTTCGCCAGGTGGCTATCCAAGGGTCGAGCCCATCTTGGCCGAAGTCGAGCCCTCCTCCGCTCCTTCGCCAGGCGGCTCCCTAAGGGTTGATCCCACCTCGATTAGAGTCGAGCTCTCCTCCGCTCCTTCGCCAAGCGACTTCCCAAGGGTCAAGCCCACCTTGACCAGAGTCGAGCCCTCCTCCGCTCTTTCGCCAGGTGACTATCCAAGGGTCGAACCCACCTCGGCCGGAGTCGAGCCCTCCTCCACGCTTTCACCATGTGGCTCTCCAAGTGTTGAGCCCATCTCGGTCGGAGTCGAGCCCTCTTCCGCTCCTTCGCCAAGTGGCTACCCAAAGGTCGAGCCCTCCTCCACTCCTTCGCCAAGCAGCTCCCCAAGGGTTGAGCCCACCTCGGCCAGAGTCGAGCCCTCCTCCGCTCCTTCGCCAGGTAGCTTCCCAAGGATCGAGCCCACATCGACCGGAGTCGAGCCCTCCTTCGCTCCTTCGCCAGGCGACTCCCCAAGGGTCAAACCCACCTCGGCCGGAGTTGAGCCCTCCTCCGCTCCTTTGCCAGGTGGCTCCCCAAGGGTAGAGCCCACCTCGACCGGAGTCGATCCCTCCTCCGCTCCTTCGCCAGGTGGCTCCTCAAGGATCGAGCCCATCTCGGCCGGAGTCGAGCCCTCCTTCGCTCCTTCGCCAGGTGGCTCTCCAAGGATCGAGCCCATCTCGACTGGAGTCAAGCCCTCCTTCGCTCCTTCGCCAGGTGGCTCTCCAAGGGTCGAGCCCACCTCGGCCGGAGTCGAGCCCTCCTACGCTCCTTCACCAGGTGGCTCCCTAAGGGTCAATCCCACCTCGACCGGAGTCGAGCCCTCTACTTGGAAGCATTGGAAAGAACGGAGGCACCAGCCCCAAGACTGCCATTGAAGCAGGCGCGCACAGTGCGGCGTGCCCAATACGGTGCCCCAAAGCTGGAACGGCGTGCGTTATCTCATTTGCACCAATTAGGAAAGGGCACCCCAATCGAGGTGTCAGATCCTGTGGCCGACTACCTGAAACTCCTCGAAGGATAAGGCCACATTTGTGGTCTCTGACCCAAGGGCGACTGCACCCAAATCGAGGTTCCGCCTAATTTTCTCCTTCATGAAAACACATCAAAAAAGACATGCTCATGACTTAACTCCCTACCATAATGGGACACGACCTTGGGAGAGCGGCCAATGGATGCTGTTGACCCATGAGCCCCCCCTGAGGGGGAAAATCAAGGCACTGGAGCGATCGGCGATCTAAAAAGGTACCCAACGGGTGAGAAGGGGGAGAGGAAATGGTAAGCAACAGAAGAGGAAAAAAATAGGCGAGATAGCGAAACAAGTGACTTGAAGGCACGAGGCACCCTGAGAGACTCCCGGGGCGAGTCCCGCGAGCACGGTCACCGGAACTTAAGCACCGCCCCTCTCTCATATTCTCCTACTTAATCCTTTATTAAAAACTCCCCTAAGCACGGTGACCGAAGTGGGATCCGCCTTGGGGGATCTGTTCCGCTTTGCCATCCGCTTACTTAATCGTTGAAGTGCCCTCGCTGGGATCCCCAGCCCGGATCTTTAACATGATTTTGCATGTCCGGGAATACCAGGATTCCGGAGCAAAATGGCAGATATCCGGTACCACTTCGCAGCTACAGGCCATGACAGTAAGATCGACAACACTACTGAATGGATGTATGGCCATCTTTTCCTTAGCTAGTGGTATAGTTGGTCCTTGAAGCCGAATAGACGATTGCCATAACAACTTCTTATCAATATCATAATTAAAGAAATCTAGATATCCCTATCTAAAAGAATTATATGGATAGGCATTTTGACCCATTTACCCAAAAAAAGATGTTTGCATGCAAATGGCAATGTGTCAGTCATCATGCCCTAGCTTTAACGTTAGCCATTGGGTGCAACTACATGACCAACATATCACATATCACAAGGGATCTCGAATGTATTGTAATTAGCCATGGCATATGAAATCTATGTATCTTTTCATGAGAAAGGAAAGGAATACCCAAGTTCAGACTCATCATTAAGAAAAAAAAAAAAAGAAAGAAATTTGAGTGAAAAAAAGAGTTATTTGAGTGTGACTAGTATATTATTGAGTTCCCCTAATTCTTGCTAGATAGTAGATACAATGGATGTTGGACCTCAATTCTTCCATTCAGCTTGAAGGTTCTCTAATTTTTATTATTTATTTTGAAACTAGTTATGTGCAAGTGCATATACTTGTGTATTGATAAAAAAATTATCCTTCTTAAAAATGAAAAATAAGCTAATTTCTAGGGTCAAACTTGTTTGTATAAGCCAGTGTTTAATCGAGAATATTCACTCAAAAAAATTGTAGAAAGTTGGTAATTATAAAGTATAAGGGTAATTTTTTTAAAAAAATTAAGCCTTATATTTTTTACACATTTGCAATATTTTTGCAAAACCTACATATATGCCTAGTTTAATTAATAGCACTAGAGAAAACTACTTACATCATGTAAAAAATAGAAATTGCCCCATACAAAGAAACACGTAACCAAATTTATTAGTTCTCGATCTCTCTCTAGTTCTCTCCATGTCCTATGATTTCTCTCTCTATGTTTCACTACTCTCTCTATCCTTGCATACAATGTGTGTGTAACCATGGACCTTTTCTCGGAGAGCTAGGAGCTCCATCAAGGGGACCTTCCCCTATGCAACACGAGGAGCTACATCTCAAGGGTAGAGATCTGGGCCTCCAACGTGGCCTCGGCAGCGGTGAGCAAGGTCTTATCGACCAACAGATCATTGAGGACATGCTTCAAGAGATCAACCTTAGCATCAAAGTCCTCAAAGATGGAGGCAGCAGTAAAGAGTCTTATTTATAATATATGAAATATATATATATATATATATATATATATATATATATATATATTAAAATATTTTAAAATTAATTTACATGGTGTATGTGGTAGAATATTTTAGTGTAACAAATAATTTTAAATAAAATAAAATAAAATAAAGTTTAGAAGCCTAGCTTGGGAGGTGGATAAAATCATCATCCTAATGAAAATTTGGCCCCTCTTCTTATGTGAAGAACGATTGGACATCTCACTCTCCTCCAAGGTATAACTCGAAAACCAACACTCCAACATCCATCAGTGGCATGATCTCAAATAAATATGATCAGACTCGTCTTTAGTCCAAAATATAAAAAACATGAAAGAGAAAGAGAGAATTTTTAAATTTTGAGAGAGAAATGTAGGAAAAGGAGAACTTGGAGTTCTTGGATGGATTGTATGGCTGAGAGATAGAGGCCTATTTATAAGCTCTAAATCTCACAAAATCTTCAAAACACCCTCCAAAAGCCATTTAAAGCATTTAAATTTTTTTTTAAAATGATGGAAATGGCCAAACGCTCATGCACGGAGCGCGCGCCTACACTCGTATGGGCATTCGACCTATTAGAATTTTGAAACTTCAAAGTTAAAAAAATGTATGATAATTCTCCACAAGTTTCAAAATTCATAAAATATTTAAATTCAATAAATAATTTAAATAATAAATTTTTTAGATTTTTATTATGCTTAGTGCAAGAACTTTCTAGGTTTGAACCTATATTTAGTATAAAACACACATAGTATGAAGACGAACTAATCATAATACGGGATAGTAGTATCTAGGCCATGTGCTTGCCTTGATTTTCATGAGTTACTAAAAATTTATCCTGGTCCCATAGTCACATCCTCGTGATTACTCTCATTAAGGTAAATTCTTCAAAGATACGTGCAACGGAATCGTATCTCACTAAAGTCATAGTATTGGATCTATTAAAAGCTATGCTCAACTTAATCGCCATAATAGAGCATATACCATAGGGATGGGATGGAGACATACTCCAAACCGGTGCTCCCAAATATTACCTCAGAGGTCATTTCTTTTTGAATCTTAACCATGGAATTATCATAATGATAGAGATCCACTCTGATGACTAATATATAGGCTTAAGCCCCATCCCTCTCAATGTCTTATATACTGTAGCCTTTTAAAGATCTTTGGTCAAAAGATCTATCAAATTATTTTTTGATCTTATAAATTATAGTGATATCACTTCTTTCATTTTATTTCTTATAGCTTTATACATGATCATAATATTTTGTTCAACTTTTTATTAGTTGACTATTGATTTAACAGATCAATTAAAGCTCCATAATCATAATTTTAAAAAAAATTTAAAATTTTTGATGAAAAAAATTATATTATTTATTAAATCTTTTAGCCACTGTACTTCGATACATGGAGTATCAAGAGTAGTAAATTCAAATTCTAGTATAATTCTAGTAATTATTATTTGTTTACAAGAGTCTCAAGATATTGCAGCTCCTCCCAACAAAAAAGATATCCAATGGTGGACTTAACATTTAAGTTATTTATTATCCATCAGCATCATTATAATCCTCAAGTACTTCTGGATAACTTGAGTATGCTAAAGAGTAATCTAAGGTTCCCTTAAGATACCTAAAGATTCTTTTTAAAGATTTTCAATATTCTTTACTATGATGACTAGTATACCTACTTAGTTTGCCTACACATAAGCTATATCTAGATGGGTTCTATTTGAAAATATAATAGAGATCCTATCATTTAAGAATATTCTAATTGATTCATAGGTTCTTCTAAATTTTTAATTAAGTGAGAACTATGATCATAAGGGGTAGAGATAGGATTTAAATCAGAATACTCTAACTTTTTAAATATTTTCTTTATTATGTGTGCTAGACTTATTGCATTCCACTATCTGCTCTTTTAAACTTCATTCCTAAAATTATATCAACTTCTTCTAAGTTTTTTATATCAAAATTATTTAATAAATAACTTTTAGTTTCTTGAATTATTTTTATTAATATTTTAAATAATAATATATCATCTACATACAAGTATAATATTATAAGGTTTATATCCTATCTTTGATAGTATATACATTTATCTTAAAGTTATTTTTTAAGATAATTTTATTAAACTTAATATACCATTATCTAGGAGCTTATTTTAAACTATAAAGTAATTTAATTAATCTACATATTTTATATTCTTGTCATTTTATTTTAAATCTTTGATGTTGGTTTATGTAGATTTTTTTCTAATTCTCTAATTAAGAATGCTATTTTTACACCCATTTGATAGATTATTAATTTATAAATTGAGGCTAAATCTATTAAAATTCTTAGAATAGTTATTTTAGCTACATGAGCATATGTATCAAAATAATTTATCTTTCTTTTGGTTAAATTATTTTATTACTAATATAGCTTTATATCTTTTTATTGTTCCATATGACTATAATTTTTTTTAAAAAAATTATTTTATTTCTATAGGTTTATGTTTTAAAGGTAAATTAGTTAAAACTCAAGTTTTATTTTCTAAAATTGATTGAATTTCACTATCTATGACTTCCTTCCAATATGATAATTCTGATGATGATATCATCTCATCATACATAGAAGGTTTATCCTTTACTAGGAATATGAAGAAGTCTTCTTCCAAATCTTTTTCAATTATTTTCTTTTTACTTCTTAATTTAGTTTCAATTTCTAGTTTTGGTTCTATAGCTCTAGAGGAAGATGGCTCACGTCCTAGGAATCTATAAATTCTAGTCTTAAAAGAAAATATATCTTCGAATAAAGAGGCACTCTAACTTCTAAGATTGAGTTATTTGCTATATTACTAACCTCTGATTTTATTACTAAGAATCTATAGGTATTGCTATTTTGGGCATAGTCTATCGATACAGTATCTATAATCTTAGGTCTTAGTTTTCTTTTTTGGATTTAGGATATTAACCTTGGCTAAGCATCCCACATTTTGAGAAATTCTATGTCAGGAGTCTCTCCTTTCCAAAGTTCATAAAAAGTCTTGCTATTATCCATAATATGTATCCTATTTAGGATGAAGCAAGAAGATAGAAAAGCTTTTCTCTATAAGTTCTCAGGTAAGCTGGAACTGATAAGCATAGCATTTATCATATCCATGAGAGTATAATTTTTATACTCAGCTACACAATTAGATTATGGAAAGTAAGGAGTAGTCACTTGAATTATGTTATATTCTTAATTGAATTAGGATAATTCATTCAAGGTATACTCCCTTTCTCTATCAGACATAAAAATTTTAATTTTTTTTTTATTGATTATCTATTTCACTCTTATAAATTTTAAATTTATTGAAGGTTTCAATTTTAGATTTAATTAGATAATAATAGCAATATCTAAAAAAATTATCTATAAAAATCACTATGTACCTATTGCCACCATGGGTTGTAGTCTTGGTGGAGTCATATACATCATTATGTATCAACTCCAAGATTAATTTTTTTTTTTTAACTGATTTGAATGATTTTCTTGACTGTTTGAATTCAGAACATATTTCATACTTAGATATATCTAAGTTTGATTTAAGATTTAGTTTTAACTCTATCATATACTTAATTTTTTCTAAGTGTACATAACCCAACCTGTCATATCATAGATTTTATTTAGATTTATTCATAAAATAAATTTGATTCTCAGCTTTATTGATAAAGGGATTTATTACATTCAGTTTGAATAAGCCTCCACTTTTATATCCTTTCCTATAAAGGTATTATTCTTGGTTATTACAACTTTATTATAATTAAAGATAATTTTATATTCTCTCTGAACTAGCTAAGACTCACTAATAAAGTTTTTTCCATGATCTGAAATATATAGCATATTTGTTAGGATGAGAACTTTTTCTGATGTCATCTTCAAGTTAACTTGATATTGTCCCATGATATTGGCAGTTGTATTATTTATTAGGGTCACACCTTTATTTGAATCCTGAAAAGTAGTGAACCAGGAGCAATCATAACAAATATGAATACTAGCTCCTAAATCCAACTACCAATCAAGGTTGGATGAAGTAATATTAGTTTTAGGGTTTATGCTTACTGACCTAAAGGTGGAGTCTTATGAAATTTAGCTATATAAGCTTGGAATCCGAAGAAACCAGAAGGTTTGCAAAAAGGCTCCTTTTTTTTATGAAAGTAGTCTCTGTAACATGGCTTGTCCTCTCGTATATAAAATAGAACCTTTTATTTGGATCTTGGACAGGCTTGTTAGATCTAGTATTACTGGCTTTGAAGGTTTTACCCTTGAATTTGAACTTATTTGGATTTGAACAGTAAAGTTGGTCTGACCACTATTGTTAGTTTGGTTGAAACTTAGATTTTGATTTGGTATTGTTGTTGGTTTGGTATTATTGAGTTAGATGAGCTTGGACACTTGAAATTCTAATTTATTGGATTTTAGATCTATGTTTATCTTCTATCTTGATTGAGTTTAAAAGTTGGACTAAGGTTAGCTCTCCTTACTTTTCAAGCTAACCTTTGACAAAGCTATTCCAAGAATGAGGTATCTTATCTAGAAGGATAGAGACCTTGAATCCTTTTAAAAATTTATCTACATTGGCTTGAAGTTTTCTAAGATACTCTTGAAATTGGTGAAACTGGTCATTGATGAATTTATCTTCTATCATATTATATCTAAGAAATGATGCAGTGTTGAATCGTTCAATCCCAGCATCATCAAGGCTGTACTCGACTCTATGATATTATATAATTCCTTCACACTCTTAGTTGATAGATAAATATCATATAGTGAATCAGAAAGGGCATTAAGAATTTTATCTTTATATAGGTATTCCTCTTTTGGGATAGTAGGTGTGGCTGAACTAGAAAAAATAGTGAACTGGTCGTTCACTGACCAAAGTCCTAAGATAGTTAGCCAAAACTTTATTTGACTTTGCCACCTTTTAAAATAGGATCCATCAAATTTATCTAATTTTAGGTTAATGATGTCATTCTTTAAGATTGCTATTAAATCTAGATCAAGTTTAGAAAAGAAGATCTAAAAAATAAAAATATATATATATATATATATATATATATATATATATATATATATATATATATATAATTTTTATTTATTTATTTTTTTGTATATATTTCTAAAAATGTCTCTTTTTTAGAAATTAATTTTTTATTAAAATGATCACCAATGTGATCAGACCTATGGTTCGTTAAGATTTTCTTTAAGTTATCTGTCTCTAAATCCTAAAGACTTTGATTAATTTATTTGTATAATCTTTTAAAATTTAATTTGCATGCTATAGTATAGGTTTAGTGTGGATCTTTAATTAATTTTGTACAATACAAACATAATAGATAGAAGCTATAGATAGCCAAAAAATATAATTATAATTTTTTTATTATATATATAAATATAAAATATGCAAGCACAAATTATTATGTCAATATACTTATATGCATACACTACAAAATATTTACAAATCTCCTTTAGATTGTTATTTATAATATATGAAAAATATATATTTATATAATTTTAAAGTATTTGAAAAATAACTTTTTGTGGTATGTATGGCAGCATATTTTGGTATGATAAATAATTTTAAAAAACCAAAATGAAATAAAATTTAGAAGCCTGGCTTAGGAGACGGATAAAATCACTATCCTAAAATAGATTTGGCCTCTCTTCTCATGCGAAGAACTATTGGACCTCTTACTCTTCTTCAAGATACAATCCAGAAGCCAATGCTCCAATTTCCGCCGATAGCACAATCTCGAATGGATGTCAATCATGCTTGTCTTTAGCCCAAAATATAAAAATTATGGAAGAGAAAGAGAGAATTTTTAAATTTTTGAGAGAGAAATATATGAGATGGAGAACTTGAAATTCTTGGATGGATTGTATGGCTAGGGTAGAGACCTATTTATAGACTTAAAATTCCATCAAAATTCTTAAAACATCTTCCAAAAGCCATTTAAAGTATTTTTTAAAAAATAAAAAATGGTAGAAATGGTTGAATGCCCATGCATGAAGTGCGCGATTGTGCTCGGTTTGACTCATTGGAGTTTTGAAACTCCAAAGTAAAAAAAATGTGTGACAAAAAGGTCCTTATAGGTATGGACAAGCACGACGGGGGTCCTCCTTGATGTGGATGAGCTCGTCCTTGAGGAGGTGGGCTTTGCAGCAAAGGAATGGTTGTTTGCCTTAATGCATTGCAATCGCTCATGGGTATCAAACAAGCGGAAGCTCAAGCTCCTATTTCTCATCCTGAAGGGCTTGGCTCTCATCGAGGAGGTTGATGGTGCCATCAATGTTGGCATTAGCATTAGCCTTAGCTTTGGCCTTCTTTCCCTTTGTATCGCCTTTTTGATCTCGATCAAGGGTTAAGATTAAGGTTTGGTCTTTCTTGAGAGCATCACTGAGGATGGAGAACATATTATCAAGGAGAAAGAATAATTTCTTCAACTCACTATCTTAAAAGAAATTTAAAAATAATGAAAGAAATTTTGAAAATAGGGTTTATGTTCCCTTTCTTTCATTGATGAGCATAAAACTAAGGTATGTGACCTTTATTTAAAAAAGATCCGTCTTTGCATAATTCATGTTAGATTCCTTTTTTGATTTTAATAGGACTCATTTTCTTAAAATAGACATGAGTAGTAGAAATAATTTTGAAAAAGCTAAAATCCTACAAAATATAGATCTTGACTTTTATATCAATTTTATCTTTATTGCTCCATCCGATTCTTCTTAGATTAGAAGATATGTCAAATCAAAATCTTTTTCAAAAGAAAAATTTTTGTTTTGATCAAAATTTGGACCTTATCGCTAAGGATACCACTTCCCTTAATAGAAGTGATACGTCATAGAGTTCAAAAAGTTATTCAATTAAAAAAAAAACTTTCAATTGGATATCATATGATCAAGTTATGATCTTTAAAAATTTGACTTATTATTCGACTTCTTACTATGATGGATCTCACACCTAGATCCTGTTCAACCCTATCTAGAGTGGTTAAAATAATTCATATCAAATATGATAATACTTCTAGATCATCATATGAAGAATGCAAGCTAAGATAACACACACATTTCCACTACCTCTTATCACCCTAGAAATCCATCCCAATGATCTGAAAAAACAAGTAGGAATGTGGTGACCTAGGATAGTTGTTTATCATCTATGAACACATTAAAACTTTTAGAAAAATGATCATAAGAGCAGAGATTATAAGAATTTCGAGTAGCTACATTAACTATTTCTTCTTGACAAGGAGAATATTTTGAGTATTCCTTTAATTAGAGAATTCGTTCAGTATCTAATACTTGCAAGTGAATTTATGTGCTTCTTCTTGCTTAAATTCCTATGCAAATATTATTTGCACTAGTATCCATTCGATTAATGTCTGGCAGGTCGATTTGTGTTGTCGTTTAGCTGGGGAGTTTCAAAACTCCCCTGCAGTCCACTCTCATATCGCACAGCCCACACGCAGGTGGCCGTTCAGCCAAGCGATTGTTCTGCATTTCTGCAAATGGCCATTATTTTTTTTTTCAACAATTTTGAACATTATATTTTTTATTTATTTTATTTAACACCTTAGCGGCTCTTTGAGGGTCTTTTGGGGATTTGCTTTGAAGATTTTGAGCCTATAAATAGGTCATTTTTCCTGGTCTTCAAATCCATCTAAGAATTTTCTCATATTCTCTTTATCCCAAGTTCTTTCTCTCACATTCATTCTCTCTCAAAATCTTCTAATAATTCTCTCATTCTCAATTTTTATTTTACATTTGATTATTTGGATTGAAGATAGGCTTGATCAGCATTCGTTCGAGATCATGCCACCAACGAACATTGGAGTGTTAGCTTCCAGGTTATATCTTGAAGGAGAGTGAGAGATCTGGTTGTTCTTTGCACGAGAAGAAGGTCGAATCTCCCTTAAGATAGTGATTTCATCTGCCTCCTAGACCAGAATTCCAAACCTTTATTTTGTTCCTTAGTTTTTTTAATTATTTATCACGCCAAAGCAATCTATTTCACACACCTCATGAAAATTATTTTAAATTTATTTTAAAACATATAAATATATTTTATTATATATATTATAACAATAGTCTAAAGGAGATTTGATAAATATTTGCATAGTGTATTCATATAGTTCTATAATAATATAATTATTTATATATAATTATAATTTGTATGCTTTGCATATTTATATTTATATATAAATTATATTTTAATTAATTAATCATATCATCCTTTTATAATTTTGTGTTATGCAAAATTAATCGAAGATTCTCACAAAACCTGTACTGCAACATACAAAATTAATTTTTAAAAGATAATACAAATAAATTAATCAAAGTTTTTAGGATTTAAAGATAAATAAATTAAATAAAAATCTTAACAAACCCATAAATAACTAGATTTACCAATTTTAAGAGTACCTTAGGAAGCTTCAAACTAATGGAGATAACTTGTTAGAAGGATTCAAAGTCTTTAGCCTTTTAGATAAGATACCTTCTTCCTATAATGGCTTTGTTAAAGATTAGCTCCAAAAGCAAAGAGAGCTAATTCTAGTCTAACTTCTGAACTCGATCAGGATAGAAGATCAATATAGGTCCAAAAATTAACTTACCAGAATTGAACAGGCACAAGCTAACTTAGCCCAATAATACTAGTTAAACCAATTTAACCATCTTAATTAAAATAAGTTCAAATCTAAGGATAAAACCTTCAAAGCCAATAATACTAAATTCAACAAGCCTGCTTAAGGTTCAAGTAAAAGGTTCTATTTTGTGCACGAAAAGATAAATCATCTTATAATTGATTGCTTTCATCGAAAGAATGAGCTTTTTCGTAAACTATATGGTTTCTCTAAACACTAAGCTTATGTAGTTGAAAGTCTAGAAGACTACACCTTTAGGTCAATGAGCTTAAGCTTAAATCTCAAGTTAATGTTACTTTCTCTAACTTTGATTGGTAGTTGGATTCGAGAGCTAATGTTCATATTTATTTTGACCACTCCTGGTTCATTACTTTTTAGGACTCAAGTGGAGGAGATATAATCCTAGAAAATAATGCAACTACTATAATCATGAAACAAGGTCGAGTCAACTTGAAGATGATATCAAGAAAAGTCTTCATCCTAACAGATATACTATATATTCCAGATCTTAGGAAGAATCTTGTTAGTAAGTCTCAGCTAGTTCATTGGGAATATAAAATTATCTATGATTGTAATATAGTTATAATAACTAAGAATAATGTCTTCATAGAAAAAGGATGTGTAGGTTGAGGATTATTTAAATTAAATATAATAATTTTTTTATTAATAAAGCTGAAAAGTAAATTTATTTTGTGAATAAATCTAAACAAAATCTATGGCATAATAGGTTAGGTCATGTACATTTAAAAAAGTTAAGCATATGATGGAGTTAAAACTAATTTCTAAATCAAACATATATATATATATCTAAGTATAAAATATATACTGAATATAATTAATCAAGAAAATTATTCAAATCAATTAAAAGAAATTCTTTAATCTTGGAGTTGATACATAGTAACGTACGTGACTCCACCAAGACTGCAATTTATGATGGCAATAGATACATAATGACCTTTATAGATGACTTTTTCAAATACTGCTATATTACGTAATTAAATCTAAGGATGAAACCTTCAATAAATTTAAAAATTATAAGAGTGAAGTAAAAAATCAATAAGAGAAGAAGATTAAGATTTTTAGATCTAATAGAGGACGAGAGTATAACTCATATGAATTTTTCTAGTTCTGTTAAGAACATGATATAAGTTATCAAGTAATTGCTCCTTACTCTCTATAGTCTAACAGTGTAGCTAAGCATAAAAATCATACTCTTTTAGATATGGTAAACGTTATGCTTATCAGTTCTGGCTTACCTGGAAACTTATAAGAGAAAGCACTTCTATCTTCTTACTTCATCTAAAATAGAATACTTGTTAAGAATAGTGGTAAGATTCCTTATGAACTTTGAAAAGAAAGGACAACCAATCCAGGCTTTTTAAAAGTGTAGGGGTGCCTAGCCAAGGTTAAAATTCATAAATCCATAAAGAAAAAACTATGACCTAAGACTATATATGTTGTATTTATAGACTACGTCCAAAATAGTAATGTCTATAGATTCTTAGTAATAAAATCAAAGATTAGTGATATAATAGATAATATAATCTTAGAAGCTAGAGATATCTTTTTCTTTGAGAATATATTTCTGTATAAGACTAGAATTTCTAGTAAGGTAAGTTTTAAACCTTTAAAATTTGAATAAATATAATATCAATCTGAACTTGAAATTGAACCTGAATTAAGAAGAAGTAAAAGAAAAAGAGTTGAAAAAGATTTTAAAGAAGACTTTTTCATATTTTTAATAGAGGGTGAACCTTCTATGTATGATGAGTCGATGTCATCATTAGAATCATCATATTAAAAGAAAGCCTAAAGTAGTGAAGTTCAGTCAATCCTAGAAAAAAAATTTAGATTTTAACTGATTTATCTCTATGAAACAAACCTTTAGGAACAAAATAAATTTTTAAAAAAATTAAGGCCAGACAGAATAAAAAAAATATATAAAGATAGGATAGTAGTAAAAGGATTTAGTCAAAAGAAAGAGATAGATCATTTTGACACTTATGCTCTTGTAGTTAGGATAACAATATTAAGAGTTTTAGTAGTTTCAGTCTTAATTCATAAATTAATAATCCATCAAATGGATGTAAAAACTGTATTCTTAAATAAAGAATTGAAAGAAAAAATATATATAAATCAATTTTAAGAATTTGAAATAAAAGGATAAGAATATAATGTATATAAATTAATTAAATTATTTTATGGTTTAGCTCCTAGATAATGGCATATTAAGTTTGTTGAAATTATCTTAAAAAATAACTTTAAAATAAATATATATAATAAATATATATGATAAATATATATAATAAATATATATTATAAAAGATAGGATATAGACTTTATAATATTATATCTATATGTAGATGATATTTTGTTTTTTAGAACATCAATGAAAGTATTTAAGAAACTAAAAATTATCTATCAAATAATTTTGATATGAAAGACTTAGAAGTAGCTGATATAATTTTAGAAATAAAACTTAAAAAAATAGATAGTGGAATAACATTAAGCCTTGCATACAAAAAAATGTTTAAAAATTTAAATATTTTGATCTAAATCTTATCTCTACCTTATATGATCATAGTTCTCACTTAATTAACAATTTAGGAAAACCTGTTAAATAATTAGAATATTTAAAGAAGATAGAATCTTTATTATATATTTTAAATAGAACCTGTTCATACATAGCTTATGCAGCAGGCAAATTGAGTAGGTCACTAGTTATCTTAGTAAAGAATATTGGAAAGCTTTAAAAAAAAATTTCAGATATTTTAAGAAAATCTTAGATTACTTTCTAGCATACTCAGATTATCCAAAAGTACTTAAATATTATAGTGATGTAAATTGGATAATAAATAGCTTAGATGTTAAGTTTATCACTGGATATCTCTTCTTGTTAGGAAGAGCTGCGGTATCTTGGAATTCTTGTAAACAAATAATAATTATTAGAAGTACATTAAAATCTGAGTTGACTGCTCTTAATACTGTATGTACTGAGATACAATGGCTAAAAAATCTAATAAATAATATAAAAAATTTTACACTAAAAATTTTAAAAATTCTATTAAATTATGATTGTAAAGCTCTAATTGATCTGATAAATCAATAGATAACTAATAAAAAGATGAATAATAATATCTTGATCAGGTATAGAATTATAAGAAATAAAATGAAAAATATGATATCACTTCAATTTATAAGATCTAAAAATAACTTAGCTGATTTTTTGACTAAAAGTCTTTGAAAGATTGTAGTATCTGAGACATCGAGGGGGATAAGATTTGAGCCCATATGCTCCATGATTAAGGTTCAAAGAAAAATGACCTCTAAGATGATATATGGGAATATCGATTCGGAATCTATCTCTATCCCATCCCTATGGTATGGTACTCTATTGTGACGATTAGATTAAACATGGATCTTAATAGATCTAAGGCTATGAGTTCAGCGGGTACGATTCTATTGTACATATTCTTGGAAGATTTATCTTAGTGAGAGTAGTCGTAAGCCATGACTATAGGACCCGGGCGAATTTTAGTAACTTTCATGAAAATCAAGATAAGTGCATGGCTTAGATAGCATTATCTTGTATCATGATCAGTTCATTTTATACTGTATATATTTTTATACTAAATATAAGTTCAAATCTAGAAGGTACTTGCACTAAGTACAGTAAAAGTCCAAAATTTTTATTATTTAAATTATTTATTAATTTTAAATATATTATCATGAGTTTTGAAACTTATGAGGAATTGCAGTCATTTAGCTGGTAAATTTCTTAACTCCCTTGTAGACCACGCCCCGCGTGTGGGTGGCCGTTCGACCGGGTGGCCATTCGGCCATCTACATTTCCGCATATGCCCATTATTTCCTTTTTTATTTATTTAATGGTTTTGAGCATTACTTTTTTTTATTTATTTTATTTAATACCTTAACGGCTCTTTGAGGATCTTTTGGGGATTTGTTTTTGGAGATTTTGAGCCTATAAATATATCCTTTTTCTTCGAATCCATCAAAAAAATTTCTTATATTCTCTTTATTCCAAGTTCTCCCTCTCACATTCATTCTCTTTCAAAATTCTTCAATTAATTCCCTCTCTTTCTCAATTTTTATTTTATATTTGATTATTTGGACCGAAGACGGATTTGATCGACATTTGTTCAAGCTCATGTCACTGGTGAAAGTTGGGGTGTTGGCTTCCGTGTCGTATCTTAGAAGAGAGTGAGAGGTTTAGTTATTTTTTGCACGAGAAGGGGATCGAATCTCTTTTAGGGCTGATTTTAATCGACTCTCAAGCCAAAATTCCAAATCTTTATTTTATTTCTTAATTTTTAAAAAATTATTTATCGTATCAAAATATTCTATTTTATGCACCTCACAAAAATTATTTTTGAATTTCTTTTAATATATATATATATATTACAATTAACAATTTGTTTGTTGGAACATTGGCATCGAGAAATCTTATATATATATATATATATATATATATATATATATATATATATATATATATATATATTTTACAGTTAACAATTTGTTTGTTGGAACATTGGCATCCAGAAATCTTGGTCTACAATTTGTTTGTTGGAACATTGGCATCGAGAAATCTTGGTCTTTCAGTGTTGATAGAAAATGGTGCAAAATCTCATCCACTTTGACGAACAGAAGTGCGGAGTCCAAGTACAGAATCTCAAGGTAGGGAAGGTGCCGTGCATATTATCTTTTAGAGACGAAAGGGAAATGCCGCATGCATGCAGCTGATGTGAACACTCATGAGATGTAGCAAGGTTGTCCGAAGCTCACAGCAATTATCCCCAGGTTTTAGAGATCATTAATGACATGGAAACCGTTACAGAAGAAGCAATTGGCAATGTCTGTCATGCCTTGTACGTAGTTGGCGATTGCATGGTATAAAACCTTAGAAAGGCTGTTTTTGGGTTTGTATATGGTTTTCCCAAACTTCTGGTAGTTTTAGATTTATGGGAGGCACCTTCACGTAGTTTGAGATTTAAGGGAGGCACCTTCATGAAGGGTGCCTAGATAGGATATATAATAGGTAATTTCATAATTCCAGGAAAATACCGAGACACCTTCCGCCTATGAAATTTAAAACCTTGGATGATGTATCATGTTGCTGCCAATAATTGCTTGCATAAATAAATAAATTATGCCAAAAAAAAAAAAATTTTTTTGCTTACACGGATAAGCTCATATACAAGGAACATGCATGATGAAAGAGCTGGGAAATGGATCGGATTGGGTCAAGTCCATGATCAAAGTTTTTACTCCAATGAGCCATTCAAATTAGACCAGGCCCGCATATATAATTTATTTTGTAACTTGAAAAACTCTTATCCGAAAAGGATTCATAAGATCTGGATCAAATATAGTCGGCCACAATTTAATTATCATATAATGAACTATAATTAATTATAGAAAATAAACAAATTGCCCTATGAAATTGTGATATTAAAATAATTTTAAATTTATTTTTATGTTGAATATATTGCTTTCAAATGAGTTCGAGTTCCAACGATATATCGAGTTCGGCTTGGATCGGGTTATAGCGTAGAAATTCAAAATTGACTAAAAAATCAGATAAATTTGTTCGGATCGAATCATATAAAAATTTAATAAATTCGAATTTAACTCAGGAAATAGAGCGGTTCTAATTTTAGAACTCGATCTAGCTCTATGGATCCTTTAAAATGGATAAGATCGTGTAAGTAGGTCGGACCGGAACGGGTCATGGATTAACCCAACTTATTCGTAACTTCGGGTATATTATAGGATTAATTGAATTGAGAGGAAAAATTATATATCTCATACATTATAAGTGTAAAAATAAATAAAACAAGTGACTAGAGTCCGGGATATTTTACACCACGTACGTCTGTCCTGGAGGAGTAAGCAGTCCCCATGGCATATAGGTTGACCAAGGAAAATGGTGGAATCACCTGCAAAAGCTTTCCCAACTAACCATCCTGCTATTTTGTTGCCCTCTCTTTTTGCATGTGTGGTTGCAAAGCACACGAAATATCTAGTAGGGATTTTAGAAAAAAAATTATAAAAATATTTGGGATGAGAGTATTTTGATAATAATAAATATTTTTATCTTTATATAATTGACATAAAGCAAGGAAAGCTAAGGCATGCATACATGGGTTTGCAAAGTTGAAAGAAGAGGGATTCGGAAACGATATTTTTTTTTTTTTTTTTTTTTGTTGACACGAGCAATGATCGTACTATTATATTGTGAATGTAATTTCAAATACCAAGAAATAAAAAATTTATAGAATTTGCCAGATAACTTTATCTTGATATCAAGTTGAGTGCTCGGTAATAAAAGATATAATTTAATTAATCATACTATTTACCTTTCAAAAAAAGAATGAACGATCATCATATCATATCGATGGTAAAAAAAATTAAGATGTCATGAAGTGGTGAACAGATTTTAACTATTTCATTTTATACCAAATCTACTCACTAACGATAATAGAATTATCCTCCATAAAGATATGCTTTGCTTGAAATTTTTATATGGCACGGATGATATCCGTTCAAGCGGTCTTGATCTTAAGCTTTCTGGAAATAAAAGATCAAGAAAGAGTGAGGGATGTTTTGGAAGAAGAATATTTTCACACCATTATTTTTTTATTTATATAATTTTAAATTAAAAATTAGAAAATAATAATAATATAATAACCCAAAACCAGCAAGGGCTGGCCCTCCTTTCCCCAACCAACAAGGACACTCACCCTCCTTCCCCCTCGCAACCCCTTCCCCCCACCACAACCTCCAATCTCTCCCCTCCGATCTCTTTTAATCCGTCCTCTCTATCCATCGTTCCTTCGTTGCCAAGCTACCTCCTTTTCTTTCCCCCCTGTTCCCAACCTCCAATCCGATCTCCTCGAATCGATCGAGCCGCCGCGCAGTTTCGACTCGTCCCCTTCCTCTCTCTCTCTCTCGCATGGCGGACGACGACGATTTCCAGTCATCGAGCGATCTGGAGGGAGCAGACTGCTACTTCAGCGATCAGGATGATGTCCTCGAGGAGACCGTCCTTCAGGGTCTTGAGGACGGCCGCGAGGAGGACTGCCACTGGTCCGTCTCATCGGTGAGGCCTCTCTTCCCGGTCTCCGGCATCTCTTTAATCCCTTCCATGGCCCCTAGGGTTTTCTTTTATCTGGATTCTTAAGTGTGATTTCAGGGTAGCGATTTCTTGATCCCTCTGTTTGGATTGCTTTTTCCCCAAATTTTGATATGTCTGGCTTGTCAAGATTGGATCTTTTAATGAATTTCGGAGATCGTCTTCTCAAATAACTCTTTTTTCTAAATTTTAACGGGAATAAAGGCGGATTTGAAAGAAAATATATATCCCCGCAGTTGAATTTTGCGTGCAATTTCTCCATCTTTCTCTTTCGTAACATGGAAAAGTTGCCCGTTTTGATATACTAATTTTCCTTTTGTCGTCCGCTGGTTTATTGCAGGTTATTACAAAGGAGTCCCTTTTGGCAGCGCAGGTAATGTACTTTTCCCGGATAAGTTGATGATTTTGTTTCGCTATGCATGTAGCTTAGTATTTGATTCATTGTTTTCAATGGTTTCTTGATTATTGCAGAAGGAGGATTTGAGAAAGGTGATGGATTTGTTAGCTCTAAGGGAGCAGCATGCCAGGACCTTGCTAATCCATTACCGCTGGGATGTGGAGAGGATCTTTGAGTTGCTTGATCAGAAAGGGAAAGAGCGATTATTCTCCGAGGCAGGAGTGACCATCATTCAGCATAAAGGCCTTGACTTGTCTTCATCAGACCATGTGGAGTGTAATGTCTGTTTTGAATATGTTTCTCGCAGCACAGTCACAGAGATGGATTGTGGGCACTACTATTGTAATGATTGTAAGTCTTCTCTCCTTCATGTCAAACATTTGCAACTGTCACCGAGTTTATGTTGTTTTTTTTTTTTTTTTGAAAAAAATAGATGAGTTGAAAGCAACTTTTAAACATGCTCCGATTAATAGTAATTTCACTTCTGTATGGATCTTCTTTGTTGAGCTATATGTTGAACAGTACGAGAGAAAAATTTTCATGTTAAACATGCCTCTACATTGGCTCTTACTCATCATTGGCTCAGCCTTGAAGTCTAAATCTGTTGCTAAGGAGCAGGCAAAACTCATCAACACTTCATGATCTTTTATGGAAAATATGGTGAATTTGCTCATATGATGAGACAATTTCAAGTTCTTAAATCTATTGCTATTTAGCTCCTTTGTTTTTGTTGTTATCTCTGCTTCATCCAGCATTCCAATTTATTGTAGTTCGTCAATCTGCTAAATGATAACCAGTTTTTTCTTTTCATGTATTTATTTTTCTCATAGGGAAGTTTGTTTAATCTTGATGTATGTAAGTTGATTTTGCTTCTCCCTCAGATCCCTGTGCCATTTTCTTCTTCATTTTTTGACTGATGAACCATTGATTTGGTTCTATTTTTATTTCTGTAGGTTGGACGGAACATTTCATTGTCAAGATAAATGAAGGGCAAAGTCGGCGCATAAGGTGTATTGCTCCTAAGTGTAATGCTGTTTGTGATGAGGCAGTTGTTAGGAATTTAGTCAGTGCAAGGCATCCGGATATTGCAGACCGTTTTGACCGATTTCTGCTTGAATCTTATATTGAGGACAATAATAAGGTTAAATGGTGCCCCAGTGCACCACATTGTGGGAATGCTATACGTGTTGAGGGTGATATTTATTGTGAGGTGGAGTGTGCATGTGGAATGCAATTTTGTTTCAGTTGCTTATCACAAGCACATTCTCCTTGTTCATGCCTGATGTGGGAGCTATGGACCAAGAAATGCCAGGATGAATCAGAGACCGTGAATTGGATCACAGTTAACACAAAACCCTGCCCAAAGTGTCACAAACCTGTTGAAAAGAATGGTGGCTGCAACTTAGTTGCATGCATTTGCGGACAAGCATTTTGGTAAGTGTTCTAGTCATGTTTTGTTCTTGTTTTTTTTTCTTCTGACTGTTCATTTGTTAGAGTGACATTTATTCAAACATGACATGCTACCTTTGAACTTCATTAAAATTTCCTTTTTCCTTTTTGATCTAATGTTTCGTAATTACTAAAGCTAGGTCTTTTTATTCAAGTATGTTTAAGGCTTCCAAACTAGGCAAAATATTCGGGAATAGCTTTAGAGTGGGCTAGCCCAAATCCCATAGAGAGGTAAAAAAAGGGACCTAGGTTGACTCGAATTCCATAGAGAAGGAAAGAAAGACCTGGGCTGGCTCGAATTCCATAGAGAGGAAAAAAAGACCTTAGCTAAGGAATCTTGGTTACATTTTTTTTGCTACGGAATCTTGGTTACATTTTAAATCAGGTGGCTAGCTATCCAGGTTGATTTAATCAGCATTAGGTATCTGAACAACGAGAGTTGAGTTTGCTTTGAAGCTAAAAGTAGTTATATATTTGTGGTGGTTGCAATAGTGATGCACAAATAAGCAAGTGGGAAAAAAAACAATTTAGAGAAAATTAAATGATCGTTAAAATCTGATTCTTGCATGGCAATGTGAACAACAATTCATCTCAAATTTTCACCTATCTGCAACAGTGCGACAAAGCTTTTATAGAAGATCAACAGGTAATATAATAAATAGGCTATATTGACATGGTTGTTTGAGAAGTATCCCACATGATATGTATGTTACTGGGTTGATATTGTAAATTCTGGATGATGCTGTGGGGAATTAAACTTCCCATACTCAAGATGTTGTGGCATAAACACCAAGATATCAGTTATAGTCTTTATTTGAAACACTAGGTTTATGCCAGAACTTGCTGCATAATGGATTAGGTCAATAAAGCAAAGGTTAGAAATCAAAAGTTGTCATGCTTTATAAGCGTGGAAGTAACTCATCTTTTCTAGCGGATATGTAAGCAGATCATTGAGTGGGACTACTGTTATGAGAAAAATGAAGAAGAGGACCTCCATGGGAAAGATCAAATAGTCACATGAATTAAATGTAGTGGTCATCCAGAATACCGCCTATTTACCTGACAAATATCATCTAGTTAGTGCCAAAAGGATGTCCGGTGAAGAAAGAGCTTTCAGTTCCATGTTGACTTCCATAGACCAGCAAAGTATTCCTTGATCAACTGCATTTATAGTCTGAACTCAAAAACTATGTATTATTTTAATTTATGCAACCTTTCTTGATTTTAGATAATACAACTAAGGCACCTTGGGCCATGGTCATAATAGTGCTGAAATTTCATAATAACGATTAATTCAAAGATGAAGTACAGTTTTATGTTGTCCTGGTGAAGTGTACACATTTTCTTTTCTTTTGTGGTTGTAGAGGGGGGGGGGGCGGGTCTGCAATGTTTGTTTTCTTGTAGAGTAATATATGAGGCTCAAGCATTATGTATGCCACTAATATCAAATTGGAAAAGTTGTGTTGCATTTTACAAAGCTAAGGTGGGAGTCAGGTCTAATATAACAAAATGTAAGCTATTAGAACCAAAAATGTATGCTATTTCATTTCCTTCGCTTCATCCACTGTAAAAGAATATTGGTTCATAACTCATTTTAGGCATAGCAAATTAGAATACTATTAAACTCAAGCAGTTTTGTGAAGCAAATGCAACTTGTGTTCCAAAAGGGTCCTAAAAGAATGAAAAGATCTGCATCATTTTGTTCTGTTACAAACACTATTTGAGTTGCCGAAATATTGATAGTTTGGTACGAATTACCAGTTGGCGAATTAGTGGGTTTTATGATATGATGGGAATTTTGGATCGATTGTCATTCTTTTAGGAGGTACTCTTAGAATGAAATTGAAATCTTGGCATATTGGTTCATTACTAGCATGAAAGAAGTGTTGGGGTTTAGTGTTAAGCAATGGCAAGTTAGTTTGCTTACTCTTTTTAACTTGCATCACCTACCTATCTTGAGTTATCATACCCTGCTTGGTTTTCATTTGTCCTGTTTGGATACATAGGGGAGGAAAGAAAAGAAGGGATAAAAGAGAAGAGAAAAGAAAGAGAACTTTGGACACTAAAGAAAGGAAGATAAGTAAAAGAGAATTTCTCCTCTTCAAATCTCGTTGTTGTTGGAGTGAAACAAAAGGTGGGTTAGGAGAGGAACCTCATCTCTTTGTTTCTCTTCTCTTCTCTTCTGTCCTTGTTATCCATCCAAACAAGAGAATGTAACATCTCGTCTTCTCACCTTATTTAACTATCCAAACGGAGAATATAAAACTGAATGAGCTTCTCTTCTCTTCCTCTTTTGTCTCTTAATCCAAAATTGTGTCAGAGAGGGTTGCAGTGGGTAGAAAAACAAATAGGAACAAGGAAGAAAAGAGACAAATGGAGAAAGGAAGCAGCCTCATTTCCTAGGGGGCTTTTGCAGCATTTGGGAGCTTGTTCAAGAAAAAAAAAATCTCATTCCATCCTAGGGCTGGTCTTGAATGCTGTTTTTCCCAAATTTAGAGAGCTAAGAGACTTGTATGCATTCTCATATTCATACTTGTTGTCCTCTTTTAACTCGTCAATCTTCTCTTGTGATGAATGAAACTACCCTTGCATTGTCCTCCCATGGATGTGTTTCACTGGATCGCATGAATCCTTATCTTGATTTGCAATTTGTTTGTTCTCATGATTTCTTTTATCATTGTTCTTATATTGCCCATTGTAAGAGCCAAAAAGTTGCAGGTTTGTGTGGAACAACATGTTTGTCCACCAAATTTTTGTAGAAAGACCCTCGAACGAAGTCGTGGGTGTCAAATTTTGCATTTATGTTTTGTGACCAAGAATGCTAGGCTATCTATTTGATAATTAAGTGGGATCCATCCTCATAACAAGAAGGTGGTTGATTGCTGGTCGATTGTTACTTTGGTTAAAAATAGGAGAATAAGAGCTCTCATCTCCCTCTATAGGCAGCAAAATACTTCAGGCCAATTATGGGCCAATCTTGATCAGATCCAAGATTGACTTGGAACAAGAATATGCTTGTCTACTGCTCCTTGGACATCAACTTTCTTGATTATGAATTTTCTTCATTTGTTTGCCATGCTTATCTATTTTATTGTATATAAAACAAACTCCTTTCATACTTTTTTCTCTTGGTGCCTCCATCCATCGGACTCCCACCTTATTAATTTTAATAATAAAAAGATGGAAATTTTGTTGGGCCTATATTTTTAGAGAGGGGAGTGAGTTACATAGTTTCTAAGTCATTTCTCTTCCACAGGTGTTGTATGTAGACCTGCTTTTTGGGCAGGCCGGCTCAACTTAGGGGACAACGGTAATTTTTTAGGCTCAAGCCTGACTTGGCTTGGTCTTCAGGCCTCATCAGGCGTGAGCCTGCTCTATACTAGGCTTTCAGGCTGGGCCATAGGCCAATTTTTTTTTTTTTTTGGCTTCAACCATTGTTGGAAGCCGAGAGGAGAGGAGGCTGTGGGGTAGCGGGCAAGGCCTTGCATTGGGAAGGAGGCGACGGGCAAGAAGGCCAGAAGATGGGGACTTGAAGAGGAAGCAGTGAGGTAGGGAGGATGCGAGGACCGGAAATGCAAGGGTTGAGGAGGCGGGGATGTTAGGAAGGAGGCAAGATGGGGAAGCAACACAACTCGAGACCATCGGAGGACTAGACAATGCAAGGAGGCAGCAAGGAGGACGGGATTATATGAGGGCCGAAGAGGAGTGGGGATGTCGAGGAGGCAAGAAGAGCATGCTAGGCATACTGAAGATGAAGAAGAGGGATTTGGCATGCTGGATTAGGGTTGATATATAGGTTTGGGTTGGATCGATGTAAACCTGAACTCAGCCCGTTTTTAAAACCAGGTTTGATTTTCAAGCTGGCCCAACCCACTAGGCTGAAAATTATGGCCCAAGCCTATTTTAAACGAGCTGTGCTTGGGTGGGTCGGGTGGGCTTCCTACAAAATGAGCAGCTCTAGTTGTATGTGACATACTATAATTTTTGTTAGCTTATTAAGATTGATGGTGGAAGAAGGATATTAGAATCTGAATCCTGGTTGTAAGTTTTATCTAAAAGATTATTGGCTATTCACCTAGATTAGTTTAAAAGCATTTATTTCTTTGAGAGAAGCAGGTGAGGTTTGATTTGGCCTTGATCACAAGATTATGTTTGAGTCCTTGAGTAGGTTGAGAAGTTCATTTAGGTTTTGAGCCATGACTACTTTCTGTGACAATTTGAGTCAGGCTAAGATAGGCTTGAAGGAGGCAATTTTTGGGATTGAGGCTAACAATGAGTCTTAACCTTTGGCTAGCTTGAAAAAAAACCCTATTTGGGCTGGGATTGGACTACACTTCCTCGAGGCAAGGTCATGGCTCACTCTTGGAATGTGGCCAGTTAACAAGCTCATCTTTTATCTATATTAGATATTGACAAAATCCTGTCCCATCACTCATCATTCATGGAGAACAGATACCAAACTCCAACCCCATTTCTATTCCTTGTTTTAGCATACCATCTTTGAGATATGCTGTAAATTTAGCAAATATTGAGTAATATTCTTTGTATCTTATGCCAAACTTCACTTATTTTTGCCCAAGTGTAGAAGAAGCAGCATGGATAAAATACAAATTTTAGTAAGCAAAAATGAAAATTGGGATGTGGGAGTTTCCTTTCGATACTTAACCATGGTGTTCTATGCTAATAGCATATAGAAGACTATTTATAATTTAATGTGAGTCCAATGCATCCTTGCATTGTGCATTTTTGTGGGTATGGTCGCTCATAGACCATCACCATTCAACCATGGGCTTACAAGCTACCGAAGTTACAGGTTATCATCACAACTCACCTAAATTAAATGACTCCATTTAAAAAGAACTGCAAATATGAATTATATTGTTGATTGCAAATATTTTGTACCCTTTTGGTGCTACGATATTACAACATAGGGGTGCAATTGGGTCAAGCTTGAAAAATCCCAACCTGTTCTCTATCTCAACGGAGTTAGGGTTGAGTTAGATCCAATATGAGCCCAACCATAACCCTAAACCCTAAACTCTAAGCCAATCACAACCCAACCCAAGCCCAACCAAACCTTATGAATAAGTAACAATTCCTGTTCATATGTGCTCCAAATTATTTATATATTTCATGTTGCTATATGTTGACTCATGTTAAATTATAAAATTGTAAGTGTACAATTAAAAATTGATGGATGGTTGAGGCCTCAACCTAATAAATGTTAATTTAACAAAATGTTCCAAACTTTCCCAATATTTAATTTCCTGTTCAACCTAACCTAACCTGATCAATGTGACTCAATGCATCCCAGCCTGATAGTAACTTGACCAATCCTGAATCTATCTTATGATGGGGTTGGGTTTGAATGGGTTGGAGAAATCCCAACCCAAGGGCAGGTAGGGTCAGGATAAGCTTAGGAGAGAGGTTGGGTTGGGGTTAGCCCTTAACCCAGCCCTACACATGAGTTGCGGCGCTATTACAATGTGCACCAACTGGGCGCCACTTTGCTGGCTGAGAACTGAAATGGATATACTTATTGGCCTCTCCCTGATAGAATGGTAATAACTTGTTGGTCTTGATTTTTAGTTGGTTGTATAGTTAAATTTAGACAAACACCATTTGCTCCATCATCTTACTTGTATTGTTCATCTTGGTTTTTATTTAATCACCATAATGTGGGATCCATCCAGGTCTTTAAATTTGTTTGATCATCTTGACTCTTTTTTTTTTTTCACAGTCTACCATATGTAAAAAATGTTTAGACTGCAAATATATATAAATATAGACGCAAAAATTTATAAATACATATTGTCTGTACCTACTAGAATTGTATGTACTCAATTCCTCAGAATGCTTTGTAAATTGGGATGGTCCTTTAGACATTAGGATTGTGATTGAGAATTATTTTGTCATTATCCATGGGGTTCCACGAAGCTGAGGATCCGGTATAATGACCTTATGTTGCGAGAGAATATAGTGGATGCTATATTAATCCCATTATGTGATACTGTGTAAACATAATGATAGTTGAGGAAGATGAGCTTAATTATCACTAATGGCAACAGGAAGTATATATGCTATTAAACCTTGATGGTTGAGCGATGCTGAAAAATAACTTGGAGCTGCATTTTCTATCATGAGCAGACTGTATGTTTTGCTAATAAGTGGAGCTTCTTTAAAGGTCTTACAAACCGGAAAAGCAAAAATTCAAATTTCTGAGATATATCCTGGAGTCATGCAAAGCATCTGTTACAGGAATTACATATTAAATAATTTTGTGAATAATGCTCCCCGCACAGTCATATTTTTATACATTTTGCATGTTTTAGGAACTTTAAAAGATATCCTGCAACCAAATACAGTCCTGTTTTATACATTTAATGTCTCTATACAGTTGGCTATGTGGTGGTGCTACTGGAAGAGATCATACATGGTCAAGTATCAGTGGCCACAGTTGTGGACGATTCAAAGAAGACCAGGAGAAAAGGACAGAACGTGCAAGGCGTGACCTTTACCGATACATGCACTATCATAACCGATACAAAGCTCACACAGATTCTCTGAAGCAAGAAAGCAATCTCAAGGAAACTATTCAGGGAAAAATATCTATCTCAGAAAATAAGGAATCCAAGATCAAGGATTATGCTTGGGTGACTAATGGATTGAACAGGCTTTTTAGATCAAGGCGTGTTCTTTCATATTCATACCCTTTTGCTTTTTACATGTTTGGAGATGAGCTCTTCAAGGATGAAATGACAACAGAGGAGAGGGAATTGAAGCAAAACCTATTTGAGGACCAGCAACAACAACTGGAATCAAATGTAGAGAAGCTTTCTATGTTTTTAGAGAAGGATTTTCAGGACTTTTCAGATGATGAGGTCATGGATACAATGAGTCATGTCATCAATCTGTCCAATGTCGTGGACAGGCTTTGCAAGCAGATGTAAGTGTGCACTTTACAAAGTTTTATATACATACATACATAATGACAATATCATCCTTTGCAGGTATCAATGTATCGAGAATGACTTACTGTATCCCCTCCAACGTGCGACTCATAATATTGCTCCATATAAATCCAAGGGCCTTGAAAGGGCTTCAGAACTATCTATTTGTTGGGATTCTGATCAAAGTTTGAGCGTGAAAACCAATCCTGAAGGCAGTTATACACAACGGAATTCAACTGCAAATGGAAGCGGTACATATATTGGCCTCTGCAGTTCAGATTCTATTTTTATGGAAGTCACTAATAAATAATCAACACTCGTAGTATTTGGTGCTATAGGCTGTTCTGCTGTTTCACTTTGTTTTTGCTCAATTTCAATATTCTTTCTGCACTATTGGTTAGCTGGAAAGCTACATTATTAGAAGGAGCCTTGGAAAGCATATGACCTTAGAAGCCACTAAAACTAACAGACTTTAATCTTCCAATACAGGAGCAACGTTGCCAGGTAGACATTCTGTCATTTTGCATGGATCGAGCTCTGATGAGAGTGGATGTTCTTCCCGTAAGCGTGCGAGGACAGATTCTCTCGGTGGTGCTGCTCGTTTTGATCTGAACATGCCAGCCGAGGTGGTTGATAAGAACTGAAACCTATCCTCCAGGTTGCATCATTTTACAAATGTACAGCTTTAAATTGGAAAGTCATGACCCGGATAGAAGGTTTCCTGCTATATGGGCTGGTCTTTTGGCTCTTTTGGCATTTTGAAGCTCGGTATCAAAACACCGGGAAATAGAAAAAGAACACCATGTGTTTATGACAAACTTCCAGTCCCTGTAGAGCCCATTCATGCCCTGTCAACCGATGGGGGGATATTTCTGGAGTTGAGGACGTTTTCCTATAGCAAGGGTTCCCTCACCCCGATGCATTATTGGCTTTGAGTATTTTACCAACGGTGGGTTGCGTCATTTGGAAGTTTGGAGCTAAGCTTGTGATATTTATGATAATTATTAAGTTAATGACCGGTTTTCATTCCTTTTAAGGTTTTGTCAAATATGCAATCCATCGTCCCTGTCGATAACATGCAATCCATCGCACCTACTGATTTGCCAAACGAGCTGTTTGGTTTATCGGGGCGCTCCGGAAATTGAATGTCTGCCGTTTTAATTTAACCTCGTCAACTAGTTGCCAACGCCCGTATAATTTGACCTGTTCTGCTCCGAGGCCTTTTCTTGGATGCCCGATCATCAAAATCTTGAGATCTGTATTGATTAAGGTCTCCAGAGGCAGGGGAAGTGTGGGAAAGAAATATCGGGGGCTGTCCCGCGATCAAAGGTTTTTGGAAGGAGCAAGTCTTTGTGCATGGGTTAGTCTTTGTGCGCCGCATGCGGAGCTGGAAATTCAGTATGATCTGTATCTATCTTATTTTTATTGATTCATATGTATTCTAATTGGATTGACGGGATGGAACTTATAATAGGTTAAAAATTAAACGTGGCGTTCATTAATTATCGTTTATTTTTTTTAAATTTTTTTGTGCAGAGTAAACTATTTTTTTTAATCTATTTTTTCTTGATATTTTGTTTGGATTTTGATGAATCTAAAATATTGTTCTCGGTACCCGTAGCTAAATATTTTGATACGAAACATGCTCCAGTTTTGGTCCAAGAAAACGGTCAAAGATTGAAGGAAGAATCTTTCATTCTGAAATGTGCTTCGAGAGTTTTGTCGTAAAAATCAACTTTCGAATATTAATATAAGTTTCTTTTTCGTTTTGAAAAAGTATTATGTTTTGGTTCGAGGTTGGAATAAGTCATCAAGACTTTTTCTATAATTTCAAGATAAAATGTCATCTCCAATAGAAAGTAAACCAAGCCTTTATAGAATCTTGTTAAGTTTTCTTTTTATAGTTGCTTTATTATATCAACTGTTTTGGTAGTTAGAGAAGGTTGATAATATAGGAAACCATATAATACTCCTTTAGCATTCATAAAATTTTATGACACTCTAAAGTCATAACTCAGTCCACGGATGATAGGTATTCCTGATAGGAGGGGATAATAAATATAATTTTATATTTTTTGCTTTATAACTAGGATGTTGTACTTTTTGAACTGGGATGTTGTAATACTGTCTCAGCATATTATTGTCATTCTTTAATATCCGTAGCATGTTATGTCATTATAGGAGTCATAACTCAGTCCGTAGCATGTTATGACATTATAGGAGTCATAACTCAGTCCACAAGTGATAGATTCTCTTGGTAGTAGATGTTAATATATTTAGTTTGATGTTTTATGATCGGGTATCATAATCTTTTAAGTATGGTATCGTAATTTCAAAACTAGGATGTCATTCTTTGAAAACTTTTTTTTTAGAAATATTTTTTTCTCATAATCTTTTTATCACAATCTAACAATCTTATTCAAGCTAATGCACGATTGAAATGTTCTATAACGAAAGACAAAAGCCTTCATTTTCTGTTGTATCGAGTTATTCATGTTTCGAAGTTTTTGATACTGAAGTTTTCTCAGAAGTATTTTATTATAATATGAGGGTCATATACCAGCAATGCATATCGAAACACTTCTGTTACGGAGAATTAAAATATCCAGTTTATGATTTTATGCAGGGATGTCATAGTTGTTTAACTAGGATGTCGTAGTTTTTGAACTAGAGTGTCGAAATACTATTTCAGCATATATTTGTGATTCTTTTGTATCCGTAGCATGTTATGACATCATAGGAGTTATAACTCATTCCACAAATACTAGGTTCTCCTGATAGTAGGGGTTAATATATTTAGTTTCATGTTTTATCACTAGATGTCATAGTTTTTTAACTAGGATATCGTAACTTCTAAATTAAGATGCCATTCCTTGAAAACTCTTTTTTTAGAAATATTTTTTCCTCCTGTTCTTTTTATCACAATCTAACAATCTTATTCAGGCTAATGCATGGTTGAAATGTCCTATGATGAAAGACAAAAGTCTTTATTTTCTATTTTGTATCGAGTTATTCATATTTCAAAGTTTTTGATACCGAGATTTTCTCAGAAGTATTTTAATATAATATGAATGTCATATATCAGCAATGCATACTGAAATACTTCTGTTACGGAGGATTAAAACATCCAGTTTATGATTTTATGCAGAGATGTCATAGTTTTTTAACTAGGATGTCGTAGTTTTTGAACTGGAGTGTCGTAATACTGTTTCAGCATATATTTGTGATCCTTTTGCATTCATAGCATGTTATGACATCCTAGAAGTCATAACCCAGTCCACAAGTGCTAAGTTCTCCTGGTAGTAGGGGTTAATATATTTAGTTTCATGTTTTATGGTTATGTGTCATAATCTTTTAACTAGTATATCGTAACTTCTGAACTATGGTGCCGATCTTTGAAAACTATTTTTTTAGAAATATTTTTTTTTAATCTTTTTATCATAATCTAATAATTTTATTCAAGCCAATGCATGGTTGAAATATCCTATGACGAAGGATAAAAGCTTTTATTTTCTATTTTGTACCGAGTTGTTCATGTTTCGAATTTTTTGATACTGAAGTTTTCTCATAAACATTTTATTACAATGTGGGTGTCATATATTAGCAATGCATATTGAAATACTTATGTTACGGAGAATTAAAACATCCGGTTTATGATTTTATGCAGGGATGTCGTAGTTTTTTAACTAGAATGTCGTAGTTTTTGAATAAAAATGTTATAATATTGTTTCAGCATATATTTATGATTCTTTTGCATCCATAGCATGTTATGATATCCTAGGAGTCATAACTCCGTCTACAAGTGATAGGTTCTCCTGATAGTAGGGGTTAATATATTTAGTTTCATGTTTTATGGTCGAGTGTTTTAATCTTTTAACTAGGATATCGTAACTTCTGAACTAGGGTGTCATAAGTTTAAATATCTTTTTTTTAGAAATATTTGATTCTATATTTGTATTATCATACTGCAATGTCATATTCTATCCAATGCATAATACTATTTATTATGCTGTAAATAAAATGTCATCTAAAATTATGTATATCAATGTTTATGATTTTTTTATAAATATTTCTACATATGGCATTGAAATTAGAAATCTAGAAAAAAATCAAAGATAATCATTTGGATGATGTTGCAGGTGTTGTTTACATGAATGCACCTTCTCCTGTCACCCCGATTGTAGAGAACGAGTCTGTTGATCCTGAAATTGGAATGGAGTTCGATTCTGCAAATGATATAAATAATTTCTACAATGGATATACAAGGAGAGTAGGTTTTGGAATCATAATAGTGTGTAGTAGGTCAAACAACAACAAAGAAATATGCTTCAAGCACCTAGTATGTTGGAGGTAAGGAAAATCTAGAAAAACCAATAACTTCATGAACATTATAAGTTCTGAACTCCATTCCAATTTCTGAATTAGGGTGTCATAAGTTTAAATATCTTTTATTTAAAAATATTTGATTCTATGCCCGTATTATCACACTGTCTTGTCATATTTAATCTAATGCATAACACTATTTATTATGTTGTAGATAAAATGTCATCTAAAATTATGTATATCAATGTTTATAAATTTTTTTTGCAGATATTTCTACATATGGTGCTGAAATTAGAAATCTGAAAAAAATCGAAAACAATCATTTGGATGAGGTTGCAGGTGTTGTTCACAAGAATGCACCTTCTCTTATCACCCCGATTATAGAGAACGAGTTTGTTGATCCTGAAATTGGAATGGAGTTCAATTCTATAAATGATATGAATAATTTCTATAATGAATATGCAAGGAGAGTAGGTTTTGAAATTATAACAGTGTGTAGTATGTCTAACAACAACAAAGAAATATGCTTCAAGCACATAACATGTTGGAGGCAAAAAAGATCTAGAAAAATTGATAACTCTATGAGTCCTAAGGATACTGGCAAAATTGATTATAAGGCTTCGATAAAAGCAAGACTAAATTCTAAAAATGGTAAGTGGATATTGGATGATGTTTTAATAGAACATAACCATGAGCTGTCCATATCATCAGCTATCTATGGTCCCATAGGAGGATCAGCATACTAGAAAAGGCAAAGATCAGCAATTTACATGCTATGAATATTTTCACAACTCAAATATACTCTACCATGGCTAGAAAGGGGTAGAAGATAATTAGATTTCACAAAAAATGATGCTCATAATTTTATTTGTTAGGAACATCAGAGTTAGCTGAAAGAAGGAGATGCACAATCAATAGTAATCCATTTCACACAAATACAAGTAAAAAATCCAAATTTTTTTATACTTTGGACCTGAATGATAATAGATAGCTTAGGTCCGTCTTCTAAATCCATCGTATGTCAAGATTGGCAAGCATTTCTTTAGTGATGTACTGACATTTGACTCAACTTATTTGACAAATACATATCAAATATCTTTTTGTCTATTTATCGGAGTAACCATCATGGATAGTCCGCATTGCTTGGTTGCGCATTGTTATCAGATGAGAGGATTAAGACATTTAAATGGGTATTCCAATCATGGCTAGATGCAAATGATGGTCAACCACCTAATACCATCATAACTGACTAAGATAAGGTAATCGAGGCTGCTGTTAGGGATGTTTTTCTCAATGCACGATATATATTTTGTTTTTGACATATATTGAAGAAGATTCCTGAAAAGATTGGCCATATTTGCACTGCAAATCTTAAATTTATGGTTGAATTTAAAGAGGTGATATATGGTTTAGTTATCATAGTATCGAGGAAAGGTGGGCACATTTAATGAAAAAATATGAAGAATGCAAGGCTGTATATTGGTTAAATGATATTTATAAATGTCAGGATAATTAGGTTCTAATTTATCTTAAGGATAATTCTTTGCAGGTTTGTAAGTCATTATGATTGATTAATATTCATGTTTATAAATTTCCAACAAACTTTGTATCTTTAATGCTTCTATTTTTTGAATATTTATGAACATGGATGCCAACTTCATAAAGGAGCAAGAGCATCAATCACTTCTTTGATAGGTTTATAAACTCAAAGACTACACTCAAAGAATTCATCGACAAGTACAAAGATGCCTTGGAGAAAAGATATGAAATAGAAAATGAGGAAGACAATAAAACATTATAAACAAATACTTTCCTAAAAACATCCTCTCCTTTTGAGAGACAAGCAGTAGGAAAATATACAAGGCGCATATTCAAAAAATTTCAGAATGAGGTCTTTGAAATGGTTACATCAAATACAAAATTAGTTAAGGAAGTGGACAACTATGATATATATTCTATTAAATCATTTGAAAGAATTGAAGTTGATGGAATGAAGAAGGAGATTATAAAAAATTATAGTTTTATATGACAAAACTTTGAAGGATGTTCAATGCTAGTGTAGATCCTTTTATTACAAGGATTACCTATGTAGGAATGCCTTATTGATTTTTTATCAAAGCGATGTATTTCGTATCCCAGATAATTACTTCTTGAATAGATGGTACAAGGACATGAAATACCAACTCGACTGTAGGCTCAGGAGGCAACCCAAGAGGAGGGGTGAATTGGATTTTATAAAACTTTTGAACTACTTTTAAAAATTATGAACTAAAGCAAGTATGTGCTAATACAATTCAAATACTTGTGTATTTCAAATAAATGCAGCCGAAATAAAGAAATAAAAATACAAGAAGAACAATCACACAAATACAAAGGTTTATAGTGGTTCGGTGCCAACCAAGCACCTACATCCACTCCCCAAGCCATCCTTGGGAATTTCACTAAGTTTGGTTTGATAACTTAGGCTCACCAACAATCTTTACAACTTGTTTTGGCTTCGGGCTCACAAGTCAAATCCTAGTTGGTTTCAAGGCTCACCAACAACCACCCTTGGTTTTACGGGTTAACCAAGAACCTAACTAACTTGTTTTGGCTTCGGGCTCACAAGTAAAATCCTAGTTGGTTTCAAGGCTCACCAAAATTCACTTTGGTTTTCAAGGCTTACCAAAAACCTCTTTGGTTTTTCAAGGCTCACCAAAAACCTCAAGTAAAACAATATAAGAGCAAGTATAAATGAATACAATAAAAGCTTTCTAAAATAAAACAATAAAGCCCTTGAATGTTGATGAAGATTTTGTCTTTAAGTTAATGAAGCCTTTGATTGATGCTTATAGATGTAGACTTTGAATGCTCTATTTGAAACTTGGAAGCTTGAAGGCTTTGAATCACTCAACTCTTGAATCCTTTAAGAATATTCAAGAAACTCACCAAAAGATTGCTTCCCCATTTGATTTTTGATGTTTATATAGCTCTCCAAACCATAGATGACTATTTGTGACCGTTGGGGATGAAAAACTAACCGTTTGAAGTAAGTTGGAATCAATTCTACACTTCAAAAAAACTAGCCGTTACAGTAAGTGTCGACACTTGACCTCCAGGTGTCGACACTTGGGTCGACACTTGGTTTTCAGGTGTCAGCACTTGAATTTCAGGTGTCAGCACTTGGATTTCAAGTGTCAGCACTTATATTTTCAGGTGTTAGCACTTGGATTTTCAGGTATCAACACTTAAATTTTCAAGTGTCAACACTTGGCATGCCAGTACTGAAACTTGCTGAAACTTGACAAAAATCAAACTTTGAGCACTTCAAGTTCTTCCATATTAATTCCAAAGTCCATATACTTGATTTTTCATTAATTTAAGGACTTTTTCAACTAAAATACAAGATTTTCTTCATTCAACATTGATAAGTACTAGCATCTGAAAAACACACTTAAAATACAATTAGTACTCATATATACTTAAACATTTTATCAATCATCAAAATCAAGACCAGAGTCAACATCGACGATCTTGAATGCAATACTCAATTTTATGATAAAAGCACACAAAAATCACGGTACGCAGTCAATAAATTATTTAAATTCAGATATCTTATTTTATGTTTATATAAACTTATCATATGTTATGAAATCATAATACAAATGTTATATTTTATTGATTATAGATATGCTTTGATGAGTCATCGGATGATGAAGCTTACAGAGATAGCCTCCATGTCTGAAGATATATTTAATTTAGTGATGGAAGATCTTACATCATTATTCAGAAGAGCTGTAGATGCTAACTAGCAACTAAGCAAAACACACAACTTCTAATCCAAGATCCTGACCAACTTACTATGAAAGGCCATCCAAGAGAAAATAGAATTAAGAGTAGAGTCAAGAAAAAGTCAAAGAGATCAATAAAAAATATGGATAAGGCTTTCATTGATACTCCTGTGCAAAATAAAAGAAGAGGTAATACAAGCAAGAGACAGACTTTCCATAATATAGTGGAAGTACCAAAATAAGTAATTGAACCCACCGTACCATCTTCCGATCTTTTTTAAAACAAATTTGGTGCTTATGTATGCAGTCAACTAATACAAGAGAATATAAAATGCTGAATTTCCATATAGTCCTATGTATATTTATATTATCCAGAGAAATTTAAAACAAGATGTATTAGACATGTGATTGAATCTGTTTATTTCAAATATGAATTTTAGTACTACTTTAAGTGCCCAATGACTAAAATATGGATAATAGAATTATGATACCCCTTGATATATTGGATGACATCCATTTATAAAATTAGAATGCCCCAACATGAAATAAGAAAGTAAATAACTACTAACAGGACTTTCAATCATCCATGTTCTTAATAATGACTCCCATAGTATCATAAAATTATCACGGATGCTATAAAGATTACTTAAAATGGTCGAAACAGTATTACGATATCCCAGTATAAAAACTACGATATCCTAATTAAAAAACTACAATACCTATGCAAAAATTATAAAATAAAAGTTTCTAACCCATTCTATCTATAATACATGTCATCCGTGGCTTGGTTTATGACTTCCTGAGTATCAAAAATTATCACAGATGCTATAAGATTAATCAAATAGCCTGAAACAGTATTACAACATCTAAGTTCAAAAACTATGACATCTTAGTTAAAAAACTATAACACTCATGCATAAAATATAAAATAAAAGTTTCTAACCCCTTCTATCTATAATACATGTCATCCGTGGCTTGGTTTATGACTCCCAAAGTATCAAAAATTACCACAGATACTATAAGATTAATCAAATAGCCCGAAACAATATTATGACACCCAAGTTCATAAACTACATCCTAATTAAAAAACTACAATACCTATGCAAAAATTATAAAATAAAAGTTTCTAACCCATTCTATCTATAATACATGTCATCCGTGGCTTGGTTTATGACTTCCTGAGTATCAAAAATTATCATGGATGCTATAAGATTAATCAAATAGCCTGAAACAGTATTACAACATCTAAGTTCAAAAACTATGACATCTTAGTTGAAAAACTATAACACTCATGCACAAAATATAAAATAAAAGTTTCTAACCCCTTCTATCTATAATACATGTCATCCGTGGCTTGGTTTATGACTCCCAGAGTATCAAAAATTACCACGGATGCTATAAAATTAATCAAATAACCTGAAACAGTGTTACGATATCCAAGTTCAAAAATTATGATACCCTGTTAAAAAACTACAACAACATGCAGAAATTATAAAATAAAAATTTTTAATCCCTTCTACCTCTAATATATGTCATCCGTGGCTTGGTTTATGACTCCCAAAATATTATAAAATTATCATGGATGCTAGATGATTACTTAAATTGACCGAAATGGTATTACGATGTTCCAGTTTAAAAACTATGATATCCTAGTTAAACTATGACATCCTTGTAAAAAATGTAAAATCAAAATTTCTAACTTCTTCTACCTATAATACATGTCACCTGTGGTCTGAATTAAAACTCTTACAATGTCATGATAGACTTCTAACAAATAAAGTTTAAGTAAATATTGAAACATGATTATGACATCCTAGATCTATAGTTATGACATTCAAATTGGAAAACTATGCCATCTTGTCAAGAAACATAATATTTTTTTATAACATCGTCACTTCAATGAAAAGATTTGATATTCTGAAAGTAAACATAGCATCAAAATACAAAAACTTTATGTAATAAGAAAATGATATTTAAAACATTATTGTTTGAATGAATTATAAATTTTTTTTTTAGGAATGATGTATAAAATATAAACATCAACTGACATACAAATTTTTGTAACATATTACAGAATTGCATGAATTGAAGAGAATAAGTACATTAAACAAAATTTGATTTTACATGCTAAATTTTAACAGCACTATCAATCTCCTGATCCAGGCTCTCTCTTAATAATATTGCTTCTAATTGGCACCGATAGCACTTATATCTTTTTTTGTGAAATCCCAGCTATCATGCTTATCCCTGCAAGCAAGGAATTTCATTATTTCAAGCAATACAATCCATAGTCTAGTGATCCTGCAGGTTGGAAAGGGCATTCAGCAATCTCTAGCATGGACTAATTCTTCATCTCAGCATTATCACAGAATATATGAAATATTTGCCCGAGTATCTTATGTCACTTCCTTGCATTCGCTTTGTACATGGAATTACGTTTTATTGAATTCAGATGCATCAATCCTTTATTTGCATGTCAACCATAACCAAGTGCCAGTAGGAAATTGTCTGAGTTGATGATGGTGAATAAAAATCGAAATTCTTTCTTATCTGGATCACTGACTTCATTAAATATCATCGTCTCGGCTATTCTAGCAAGTTCTAAAAATGATGATACTGATGTCAGACACATACCGAAGGTCATTACAGGTGCAATTATATATTTATGATATCTTTCCGGATGCTCTATCAGTTATTTCTAATGAACTCCTACCCGGCATCAAATATCTGGCAATGCAATATAAACTGATTAATTATAAGTAACATAATTTTATATAATTTTGAAAATCAATATAAAAATTATTAAAAAATATATCATAACATACATAAAGAATAAAAATAAAATAAAGTAATACTCCATTACTTGCATCATCAACTATCATGTCATTATTTAGTAGATCGAAAATATTTTTTCTTGTGATAGTGTCTCCAAATTTATTGGTGTAGATAACCTCTTTAAAATTAATAAACATAAAGGATATTATACATTTTCGATCATAAAGTAGCATATATAATAAAAAAATAGATATAACTTATAAGTTGATCTTTTCTTTCAAAAAGTTTTTGATCAAATTTTTATCATCTTTAAATTGAAGATTCAAATTTGATTCATGACACTGAGATGTGCCCACTATCTTCATCTTTTTTTTGGGTTGGCCTATTTCAAAAGCAGAACATGCTATCATTTATGAGGCTTTCCGTAGTCTAAATTGGTTTTTCACCCTCTTGATAAGTGAAGGAACCAGAGATTTTTCTTTCTCCCCCTCAGCATCCTCACTCACAGGGGTGTCCTTCAATTTTTTTCTATCCTATGTTCAACCTCAGTCACAGGGATATCATAAACTTTTTCCTCCATCATAGGTTGATCGTGCCCCATGACTTCCACCTCATCCTCAATATCATCTCCTTCCATCTCTTTGTACCCTTCTTTATTGGCATTGTTATCTTTTTTTACCAATGAACTGAGGAGGTTTTCAACTATGGCAAGCCTCTTCTTTATATCTTCTACTTTATTCTTCAACTGTACATAACTTGCATAACTATTTTTGGGTTCCGAGAATGCTACTATTTCTTTAGTGGTAAGCCACCGTTTCGTTAACATAGGCTCAATAGCTCCCTCCACCTGCAAGCTAACAATAATAACAAAATAACTTTATATTAATGATAATGATATATTGTTCATTACGTTTATGAAATAATATATTATCTTACCAACTCATGAGGTTACAAATTTGCGAGCTAAATATTCTATTTTCAACTGGCTATCATACAACTTTAACAGCCTAGTTAGCTTATTTAGATTTGCTGGGGCTCTTAAGGTGCTATGCTCGAGGAACCAAACTTGTACATAATAATCATATACTTTAAAGATATGAAAGATTTTAAATAAATATATTTATACTTTTGCTGCATATTAATAATCCTTACCACTAGAGCAGCTAAACATCCATATAGGGTTGGCTACCTCCTAACCTTATCACTTCTCTTGGTTTGGACTAGCTCCTCATATCTCAAGCAACAAGCAACACTTGGGAGAGCCATAACAGTCAACTCTTTTATTGTGGAAGCCCAGTTAATTTATTCCAACTGAGATAAATCATCCAAGTAAAGGATGATACATCTTGAATAAGATTGATTTGACTTTGGAAACAAAAACAGTGCAAACATGTATGCAATCCAAAGTTCTACGGTGTCCTCGATATCCTATTGTATGTTTGATGAATGAAGTTGCTCTATCAACTTCTCCAGCCCCTTATTCTGAAGATTTAATTCCTTACCAAATCTTCGGAATAACCTTCCCTTTTTATCTTGGCCTTCCATTGCAATCTTGTTTCCATGGCATGGCAGACCCAAAATCAAGACCACGTCTTCGATGCTGAATATAAGTTCCTTGCCACGAAAAATAAACTTGTCATCTCCCTTATAACATCTAATAATTTCAGCTTGGAGTAATACAAACGGCTGCATGTCGACAAACGCACCGAATGGAGTCTTCTGGATGATTTCTAAATGAAGACTAGAAAAATCCATCTTCCATGCCTTTTCAACGTACACTGCTGGCTTATAATGGTTTTTAAACAGTTGCAAAGCCTTCACTCTAGGCAACCGAATTATTGCAAGATCACCTGAAACATAAGTAAAAAATAATTATAAATTATTAAACAATAAATTCTAACTAACTATTATAAGATAATGTAAGCCATCCCAGCATAAAAATGTACAGGGTGTCATAACATTTGAAGTAGGATGTCATGAATCATGAGCTAGGGTATCATAATCCTATTTCAAACTTAATTACTCTTGATTCTTTTTACACAAGCTTGTTATGACATGGAAGTGTCATCATGAGATTGTAAGAGTTTTAATTCAAACCACAGGTGACATGTATTACAGGCAGAAGAGATTTGAAACTTTGATTTTACACTTTTTGCAAGGGTATCATAGTTTTTTAACTAGGATATCGTAGTTTTTATAATGGGGTATCGTAATACTGTTTCGGCCATTTTGAGTAATTTTATAGCATCCATTGTAATTTTATGATACTTTGGGAGTTATAAACCAAGCCACGAATAATATGCATTGCATGTACAAGGAGTTAGAAACTTATATTTTATATTTTTTGTAAGGGTATTGTAGTTTTTAAACTAGGATATCATAGTTTTTATACCCCGATGTCGTAATACTGTTTCGACCATTTTGAGTAATGTTATAGCATCCGTGGCAATTTTATAATGCTCTGGAAGTTATAAACCAAGCTATGGATGATATGCATTACATGTACAAGGGATTAGAAACTTATATTTTATACTTTCTGCAAGGGTATCATAATTTTTTAACTAGGATATAATAGTTTTTATACTGGGATGTAATATTATTTCGACCATTTTAAATAATCTTATAGCATCCATGGCAATTTTATGATACTCTGGGAGTCATAAACCAAGTCATGGATGATATGCATTGCATGTACAAGGAATTAGAAACTTATATTTTATACTTTTTGCAAAGGCATCGTAGTTTTTTAATTAGGGTATCATAGTTTTTATACTGGGATGTCGTAATACTGTTTCAGCCATTTTGATTAATCTTATAACATCCGTGGCAATTTTGATACTCTGAAAGTCATAAACTAAGTCATGGATAACATGTATTAGAGGTAGAAGGGGTTAGAAGCTTATATTTTATAATTTATGTAAGAATGTCATAGTTTTTTAACTAGAATGTCGTAGGTTTTAAACTGGAATGTCGTAATACTGTTTCGACTATTTTGAGTAATCTTATAGCATCTGTGATAATTTTATGACACTTTGAGAATCATAAACCAAGCCACGAATAACATGTATTGCATATACAATGAGTTAGAAATTTATATTTTATTTTTTTTATAAGGATATCGTAATTTTTTAATTAGGATGTCATAGTTTTTATACTGGAATGTCGTAATACTATTTCGGCCATTTTGATTAACCTTATAGCATCCGTAATAATTTTTGATATTCTAGAAGTCATAAATCAAGCCACGAAATATTATAGGGAGAAGGAATTAAAAATTTTTATTTTACATTTTATAAATGAATGTCATAATTTTTGAACTAAGATGTCGTAAATTATGAACTATAATATCATGAAATTATACATAGTATCATAATTTTAAATTATGAAAACTTAATATTTTTAAAAATATACCGTATCATTCTTATGTAAAGATAAATTTTAAAAAATTATATTAAAATATATAATTTTTTTTTTTTTTTTGATTCTATAACTTTTTTGAGACGAATCTTAAAAGAATTACATTCTGAATAAACAAATACAATACTTCCTCCATTTGCATTTCTTTATTGCAATATTTTTGTATTTGCCATTTTTGTTGAAAGACGAAACCATTTTTCTTCGTTGATTCAAGATTTTTTTTTCGTTGATTCAAAATTTCGAAGACATATCTTTCATGATATACTCAAAAAAACTTCTAGCTCACTGGCAACTTCACGATCATCAAAAAAAAAAAAAAAAAAAAAGCAAAAACACAAAATTGGAGAACTCTAGATAAAAACAATGAAAGGAACTCTAAAATAAAATATCACTCTACTTATAGATTTTTTTTCATGTTTGCATAAAAAAAAAATCACTTTTCAGATACCTTCTTTCAAAAAATAAGAGGACAAAAATCATTTCCCTTATTTAAAATGAATGATTGTAAACACAACGATATTCAGATAACATAATTCCAGAGATACAACTTCCATCCCTTTCCGTCAAGCTAAGATACACACGGACCAATAAAATACAACGACCACGTTAGACTCTTGAAAACTAGGAACCTGATTTTCCTTCGTCTCATGGGCCACACCACCAATCCGGTAATATAAACAGCAGGGGAGCTACGGCTTTCTTTTTTTCAAATCAAGTATAAATTCCTGCCCGTGATTGGGAAACCAACCAGCATTGTCGGGTAAGACTTGTACTTGGCCGCTCTCATAAGATGCGTTACCCGCGGGCATGCAGCTAGCGACAACGGTATAAAACATGAAACAACCACACAGCAACTTTTCGTTCTGCAATTTTCTTCCATTAGAATGTAACATTTGCGTGCAACCGAGCTCAGTAAATCCAGTTCTGATCTTTAGTTCAAACGAAGCAAAAATTCCATTAACATTTGTTAAAAGATACTTGTACATCAGAAATTTGAAGGGAGAATGTATTACAAGTCGAGAAATTAACCTAGCTACAGACAGCCTACTTCCTTTTAACCACCTGTAGGCTGACAGGAAATAATCAACTAATATATGAAAGAAATACATTCTTTTGAATTTAATGAGATGATAGCATTTAATCTATGCAAATAAATTCCTGACCAGCACAACCAAGGGAGATGCCCTCTTCATCTAACTAAACTTAAAATTTCCAAAGAATCATGAATTCTCCAATGGTAAGGGAGCTATACCTAGAAGGCCCGAATAGTAGACCAACAAATTCTAGGACTGCATACTCACGGAGAATTCAGTATAGGCGACCTCGACAGGTTGGAGCTCCACAATAGCAAGGGCGTCCATCTCCAGGTAAGAACTTGTATCGGTAATCATACGCCAGTTCTTCACCTACAGCAATCTAAGGACAAAAGAGATCTCATTAAGCTACACGGGTTATCAACGTGGTAAGAAACGGAAAAGGCATCAGCGAAGTTCATACATCCCGACTTGCATAGAGACCAATATGAGCAAGCTGACAATCCATGCTCTCCACCAAAACCAGATAATTCACAAGGTTGGGTGAACAGCTACCACCAATTTGAACATCATGCCAGATGCATTCAAGGCAATGTCAATGAAGCATAAGCAGCAGTACTAAATACGAACGGCAGTAATGCATCTAAGACATGTATAACTAAAACATGCCATGTCATTACCTGTGATTAATAAACCGGGAAACATTCCCATATTTTGTGGCATCAATCACATAGGGTACAGTCCCTTCACTCAAACCTCTGGCACCATCAATGTGAGCATCAATATCGTACAAGTAGCTGCACCCATCTTGGTCATACCTGAAAATTTTGGTGAACTTAAAAAGCTTCTTAACAAATAATAAGACAGATCTACGAACAAGAACAAATGCAAAGGCAGGATAGAACCTTTCCCCTCTTCTGTTCGCCTCCTCATCATTCAAAACCTCTCCAATGTACTCGCACACAAAAGTGCCACGTGAAATGGCTTCTCCAGCTCTGACTGCCCAACCCTGTAACAAATGATGCAAAATATCAAGGTTTTAAGTTTTGACTACTGTTTAGGATATCAACAAATTCACCTTCTTTTCTGTTCTGAATATTTCCAGCTTGACTTGAACTCCTCTCTGCAACACTCTGTTTTGACATGTTGCATCACATTTGCACATGGAGTTGCACTCATATACCAGGTAACCTTCCTGCATAACTCACTTGGATTAGCACATAACCAAGTAAATAAGAAAACAATTAATTCAACTGAACCAGGTAATTACATGCCACATAAGAATATGTAATAAAACCTCTACAACAGGCAGTCATAAAGCCATGTAATCTTATTTCCTGCTCTGTAGTCTCAAGTGGCAAAAGCAGAACCCATGTATTACAACAGCGCAAGTCCCAAAAATATAAACTCAGACAATTCACACGAAGCATTACCTCCAAGACAATTCGGCCCCTTTCATCATATGCAAATCTACCATGCATTGATTTACCATGAATATCTTCAGCATTTTCATAATCATTATCAAAGAGATACACATGATCGCAGCTTTCAGGATAACACTTCAAATTTGGACAGGTGCATCCCAACTGTGAATTCTGCCCAAGGTACATGGAAGAAAGTCATTTGTTTGTAAAAGCAACCATGCAAAACAGACCCAATGCTCAAATAGAACAAGGATGATAGCTTCTGTACAGGGGGTCACAAATTCCACCCTTCAACAGACGAACAAATTCAGTCAGATAACAAAATCGGGTACATATCAGAGAAGAGAATCACCTTTGTATCAAGACCAAGAGATGGCTCTATCAACCGTTCAGTGACATAAGTAAAACCCTGCCAAGGCATAGAAATGCCAAGCTCTTGACTAGAGGGCACTTCATTGGAACTGACATTGAAAGAATCTTTAAATTCCTCATCTATCACACAAGCAATTGGAATTGGTTCCCTGCCAAAGCTCACATCTTCACACAAAATTATGGCCTTTCGCTTATGTTTCCACTTAAAATGCTCTGAGTTGAGTATATAATGGCATTCATCCATCTCCCACTTTGCATCATTTATAGGAACAATTGTAAGGGTACGAGGTTCCTCAAACCCATCCGAGAGAGGCTTCAAAGAAGCTAAAGAATGTCGGTTTGTGAGAGGCTTACATCCTTTTGGGCACATATAACCTTCTAGGTGCCAGTCTACTTGGATATTCAGCTCACTGCAAAGCTTTGCTGCCTTCAAATAAAGATTTTCAGGCAGTATTCCATACTTCACCTCTAGTGCAGCATGAAGGCTTATCCTGCAGCAAGCAGAACGAGCAATAGAAAGAATCTCAAGGTTACTTGGCCGAGGTTTTGTTTTTTGGATCTTAGAAAACAAGGTCTGTGCAACATCTGAGCAGTGGGACTCCAATAGCATCCCCAGACTAGCTGTTTCCGATGCCTGAGTTTGCAGCCTTGGCCTCGAAGATAAAGCAGAGTTAGAAGAGTTTAAATGCTTTTGCATGCGGAAACTTGTCTGATTCTTCAGTCTAAATGAGGTTCCAAAACTTTTTCTGAATCTAGGATAGCAATGTCTATTTTGAAGAAGATGGTTTGCTCTCCTTGGTGGGAAGTGGCTCATGGAATTAGGGTTCATATGAGCAACCTGATGGTGGCGACCTAGATCTGGTAGAAGATCAAATCTCAATCCACAGAACCTGCATAGGAACCTTTGTGAACCATCGTCCTTCTCTGAGACATCATTATTATTACAGAGTTTATATCTCATTTCCATTTTTGGTTGAGCAGCTTGATCCAGGGGCTGTCGAGTAAGGTCTGGCAACCTAAAATCCATTGCATGGAAGGAGAGAACGTGCTGCCATAATTGCTCAGGATTCACAAAGTGACTACTGCAAGACATGCACCGGAAGAGCATTGAATGTTCAAGGAATTGTATGCCATGCCTGTCTTTCACATGTGTCTCAAGAACTTTTCTGTTGGTAAATGAGCTCATGCAGACTGCACAAGCAAATCCTCTAAATAGCCATCGAGCTTCTTTTTTATGGACTTCTGTCCAATGTAACCCAAGCTTTTGGTCATCAGAGAACTCCTTGGCACAGATTTTGCACTTCACGGTCATCTCAGGGTAATTTGCCTTCTCATGCAACAAAGGTGTTGATGCTTCTTTGGTTTCCAAAGATAAAATCTGCTTATCCTTATCTGCACTGAAGCCCCAAATCCTCATAAGTTTCTCTCTTTCACTTGTAACCAGCTTCAACAAGAATTCTCCAATGACTGTATCTTTGGAGGCTTCAGATAATATCCAACCCATGGTGTCACCTCTTGAAACTGGCTTTTGGCGGGACAGACTACTTTTCATAAACCCATATAGAAGCTCACATGCTTGATGCAGATATATTTTTTGTTTCCTTGAAGAGCAATTTTTCAGTAGATTGATAAATATATCTTTTGAAATCAATCGACTTTTACCATTCCGTGCACGTTTGAGAAATTTTGGCAGGTGCTTTTCGCAGTACAAAGTGTGTCGCTTAGCATACTCTAGGCATTGGTCGCCATTGTTCTGACGGTAATCAATGCAGCGTGGCAAATCTGGGCTACTGCTTTTAACAGGAACGGGTAGTGCATTGTAAAGCTCAGATTTCTTCATTAAGCAATTTCTTTCATCCAAGGTTTCTCCCACTACAATTGGAATCAAGTTTTCTTGCACAGGCATCTGTACTCCTACTGACCCATATTCCTTACTATCAATGCTGTTCTTCAGCGTGTTCTCAGAGGGATTAGCAAGACTCTCAGCGATCACTGAATCATGACTACTATGAGGATGATGCTTCTTGCAGAATGCAGAGCCAATTCGAGCTCGATGCTTACATTTTCTACCATGAGTGGTAGTACCCTCGCACATGGGAGATCCACTAGGAGGTCTTTGTACCTTTTGCGATGGCTTTTCTCCAGAATGAGCATTCAAATGCACACAACAGTACATAGCACGATCATTTGCCCACCTTCCACACCTTCTTCCTTTTGCTTCTACAAAAAAAGCACATTGGCGATATCTATTCACAGAATCTGATTCAATACGGGAATCTATTATGGTTTCCTTGCTACATTCTCCATCTGTAGACATACACACTTCAGAACCCTGAATAAATTTTACAGCATTACCTTCAACTTTAATCTTGTCACATCTATCAGCTGCAATGCCAGGCACTGTCACTACAGCCGCTTCACAAGAAGGCCCCCGTGTCAGAGTAGATTCTACAATATTCTGGCAATCCAGATGTCCAGAATCAGTAACTGCCGTGCTGATCTGGGAGAATAATGCACATGCAGTATCTTTCATTTGTGAAACAGAAGGTTCTGCTCGGCGGATTTCAAGCTTTGGGCGCTTCCTACTAATCTGAGGTTCCATACCAGCAGAGATATCACAGGTCCTCTGCTGCTCTAGATCTCCACCAATGGCAGTTGGATGCGAAGAAATAAACCATTTCATTGCCTCCTGTTTCCAAGTTCTCCACTCGGGACCTAACTCTGGCTGCACAGGTGCATTCCAGAGCTCATCAACCTGGGTCCAACATACAGAATCCACTAATTCCTGGTTCAAGAAAGAAAAGATGCATCAGTCAGGAGAAGTTGGAAACCTACAGAATGCACCCAAAAAATCGACATACTTGTTATAATGGAAGCTAATGTAAAATATTTATCAGAGGGCAAACCAGAGAAAAAAAATGAAATGAATCTTGCAATATTAAAATAAATGAGAAAAAAATCCCCAATAAACCACAAAAGCTAAATGATTGGGTTTGAAGACTTTGACACGAGAAATTAGGTTTCGTTGCAGTTAGATTATTGATTCCAATGGTTATCACAATAGCAACCTCAAGACTTCCAGTTAAATCACCAGTTAAGCCTTTGCATGTGCACACGAGATAGTATTCCAGCCATCTGATACAAAAGTTTATGGTCTTCTCCACTTGCTATAGTAGACACAGATAGAAATCGCATCAAATGCATAAATCTATGTTTCTCATCCAAACAACATATCCTTATTCTGGTAAACAAACCAAAACAATAAAATTTTCTTCGCAGTAAATGAACCAAACTAAAGTAGCTTTCTATATCAAACTTCATCTTTTCCTTCTTCCCATGGACTGTCTAGAGGAACCTTGACAGGCTGTTCCCTGAATACACGAGTTTGCATGGTCTAGCTGCCATGATGGATCTCACTAACTGAGAGCCACTAAAAGCAACAAGTGGAGTAAATACTTCTACATTTTTAAAAAATCCTACAAGCACACAATTCTCTGTTCAAGGAATTTGGTCATAGCTAAAAATCAATTCGGAGTAAATGTTGAGACTTATTTGACTTATAGATTGAAGCTTCTTCACAAATCAGATAGAAGCATCAAGAATAATATAAGCAGAAATTAGACAACCTTAAGATAGAAGACCATCGCTGCTCAGCAAAATCAATCCATTCCACCTCAACATTATCCGATATTATTAGTCATAATGCTCGAGCTAGACAGGGTGAGATACCAAAGAATTCAGCAAAGATTGATGGTAATTTTCCAATTACAGGAATAAATTATAAATTATTCTAGGACTTTTCAGCAAAAATCACAAGGCAGTAAAATAAAAGTCAGTACCTTTGTAAGTAACTCAATGGATTCGGCAGTCTGTGCACTCTGACACCTCTGTATCCATGAGTCAAAAGAATTTCCAAGCCAATCTTGACTTATGTAGCTAGGAAGTATCATCTGCAAGTAAAACAACTGTCAACACCTCAAAGGATACAATCTAACTCCCAAAGATTAATTTTTATTTAATCAGGATGGTCAATAGTCCATTATCTCACAACTTAGAATTGAAAATGCAACAAATTGCCAACCAGATATATGCAATTAACACCCCTTGAAGATGAGGGTAGACATAAAAGTGACAAAGAAAAATGCAAATAAAAGAGAATCAATTTAAAACCTTTCCGGTTCGATATTGCAGGTAACATATTGTGAAATAGCAGCATCAGTACTTTAATAGGCAAACCCAGAATGAAACTTTTTAAGATCGGTAGCTAAGACAAAGGGAACTCCAATCCACCCCCTTACCATGGTCCTTATCAATCAGAAAAAATTGAAAGCAATTCTGGCATTTGCACAAATGCATATTCACTTTAAGTCAAAAGTGATTTACTCAGAAAGATAGCCATCAAGGGTCATGTCAAACAGATAAACATGCACAAAGTAGTAATCTGGTGATAATAAACTTCAGCAAAGAAGCAGAAAGAATTATTGCAATCGAAACATATAATTAGGGCCATCTTATTGCTGGCGCCAACATAGATACAGGTACTTCGTTGTTGGCATCAACAAAATGTCATAGTTTGGGGTCATTATTTTCCTTCTGGAATTCTTTAGAGCTGTAAACTCAATGCTGAAGAATTCTGGAAGCTTGAGGGCTCACACAAGTTGCATCAATCCCTCAAGGCAAGAATTATTGCTCAAGATACCAAGCATTTGCAATTACACCACGCATCAGTGATTTACTACCCGTTTTCTTGGCATTTCCTTAATACCTACTCAAACTTCCCATACCCACCTAATGGAGTATTGAAATACATGGAGATAAGAGACACTGAAGATCAGAGAGATATCCATGTTTTCATCCACCTATATGCCTATACCTGAAACAGGTGCATCCATTGATAACCTTTGTGATTGTGTACCATTAAAGAGGGTTGTACACAAATCTTGCTTAAGCACGTACCACTATTTTGTAGTCTGTAAAAATAACTTTGTAAAAAGTCAGTTGTGTAAGCGTCAACAACTTAGACACAACACAATATATGCTGGAAAGCAGCCAACTCATAATTCCTCTGATAGCAACACCAGAGACTATTCTTCCTCTGATGACGACCACAAGGCTTACACTAGTGTAGAACCACCCTTCCCATGTCACATAAATTGCTGATATCCAAAAATCATTAAAAAAAAAAAAAAAAAAATTATCACTACATAGAAAGGATTATGGGACATAATCAAGGTTTCTCTTGACTACCTCAAGCTAATCATTTTGCAATTGAACTACAAATAATAATGAAAGTCTAAAACATCCGTCTAATGATTTAAGTACCAATTCATACTAATCTGTACAAGACATAATGGATCATGATGGTAAGGTACGCCTCCCATACCAGTATCGTATCAACACAATAATTCACCTCTATCAAGGCCTGCAAATGGAGCGAGCCATCCATGAACTTGAGCTTCGTTCACTAAAAAGCTTGTTTGGGCTGGTTCAAAAATCAAGCAAGCCGAGCCCAAACATGACATCAGGCTCATTTCTTTAGAAAGGCAAGCTCGAGTAGGTGGGTGCTCAGCTAATCAGGCTTGTAAACATGTATTTATAAATATGTATTTCAACTCAATCTCTTCCCCTGACCTGGTTCCCAAGTTCATAAATACTCCCCCCTTGACTCTCGCATCACCCTTACCAACTCACTCCATCATCAGAAAATGATACCCACCTCTATCCTTACCTCTTTTTGTTAGATTTGTGCTCTTGTCAGCTCTAGAGATTGGCTATTTATCTCCTTGCTTTGCCATGAGAGCCTCAAGTCCAGTGGCATTCCAAGGGATCGTGCTTAACTCACCACTGAAGATTTTCCCTTACCCCATTGCCTCATCATGACAGCCTCAAGTCCAGCAGCATTCCAAGGGATTGTGCTCATCTGACCACCAAAGATCATCCTCTTAAGCCCCTGTTTCACAGTGACAGCCTCAAGTCTAGCAGTACCTTTCTTTATATGGTACTGAAAACCATGCCGAGATCATATTTTAGCGTACTCTCCTACAAAAGGTACCAATCTTTAATCTGCCCTAGATCTAGGTATTTTTTCTAGCTTGGAAAATTTCTTTCAGTCAAGCTCTAATTAGATCTTGGTTTTGAGCTCGAACTCCATTCTAATCACAAGCTGAGACCAAAGCTCTTTTATTGATGTCAAGCCAGGCTTGAACATTTGTTCTTGAGCTAAACTAGAGCTCGACCCAAGTTCAAACACTGACTAGCTTGACCAAGCCAATCCTAAGCAACTTGGTACTCAGCACGGTTTAGCACATTTGCATCCTTACCTCTATTTTGCTGCCCCAACAATAAGAGACATACCACTTGTCAAAATGTTACCATACCAATAAGGTACTAATACAAGTATCTGTACTAGCATTCTAAACCTTGCATTCATCATTTTATTATAAAAAAATATGGTACAAATGAAGAATCTACAAAAAGAAAACATCATTTCAACCTTCTCCTTATCAAGTGAAATAGGTATTTCTTTATAAAATAGCAATAAAAACAACAGGCAATCGGAGTCCCCACAGTGCATTGCCTCTTAAGAAAAAAATTAGGTAATCACATTCAACAATGAAATTGATCCAGAAAGATGAGATCCCAGTCTTTAAAGCATAGACCACCACTTTGTTTGATATTTTATTTACTCAAATAGAATAAGGCACAACATATCACCTCATCAATGTCTAGTTACTCCATGAAACTAGGATGGGCCTAGGTGTTCAAGGGGGTGTGAGCGTACTAGAGCGCCAATATTCCAATAGGTGGTTGATAAATTTCAATTTCAGCAATATTCATTCTCAAAGAGACATAAGAAGTCAACTTTTAATGGTTCCCACAACTAAACATACGATCTAGGCTTCCTTGAAGCTACAAATATCCAAAAAAAATATCTATGAATCTCCTTAATGAACCACTTCAACAATTGATCAAAGATTATCAATTCCTTTTACCCTGAAATTCTAAACATGCAACGTTTAAAAGAATCATTAAAATTTCCTTCCCACCGTGCTTAACAAACATCTTCAAAAATTGGAATTGATATTAAAAAAAAAATCTTTTACCCTGAAATTCTAAGCACGCCACTCTTGAAAATCTCTTCCTTGAAGCTACAAAGTTCTGAAATATATAATAAATTGTTCTTAATGAACCTCTCAAACAATTGCTATCAATTAAAAAACATTAAATCTTTTTACCATGAAATTTCAAATATCTCACTCATAAAAGCTTTCAAATTTCTTTTCCCACCATGACAAAATAAACACCATCCAATAAAAAAAAATCAAAAAGTGTGGAGCCGAAAACCAACAAGCACCCATCAAGTCAAGGCAATATGCTCAAGTTCATAGTTTGGATGCATTGGATTGCTTGTCCATCTATGTTCCAGTGCATAGTCATCCGTAATGGCAGATAGAAAAAACAAATCAAAATGTCACAACCTTGCCTTTTTACCCAAACTAAGATAAGTCAAGTTGTAATAAGGTCATCTTGGGGGATGGATAGAATGATTCACTACCTTTACACTCCAGTCTAGTCTGTGCAACATTAGTCGCCCAAATTCAAAAATCCCTAGCAACCATATAGGACCCAAGTAAGACCACATGCAACTAAAAAAGTAAATCTTGCATTACTCCCTGTCCCTTTTACTCATATGACAAATGTTAGAGAGAACTACAGTTCTTGGGTGGTCACTTGTTAGAAGTCTGTCACTGTAGGAAGCATTCTCCATTCTTCATGGTGGATACTTAGGCCTCAAACCAGGAAATGCTGTATTTTGATTCCTAAGGAACTGATTTAAGCAAATGTTTTTTTTTTCTTATGGAAGTCGAACCACAGAGGTAGTCTTACATGGTAAACCAAGCAATATTTTGGTGTTTCCCTAAAGTAATATTTTGCAAACTTTTTAACTTTGGGCCAAACTAATATTGCAATTTTTGGCACTACCAAAGTTCCACGTCCATAAACTCCATATAAAAAATACTTCAACAAATACTAAATATTCCAGAACATGTAGGATATAATTTTTTAAGCTATAAATCCCATCTAATTACTATAGATACATAATTAAGTACAGAGATAATCAAAAAATTTATATAACTTCCATAATGTAAATAGCTGATTATTTGTACCAATGAAATTACATTATTGTACTATATTGAAGTCATAAAACAGGCAAAAGAGCAGTTACTACTTGGCAGCACCTAGATTATCAGGCAGTTGCCCAAGTCACCACCTAAATCATGCTTAATGCCTAAGATGAACATCTAAGAAAGTCAAGGCCAGATTCATCCATGCTTGCTAAGCACCTAGGCATACTGTTCTTCAATGATGTGATTAAAATGCTTGATGATTCGGCCTACATGCTAACTCCTGGCAAATAACAGTGGCAAATAATTTACCAAAAAACATACTTTTCAGTCAATTGTCTCTTAGTTGATTATTACACCATAAATGGTCAGGTGTAGCCAAAAATCCTCTCATCTATTCATTTTAAATTAATAGTTTCTCTAAACCTTCTACTATTATAATCTAGATCATCTAAAACCCAATTTTCTGCCATTAAGGACTTCCCATTTTATGTTCAATAAACATAACTAAGCATTCTCATTCCAAAACAATGAATATGCTTCGATCCTCATATAACTATAGTTCTGTTGTGACCCTAGCCAGCTACCTTGACCCTTCTAGCAGCAGGTTTTGAGGATAGAAAGAGTATCATGGTTCAGCCAGCAATTTAACATCAATATCTGCATGAAGAATTCAGTTTCAGTATGCACCGAATATGGATCATCTAGCAGAAGAAAACAATGTTACTATTACTTGGTTCATAAAAGGTACATAAATAATGACCATGATGCCACAATATGACATCACTTACATGCAAGATATATACAACAAATAATATATAAAAAACATAATGTCTCATACAACATAATATTTTTTGAGTTTATGTACCATGCATGAATCTAAAAAAGAATGGAAAATTTAAATCAAGCGAAGCATAGGGAGATTATCTTTTGACATATGCACATTTTCCATGAATTTCATGTAAGAAATACTGGAAAACTGACACTGATACGCAGAAGAACAAATTTGACATGCTAACAAGGCAAAATTGCAAGGAAACAAAATATCTCCAGTGTTTGGGCAACAGCCCTAGGAACAAACTATATGATATAAGCCTAGATCAAGTACACAAAGATGATAAACTTTAAATTTCACCCAAAAAAGGGAATGAGTAATGGCATTATTATTTTTCTAAAAATCATCATGGCTATGGGTTTACATTTTGAAGCTTTAGCAGCATCTTTCCAAGATCAAGATAATCTCTACAGTGAGAAGCTTCCATAGCAAATTCCTTCCATGTTGTGGTCTTGCGAGCATCCTCAATTACAGCCTATTAAAATTCAAGCAGACTCCTTGTAACAAAGAAATGCCAAAAGGAAATATCAAAAAGATGATGAGATGTTTAAAGACAATAGAACTGAACCTCTGTATGTAGCTGGTCACTGATGTTTAGCATCGCAATAGCAAGCTTTTGCATAATATACCGACGTGGAAAAGTCAAGTCTTTAACCAATTTTCTCCATCTACGATGATTACCATTAACAAGCGGCCCTGGTGACTCCCCAATTGAGCAAACTAGTAGCATATCTGCCCAAGAATATGTCCTTGTACGAGGGAAAAAAACTGCAACATATCTCTTTCTCTCATGTGTAGGCTTCGCTTTTAAAGTTGACAATGGGCAATCTGCCCTAGGACATCGAATTCCAGTTTGCCACTTCCCTCTCCACTACTCTCAAGAGGGGAAAACAAAGAGAGTCAGATGGAGGTTAGTGTGAAGAGAAGTTGAAATTATCATATGGATAACAAAAATTTATCAGAATATGCACTAAAAAAAGACGATATTCAAAACCCTGGTCATGAAGATTGCAAGGCATAAACTTAAAATCATTATTTTAAGAAATGACTAAATAGCTTCTTGGGGCATTAAAAAAAAACATGCATTCCTTATGCAAAAATAAGTCACATTATTCCTAAATGAGAATAGGCATTTTCCATGAGAAGATCACAGCAAAGTAACATGATGATCCATTTGCAAGTGATGGTTAGGCTCTCTCCTGTTAACATCACAAACTGTAAGAAATACTGGCCTTGAACCAGGAATACCAGCCCTATACCAGCCAGTACATAGTATACTGGCCTTAAACCAGTTCGTGGGGCCTCAGTATGCCCCAGTATATGCAAATTGGACCTCAATCACCCGTATTACATTTCTTCACCAGAATGGGAAAGATCAAGCCCAAACTTTGCAACAACAAGTCCTTTAAAAAAGGAAAATTTATTATCCTAAATAAACCATCCAACATAGAAAGAAACAATCAAAAAGGAAGAATCACCAAGATTGAACCCCTATGGCTTTAAAACACCTTTATTTCATTCAAAATGATGTTTAGAACTCCAAAATCAGAAAAGTGTTGGGTTTCGATGGCACAGCGGAAGAATGGATTTCCAAAAATTTCATTTTCAAACTCTAACAACTAGAAACCCTAAGCCCAAGATCACTTATTCATTACAATTAACACATCAATCAAACAATATTTGGAAAAATACATGGAACGCTAATTCCTTCTTTTTTCCACTAGGCATACAAGTGCATGCCCTCCAGAGGTCCACACAGGAATTGAACCTAGGAACCACTTCCTAGTAGGTTGCTTAATCAATTGGGACTCTTCTGATGGCCTTTCTTCCTTCGACAGCCTCTCCTTCCTTGCTCAGATCCTTGCTCCCCAGTAGAACACTCTAAGCCCTCTCCTAAACCTTTCTTTACTCTCTTTATCACTTCCTAATTCTCTTCCTAAGCCCTTGTCTTAGAATGGCGGACTTGTCTTAAAGAAAGACCTATGTCCTAACAAGGGAAGAAAGAGACAAGGAGGATAAATTGGCAGTGTAAGAAAGAAATGATAATTGTGATACCTTCGGCATAGACACCAAGGGCTTTAAATAGGAGATGGGGAGGCGGCAAATATGGCTCTTCATCAGCCTTTGATCTATCAAATAATAGATCATATAAAACCCTTCATGAAGTAGGAGTCTTATGTTGAAAAGTCAAGACCGTTCATGTGCTAAAAGCCTTATTCGAGTCCTCTAGATAATCTTGGCTTTTTTTCCCCATGCCATGTGGCATGTAACCGGCTGATAAGACTCTTAGATGGCGTGGGAACAAAGTGACTTATCCAAGAGATCAAGTCCCTTCATGAAGACTCTTGGTTTGAAATATTGTGGCAACCCTGAAGGGACGCAACCTTTCACTTTGCGCGCCTCACCGCCCATTCCACCTTTCAACTGGTAATAAGCCAATATAATTTGACATGGGATAAGGCAAAGAGATACCTTGTTTCACGTGGAAAACAATTCCCATAAGCAGCTGCGTGCCAATTAATCTCATACATAAGTCATTTGGCACCAAGAGTCCCTCCAACTTAGAACTCTTCAAATAAACAAGATAAAGGCTGAATAAATATGGATAAAACCAGATAATTGCTGCCCCACTTTGAACTCAATCCAATCTAGGATTCCCTCAAATTGATTAGCCCATTAAGCAACCTTATAGACCCAATTCAATTGGATTAGGAGTTAGGTTAGCCTACACATGTTAGTATGTAATCTAGCTAACCAATTAGGATCCTATGACCCTAATAAAATACCAATTGACTTTCTAGGCCAATTTCCTAATGTGTGTGACCCTTTGGGTTCCACATCTAGCCAGCAGTAGGTCCGGATCCAAGCTGTTTCGATCCAATCAAAATCGATTGACCTAATTAGGTCAAATAAGGCTGACTCAAGTTGCCAATTTGAACCAATTTCTAGATTGACTCATGAATTCATCCAATTTGATTTATGAAAACCTACAAGACATGATTGACGTCTAGCAACATGTCATGCCTACCCGGAAAATGAGGAATTTGGTGAAAAGTACCAAAATACCCTTCAATGGAAAGTTACCATGCAACTCAATTTTTCGATCTTCCTTTATCCTGAATAAGTGATGAGTATGGATAATTGGCACTTAGTCATTTCGAATCTCAATTCGATAATGAAAACTCAACTGATGACTGATTAGAAAACACATCTAATCTTATCCTGCTTTAATCAAAGACTCCCTGAGTCATCAATCGAAGAAATTACTTGGGATAACATTTCCTCTTACTAGGAATGATCGATTCCTTGTTGATCCACTCACATCCTTCATACACCTTCCACCACATCCGAGAACACCCCGTACATGACTTAATGTCATAAATGAGTATGAACCAAAACATGGCTTAGTATGCATAAGGAACCATGGTGACCTCAAGTCTAAAGATCACTTGCACAACTCCCACTATGAGAACTATTTCTTGACAAGTAGTAAGACTTCCATAAGATATTCTCAGTGTGGATCAGTTCAGTAAACTCATACCCTAATGAGTACCCTTATCCTTATATTAGTGTCTCTACACAAGTGATTGTGAGACCAACCACCCTCTCCATCGAGCATACATAGGATAAGCTAGTCTTTCCGGAAGCAACGATCCCCTAATCAATGATCCAACGACTAGAAACATTTTAGATTAAGGTTTATAGGAACTTAGGTCTCACCGTTATGATCTCCATCATAACCCTAATTCCTTTGCCCTAACCTACGGGGTTCATCATAATCTTTAAATAAGACACAGCAGTATTATGAAACAAAATACCTTTTATTAATACAATAATGTCATACAAGAGTTAGAAGATTACAAAAAAAACCCTTACAAAGATTGACTTTTAGGACACTTTTCCTTCAATCTCCCACTTGCACTAAAGCTAATCGCCATTGTATTTTATACCCAAACAATCTAAGTGGCGATCAAACTACTGCTGAGGTAGTGCTTTAATGAATGGGTCTGCTTTATTGTTCTTTGTATCAAATCATTCGATGACAACATCTTGTCTTCCTATGATTTCCCGAACGAGGTGGAAACGTCTTAGGATGTGCTTGGACTTATGATGAGACCTTGATTTCTTAGCTTGCGCAACAGCTCCAGTGTTATCACAATATAGTAGCACTGGTTATTGTATTTCAAGAGCCACGCCCAATTCCATGATGAATTTCTTCATCCAGACAGCTTCCTTAGCGGCTTCACTTGCAGCTATGTATTCTGCTTCAGTGATTGAGTCAGCTACAGTCGATTGCTTTGTGCTTTTCCAACTCACTGCACCACCATATAGGATGAAGACATATCCTGATATGAATTTGCTATCATCTGGATTGATTGAAAACTAGAATCTGTATATCCTTCTAGTTTCAATTCTGATCCACCATATAGGAGAAAAACATCCTTAATCCTTCTCGGGTACTTAAGAATATTTTTCACAGCTTTTCAATGATCCTTTCCTGGATCTGCCTGGAACCTGCTTACTGTACCCAAGGCATAAGCAACATCAAGCCCGGTACATAACATGGCATACATAATCGATCCTATAGCCGAAGCATAAGGAATCATAGCCATCCTCTCTCTTTCTTCTGATGTCTTAGGAGATATTTTTTTGGAGAGATGTATGCCTTGACTCATTGATAAGAACCCCTCTTACTTCCATCCATGTTGAATATCTTCAACACTAAGTCAATGTACCCGGATTGGGATAAGCCTAGCATCCTCTTAAATCTATCTTTATAGATATTTATCCCCTCATATATAGGATGCCTCTCCTAAATCTTTCATGGAAAACTTTGATGATAGCCAAGTTTTGACCGATTGTAACATTGGGATATCATTCCCAGTGATAAGTATGTCATCGACATACAGAACCAAAAAGACAATTGCAGTTCCATTTATCTTTTTATACACACAAGGTTCGTCCACATTTTTAATGAAACCAAACTCTCTGATTGCTTCATCAAAAAGGATATTCCAACTCGATGCTTGCTTTAATCTATATATGAATTTTTTAAGTTTGCATACTTAATTTGGTCTCCCACTTGAGACAAACCCTTCTGGTTATGACATATAGACTTCTTCCTCCAGATATCCATTGAGAAAAACAGTATTTACATCCATTGCCAGATTTCATAATTAGTATGCTGCCATTGCAAACAAAATCCTAATGGACTTGAGCATTGCTACCGGTGAAAAAGTTTCATCATAGTCAATACCATGCCTTTGTCTGAAACCTTTTACCACTAGCTTGGCCTTGTAAGTATCTACTTGGCCATCTACTCTAATTTTCTTCTTGAAAACCCATTGATACCCTATTGGGTTAACTCCTTTAGGTGGATTACCAAGGTCCAAACATGATTGGAATACATAAATCGATTTCAGATTTCATGGCATCTAGCCATTTATCGAAGTCTCTACTCTCGATAGCTTCCATATAAGTCACAGGATCATCATCCTGAATGATACTGGCCTCATTGTCATTCCCAATGATAAAGCCATATCTGAGAGGTGCACCCCGCACCCTCTCTGACTTTCGGAGAGGTGTGATGTGGCTATTTCTGATCAACAAGAACCTTTGATTGAGGAATTTCATTTGAGGACTCTTCAGGAATTGGTTGTTGATTTTGAACTTCACTAAGTGTTGTTCCATTACTTTCTTGGATAAATTCTTGCTCCAAGAATGTAGCATGTCTACTGACAAATACCTTTTGTTTAGTAGTATAACAAAAGAGGTATCCAATACCCTCTTTGGGATAACTAATGAATGTGCATTTGTCGACCCTAGCACTTAACTTATATCCAAAATTATTCTTGACATAAGCATAGCAACCTCAAATCTTCTTCAAGTATTTAAGATTTGGTCTTTTGCTATTCCATATCTCATATGGAATGTTAATCACTGACTTTGATGATATCCTGTTCAAAATATAAACAACAGTTTCCAAGGCATATCCCTAGAAGGAAATAGGAAGATTTGTGAAGCTCATCATGGACCTCACCATGTCTAACAAGGTACGATTTCTTCTTTCTGCCACACCATTTAATTAGGATATATAAGGAGTCCATTCAGAGATTATGCCTTTGCCCTTAAGATGGTTTAGAAACTCACTAGACAAGTATTCTCTTCCTCGATCAGAACGAAAAATTTTAATACTATGTCCAGTTTATTTCTCAACCATACTTTGATACTCTTTAAATTTATCAAAGACTTCGGACTTGTGTTTCATCAGATACACATGTCCAAACCTAGATAAGTCATCAATAAACATGATGAAATAAGAGTATCCACCCCTGACCTGAGTTGCCATAGGTCCGCATACATCAGTATGATCTAATAATTCAATTGCCTTGTCTCCATGTCCAGTGAATGGAGACTTGGTCATTTTACCTATAAGACGACTCACAAGTTCTTAATGATTGAAAATCATAAGGATCAAAGTAATTATCTTTGACTAATTTATCCTTGACTCACTTATATGACCTAATCGACGATGCCAGAGAAATATGACATTGACATTATCTCTCTTTTTTTTCTTATTATCAACAAGTAATATTTTGTAATTGAGTTCTAAAGTTAAAAGACCATTAATAAAATAATCATGTCTAAATATTTTATTAGAATAAAGAATAGAGTAGCCATTGCTCTTTATACCTATTTCAAATCCTTGTTGTAATAACAAGGATACAGAAATAATGTTTCTTACAACATTTAAAACATAATAACAATCTTCTAACTTTAATACATTACCCGAAAGTAATAATAGAAGATAGGTGCCCACAGCTTCAGCATACATTACCCGAATGGAGACTTGGTCATTTTACCTATAAGACGACTCACAAGTTCTTAATGATTGAAAATCATAAGGATCAAAGTAATTATCTTTGACTAATTTATCCTTGACTCACTTATATGACCTAATCGACGATGCCAGAGAAATATGACATTGACATTATCTCTCTTTTTTTTCTTATTATCAACAAGTAATATTTTGTAATTGAGTTCTAAAGTTAAAAGACCATTAATAAAATAATCATGTCTAAATATTTTATTAGAATAAAGAATAGAGTAGCCATTGCTCTTTATACCTATTTCAAATCCTTGTTGTAATAACAAGGATACAGAAATAATGTTTCTTACAACATTTAAAACATAATAACAATCTTCTAACTTTAATACATTACCCGAAAGTAATAATAGAAGATAGGTGCCCACAGCTTCAGCATACATGGCTTCACCACTTGCACCATATAGCTCGAAGTCATCTTTCTTCAAACTTCTAATTCTGTGGAGTCCCTGTAATGACTTACAGATATGAGACCCACATGCAGTATCCAATACCCATGAATTAGAAATAGAAGCACTCAATGATAAATTTGTTTGTATCATGTACAAACCTTTAGATGCTCCTCCAGCATCTTGCTTCACACTTGCAAGATATGTCTTGCAATTTTTCTTCCAATGCCCCTGCTTGCCGCAGTGGAAACAGGCTCCATCATTAACAGCCTTCTTTGCTTTCTTTTTCTTCTGGATACTCCTTTTAGGGTTGAATCTTCTTTTCAAACCCTTCTTCGTTGCATGTTTCTTCTTCCCATCAACAAGAAGAAGATGAGCCTTATCTCCCTTAGAATGGCTCTCTGCTATCTTAAGCATGTTAAGCAGCTCAAGTAAAGAAATATTCAGTTTGTTCATATGATAATTTAAAACAAACTGAGAGAAGGAATCTGGAAGTGACTACAAGATCAAGTCCTGGTTGAGTTCAGGATCTATTACAAATCCTAATTGACCTAATCGGGTGATTAAATCAATCATTTTCAAAACATGGGCTTGAACTAATGAACCATCACTCATGCATGCACGGAACAACTGCTTCGATATCTCGTATCGAGCAGCCCTACTTTGCTCTCCATAAAGCTCCTTAAGATTGAGCAATATAGACTGAGGTTACATCTCTTCATGTTGCCTTTGAAGCTCATTGCTCATTGAGGCCAACATAATATACCTGACAGTCATGCTGTCATTTAGCCACATTTTATGTGTGGCCCTTTCCTCCTCAGAAGCATCCTCTCTAATTGGCTCTGGATCCGGAAAAACAAAAATATAAGAAAGCTTTTCCTGAGTTAATACTATTCTCAGGTTCCTTAACCAGTCCATATAATTGGGACCAATCAACTTATTGGCATCTAAAATACCCCGTAGTGATAAACTTGAAGCCATAATAAAACCTACATTTAATATAGAACAATATAATCAGACCACCCAAGATGACATTCATAACAAGATAAGGACTTTATATCTAATTATGTCTCCCACTATTTTATTGGAATACCATAACCCTCACCTATGGTAAGCGAGGAACCTTACCAGGTTTCTTTAGTGGGGTTGAGATCCCAATTCCTTATAAATGCCTTGTGTTACACAGCAAACACTCATGAGTTCAAATGTAAGAATTTCTTTCCAATTGCAACCCATGCAATTCTCAACAAATGAATTGCCTTTAAGGCACTTATAGTCTTATGTTACACAACAAACTATAATGTCTTAGTTTAATCAGATCCTTCATTTTCATATAGACATGTTCGAATAATATTGTCCTTGTGTTATACAAGGAAGCAATACTACCAAGCATACTATAAATTGCACTAAGATAATTCATATTTAACAATAGGGTAGGCCTTGTGTTACACAACAAACCTACTATAGTTGTTAATATGAACTATACCTAGCATGAAGGAAGGCAAACTGTAGTGTGTTAATTTAATTGGCATATTCAATTTAAGGTCCAGATATAGTCAAATTGGCAAGGAAAGTGGAAGAGATGAGGAGGTCCCCCGTTGCTTTCCTTAGATACTAAATTAATTGGCCAGGTCAGACAACGAAACTAATTAAAAATCTCATGCCCTTTACCTTCGCAGAACCACTTGCCTAGACACCAATTGGCTAATCATATAATCCTAAATGAATTTGCCTCTTGACTTACACTATACCTAAATATTTTAATTATGAGGGCTTTTAGTGATGGTCTCAAAACACATCCTAATATAGACTTAACACATCATAATGTATTCATAACACAAAACCATACACATATGACATGATACCAAATATGTGCTATGTATGTCATTATTCTAAAACAACCTCACAGCATAACAGACATCCACTGTTATGTTATTGTTAGGACAACCTTATTTCAGAATGTGACTAAATAGTCTAAACATATCTCTACGTAGATTATGGTTTAAGTGTAAAAATCCCTAATCAGTGACAAGCATCATACTATGATTGCCATAAATGATAATATTCACTATCATTCAATAGCAAGCACCATACATGATAATATTTACTATCATATAATCTTTTAATAGTATGCATCATACTATGAGTTTTTATACATGATCATATTATCATTCAATATTTAATTGACCCCTAATTAGTGCATGCATCAAAATATGATTACCATATATGATCATATTTACTATCACATAAGCATTCAATAATTCAATTGACCATTAATTAAATGAAATAAGGGGGCTTTGATATCACTGTTGGATTTCGGTGGCACAGCGAAAGAATGGATTTCCAAAAATTTTATTTTCAAACTCCAACAACTAGAAACCCTAAGCCCAAGATCACTTATTCATTACAATTAACAAGTCATTCAAACAAGGTTTGAAAAAATATCTGGAATGCTAATTCCTTCTTCTTTCCACTAGGCACACAAGTGCATGCCCTCCAGAGATGATCCACATAGGAATTGAACCTAGGAACCACTCCTTAGTAGGTTGCTTAATCCACTGGGACTCTTCTGATGGCCTTTTATCCTTCGGCAGCCTCTCCTTCCTTGTTCAGATCCTTGCTGTCCAGTAGAACACTCTGAGCCCTCTCCTAAACCTTTATTTACTCTCTTTATCACTTCCTAAGTCCTTGTCTTAGAATGGCGGACTTGTCTTAAAGAAATACCTATGTCCTAATAAGGAAAGGAAGAGACGAGGATAAATTAGCAGAGTGTAAGAAAGAAAGGATAATTGTGATACCTTCGACATAAATACCGAGGACTTTAAATAGGAGATGGGGAGGCGCCAAACATAGCTCTTCATCATCCTTTGATCTGTCAAATAATAGATCATATCAGACCCATCATGAAGAAATCTTATGTTGAAAAGTCAAGACCCTTCATGCGCCAATAGCTTTATTTGAGTCCTCTGGATAATCTTGGCATTTTGTCCTCATGCCATGTGGCATGTAACCGACTGATAGGACTCTTAGATGGCATGGGAACCACATGACTTATCCAAGAGATCAAGTCCCTTCATGAAGGACTCTTGGTTTGAAATACTGTGGCAACCATGAAGAGATGCAACCCTTCACTTTACGTGGCAATACTCCTTACCACCCATTCCACCTTTCAACCGGTAATAAGCCAATATAATTTGACGTGGGATAAGGCAAAGGGATACCTTGTTTCACGTGGAAAACAATTCCCATAAGTAAGACACTAGGTCCTTCTACGTGCCAATTAATCTCACGCATAAATCATCTGGCGCCAAGAGTCCCTCCAACTTAATACTCTTCAAATAAACAAGATAAAGGCTGAATAAATCTGGATAAAACCAGATAATTGCTGCCCCACTTTGGACTTAACCCAATCTAAGATTTTCACAAATTGGTTAGCCCATTAAGCAACCTTGTAGGCTCAATTCAATTGGGTTAGAAGTTAGGTTAGCCTACACATGCTAGTATGTAATCTAGCTAACCAATTAGGATCCCATGATCATTTGGCACCAAGAGTCCCTCCAACTTAGGACTCTTCAAATAAACAAGATAAAGACTGAATAAATCTGGATAAAACCAGATAATTGCTGCCCCACTTTGGACTTAACCCAATCTAGGATTTTCTCAAATTGGTTAGCCAATTAAGCAACCTTACAGACCCAATTCAATTGGGTTAGGAGTTAAGTTAGCCTACACATACTAGTATGTAATCTAGCTAACCAATTAGAATCCCGTGACCCTAATAAAATACCAATTGACTTCCTAGGCCAATTTCCTAGTGTGTCTCTTTGAGTTCCACATTTAGCCAGCAGTAGGTCCAGGTCCAAGCTGTTTCGATCCAATCGAAACCGATTGACCTAATTAGGTCAAATAAGGCTGACCCAAGTTGTCAATTCGAACCAATTTCCAAATTAACTCATGAATTCATCCAATTTGATTTATGAAAACCTACAGTACATGATTGACGTTTAACAACATGTCATGCCTACCTGGAAGATGAGAAATTTGATGGAAAGTATCAAAATATCCTTCAGTGGGAAGTTACCGTACAACTCAATCTTTCGATCTCCCTTTATCCAAAATAAGTGATGGATATGGATAATTATCAAACCCTGACACTGTCATTTCAAATCTCAATTCGATAATGAAGGTTCTACGATGACTGATTAGAAAACACTTCTAATCTCATCCTACTTTGATCAAAGACTCCCTGAGTCATCAATCGAAGAGATTACTTGATATAGCATTTCCTCTTACTAAGAATAATTGATTCCTTGTTGATCCGCTCACATCCTTCATACACCTTCCACCATATCCGAGAACACCCCATATATGACTCAATGTCATGAATGAGTATGAACCAAAACATGGTTTAGTGTGCATAAGGAACCATGGTGATCTTAGGTCTAAAGATCACTTGCATAACTCCCACTATGAGAACTATCTCTCGACAAGTAGTAAGACTTCCATAAGATATTCTCAGCAGATCAATTCAGTGAACTCATACCATAATGAGCACCCTTATCCTTATATTAGTGTCTCTACATAAGTGGCTGTGAGACCAACCACCCTCTCCATCAAGCATACATAGGATAAGCTAGTCTTTCCGGAAACAACGATCCCCGAATCAATGATCCAATGACTAGGAACATTTTAGATTAAGGTTTATAGGAACTTAGGTCTCACCATTATGATCTCCATCATAACCCTAATTTCTTTACCCTAACCTACGAGGTTCATCATAATCTTTAAATAAGAAACAGCAGTACGATGAAACAAAATGCCTTTTAATAATACAATAATGTCATACAAGAGTTAGAAGATTACAAAAATTGGATTTTAGGATACTTTTCTTTCAAAAAGGATAAAGAAAAAAAAATGGATGCCATAATTGGCCATGCCAAGGGTGTATCTGCAGAATCCAGCAATGCTGGTCAGTGCACGCATCAAGAAAGTATGCATGGCTGATGGTACCATATCACAGATTTGAAAATCCTGGTAACATACTGTACCATTCAACATCCAAGGATTTATATTCTACGTTCAATCAGACCAACCTGATAGGTGATATAGTTCATGCATTATTTTAAATTTCAAGTGGCCACAAGCAATATTGGTCAAAACTGGAAGCAAGTTTTCAAATACTACCAGAATGGGATGGTACAAATGGTATGATACCGTTCTAATAGGTTGCTAGCACCTGTACAGAGTCTACTGGTACAAGATGCAGCCTTGCATCGTAAATCAGTACCCACTACCCAGTATCATGTCGTTGCAGTAAAAAAACCAGTACAAGGTATGGGACCAGTATTTAAAACCCTGACTGATAACACGAACAGTTATTGGTAGAGTACTAGGATTACAAAAAAAAAAAAAACTCATGGTAATAAGACATTTTACAATGCATTCCAAAAAAAATTGTAACAATTATGTGCCCCTCAACCAAAAGGGGGTAAGTTTTGTAATATAATTTTCAACCATATTACCCACCATTTTGGAGAGAAAAACAAGAGGATCATATGTCAATATATCGTGTTGATAAGAGAAACATGATGTCACATTCGACATAAATCACCACATTAATAGCCAACTGAGTACAATATTGCCCATACGTGAAGAAAATTCACATACAGATAATCCCATCATATAAATCCTAAATCCACTATTGTTAAGATCAAGGTTTCTTCCAACAATTCTCAAGAAAATAAAATAAGGTTACTTTCAAATTGAAATAAAAGCCCAAGGAACATGGGTTCCTTCTAAATATTCTGAATAAAACTTGATAAAATTTGTATAAAAGCTCAAGCCCAATTAATCCAAAGTAGGTAAGACAATTCTTATTCAGGTCAACCCTGCATTGAATTCCTCAACCTATTTTGGTTGACCAAAAATAAATGAAGTTTCAGATAAGATGTCCGTTACTTGCAGAGAACTTTAATGAACCCTTAACAGGTGCCCATACAATTGCCTAGTTCCTTAAACCCACAAAATTATCATTACTTCTAAAATAAAATTTGATGTCATTTTACTTATTGAATAACAATGTTTATACTTTATAACAAGATTCATTCAAGATGTGCCCTGCCTTGCACCTTAAGACAAAATACCCTAAATACCTTAAAGCTCAAGGAAGAGACTAAACGAAGCTAGAGATATGCACTAAATCAGATTCACATAATGGGTCCCCGGTAAGCTATTTGCCTGAAGTCTTGTTTGGTATTGCTATGGGTGGTAGAGCTTTTATTGGTAAAGCTTGGGAACTACATTTTTGAAATTCTGTGGAACATTAATATTTGCTTAATAACCAAACTGAGAAAGTATCTTGAGTATCAGGGAATCGCAATGAAGATTATTGCATTGTACTTTCAATTATCTAACCATCCATGCAATCTAAACCAACTACTATAAAGTATTCTTAATTTATAAATTATTTATTTCGATATTTTAAGCTAGATAATATCATAAATAATAATTTATATCATATTTTAATAATACTATTATATAATAAGATGATATTATTATTTTAATAAAATATTAAAATATTATTATATAATATTAGTATTATATTATAATGTTACACTAGTGCAATTATATTAGAATAAAAATAATAATATTATATTATTATATAATAAATACAATATGATATAGTATTACATCATATGATATCATATTATTATGTTGTACTATCAAAATTGTTATTCTAAAGTATAGTTAATTTGTAAATTATTTTTTATATTTTAATCTTAATAATATAATAGATAAATTCTAGCACAATAAAACACCGACTTAAATAATTATAGCAATAAAAAGTATTTTTAAATTAATTTTCAAAAAATTCCATTGCCAAGGCTCGAATCCAAGTCTCTCAGGAGAATAACCGCTTCCTAACACATCTCAACTAGCACTTTCACTGTAAAGCTCCAAATTTAAGTTTTTCCTTGGTAGACATTTTTTTTAGCTTTTGGATGAGCCAGAAAACTATTTCAAAAATTTTACTAAACACCTTAAAATCACCGAGCACTTTTGGCCCTTCAAAAGCAATACCAAAATACAGCCTAAGCCAAACATGCCATACCTATTGATTTAATTACTCTACAAACAATGGACAGAAAAAAGCGTGTCCTTGTAAATTATGTGCGCGCGCGCGCGCGCATGTGCATGATGCCTATGGACACAAATACCATGGGAGGATATTTCTTGCACCTAATCCACAAATCAAGCTTTACATAGGAATTGAAACATGATAAAACTAATTATGAAGTTTTGTAAACATGTGAATTATGCAATGTAATCATACTAAAAAAGAAATCAATAACATGTTTGCCCTATAACTTGAGGCTAACTTCTTGCCTTTTGCATAGCATTATGAGTGTTGCTTCAAAAGCTCTTCTCATAAATTTTACAATGTTGCAATTTCATTAGACAAAATAGACTTATATGTGACTTAAAGGTGGCTTTTAACAATTTGCATATGTTTTTAGGAAATTCAGAGTAATCAAAGAATGCAATACTTCAAGGAAAAAAGACTATAGACGATCATGATGTATTGATTTAGCTTAGCGAAACACAATAGCTAAGAAATTGTTCTATCATTTTATTTAACATGAACATTCCTAATCAGTTGTTCATCCATAAGTTGATAACAGCAAATGGAATTAACATCTCTATCGTTAAAAAAATACATAAGATTACAACCAAGGTTTTACATCCTGGTGGGATGGCCATCCCGCCCCGTTCCTATAAAAATAAGGGACTAAGATAGGGTCGGGACTCCAAAACCCATCCATGCAAAAAAAAAAAGGGAAGATGAATAAAAGAAAAAAAGTGTAAGAAAAGAGGAAAAAGTAAAAGGAGAGAGAAATGAAAGGAGAAGAAACTATAAGAAAAGAAGGAAGAAAAAAAAGAAAGAATAAGAAAAAGGAAAAAAAAAAAGAAAGAAAGAGATAAGAAAATGAAATAACAAGGAAATAAAAAAAAGGAGGGTAGAAGAAAAGAAAGAAAAGAAGTGAAAATAAAGAAAAGAAAAAAAGAAGGGAAAAGAGATGGAAGATATCTACCAGGTTACATGACTGGGACCGCTGCCGGGATGGACAACAGGGTGTCATGTTCCATGAAAATACCGGAATACCTCCATCTCACATGATTTAAAACCTTGATTACAACACCAACTAGCTTAAGGCATTGAACATACATTCACCTACTTCACGTACACAAGTAACTTTCTAGATAGAAGATTTCGACATAAGGCATACCTTGACCCAGAGTGCCATAGGTTGATCTTGTTCAATATATTCACTTTCCAGAAGACCCAATTCTCCTTCTTGATTGCTGTTCTGCACATTGTTGTTCATATTTTGCACAGATGAGTGTGAGGCATTACCAAACAAGAATGAATTATTCTTTTGCCTTTGCTCAGACAAATCAGGTTCAAAATCAGACAGCTTGTGAGGGAGACAAGACTGGTCTTCCTCCTCTCCACAGGAATCCGAAGTATCAGTCTGAATGGATTCAGCACTGCATGGTGCATCTTCTCTATCTTTAAATTCACATATTTCATCTCCCTGGCTGTCTTTTGCAGGTACCACATCGTCATTTGACTTAAAATTACTATCAATTAATTGTATTCCTTGCTCCTGCGCAAAGGGGCTGCCTATTTCATTATAGTGTTGATCGGAATAGGAATGCGATTCTATTCTCAAATGTATGACATCCTCATTAATTTTTTTCTCTCTAAGAAAAGAAGCTTCTTCCTCTACCATACCATTTAATATTTTGCACTCAGCAAGCTGAGAGTCAGTGCGTGGGAAGCTAGCATTTCCTTCATGTTCATCAGTATCTGGGAAGTAAGGATTTCCTTCATGTTTGTTGCTTAGTTGTTCATGTCCTTGGCACTGTTGAAACATGTTTATATTTGGCAATGGCTTCTCAGTAGCATGGATGCTGTCTAATACTTCATCATTATGCCTTTGAGGAGAACAATGAAGCTCTTTGAATGTACCATCTTTCCTGCTGTCTAACCGACCATCAGCAGGCCCATGTTGAGCATCATCAAACTCTAATAGGATCTGTTTCCTGTCACAAATAGCAAGTGATAGTTTATCCCGTGCCCTTTTTCTTGGATCATCTACTTGCAGCAATGTGGATTCCTCGAGTACGTCCTCAGTTGGTTTTGTTACTGGACTCCGTTCCCCAACATACTGAACTTCAGAAAGAGAGAGTACTGACATGACTTCCTTCTATTACTCTGAATTCCATATAACATCAAGTTCTCTAATACATCCAACTTCTAACCCTGTTTCAGGCAAATCTGACAATCAATTTCTGTCAGATTATATCAATATACAACATTTTTTATGTAAATGAAACTAATCATCATATACAAACTAGATATTCCCATTCTATTTAAAATGATACAGATTGCTTTTCACAAGGAATTATGATAGAAGCAGCATTACTTTAATCAGGAAAGGACACATAGGATAGTATGACTACAATTGTATCTAAGCCTATGACTTGGTAGACATACACAGACACAGAACAACATGGTAGCAAAGATATAGGTGCCAAACACAGTAAATTTCCCAGATGTAGATATGACAACACGATGAGTATTTTATTAACTGTATGAGTAATCGAATATGCACAAATCGTGCATTTATACAACAACAACTACATCATGCATTTAAACCAGAAAATCCACACATCACATGTATATATCACAACAACTATACATGGCCCACACACAGTAACACAAAAAATTACAAATTGTTCGCAGTTTAGAGGTTAGCCAAACTATTCTGCCACTTATTCACCGTTCACAAATTGATCATGAATATTTCACAGTTTATAGATTCCACGAAGAAATCATGGGGCAGTAAACTTTTTGGGTTTCAGTTTTATCAACAACCAAGTTTGGTGTCGCATATGGGTGGCATGACAGGCAAGGGAAAAGCCTTGGGCCTTAACTGCAAGAGGGGAGTGACCACTGGGACATTTCCAAATTTACCCAAAGCCAGTGTTGAACTTCCATTGGAAATTACCATCTCCACCCAACAGTTTATTCTCAATTTGCATGTAGGATTAGTCCATCTATTTTGAGGAATCTGTAAAATCCTTTTTTTCCCACTCACTTCAAGGTTATCTAGATTAAACAGATTTTTGAATTTGCATGCTCAGCATATATCTGTTTATCCAGTAAACATCAGATGCAGTTAGAAATGTGTTCAGATATTTATCTTAAGTATTCTATTTTTTAACTTAAAAAGAGGAAGAAGATGATGATGATGACTATGAGTCCTCAATACATCCAACAAACTCGAACAAATCCCGCATTTCCATAAAAAGGAGATATTTCCCCATTTTCATTTTCACATCTTGAATGGGGAAGAATGGTTGAATGATAGCCGTTTAACAATAAATACACTAAAGAATTTGTTAAAAAAAATTTGATCATGACATTATAATATGGAGCATGGCCTATGACTGGATTTGCAAATGGTGGAATTTGTGAATAAGAATTACATTATTGTGATAATGGATTATGCTTTATGGGCTTTTACATATGCATAAAAAATACACTTGTTCATTATTGTCATAGTGTTAGCATAATATACCCTATTCAATCAAGATTTGTCATACTAATGTATCACTTTCATGTCATATTCATATTGCATATCCACATCCATGTTTTGTAGAAGGTTTTATTTTCCACTAATACAAGCTTTATTAGATAATTTATACAATGTGCAGGCACATTTTCTTACTCCTTCCTCACCTCTTCCACCTTTCGCAACATAAATGTGTCCCCTCCATACCAACATTAATTTTAATCACCACCATATATAACCATTTAATCCCATACTGTCCTTCCCAGTGTCTGTGCCTCCTATGCATCATCAAAGGTATTTGATAGAAGGATGGTTGCATAAAAGCACCAGGGTGCCTATGGTAACATTTTATGCCCATATAAAGGTTCAAAAACTTTGCCCCAATTTTCATTTCAGTCATGCCCACAGAGTTTCAGTTTCAACAATTTTGACAAAATCAGTGATTCTGGACTAGTTTTGCAGTTTTGTTTAAAGATAAAAAAGAAATTCAAAACAAGGCAATTCAAATTAGGGAAAAAAGTGAAGATAAATAAGTCAAATAATAAATGGATCATCTCGTCAACATATGTCATATAGTTTACAACTTTCACATTTATTATTTCGGTAGTTTCACCATCGTGGGGAAAAAAATTACTTGTTTTAAAAAAAAAAAAATGTTTGAAGAGCAATGGCTGGGGCCTATTATATCATTTGCCGAATAACATATGATAAAGGAGTTTACCTATAAGATCTCATGTTTTGAATAGACAAATCAATCTCAAAGTAATTACTTTTCATCTAAATCTTGTTTTGGAGTCTAGTGTCATGGTGCTTCTAAACATTCTCAAAACTCACAAAACTCAAATTTAGTCTAGAGAGACTTTAAAGAAATTTTTAAAAAAAGCAAACAGTCAGAATAAATGAGATACCTATACAATTCAGCCACATATATTTGTTTTGGATGAAAACTTGATTGAACATGTTTTGTTCCTCATGAGTTCCTAGCCATGATCTGCTTGGACATATATATATATATATATCCTTTTCAAATTGTACATATCGTATTGCTGCCCTATGTTGGAATGGCAGAACTTGGAATTCAATGATTACTAATGAAATAACTACGGTAGAAAGTTAAAATGCAAACTCCCTTGTTCCACAGATGGAAGAATCGGTTTGCCATGGTTTTGGCAAAACATCTTTTAGGTAAAGAAGTTCTTATGGAAACAGGTATAGCTATTTGAGCACGCATTTGCAATCAATACGTAATTTCCGTATTCCATCAGTTTCTGCATCATGAAGGTCATTTTTTCCCTTTCTTTTCCATTTTCTGCACTTTGCCTACAGAATCCTACTGGCTCTTTACCGAAATAGCGTCCAGCTACAGCTTAAGCAGCCACTAAGCGACCCTGAAGCACCATCAGCAGTGTCACCACTGCTTAGCAAATTCTGATCAAAGAGTGGGCACGAGATTACACCGACCAGCAACCGGGGGCATCCAAGTCAATTATTCATCGCTTGAGCTCCAGCATGGTGCCAGGCACATGCCAAACACGCACGCGTCAAGTAAAGAACTTGGCAGCAGCACCCCTCTCCTGGCACACCCAAGCGCACGCCGACATGCCAAGAGCTACTGATGATAGATCATTTACATGCCCAGTAAGAAAAGAAAAGAAAAGAAAATTCGCGTCACAACAACTAAGTTATCCGAATCAATGTAGACGATAACCGAAAATCAAAACCCTAAGGATCGGATTCTCGTTCCCAGATTACAGATTACCAGATCAAATTCAAATTCAACAAAAATAAAGCGTATTATTAGCAAAAGCGGAAATGGAAGACTCTAATCGAAACCCTTCTTAACTATAAAATCCAGGATTAAGGGTTTTCTTACCGCCTTTCCTCCCTCCGTCTCTTTATCTTTACACGCATATCCTCAATTTAAAAAAAAATTAATTTAATTTTTTTTATTAAAAAATTTATAAAAAAAAAAAAAAAAAGAGCAATGGCTAGACCAGGCAAAATGTGCTAACAAGGGTTTCAAACCAAAAAAACCTTTTGAGGCAAAGGACTTTTGGAACACGAATGGAATTGGAGAAAATGTTAAGGGACGCGTACCTTGTTCTAGTCCCGATCTCCCGCTGCCAGCTTTGGATGGATGCCGAGATCGGATGAAACTCGAGAGAAAGGATGGGTGGACGATGGAGATGGAGATGGAGATTTGTGGAGGGCGACCTTTTGGGGGGCGCTTTAGTTTACACCCTTTCCCAGGATGCGGAGAGAGAGAGAGAGAGGGTCTCGCAGGAGAACAGAGCAACAGGGCTGGCGTTGGTTTCTAGGGTTTGGATTAGAATTGCACCTGTTAAGCTCAAGGGGCCGAAGCCGCGGGGGAGGGGCTATTGATGCACAGCCGCAAGGGAGGGGTCTATTAATACTTGCACCGAGACTCGGGCCACGGGAACCGCTGGGATTGGAGGGGTGGAGGTACGGTCTGCTTAGATGATATATAGAACCCAAACTTTTTGCTTGTCCGCTTCCTTATTTCTTCGTACGGCAAAAGGTAAACTGTGGTAGATCTACTAAAAATGGGGAGCGACCGGAATGGGAGGGCCCGAAGTCACATGGAAGCTTAGGATGGCAAGCAAGAAATTAGATATGGGCCAGAGGCAGCAATAACATAATTCAATCTATTATAATCAGATTAAATAATCTATATAATAAAATAATTAAATTTAGGATTAAATTTTTAATCCGTTTAATAGATGAATCAAGTTCGAATCGAGAGATTCATGACCCACCAAACGATATATGGTCCGGCCTGATCCGATTGCGAATTTGGATCCACTTGAAAGACTAGCCTCCAGGACGGCGAGCGTTATGCATGTCCGATATCATGGGCCTCATACATGAAAGAATGCGTATTCCACATCACGGCTCTTACATAATAACCAAGTGGAAAAGAGAAAATAGTGATAGTTGGTGGATGAGATGAAAAGCCAAACGACCATTCCAAGCATACGACTTGGGAGCTGGGGCTCTTGCACTGTATTCCCGTACATATTTAAATTAGTGACACATAACCGTCTTGAAAATGGATGATCGTTACACAACTCTCATCCCATCATGTTTGGTACTTCAATGCGATAATCAACAGCCGTTCATTTCTGAGAGGAGTGCCATGCAGCCCATTCAAACAAACATGCACTTTTCCTCTGTGGTGCAAGGCACATATCGTGGAGGATCTGAACTCCTAACTCGATGGCATTTTATGCGAAGGATGGATTCAAAAGAGAAAGGCAACCTCGATCAATGCCAAAAGGTGTGAAAGCTTGATATCTACGTACTGTAACTAGCGAATGTTATTTAAGACGCTATACTTTTGATAAAGTTGAGATTGAATATAAACATATTCTATATATCACAACAACATTACTACTAGAATTCATTCTTATTATTTTTAACTTATCATGCTATCTATAGCTGCTATTCATTTGGACAAGGACACGAAGGAAATATGATCAAATTCTTGCAAGTGACAAAAGAAGGGAGATCTTGCCCAACCAACCAATGAAGCATCCAAATAGAAATATTAGAGCTACAAAAGGAAAGCGCCGATGCATGAGAATGGTCTTGATTTGAAGCAGAAAAACTAAGGCATAAAATCATTCTTTGAAAAAATCTTTGATAAGATTGATAGGAACTTTTGTCTTTTGCAGTGTTGTCACACCCCAAGCCCCTTCATTTGAGCTAGCACATGATATGGCCACACATTCCATAGGAAAATCCTTAAAGAATGTGAAAAGCTAGGAGGATGAAAACAGCATTCATAATAACATTTATTAATCCAAAATAAGACCAATTAAAGTCCAATATTTTAAAATAACTCAAATGTTGGTAGACAATTTTATTTGTTCGTCCAATGGTTTCAGAAGATTTTTATTTATCTATATCCTTTGCTAGTGGATCAACTTAGCCAAATCCTATGCATTCTATGGCTTTGAAAAGATGGATAACAAAATAATATGAGCTAACTGACTTAGTAAGAAAATCTTTATGCAAGTACACAATGCAATAATACACATAAAATACTAAAAGTAGCTGTTGAAAACATCAAACATATTATCAAGACATATATACATCATAAAATGAGCATTGCTGAAATATAGATGCTATATCGTAAAACAAATATACACCAAGGCATGCTATCAATGGAAACTATCTCAACTATACTTTCAATTAGGTATATTTTCATTAATTACTCCAAGTGAGACTTAGTGACAATCCTGGGATGTCCAATCATCTCTTCAATATTGAACTAGCCACATATATATCATGCTCCTACTTGTGATCGGTGAAATGTGTCACATTTTTGCCCTTGATTAATTACACATACCATATTCCTACTTATGGCTGGTCATTCACACATCACATTCTTACACATAGCTCGCTAGTCATGTACCATGTTCCTCCTCATAGTTACCTACTCATGTGCCACATTCCTGCCCATGACTTGCTGTCCACGATCTATATGCATGGCTAGTTTGATATCCCTTTTAAATCTATATCTCATGCTATATTTTAATTCATCAATCATGCCATTACATATGATTGTATCATAATATATGCTATTCAAAATGCACTCAATTAATTCACACATAATATACTTATAATTTTTAACCAAACAAAGAACATGCAAAGGGAATTCTTACTTAATCCAACTACCCAGCCAACAATGTCTACAAGAGTAGATATAATCCAGATTTTTCAAAAAACCCCAATGTTAATAATTATTTATAGTTTAGGATGTCTAATATGAAAATATCCTAATTATTAAGTATCCAAACTCTCCTTAATTTAGATCAAATTTATCCAAATTAAATGAGAAAAACTAAGAAATTATCATAATTAGATGTCCCAGTAGACTTACGTTAAATCATCTCTTGCCCAAACATCGATGCACCTAAGTTTAAGCAAAGGATCTGAACATAATCAGCTAGGTGACCACATCTAAATTTCCATTCTTATCGTATATAAGTAGGGGTCAACTAGGTTAGTGGCTAAGGCCTAATCTAGGGTAGCCTCGATGTTTCAATTACTAATAGACCTATATTAATGATTACATTATAAGGATTAAAAGATTGAATGGTGGGGATGATGCTATATAGATTTAATAGTGATGATGGGAGTGGTAAGGGAAAGCCAAGAGAACGAGGTGACTAATATGCCTCTTCTCAGACTTATGCACTATCATAGGGTAGGCAGAGGCCCACCTCATTAGCTACTAGCACAAGAGAGAGAGAGGGAAAGAGAAAAGGTATTGCTACCATGAGGTGGTGAAAGGTGACAATGGAGACAGTATCCGATTGGATCAAATGGCTAAAAGAGGGGAAACAAGGGAGTAGAAGATTGAGACCATGATAAAGATGTAAAGAGGTGAGTCTAGATAGCATGGTGAGGTCGATAAGGATTTCAATAGCTAGAGTGTTGGCCGAATAGAGAGAAAAACCGACCAACAGGATCACCTAAGGTACAGTCTCGAATAATAGAGAATGCCTTGTTCAAAGGCAAGGGGATTTGGTTGACCGCCGATCGATAACAGATCTGCCAAGAATAACACTTCATGAGTATCGATGATTGGTATCTAAGGGGCAAAATAAGAAGGAAAAAAGAGGGCCTTTTATTTTAGGATTAGGGGAAGATGGTGGCTTTGCTAGCTTGGATTTCAATGGAGAAAACAAAGGGTATCACTGGTCATTCCACTGAGCCACACATGGAAGGGCTCCAACATAGAGGGACAAGGAGAAAGCAGAGATCTAGGGGGCGGGGTGAGAGAAAGAGATGGAGGAGAAGGGAGAAGATCGGGATGGTAGCTCTAGAAGCAAGAAAAGGGGAAAGAAATAGAAAGAGGATTGGCAATTTCACAATCTCCTCGCATTTGCCTTCTTTATTGATGGTGAAAATTTGCATGCCACTGGTGAGGGGTTGACTAGAATCGAAAGGATAGTGTCTCTAGTGGATACACATATGCAAGGATTTCTTGCGATGAAAAACAAAGGAACGTTATCAAATTTTGACAACCATGGCCTCTTCAAGCTGGGTCAACTCGACTCAACTAGATTAGGTTGGCCGAGCTAAGTCTTATAAGGTTAGAGTCCTTTCTTATCATCTATTGCTCTCCTAGTAATGGCACATTAGATAAATGGAAATTGATTAAAGGCTTGTCAGTCCCTTGGATAAATTTGGTAAGCAGGGCAGCTTATTATTCTAGAATGACACATGGAAAGATAGTAAAGTGAAGAATAATAAAACTTTCTCTTATTTGGAAAAATTTTGATAAAAATTTTGATTCTTTTAAAAATAGCATATCATTCAAATTAGGGCATGAATTGAATATTCACTTTTAGGAGAACACTTAGCTTGGCCAAGTTCTGCTATTTTCACTCTATGATAAATTGTTTCATAGAGTTATCAAGCATAATGTTTCTATTGCATTCCAATGGAGCTGGAAAAATTTTTGGTGGAATATTAGATTGCATAGCCTACTTTCATATTATGAAGTTAGTTGGTTGAAAAGCTTCCAAGATATTCTTAGCTCCATCAAATTTACTAAGATTACAAATAATTGCAATGGTAGTTTACACAAATAAAAAAATTTTTAACAAACTTGTTTTGCAAATTTATTAGTAATGGTGGTTCTCAGTGCCACTATTACAAAGCTATTTGAAAGGTCGCCATGCCAAAGAAAGTTAAAGAAAATGCTATATCTACTCCATTATTCAAAAAATCTTGTTAGTGTTCCACCATTGGGAGCACCTCGATTTCAAATAGGATGTTTAGAGGTCATAGGAAACTTTAGGAGTCCTTGTCTTTGTTGTTATCTATTGAAAATATTAAAATAATAATTTAAAATTCTAGATATGATTGAATAAACTAATAATAGTTTTAGTGAAGAAAATTATATACGAATTACAAAATATCAGATAATAAAATTGATCAGACCTAGAAGCGTATGGGTTACTATTCTAAGATATATTTTTATCTCTCGTACAAGAATAATTGGAAATACTATTCCAAGATATGAACGAGATTCTTTCGCCTACAAGTACGATTGTAGAAAATGTTGATAAAAAATTCTTATAGCACGCAAGAAGAAGAAATATTTTGTAATTGAAAAAATCAAAAAGAAATTTGGCGAAGAGGAAGAAATGAAAATTAGCTTTTCAATGACTTACAAGACTAGATCATAAGAGGATCATTTTATAGCCATCAATATGATTGTTTAAACTTTTATTGGTCCATTAAAGTCTGTAATTAGGTGCCTAATAATCCAAAAATTAAACATAGTAATAAAGTCCAATAATCAAAAAATTAAGCACGATAATAAAGCCCAACGTCCAAAAGATTAAACATGATAATAAAGCTTAATGGTCAAAAAAATAAATATAATAATAAAGTCCAACGATTTACTTACAAAACATATGAATTTTATTTGTAATTATATATTTGCTAACGATTGATTCTAAGTTATTCATGCTATTATGTACATGTGTTTGAAGGATTCTTATTAAGCTATTCACTCACATTATTATTATTTCCTTTTAGCAAGGTTTTTAGTTTTGGATATAATTAATCCAAGATTTTGATGAAAGTATTGCTTAAATTTTGCACTTGATAAGGAACAATATAGTTATACCATCAATTATTAGCTAATAATCAAATTATTTTATTAATCTTGATGTTCATATGATCTCTTAGTACTAAGTAATCTGGTTCGGATCATCTGGCCTTGTGTACCATCTAGGGCATATATACTCTAAAAGGATATGCAGCTCCATTAATTGCAAGCCTAATCTGATCCCCTTTTTTCTTATGCTACATATCTAAATCAGTTGAAATGACAATACTACTTGTCATGCCCCGAATCCAGTACCTGGATCAACTATGCAACCATCTATATGAATCTTAGAATATATCATAGAGATCATGCAATGCCTTAAAAATTTATTATAACTTCAATTTCTAAGAACATTATTAATTATAATTCATAAGAGAATACTTAATATAAAAAAAATAATATAACTTATATAATTATAAATTTATTCATCCTTTAATTATTCGATTGGTATTAATGACTCTTTATCTATTCATCTTTCATCCATGAATCCAATCCATAGCCAAGTTTAAATATTCTGCACAACTTTGAGAAGGAAGTAGAGGGTATGTATGAGCTTTTGTCACGTCCCGAATCCAGATCTAGGATCGGCTATGCGACCGGCCGCATAACCTTAGGTATCATCCTAGAGATCATGCCAGGCCTAACCTTCAATTCAATATCCAAGCACTCAGGGATTAACACCTATATCCTAGCTCCTCACTGACTGATCCCAAAGCCCGATTGATTTTTCGGATCTGCAACAAAAATACAAGAAAATAGGAGATGAGCTATACAGACTCAATAAGTTATCAACACCTCTAGTATACATACACAAATATGCCATTAACAAATAGCAAGCACAAACACATCATACAACAAGATGTCCATTAATATAATAATATATATCCAGCAACATGATGCAAACATGTATACTTAATCACAACCGACATCGACACGACTATGGAAGGCCAACCTTGTACTTTACTCACCTAGTCCCTCTAACTATGGTCACAATCGGCCCGTGGCTCACCCCATAAGAGACTAGATCCTGTCTCACATACCGAAATCAATCATGTGCCAGTGATCGCCCCACTGGAGGTTCACAAGAAAAACTAGCTCTGAAATTACATGAGAAACATGCATCCTCTGCATGTACCAGCGATCGCCCCGCTGGCTAGGCTCACAAGGAAAACTAGCTCCTGACTCACATACCGCTCAACGGTCATGTACTAGTGATCGCCACACTAGAGGCCCACAAGGAGACTAGATCCTGACTCGTGTAATCATAGTCAGACTAGAGAACACCCATACCAGCACAATGCACCCACACCAACACAATGCATGCACCCAATGCAATCCAATACAAATTAAAATATATTACATGTATTTAATATTTTCTAAATACATAACATATTTGGCATATAATATCAGAGGTCAAGATATCTTACCAAAGATCCACCAACAAGTACAATTCAAACATAGATCTGATCTTCCAAGGACAACAACGATCCTGACCAACAATTTAAACATATAATTAATTTCTATTTAATAAAACTAAAAAGAAAACTATGTTATCATGGGGCACTCTCCTCAATCCAATTTCAATTCTGATCCAGAATTTACCTTTCCTCCCTTTCTCTTCTCTCTCCTCTCTCTCTCCTTCCTCGCCCATGATATGGGGGACCTTGCGGGTGAGCCACCGAAAACCATCCCGACGGCAGACTCTCAGGTAGATTTCTCTCACTTTTTTTTATTTTTTTTTATTTTTTTTCTTCTCTTTTTGTTTCTTTCCTCTCCCGAACTCCCCTGCTCTCATCCTTGATTCAACTGAACCACCCTCTCCCCCGGTTGCCGGTGCCAGCCACGAGAGATGATCACCGAGAGGAGGGCTCGGCAGACCGGAGGCGAACCGAAGGGAGGATGGCGGCGCGGCCATCGTCGACGTACGGCCCAAGCAAAATTGGAAGAATTCAACAACAAATCTTGACCAAGTCCTCCCCTAAAAATTAAATTAAAGGAAGAAAGACTCACCGGCCTTAACTGACTTCCGGGTGCTCGCCGGAGAGGAGGATGACGGTGTGGAGACTCGATGGGGCTCAATTTGGTGGCGATGAAGGAGCTTTAAAATGATCAACCGATGGGTTTCTTTATCATTTAAGAAATAGACCTCATCGATCGGAGTCGTATCCCACCCCGACACGTCGCCAACCACCTCCCTCGCCCCTCATGACTTTTCTCTTCGAAACCTCCGACGAAATCTTCGGCTGGATAAGGATGAACCACCTCCCCTATTCCCATTCTTTCTTCTTTTGTTTTTTTTTCTAGGTTCCGAATGAAGTCGGCAAGGGCTGCCGACTTCAGCCCACAATGGCCCAGTTATGGGCGGGCCTCATAGCTTTATAGCCTAATAAGATTCGTGCACACTCATATCAATATAATACAATGTAATTCGAATATAACAGTAAACAATATTAAATAAAATATAAATCTTAAAATCTCGTATCAAGTGATCAAGATAATTTAATACCGATATATGTAAAAAGATGCATCAATTACCACCAAATATCCATCTTATTTAAAAACAATATACCATATATGTCATTAAGTAAAACATTCTTTTTACTTAATTATGGTTTCATATCTTATTATTGATATCTCGTTAATTGATCCAGATTAACCACTATTATCTTTTAGGATTTTAGACTAATCACTGTTATGCTTTAGTCCATGATCGGCAATCTGAAGTATCACATTCCTGTCCATGACATGACTATTCTCAGTGCCATACTTCTATCCATGGTGGCTATTCTTAATGTCATGCTTTATTCCATGATTGGCAATCTCAAGTACTACGTTCCTACCTATGGTAGAGCTATGCTCAGTGCCATACTTTTATCCATGGTAGCTATTCTTAATACCATACTTCAGCCCATGATTAACAATCTCAAGTTTAATATGGCTAGTTCAAATACTTTTTTCTTGATTATCAATTTATCTAATCTCAAATATGTCAGAAAAATATTGTGTCAAATTATATTTTTTTCAAGATTTTCAATAGCTAGTATCATGATCCAAACCATCCAAAAACTAATCATGTTTGATATGAATATATTATACAAAAAATATAAATAATCATACCGATAATCACAAATATCTGTTATGAGAAATCAAAATCATATAGTGCATAAATAATCATATATGTCGATGCTCATGTCCAGGAATCTGAACCATGCAGTGTAAAAATAGATATATATACTGATGATTATGTCAAAAATTCTTATCTTTGCTAGTAACAAATTTAATACACCAGATATCAATCCATTCCCCATTTCATGAACTAGGTTTTAGGAAACTTATTCGATATCCTCCTACTCATAATATTATTTTTTACAAAACAATCATCAATATTATTATAAAAATATAAAATGAAGATTTATTCATTTTAAACCTTCTATCAACTCCCCAAGGGTCTACTAAATCTCCTAAACCCTTTCTTCCACAAGGCCTCAACCTAACTAGTAAGAGGGAAGAGAGAGAAAGAAAGGTTGAGAGACGAGAGAAAGAAAAGATAAGAGAGAGAAAAGAACCAATCTCTCTTCCTTCCTCTTCTTCTTTCTATAAACATAGATCACTGCCTATCCCTTCTTCTTCTTGACATGGCATAGCACGCTCGAGGCTGGCCACCTGCAGCAATTCCCAATGGTGGCGAAGACAATGACCCTGACTGTAGCCTCAGCCACCTGCGGTCGATGAACCAAAGAACAAAAGAAAAAATAGAAAAATATGGAAGACCGAAACCTTATTCCCTCCCTCTTTTCCTCCCTTATATTGACCATGATGGCAAAGGTTCCTATGCTGGCCACTTGCAGCAACTCCCAGTGATGGTGGAGCAACCCCAGCAGTGGCCTAGCTATCAATGACCAACAGATCAAGGAAAGAAGACAAAAATAGGGGACACCTTGTTCTCACATGGGTCTAGTACTTCGATATCTAAATCTCGATGACGACCCATCTCGAAGAAAGGGAGGAAGATGGAGGCCTTGCTTACCTTGGTTTCGATGAGGTTTCCATGATTAATCATCAGAGAATCTCAAATTTATTGCCAGAATCAAGAGTAATCGAGAGCTCTTCCTCGCCGGTGATAGATGGGATTTAGGGGTGGGGCGGCTTGAGGGAAGGGGTCCTTTTTATAGGCCGACACTTAGGATTTTGGGACTATCCTAGACTCCTTTCCTCCCTTTTTTTGGTTATTTTAAGCGGGCCTAAGCCTACATGCCAATATTATATTCTCCACTTTCAAATAATTTCGTCCTCGAAATTAACTGACATTAGGCTTGAAATTAAAACACAAAACTCTCATATTACCTTCAAGTTTCCAAATAGTCTACCTCTCAAAGTACTTACTTCACAAGATCTTGACATAAAGAATTATGTAACATTCCAAAACTCAATTCTTTCAATCCATGGTACATACTAAATTCTCTTAGAGTACTTACCATACAAAATTATGATATCTAAAAACTCAATCCTTTCCATTCGTAATACATATTAAATTCTCTTAAACTCTTCCAAAAGAATACAATGCAATTAATTATCCTAAATTAATTCTACAAGAAAATCATGATGGTCAAAACTTTAGAAATATCCAATCCTAACAACATTCTCAAGTTTATAGATAATCCTTTCTCTTAAAATGCTTTCTTCATAAGACCTCAATATAACAAAATTATATGGTATCTCAATTTTGATCTTTATCATTCACAATATATTATAAATTCTTTTAATATCTTTTAAATAAATATTAACATCTCAATCTTGAATTAAAATATATTATTCTTAACTCATAAAATTTATTTCTCTTGATTAACTCCATATGGAAATCATAATCGGCCATATCTATACTATTAACATAAACAAAAGAAATCCTGAGCATTGATACTTTTTAGAATCTAAAACTTGTTTTCTTTAATTAACCTTTCCTATGATTTTATAATTAAATTTTTATTTAAGAAAAATATCAAGCCTCTTCAAATAATGAAATCACAATGTCAAAACTAAAAGAAGTTTCATATCAAAATATTCTAGATTTAAGCCTGGTAAAAGAATCATCAACACATTTACTCTAAATTTGGAGATGTTCAAACTTTTTCTTGAAGTTCTCTACACTAGAGATCCTACTAAGAGAAATTGCATAGCTATACATGCAGACGAACCAACAAATTAATAATTATCCTTCTCTTTATTAGTAAAATCCTTCTTTACTAAAAACTAGCTCAAGTCTTCTATTATCATAACTTTCAGATCGAAAAATCGATATTTCTGACTAGCTTCAAAATAATTTAAGCCACCACACTTTTGCTGCGCACTCTAATATAAATTTATTAGATTCTCTAATTTTATCAGATAAATTTCTGATAAAAATATCACTTTACACTAGAATCTAAAAGATCCAACTTTTTAAAAAAGAAAAACTTTTAAGCTTCTTTGTTCTTGCCATGCCCTAAGTATACTAGATCAATATTAAATCTTAATCCGCTTTCCATATGTGAATCTTTCATATAAATTTTACCATCCTTTCAAGATATCAATAACTCTAGTTCAAGCCTAAATCAATCATACTTTCCTTGACAATTCAATTAGACAATCTAGATCAACTTTTTTTTAGAAGGTTAATTTTAATTCTAACAAAATAAATAACTCTAAGTTAATATTCTAATAAGTAGAAGCAATCATGTTGTTGCTCATAAAACTATCTTACCATAATTCTTAACATCAATTGACAAATAACTTGAAATGTTATCATTTATAAGCTAAACTCATATAAATCTCTCAAAATCAATTTTTTTAGCTCAAATCAATCAATGGTATTGAGATGCCATAAATCTACTTATAAACCTAAATATTTACTTGGATCTTGACACACCCAAGAATCTCTAACAAATATAAGAAAGATCAAGTAATTCGATAAAAAATTACTAATATAAATTATCAAAGATTTCACCAAGATGTGTATACCATGTCTACACAATATAATCTGATCCATCAATAGAAAATTGCATATATATGCAGTATCATAAATATATTTTTCTTTACAATCTAGTTTTATTCATAATCTGCATATAAGTTTAATTCTTAAAAAAATATTCAACTCTAAAATCATGAAACTCAGGTCATATTGTAAATAATGTTATAATAAATTCAAAACTTGAAATCAACAATTAATAACAAAACTATAGGGTTATAGTGATTTGCACCCACAACAAGTTTAAGATTTCAAAATCATCCATTTAAAATTGAACATACATATACATCACAACATAACTCATCAATATAATATAGTTTATTCTAGGATCAAAACCTTCTACACATAGATCAAGACCACTTATTGTGATCAAGAATAAAAATTATTCAATCCTTTTTTGTACTTATTTTAGGTCATCCTTATTGTTGAGATCATAAATAAAATTATGTAGCCCCTTTTTCTCTCATCATACGCCAAATCTTAGGCACAAATTACATCACAATACCTAGTGAACTGAAAACTAAACTTTAAATTCTTTTTTATTATTTTTATCATATCTTTGTTGATCATTACCTTAAGTTCAATTATCACTTAAGTCATAGTCCTAAATGATCATAACTTAAGTTTTGATATCACTCATGTCATGCCCTAATCACTTATATTACAATTTCAAGTAATCATAATCTAAGTTTTGATGTCATTTTGTCATATCCCTAATATAGCACCTAGGTCGGTCACGTGATTGACCGCACGAATCCTAGAACATGTTCTAGAGATTATGCAAAGCCTTAAAAATTTACCATAACTTTAATTTCAAGAATATTATTAATCGCACTTCATTAGAGAATACCAAATATAAAGAAAATAATATAACTTATATAATTATAAATTCAGTCATCCTTCAATCATCCAATCGATATTAATGACTCTTATCTATTCATCTTTTTACCCATGAACCTAATCCACAGCCAAGCTTGAATATCTTGCGCAACTCTGAGAAAAAAAAGTAAGGAATATAAGTTTTATAGTCTAGTAAGAATTCTTACATACCCATACTAATATAATATAATATAATTGAAAGTAATAGTAAACAATATCAAATGGAACATAAGTCTCAAAATGATGTATCAAGTGATCAAAATAACTCAATATTGATATATTTAAAAATATGCATTAATTACCATGAAATATCTATCTTATTCAAAAGTAATATATCATATATATCATTAAGTAAAATCTTTTTTTACTTAATTATAACTTCATATCTTATTATCCATATCTTATTAATATGATCCAAATCAACCACTATTATTTTTTAGGATTTTGGACTAATCATAATCATGCTTTAGTGGCAATCTCAAGTACCACATTCCTACCAATGATGGAGCTATTCTCGATGTCATGCTTTTGCCAATGGTAGTAATTCTTAGTGTCATGCTTCAGTCCATGACTGGTAATCTCAAATATCATATTGCTGCTCATAGTAAAGCTATTTTTAGTACTATACTTCTATCCATGGTGATTATTTTTAGTGCCATGCTTCAGTCTGTGATCAATAATCTCAAGTTTAACGTGGCTACTCCAAATACTTCTTTTCTTGATTATCAATTTATCAAATATCAAACATGATAGGAAAATAGTGTCAAATTATATCCTTTTCAAGATTTCTGATAGCTGGTATCATGATCCAAACCATTTGAAAACTAATCATATTTGATACAAATATATTATATGAAAAATATAAATAATCATATCATCAATCATAAATAAGAAATCAAAATTATATAGTGCATAAATAATCATATATGTCAATGCTCATGTCCAAGAATTTGAACCATGCAGTGTAAAAACATATATATACTAGTGATTATGTCCAAAAATCCTTACATTTGCTGATGACAAATTTAATACACCAGATATCAATCCATTCCTCGATTTACAAACCAGGTGCTAGGAAACTTATTTGACATCCTTTGTTCGGAACATTATTCTCCTATAGAACCATCTTTAATATTATTATAAAATTATAAAATAAAAATTTATTCAATTTAAACTTTCTACCAACTCCCTATGGGTCTACCAAATCTCCTATCTCCCAAAAGGCCTCGACTTAGCTAGTAAGAAAGAAAGGTAGAGAGATGAGAGAAAGAAAAGAGAAGAGAAAGAAAAGAACCTATCTCTCTCCCCCTTCCTCTTCTCTTTCTACAAACATATATATACTAGTGATTGCGTTCAATAAGTTAATTTTGCAGCTTCGCAGTTTAGGGATGAAGGTGGAGAAAGAAGATCAGGCTTTTATTCTTCTTTCATCTTTATCCAAGTTTTGTGATCATTTGGTAATCACCATCCTATATTGCAAAGATACTTTGAAGATAGAGGATGTCAAGACAACCTTGTTATCAAATGAGACTAGGAAAAAATTTGATATAGGTAATAGTTTGATGGCAAAGGGTTCGGGTGAAGAAAAAAAACATCGAAAAGTAAAAAGGGGCAAAAAGAACCATTTTAGGTCCAAGTCAAGAAAACAAAATGGCATGTGCCATTACTGCAAGCAAGAAGGTCATTGAAAAATAAATTGTCCCAAATTAAAGTCCAAGCATAAACAGAACCCTGATAAGACTGGAGTTGCTACTGAGTATAAAAAGGAGGGAGATATATTGGCCATCTCTTCAGGTATAGATTTTTTAGATACTTGGATTCTTGATATTGGTTGTTCTTATCATATGTACTCGCATAGAGATTAGTATTTTTCCTATACATCTCATGACAGGGGTAGAGGTCTTATGGGTAATAATACTAAATGCAAAATTGTTGAAATAGGAACAATCAAAATTAAGATATTTGATAGAGTTATAAGAACTTTCACAGATGTTAGGCATGTTTCTGATTTGAGAAAGAGTCTTATCTCTCTTGGTTCCTTAGATATAAATGGATACATATTTGCTAGTGCTAATGGTATATTGAAAATTAAACATGGTGCCTTAATATTGATGAAGAGAGAAAAGATAGATTCCTTATATAGGTTAATTAGAAAAACTTTTACAAGTGATGCTACTATTACATCCTTTTTTAATAATAATGATGTTAGGACTGCTAACCTTCGTGTGGACCTTCAAAGCTCAGTAATGGACACCTTCATAAAGTTTTACAATGATCTGTTGTTGTTTGGGCAACCAAACCCTAGCAGATCTTTATATCCTTTCTAGGTATAGATTTTCTTGCAGCCTAGTATTTTATATACTGGCCTCTAAATCATACCCCATTTAAGCCCTTGACCCTCTAGGATATAACTTTCTTGGTTTCAGACTAGAAATTAATCTCTCCATGTCCTAGAGATAGCCCAAACTGGATTAAAACATTAGCAAATGAAGAATCCTAGTTGGACTAAGACTCCTTGGTCAAATCCTTCCACCCGCCAACTTGTTTTTGTCACCCAAATTCATTAGCGCTCCAAGTCTGGTTTGGGATGAGAAATCCTTTCAAAGAAGACTCTCAGAATGCCCTTTCACCTACTAGAAATATGCCATGGAAATAGATTAGGATCAGGATCAACTTTTTTGTGGTGCAGGACTCTCTAGTGCCAACCAATCTCAACACCAAATAGCCTTTCCACCTTTGACTACTTAGCGCCTCTTTTGGGTGCTTAATCACCATGAAAACCACTTGGATGGGAGCACCTCTTACTATTTCTATAGTGCACAAATTGATTGGGATGTGGAATTCTAAATGGCCGAGAGAGATCCCCTGGAATCAGGGACTCTTCATGCCTAATACTTGTCTAGCGCTAAACTCTTCTTGGCATGTTTCTCCTTCGTGGCGTGAAACCCCTTTTTAGCATGAGATGAGAGGGAGAGAGAGGCTCTAATTTAAAAAGAAGAGTCACAGTAATTCTATAATATTAGGTTTACATGAAGGGTCTTTTTATAGATCAAAGGATTCTCCTAATCCAACTAGGATTAGAAATATAAATCCAAATTCAACTCTAATTTTTTCAAGGCTAATCCAATTATGAGAGCACTCATCCAAATCCATGTATATTAATGTCTTGACCCACTTGGATCCAAACCCGATCTAACATTGATTAGCTCCTTCAAGAATTAAAATCCTAGACTTCGAACCCGTGGAGGGTCGAACCTTCATCCTAAGACCAAACCAGTTCTAGCCTTAGGATCAAAAATGATCCTAGACTCTTGGAGTCATCATCATGATTTTTCTTCTAGCCTTCCAAGGCTTGGGAGAACCACACTTGTACCTACAGATGATGATGCTATATTATTGTGGCATGCTAAGCTTAGACATATGAGTCAAAAAAGGATGTTAGAATTGTATAATAAAAATTTACTCAAGGGTATTGAATCTTGCACATTTGATTTCTATGAAACATATATTTTTGGTAAGCAATATAGGATAAAGTTTGTTATGTCAACTAAAAGAAGTACACAGGTCCTTAAGTACATTCATTCATATGTTTAGGGAGCAGCACCAGTCACTCCTCTTGAAGGAGCTATGTACTTTATCATTTTTATCGATACCTTCTTTATGAAGGTTTTGGTTTACTTCTTGAAGTATAAGTCAGAAGCATTTGAGAAGTTCAAGTACTAGAAAGCTAAAGTTAAAAAGCAAACAGGTAAGCAGAAAAAAGATTTTTTGTGCTGATAATGGTAGCAAATATACCTTTACAGAGTTTGTGAATTACTATCAGAAGGAAGGCATAGCTCGCTACTTCACTATCCTAGGCAAGGCACAGTAAAAAAGGATAGCTGAAAGGATGAACATGACATTGCTTGAGAGGGCTCATTGTATGAAGCTGTTGCAGATCTTTTGAAATAATTTTGGGCCAAAGCAGTAAACACCACAAGCTTCTTGGTGAATCGATCTCCTTCAACATCACTAGGACTCAAAGTACTATAGGAGTTTTGGTCTAGTAAGCCAGTTGATTACTTTAAAATTTATATATTTAGTTGTCCTGTATATGTATTGTTACAGGAGGATCAGAGGACTAAGCTTGATGTGAAGTCTAGACCTTGTATTTATCAGGGTATAAAGTTAGTATGAAAGTTTACAAACTTTGAGATTCAATTACTCAGAAGGTGGAGCTCGGCAGAAATGTGATATTTGATGAAGTTTTAATGTTGAAAAAAAATTCAGTATCAGGTCCAAAATATGAAGAAGCCCAGTACCTTGGTTCAGGTGAAGCCACTGATCAAGACTGACAGCAACAATGCTAGTTAGAGAGAATTTTCAAAACATGATATAGAAATTATATAACTACAGGAACAAGAGGAGCCTTACTTTATTACTATAGAAAGAGCTAGAAGGGAAGTACAACTATCATCGAGATTGAAAGATATAGTTGTTTATGCTTTTCCTATCATTTCTTATGATCCAATATTTTTTTAGGAGGTTTTGCAAAGAAAGAACAACGATAAGTGGCAGATTGGTATGGAAGAAGCAATGAATTCTCTTCATAAGTACGAGACTTGTGAACTTGTCACTTTTTCCAAGGACAGAAAGGCAATCGGCTACAAGTGGATATACAAAAAGAATGAAGCTTTATCAGAAGGTGAACCATCAAGGTACATGGTCAGATTGGTAGCAAAAGGTCACAATCAGAGAAAAGGGATAGATTTTGATAAGATATTTTTTCTGGTTGTTAAGCATTGTTCTATTAGGGTTATGCTTTATATGGTGGCTATGTAGAATTTAGAGCTGGAACAGCTTGATGTGATGACTACTTTCTTGTACAGTAATATATAGTAAGGAGATTTACATGTTGCAGCTAGATGATTTTGTACAAAAAGGTAATGAAAAGCTAATGTGCAAGTTGAAGAGGTCTCTTAATGGTTTGAAGGAGGCTCTGTGTCAATGGTATAAGAAGCTTGATACCTTTATGGTGATACATGGCTACAGTAGGAGCAAGTATGATGGTTGTATCTATTTCCATATTCTCAGTAATAGTTTTATGATATTGCTAATGCTATATATTGATGATATGCTTATAGTTTAAAAGCATATGCAAGAGATTTCTAAGTTAGAATAAGAATTTAATTTTGAGTTTAAAATGAAAGATCTAAGAAGTGTCAAGAAGATTCTAGGCATGGAGATTCACAGAGACTGGTAGAATAGGAAGCTATGGTTGATCCAAATGGAATATATAGAGAAAGTATTGGCCAAATTCAATATGAAGAAGGCTAAGGCTATGACTACACTTCTAGTTTAGTATTTCAGATTCTCTATGCTGCAATGTTCTTAATCTAAAGAAGTGCATCAGGAGATACTCAGTATACCATATGCTAGTACGGTTGGATATTTGATATATGCTATGATTTACACTAGGTAAAATTTGTCACAAGCTGTTAATGTTTTGAGCAGATATATGGCAGATCTAGGAAAAGAGTATTGGAATGCAATTAAATGGGTTTTACATTATTTGAAGGGCATATCAAAATTTGGTTTACTATTCAGAGGAGCACTGACATTAAAGTTCTAATTAATTTTGTTGACTCAAATTATGAAGGTAATCTTGATAGGAGAAGATCAACCATAGGATACATCTTCATTTTAAGTAGAGGTCCTATTAGTTGGAAAGCGATACTTCAGGATATCGTGACATTATCAACAACCGAGGTATAATATATAGCTGTAGTTGAGGCTGCTAAGGAGGTAGTTTGGCTTCAAGGTTTGGTCAAGGAACTTGGTATTACACAGAAGATTATTCATATATATTGTGATAGTCAAAGTGCAATATATCTTGCAAAGAATACAATGTATCATGCGATATTTGGTATTACAAGCTCCGGAAATTTGTTTCGAGTGATTGCATTTAGTTAGTTAAGATTCCTACTTAGAAAAATACTGGAAACATGATGCCAAGCCACTTCTAGCAGTCAAGTTCCAGCATTGTCTGGACTTAGCTAATATTAAGGAATGCTGAGATGTTAAGGCTCCAAGACATAGGGTGAGATTATTCACAAGCTCTCAAAGTTATATAGAGACCAGAATACCCGAGTCGAGATAAAGATTATTATTTAGCATCTCGGTTCATAATACACCACTAGAGGATACCTACGTGTGGGCCAATAGAGATATGACTGCATGGGCTAGGACACCCACGCGTATGAAAAAATGGCGGCATGACTGCATCGCCCACGCGGTACATTGATGGAGAGACATGGTCGTGCATAGATATTTTTTGGACTACTTTGAATAGTTGTTTTGGCCTAGGGGATTTTGGGATTTGCGGTGGCAGCAAAGTTTCTAGGACAATTTTGTAAGTATTTTTGAAAGAATTTTTTTATGTTAGCTTTTAAGAGACTGATATAAAAGAATTGTGAATGTGTAATCTTTTATATTTATGGATTTTTTCTCTCATAGTAAAGTTGCATGTCCCGTAAATGTAGACTACGATCGAATCACATAAGTTCTAGTATTCTTTTGTAAATTATTTTTTATCTATTTTACTGTAATTATTATTTTATTATTCTCTTTTGATCTTAATGTATAAATATATTTAAAGCTGCATATTTTTGTTCAGCCTTTTTACTGGATTGGATTATAACATGGGAGATTTTTTTATAGGCTAACACTTGATATTTTGGAACTGCCCTGGACTTTTGATGGAAGACTTCCTTCTTTTTTTTTTTTTTTGGAAAATATTGGCGAAGGTGGTCTTAAGGACCCAACTCTTTGCTTTTACAAACATGATCCATAGAGCTAGCAAAGGCATTTCACATGCCCAAAGCTAGCTTTAACTATTTTACTAATCTAATTGTGAGTTTAAAGGAGTCCACAAAGGTGGCAGGCTTGTTGTGTGGTTGCTGGTGGCCTTCTGGCCTTTCTTTTGTTGATCTGCTATTTTGGAGGTTGGAACTGAGATTACAGAGCATCTGAACTTTTGTCAAAATCCTTTTGGAAAGTTCGCGTGTCGTTTCTATTTACACGTTGTTTCGAGTGTTCTTGTTTTTATTTTTAACATTGGGGTAGAGCCGGAATCAAACTGATCACGTCCCCCGAGCTTTAGACACCGAGAAACGCGACCATTATTCCCGCCGAGATGTTCTTTACCCTTTTTAATAACGACTTTTCTCTTTATCCATGTTGGTATTGGTGAGATAGTAGAAACACTCCTGGAGAACCTGAGGTTTTGGCTGCTTTCTTTTTCGGTTCTGTATCTTTTCTGCTGCTATGGTTTGATGTTTCGAAATGATTCGGGATGTAGAGGAGAAAGCTTTCTTCTTCTTCTTGTTTTTTTTTTTTTTTTTTTTTAAGGCAAAAGAGAGATCGTGTGCATCGAAGCACCACACTCACTCAGCTTTTGTTACGATAAAATAATTACAAGTGAGAGAGGAGATCAAAAGAATTACGGTGTATACGGCCTAATTACAAGGTGTATCAAATTGTAACAAAAGAAAACTCCTCTGTAAGAAGGAGAGAAAACTTTCTTTGCTGGAAACTCGTATATTTTAGCATCTAACAGTCTTTTATATTGACAGGGAGCATAAAGACGTGCGGGTGATTATAATGCTGAAATGGATCTTGTTGGCGTGAAACCTTCGTCAATTAGGCAGGTTCACTTTTCTGGATACCTACAAAATAGGTCCCTGATCTGATTTTCTCCGATGGGGGATGTTGCTCCAAGACCGTCGTGACCCGTAACTGCTGTCGACGTCGGAGTGCGCTCCTCCTGCCGCCCGCCGTTCTCGAGTCCCGGACCTCCGCACTGGGTATAGCCGTCTTGCCGCTCGACGGTCCTCCGCTCCCGGACCTGCGCGACAGGGGTTAGAGACCCGGGCCGGGGTTTTCGGCGAGGGCACTCTGACGATCAAGTCAACGACGATTCAGGGAAACAGATCCTCCTGGTCGGACCTCTCTTGATGGACTCCGCACTAGGAGGAGTGGAAAATGTGTGCGAAGGTGAAAACGTTTTAGGAGGAGAGTGATAGCGGGGACAGAGGGGTGCCCCGTTCCTCCGCCTCTCATTGTCTCCCTCGTTTTCATTTAGCTATGGTGGTAGTGGCGCTTCACCCTCTCGGTCGGGCTTGCACTTGTGCTTTTTCTTTTTTTTTTGAGTTGTTGTGCTACCTCTAAGTTTGTTGCAAACTAGGTTATCATTGGGTGCTTGTCTCGGGATCCCCGCCAGGCTGGCAGGCGCATGCGGCGGTGTCCCGAGGAGTCTTTTCTGATTCATGATAAGGGGAGTTGTCAGGCGCTCCGGCACTCCTCTTAGTTGTCTCATTCCAAGAAACTTGGCAGTGCCTCAAACGGCGGGCCGCCGCCCAAGGGATTCGAATCTCCCGGTTGGCTTCCTTTCTTGGGCGATCTGAGTGGTTGGTAATGAGTGTGGCATCTCGATCAACATGCTGCTTGCCTTTCTGGTGTAACTGGCGGTCGCAGGTGGTCAATACGGCCTGGAAGGCGCTTTAGTGCAGTCCTCGGACGGCTCGTCGGTGTTCTGAGCTGGTGAGGACCTTGTCCGGGCTGGGGCCGAGCTGGGATGACAGGACTCGCTCCGACCTAGACGCTCCGAGCTTGCGGGGGCGCCTTGGTGGAGGAGGGTAGAGTACAGCCCGGTACGGAGGGCGCGCGCTCGGAGAGGCTCCACATCGGCGGGTGAGCGTTGGGCTCGACCTCGACCGCAGGGCACTAACCTCCAAGGCTCTAACTCCGGAGGGCGAGAGGCGGACCCGGTCCAGAGGGCGCGCGCTCGGAGAGGCTCCACATCGGCGGGTGAGCTCTTGGCTCAACCTCGATCGCAGGGTACTAGCCTCCGAGGGTCTCGCTCTGGAGGGCGGAAGGCGGACCCGGTCTAGAGGGCGCGCGCTCGGAGAGGCTCCATATTGGCGGGTGAGCTCTTGGCTCGACCTTGACTGCAGGGCACTAGCCTCCAAGGGTCTCGCTCTGGAGGGCAGAAGGCGGCTCTGACCTAGGCGTCCCGAGCTTGCGGGCACGATCTGGCAGAGGACTGAGCTCTGCTTGTTGTTCTGAGGGAGCTCAGCTCAGCTCGGTAGTGGGATCCAGGCTGGATAATCGATGTGGCGTCTTTTCTTGACGTGGCGCCTGCCGGTTCCTCCACGTTAGCGATCCCTTCACATCATTTGCCCCCCACTCCCGAGGCCCATTAGTGCATGGCACTCGGGTCGAAGGGAGTAATTACAGTGCTGACGTGGAAAGACAAAAATCTGGCATGATGATGGCCATGATTGCTGGCGCTTCGGGGATCGACCCTGTGGACCAATGCGGGGATGCCATGTGGCCACGTCCGAGGAGCAATTAATGTTGGCGCAGAATGCAGAGCGACCGGGATGCCATTCTCACCGATGGATAGCACGTGGCGTAGATCCGTTGGCGGAAGGGTTGAATCGGTACGAATCCCTCGGGTCATTTCGAAATGAAAGGAGAGCCTTACCCGAACCATCCATTCTTTTTGAATTCTCCATGCCTGCTGCTGCCGCGCCCAAGCTTCTTCCTCCTTCCAGTCGCCCCGAATTTTCTAAGCCAACATGTCAGCTTCTTCTCCCTCCTTCCCTCGCTAGAATAGGGTTCTTTCCCGGGATCAGGAGTCTTCTTTAGGTTGAGTCTTCTCTTCCATCCTTTACTCTAAGTCCTTCCTTCCCCTCGTTCTCGAGGATGTCCCGTTTTGGTCCGGGCTTCCGCCCCTCCACTGATCAGGGCGAGGCCGGTCCCTCCGAGCGGTGACCGGCATCTTCTTCTTCTTCTTCTGATGGAGAGGAAGATGCAACTCACTTTGAGCTCAGTAGGAGGCGTCCTCCCGGTCTGGTGCTCATCAGGGAACCGGAATCTGGCCCTTCTTTGCCTCCTCCTTCTCCTTCTGTCCCCGTCTCTGAGTCAATCCGATCCACAGGTCCTGGTGGGGTCATCTCGACGATCACTGCCGGGGAATTGAGGAACGTCCGGGATGTCTATGGCATCCCGACTTCCATCCGGCTCATGATCCCCCAGCCGGGGTAACGGGTCACTTCTAGTAGCCCGGGCCATCTTGCATTTTATGAGGGGACCTTCTCCGAGAGTCTCCGATTTTCCTTCAATCCTTTCTTCCTGTCTGTCCTGGACAATTATCGTCTGGTCCCCGTACAGCTAGTGCCAAATGCCATAAGAGTCATTTTTTCCTTCATTGTGCTTTGTTACCTCCACGGGTTCGTTGCCCGTTTTTCCTTGTTCAGGACTTTCTTTGCCTTGAAGCACCACCCAACCGAGGATGGGTGGTGGTCCTTGTCCTCCCGCCCGAAGGGAATCATTCGAGCTTCCCTCTTCCATTAGGGGATGGAAGAGCAAGTTTTTCTTTGTTAAGGTCGAGGGGATCGACTGGGTCTGGAGCGATCTGGACAAGTCTCCCAACCGAAATTTTGTGGTCGATGCGGCTGACCGGGATGATTATGGGCAGCTCCGCACCACCCAGATTCCTCCTTTGAAGGTCATGTTGTCTGAGCAGAACCTTGCCGACTTCAGGGTCAACCCAATGAATGGGTTGGGTGAGTTCGACCTGAACTTTTCTTTTCCTTTTTCCTTGCACTTCTTGCACTATTCCCCACAGATTCTAACTGTTGTGTGGTCTGCATGCAGGAATGATATTCTCCGAGAATGACCTCCTGGCAATTACCAAGAAGAGGCCGCCGACTAGGCTGGCAGGGGAGCCTTCGACACCAGCTGAGGGTGATCCTCCCGGAGTTAGGGCAGCTCAGCCGGAGACTTCTCAGCCTCAGGATCCAATACTGAAACCGGCCGGCGTGGAGTGACCCTTTTCTTCCTTGTCTTGTTTTGTACTTGTGTTTCTTGCTTTCAGCCAGTGTCACCCGGCATGTCGGGGGTCCAGAAAACACTTGTAATTTGTGTTTAGTCAATGAAACTTAAGTTTCTTTGCCATCTATTTTCTTTCACTCCCTTCTCTTTTCTTCCTTTCTTCTCTCTTTTCTTTCTTCTTCTTTTTTTTTTATGGGGAGATCAGAGGAAGGGCTGCACCTTGCTTGGGGCCAAGTTATGACACTTGAGAGCTGCTGGGCTCGAAAGTATTGCTGACTAAGAGCTATGCAGCTCGGAGGTCCCTTGGCCGGAGATCTGAGCTCCGGTCTTGAGTGGGCATCCTGGAGCTGGGCTCGGGAACGTTGGTGACTGAGAGCTGCTTGGCTCGAAGTTCTCTTGGCCGGAGATCTGAGCTTCGGTCTTGAGAAGGCGTCCTAGAGCTGGGCTCGGGGACGTTGGTGACTGAGAGCTGCTTGGCTCGAAGTTCTCTTGGCCAGAGATCTGAGCTCCGGTCTTGAGAAGGTGTCCTGGAGCTGGGCTCGGGGACGTTGGTGACTGAGAGATGCTTGGCTCGAAGTTCTCTTGGCCAGAGATCTGAGCTCCAGTCTTGAGAAGGCGTCCTGGAGCTGGGCTCGGGGACGTTGGTGACTGAGAGCTGCTGGGCTCGATGATGCTGTATTTTCCTCTTGTTCTCTCTTTCTTTCCTTCCCCTCTCTTCTTTCTTTCTCTCTTTTTTTTTTAGAGTGGGGAGATCAGAGAAGAGGATGCTGGTTGTGCCCCCATTTTGTTCTCTTTCTTTCCTTCCTCTCTTGTCTTATTTTCGAGTTGGGAGATCAGAGAAGGGGGTTGCCGGGCTCTCCCCCTTGTTCTCTTTCTTTCCTTCCCCTCTCGTCTTCTTTTCGAGTAGGGAGATCAGAGAAGGGGGTTACCGGTCTTGGTTGCCTTGGAGCTAGGCTCGAGGCCTTCCTGGACGTGGAGCTAGGCTCGGGCCCAGGGGTTGCCTGAGATCTTGGCTCAGGTCTTTGGCGCCTTGGAGCTAGGCTCGAGGCGTTGATGGGAGCTACGTGGCCCCATAATCTCTTGGCATCTTGGAGCTGGGTTCGGAGACGTTTGAGATGGAGAGCGGCTTGCCTCGAAGTTTTCTTGGCCGAAGATCTGAGCTCCGGTCTTAAGCCGGTGTCCTGGAGCTAGGCTCGGGGACATTGTTGAATGGGAGCAGCCTGGCTCAAAGGTCTCTTGGCCGGAGATCTGAGCTCCAGTTTTGAGTTGGTGTCCTGGAGCTAGGCTCGGGGATGCTTGAGTTTGGGAGCTACGTGGCTCGAAGATTCTTTGACGTCCTGGAGCTAGGCTCGAGGATGCCTGGAATTGGGAGCTACGTGGCTCGAAGTTCTTTGACGTCCTGGAGCTGGGCTAGGGATGCCTGAAATTGGGAGCTACGTGGCTCGAAGATTCTTTGACATCCTTGAGCTGGGCTCGGGGACGCCTGGAATTGGGAGCTACGTGGCTTGAAGTTCTTTGACGTCCTAGAGCTGGGCTCGGGGATGCCTAGAATTGGGAGCTACGTAGCTCGAAGATTCTTTGACATCCTGGAGCTGGGCTCGGGGGCGCCGTCGATTCTTTCCTGCAAGACACGCGGATACCCATGCAAGGGAAAAATCGTTGTTATGATTGTTGGTAAGGAAACTTACCTTATTGGGGGTAGGCTGCAGGCCCTCCTCCCTCGGGGGAGCCTGACGTCGTCAAGTTCCTCGAGGTAATGGACCCCTCGTGATGGAGCTTCGACCGCCTCGTGGGGGCCTTCCCACAGTGGTTCGCGACCGTCGTCCCGGCGTCCGTGGCATCTTTATTTACCTTTCCTCTTCGCTTTCTTCTCCCCTCATGGCGGGGCGATTACTCTCGGGGTCCCCTGCCCCCCGAGTCTTCTTAGATGCACACGCGATTCTCTAGGCAATCACGCCCACCGGTTTCGCGGTGGGGTGATTGTTGGTGGTCGAAGCTGACGGGAGAGTGGCGAGTGCTTGGGACCCCGTTTGAGGCCTGCCCCCCCTACAAACCTTCAGAGGAGAGCCTCCTTGACGAGCTTCTCGATCTCCTGCTCACGGTTGCGACATTTTCGATTCCATGGCCGTGATAGCGGTGGAAGCGATGATACTCTGCCTCGCCGCAATCGATGAAGGGCTTCACCGGTGGTGGGCATTGTAGTCCGGTGGCTCGCCGGCTGAGCCTCGCATGCTGATGAACCGGCGGAAGAATCCCGCCATCTTGCACTCATGCTTCTCCAGGCGCACTTTCGCTGTGAGCCTGATGGTTTCATCAACAGATTCCCTGTCAAAGGGGACGGAGGGGGTGACATCCTGGAAAGGCCTAGAGAAGATTGCCAATCTCTTGACTTTTCTAGCTTGCGTCGTCACTGTTCTTCCGCGATATGTTGACCTGTGAGGAGGTGGAGGACTTAGTCACGCCCGTCCTGCCCCCCTACCTGGCGTGCCAATCTGTTGCTGCCAAGACCGTCGTGGCCCGTAGCTACTGTCGGCGCCGGAGAGCGCTCCTCCTGCCGCCCACCGTTCTCGAGTCCCGGATCTCCATGCTGGGTGTAGCCGTCTTGCCGCTCGGTGGTCCTCCGCTCCCGGACCTGCGAGACAGGGGTTAGAGACCCGGGCCGGGGTTTCCGGCGAGGGCACTCCAACGATCAAGTCAGTGACAATCCAGGAGAACAGATCCTCCTGGTCGGACCCCTCTTGATGGACTCCGCACTAGAAAGAGTGAAAAATGTGTGCAAAGGTGAAAACATTTCAGGGAGAGAGTGATAGCGGGGACAGAGGGGTGCCCTGTTCCTCCACCTCTCCTTGTCTCCCTCGTTTTCCTTCAGCTATGGTGGTAGTGGCACTTCACCCTCTCAGTCGGGCTTGCACTTGTGGTTTTTTTTTTTTTTTTTGAGTTGTTGTGTTACCTCTGAGTTTGTTGCAAACTAGGTTACCGTTGGGCGCTTGTCTCAGGATCCCTGCCGGGCTGTCAGGCGCATGCGGCGGTGTTCCAAGGAGTTTTTCCTGATTCATGATAAGGGGAGTTGTCAGGCGCTCCGGCACTCCTCTTGGTTGTCTCATTCCGGAAAACTTGGCAGTGCCTCGAACGATAGGCCACCGTCCGTGGGATTCGAGTCTCCTGGTTGGCTTTCTTTCTTGGGCGATCTGAGTGGTTGGTGATAAGTATGGCATCTCGATCAATGTGCTGCTTGCCTTTCTGGTGTAACTGGCGATAGCAGGTGGTCAGTACGGCCTAGAAGGCGCTTTAGTGCAGTCCTCGGGCAGCTCGCCGGTGTTCTGGGCTGGTGAGGACCTCGTCCGGGCTGGGGCTGAGCTGGGACGGTAGGACTCACTTCGACCTAGACGCTCCGAGCTTGCGGGGGCGCCTTGGTGGAGGAGGGCAGAATGCGGGCCCAGTCCGGAGGGCGCGCTCGGAGAGGCTCTACATCGGCGGGTGAGCGCTAGGCTCGACCTCGACCGCAGGGCACTAACATCCGAGGGTCTCATTCCAGAGGGCGGGAGGAGGACCCGGTCTAGAGGGAGCGCGCTTGGAGAGGCTCCACATCGACGGGTGAGCTCTTGGCTCGACCTCGACCGCATGGCACTAGCCTTCAAGGGTCTCGCTCTGGAGGGCGGAAGGCGGACCCAGTCCAAAATGGCGTGCGCTCGGAGAGGTTCCACATCGACAGGTGAGCTCTTGGCTTGACCTCGACCGCAGGGCACTAGCCTCTGAGGGTCTCGCTCTAGAGGGCAGAAGGCGGACCCGGTCCAGAGGGCGCACGCTCGGAGAGGCTCAACATCGGTGGGTGAGCTCTTGGCTCGACCTCGACCGCAGGGCACTAGCCTTCGAGGGTCTCGCTCTGGAGGGCGGAAGGCGGCTCCGACCTAGGCGTCCTGAGCTTGCGGGCACGAACTGGCGGAGGACTAAGCTCGGCTTGTTGTTATGAGGGAGCTCAGCTCAGCTCGATAGTGGGATCCGGGTTGGAGAATCGATGTGGCATCTTTTCTTGACGTGGCGCCTGCCGGTTCCTCCACGTCAGCGATCCCTTCACATCAGGGGACATTCCGATGTCTAAGTTAAAGAGGGAAACAGAATGGAGAGTTTCTGAAGAGAAAAAGAGATGGTGAAAGTATTCCCTTTTCCAGGTTTGCGTAGCATACTTTAAATGTCTTCTCTTACCAGTATTTATAGTTGTCATGCCAGTGTGCAGTTAGGCTTACCCACCTATGGTTAAGACGGGGTTGATTAACTTTACTCTGCATATAACCAAAAGTGGTTGCCAATTAATTCTGGCCAATCTGGAATCGTTGGTGTTAGAGCTAGTAGCTACGTGGCCACCCCGATATGGTTGCGATTGGAGGTAGTGGCTAGGCGGCCGATCGTAACCACCGTATCCACGTTCGAAGATTTGAGATGAACCGGAGATTTGCTTTTGGACCTTTTCTTCAAGAGGGACCAGCATTGAATTGACGGAATGTCTTTGGTTTGTCTTCTCTGGGACAAGTCGAAGATACCTCTGTCGTTTGCGGCGAAGTCTTTCCCTTCGGAATGGACTGTGGAGCGAAGCTGACATAGTCTTCAGACAGTCTTCTTCGGATCGGGAGATTGGTTAATGGTTGGTCATGGTAGAACTCTTCGGGATTAACATCTTCGACTAAGACTGAAGGCTGAACCTACGATACGACGAAGGCAAGGTCGTTGCTTTGTCTTTCCACATAGTTTACTACGGGTGCTCCGGTTCAGACGATTGATTCAGAAGGAACTTGACGAGCGGTTAAATCAATAATTAACCTATGCTAAACCGACATATCACAATAGGTCTTAAATTTTGATCATCGTCCATTAAATGGAAATGGAATAATTGCTGCATGTTTCGATGCCGATAGAAAATACTGTTTGCTGGGCCCAGCATTTTCTGTAAAGCTCTTCCTTTGTCGAGATTTGTTCACAAGAAGAGTGACAAGGGATTTCTTATGCGTGCCACGAATCGTAGACTTGTCCTTAATTTTTACTGGCAATCGTAGGTTGGCGTTGGGCTTTTCATGAAACATAAGGCCGCGGGCATGGAAATATCAGTATGTACGAGAATTATGCATTCCTTTTTCTTTTGGTACAGAATTATGCCTTCCTTCATTAAAAAAAAAAAAAAAAGCGCACTAATTTGTTTAAAAAACAGCAAGTTGCCTACCGTTTTGATATCATCTTGTATTAAAAAAAAAAAAATCATCAGATATAGTTGCGAGCATCTACTTGTTTTACTTTTTATTTATTTTTTATATAAAAAAAAAGTTATCCGGTTGCAAGAAGGTAGCGGACTGAAAACCCTGCAACCCATTGACCTCCTCAATAGAAAAATATGATATTGAAGTCCAGGTGTACCGGAGGCAATATCTATATCAATGGATCCATAAACCATGAGCACTTTTTTTTTTTTTTGGGATCTCAACCTTGAAACTTATTTGAGGAAGGAGTTGGAAACTCATGTATTTTTTATTTTTATTATATATTTTTTCTCAAGAACAAAATCTTCCGTGACATGTGCGTTGTATAGCAAGGTGCGGTGCATCATGCTGGCCATCCATCACTAAATAGATAGTTAGCAAACAACGTACTCATGGGTAAGCATATGCACCGTGCATTATTTAATAGCTGTCCATCATAAGATGAATGGCCAGCAAACAATCAATGCCACGTGTATACACGATGCATGCCACTGGCCATCCATCATAGGATAGATGGCTAGCGCGGTTCACAGCAAAGAATCTGCGCCCTCTTTCCTCGGTCAAAACTAAATAGCTGATGTCCATAGGAGCTCTACGAACACATGGAACCCAGCATGTCTGTCGTTCATTTTCTTTTAGCTGATTTATCATCCCATGGTTGTTGGGCTCGGCGATAACATATTATAGAAGGTTACAGTTTCTACAACCGTGACAGCCATCTGGAGAGCAATAAATAAACTAACAACTGAGTGGTTAGGGCATGGCGTTTACATAATTTTTAGATTTGTCTACATGTCAGAAATATGTGAGCTTATTGAGCTTTTTTTTCTTTTTCCCCTGGTAAGAATATCATAAAAAGTTCCAACCTTCCATATATTATGGAAAGAAAAATAATTATTACCTAATGAAAGTCGTCGAAATAAAGCCACTGGCACTAATGTAACATTAGTGACGGTCCCAATCCATGGAAATAGGCATGAAGAGGTTGCGGACGGACCCTGTCGATCCATAGAAATAGGCAATAAAGAGGTCTCATATGCGAACTTAAGTCTCCTCGCATGCAAAGCCACCAATCCAAGTGGTCACACGAAGACTTTGGACTTTCTTCTGTCTGCTCTGTGTAGAGCTTTGAGAAGGGCAGCCCTTTTTTGAGCGGGTCCTTCTCACCAGAAGAAAAAGAAACTGTGGTACCCAATCTCCTTCTATTGTTTCCGCAAAACGCCAAGCCATTTGAAATTATATTAAGCTATAGATTCTGTGCCAAGCAATACGCCATTGATATGGTGGACAATCTGGGCATCTTTAGTTCCTTATGGTTGTGTTTGGATGCGGTATTCCTAATTCCCCCTTATATCGCCAAACTTTCAAAATCGTGGTCTGCTTACTAGGAATGGTAATTCCAGTGAACCCTTGATATTCCATATTTATTATTCCATAATAGGTCGTGGAATAACTTATTATTATTATTATTATCATTATTTTAATGATGAGTCCTATCATAATTATGATACTAAAATAAAATTATTATTTCAAATTTCTAATCAAACAAATATGAAATAACAAGAAAAATAAGTTATTTTTAAAATTAATATTTTTATTCCAAAAATAAATATTTTGCATCCAAATACAACCTTTAATTAAAATTAATAGCCCAAACAGTAGGAAAATCCCAATAGGAACACCTTCCTGGAAGCAGCCAAATCCTCTTTTATCCCTCACTTTCATCGCTTTCAAGGGCTAATTATTCTGTCCTTTTTAACTTTAAGAAGCTGGAAAGATTCTCTTAGGGAAAACCTTTATCCTTGGTATTAAATCATCCAACGTCCATAGCGCGTCCACCCTTCCAAACTCAACAACAAAGAAGAAGGCTCAAGGTACGGAGATAGGAAGGGCAGCCACAATTTAGAGTAATATAATATACAACTTCTTTGCAGACACCAGGATACAGCTGATTCAGATCATAGTGCGCGGTACCTTGACGCTAACAAGACTTCCAAAACCTCTGACCAAACAAGCATCGATTCCTAGGAGAAGCTGGGATTGTAGTGCGCGAGTCCGATAAAAAAACAAACCAAATTAATGACTGTGGAAAGGGCTCCATGTAGCAGCGCTACTCTCTAGCTTGCAGACTGACAGGATAGCTCCCATTTATCCGAGAAGGAAATCTGGCATGAGGATAACCACACGATCCTCTCGGGATTAAATATGACGTATGATGCTATTTTCGAACGGCAAGTTTCTCCCCGGCACCAAAAAGTGCCAGCGAAACACCACTCACAATACATGTCCCTGTATACAAGCGGAGCTGACAAGTAGTTTTTCAAAATTACCATGTTATGGTGTATGTATGGACATATATATATTTATTTAAAAAAATATTTTTTTTTTTTTTATGTAGCTATCCGGTATATTTCTATTTTATCAGATAATATTCGATTCAAGATATTTAAAATTTTATAATAATATTTAATTTAAGATATTTAGATTTTTATAATTTTTTTATTTTAAAATGAATAGGTCCATCTCATATCATCAAGACGTCTACAAGATTATGTTTCAAATTCATGATCGATTGATAATAAGATAAGGTCCCTATCAACTGTATTACTATGAACATATCTATGAAAAGAATTTTAGGATCATCCTCTTGCAAATATCACATCAATTAAATTACTATCTTAACAGTGAACATATTTATGAAAAAAATTTTGGGACCATCCTCTTGCAAGTATCACCGTTGGATAAATTGATCGTGTTACCGAATGCTTTTTTTTTTTTAATTAAAAAAAAAAAGAAAGAAAGAAAAAAAAGCGGCTCATCCTATGACCAGTAGCCGCCTGTTATCATTCCAGAGAAGAGAATGCACAAAAAGTGGAATTTACAAGAGAAAAGAAGTAAAGAGAGAAAATAAAAACAGTTAGGACAGAGAGAACGAGGGCGTCCGAAATGGGTTCGACGAAAAAACCGACTCGAAGGACAACCTCTTTTTCTTTTTCAGTTTCTTTTTTTTTAAACAAATCTTTCTCGCTTTTTTTTTTTTTGGCGTGGTGCGCGCGCGCGTGACGAAATGGAGAGGGGCCGTGGCTCCTTACCAGGATTTTATTAATAGCAGAGTATGTAGGCGTGACCAAGAGTAACAGATGGCTAGGAGGAAAACATGAAGACTTTCTACCATTACTTAATGCTGCTACGTGACTGTCAATCACAAGTCTCCTACTTTTTTCTTATATCCTGGAAGTAATAAGTTTTTGACTTGATGGCCGCATGGTCTTTTCCGGACGCTGGCTCTATCTGGGGTTGTCTATAAATACAACAAAGGTCAGAGTCGAAACCATTCCAGCGTTCGATGGTGCCTTGCTCGCAAATAATGGTGGGCCTTGACAAAAACCGAAGTCATCTTAAGAATCAAAATGAAGTGCCGTTCTTCTGCGCGCTTGACAAGCCATTTGCGGGTTTCTTTTCTCTACTGCTTGTTATTCTCTTTAAGATGTCTTCTGCGGTGGAGATTGTGATTTGAATGCTCTGTTTCTTATGTTACTTCGTTGATTGAAAGCTTGGGGAAGCTATTTGATGTTTCAAACAATCTGCAGGAATGACTTAATTTTGAGGTGATTTAATGACTCAAAAATGCCGGACGTGAAGTGCAAAATTTCTTTTGTCAAAACAATGGATTCAAAGGAAGTAGCCTCTGCAAGACATAAGCGCTCCAAGAGGTAGCTGATTCCTATCACAATTTAGCTGTTTCCTGCTTGTTTAGGCCTGCTGTTTTTTAGAAGCTGGATGAGTTTCTGGGTGTCTGTGAAAGGGGGGGAAGGTCATGTTCTTTCCCTTAAAATTGCTGGATTTTCTTTGAATCTTACTTGGATTTATCCATTGCTTAATTCAAAGTTGTTAGGCATGTGTTTTTGTTGTACCCTGTGTTGATACGGTTGGTTTGAAATAACAGTGATTCTGGTAAGAGGGTCAAGAAGGATAAGTTGGATTCCTCACTCAAATCTTTTCACCGTCTTATGCTGGTGAGAATTTTTCTTTCTTTAGACCCTCATGTAGAGCCAGAGTTTCTTACTTCATGTATGTGAAGGGTTTTTTTTTCTTTTTTTTGAGACCCTATGTTGGGAAGCTAGAGTTTATTAATTCGTGGGATGTGCAGACTACTTGTTGACGACTGGAAAAAAATTTTAATTTCAAAATATTTTAGTTTCCTATTTATATGGCCAAGGCAACTGCCAAGCATATATTAATTTCACCAACCGTGACCTTTTAAGTTGCAATTTAATTTTACATAAAAAATTGCTAAATATGTTGTCAGTGGCTCTATGCCTTTTGGTTTTGAATCGATACCAGATTATGCGTAGCTAGAAAATGTGAATGCTGCCAAGCCCTCTTTACATGACGTGATTGTTTATGGGTAGTTATTCAGCCATTCTAGTTTGTAAAAAGTAGCCAAGTCGAGGCAATTGTTTGCAAGTTTGGTACTAGCAATTAATCTTCTTAGAACGGTGAATGCAACTTTAAATAACAATAATAATAATAATTTCAGATTTGATTTGGTCGACAGGATATGGATACCAAGGGGCAAACTGACATCAAGAGTAGGCCATCTCCTGATAATGAGGTCCAAAGTTCTTTGAAGCAAGAGGTATACAACAGTTTACATAGCACCACTGGAAGCTTGTTAAATTATGCAACTATTTGTAAAATTTCAATCTTTTTGCGACTCTAATTTTCTGGCTTGCATTTTTTTAAACCTCTGTGCGCTGAGCAGTCATACACTGATAGTCAGTTTGCTACCTACATAAATAGACCTGAAAGAAATTGTGATCATCACGCTATTCAACGTATTTGAAATGCTGAAATGATTGTGCAACAGTTTTAGTTTTTAGAGCAACTTCAACATGCCATTTGAGAATTTTTGGTGTTATCAACTAACTGCTAGCAGTATTTGCTCCTAAGAAATGCTCCAGAAATATATGTATATATATATATATATATATATATATATATATATATATATTATTAGAAATATTTGAGATCCAAATATGGAAACAAACAGTGCCCGGAGAATTTATATTGCAGTCCTAAGTGCATATGCTAAAACACTACGTGAAAATTATAACTTTTTATCATCGAGTTATCAGCATCATAGATTGGTTTTTGATCAATATATCTGTGCTCTGATTGCTCTCGAACTCTTCGCGACAGCAGATAACATCCAATAGTAGAACTTATTCGAGTCCAAACAAGAGCTAGTATACTCAAATACGGGTTCCAATGGAAAACAGAGATATCTCGAGGGACCTGAAACTCTCAATTAATAGCACCTAGTTTTTCTCTGTCCTCCATAACCTTTGCACCGATGATTACCATCAATAATTGCAGCTTCTCCCCCACATTTTGTCATATTCTGAAATGTTTTCTGATCTTTCTCTTTTTCCGAAGAAATGCTTTCTGATTATTCTTTGTTATAATGCAGATTCAGCAACTTGAGAAATGGCTCCAGGATCAACTTGTTATGCGCCGTGCTCTAGAGAAAGCGTTGGGATACATGTGTCCTGTTGTTGATTTGTCAAGTGACACTTTGATGCCCACGGTAACTCTTTTATGTCATGTTTTTGTTTTTGTTTTTTTTTTGTGGCGCTGAAGACTGATTTTTACATCTTGAATGCACCGTTACTTTCTTTTTGACCGCCTTTCAATGGCACCTACTTCAATAATGGTTTTGATGGTCGCATAGATATCTTAATTTCAAAGTGAGAGTGGATGGTTGGAAACTTGAAATTCTGTATTTTTTTAAGAGGAAAAAGAACTTCTTGAAAAACAAGAATATATATAATTTTTAAGATCGTTTCATGCTCTAATTATTAAACAATCATTATATGCCAAAAGTTTAAGTTGTTACCATTATGGTATTAATTTGTTATGATACGAATTATTATGGTATCAACTACAGTGATACTACTCTCGTCGGGATCACTTGTGTGGAATATAGATTCCCATTTTATGATCAAGATTATCGAAATCGATGCTGTAAGAAAAAGAAGAAAAAATAAAATAAAAAATATAATTAGATGGATGCAAAGTTTTATTATAAAAAAATAAAAAACTTACAAGATTGAACTTTCATTCTCAATCTCGTATAATTTTTTAATAAAAAATCTCAAAAATCCATCTCTCTCTAGAGATCCTTCATCACTTTTTTGATCCTCACACCCAGCTTGCTTCTTTGTCCATATTTTTATAGCCTTTACCATAAAAAGCATCTTACTAGGAGTCTAACGGTCCAAATCGAAGTCCTATAACTTTTTCAACACAAATCCGATTCCAGACTAACTCCTAGCTATCGAATTCTTTCGATCATACTGAAAATCATGCAAAATAGGACCAGATCACATGGATCATGTCGGTGAATGCTCGTGGCCATTTGATTGCCACTTGGAACGTGAATATCACTTGTTTGGATCACGCTTCCAAGCTTTGCATCAAAAATCATGCACAAAACACCACGAGAGAAAAAACTAGATAAGCCATTTGGGCATGGGCCAGCGCTAGCACCTGCGAGCGTGCCGTGTAGGCTGCACTGGGTTCTTTTCTGGACTTATTTTGGCTGGGCTTCTTATATGTTCTGGACTTCTTCAAGGACCGAATTGAGGTGCAATACCTAACAGTTATAAACGGTCCAGAGCACATACGTCAGGCATGGTGTCAAGAATAACTCAAGACAATAACAGATAAGAATGAGTGAAGAGCAGTTTAAATGAGAACAAGTTAAAAGAAGAAAGTCTTAAGAAAATAAACAGGAATATTTGCCAAAAACTTAAGCTGTTAGGGAAGAGATTAATAATGTATGTCAGGTAATAACACCGAGTCAACCCTCCACTTATGACCCAGAACGAGTCAAGAATGATTCAATATGAGAACAAGTTAAGGACAACTCGACCCGAAGCTAGTCAGGGGAAGAATATGCTTGAGAAAATAAATAAAAAAAATAGATCTGATTAGGGTTAAATTCATGACCTTTGATTTTGATACCATGCTAATTAACGACTAGATCTCAATAACTGAAGTTGTTAGGGGAAAGGTCAACAATGCATATCAGGCCTTAATACTAATGACAATATATAATATCCCAGTTTCTCTACTTAAGTTAGTTGATGACAATGCTTGAGTTGAAAATTGTGACAAAGACAAAAATGCTAGCTCATCCTCAGCTTTTATTTAACTTAAGAATTAAGATTGGTGTTCAACTAGGTTTAGCTATTGACTATGCAGGAATATCCATTTGGCAAATAGGAAAATTTAGATGTACCTAATACTTTGCCTGATTGGAATTGTGATACTTAAGTTGGACTTCAGTTTTTTTACACTAACTTTTGTTTCTGTAATATACTCCCTATCTTGTTCTAGAAAGTTTATTAATACAGCTTCCATGTGGTGTTAGCCCACCAAGGAACTGATAAGGGAGATTGCGATGTTAGAATTGGAGGTTATGTATTTGGAGCAATATCTTTTATTCCAGTATCGAAAAGCTTTTGAACGGCAGATTTCCAGTTTATCACCCACCGCGGTTAAAGACCGAAAGAGACAGCTGCTGGGCTCTCAATCAAGGCTATTATCGGATGCTACCATATTGAATCTCCCATCCAGAAAAGAAAATCCAGCATTTCAGTCTGGTCACATGATGCTTCCCTACAAGTCAGCCACCAAATCCATGGATGAAGCTTGTGCTGTCCACAGCCTAGAGAAGCACAGTCTTGGCATTATTCATCACCGGAGCCATTCCTCCCTCTTGCAACGTGCAGTTTGTTCGGCTAGAGTGTCACCTTCTGCTAAGAATCTAACTAGAGCTTTTGAGGCTTGCCATACATTACCTTTATCTTTTCTTGAGGTAGTTGGAACACCAACTTCATTCATACTTCCAGTTTCTCGGTCTGTTGATTACTTGATTTACCGACCAATAACAATGCACTTTAATAATGGTTTTTTATGGCTTAGGTGCAGCATGGACAGAATGTTAACTCAGGAGGAGGGGTGATAAGCCTTGCAGATCATCTTGGAACTAGTATTGCTGATCACATTCCTGAGACACCCAACAGACTCTCTGAAGGCATGGTCAGGTGCATGGGCGCCATATATTGCAGATTGGCTGACTCTCCTCTGGGGCATCAAGCCCTCTCGTCTTCTCCTATTTCGTCCTTCTCATCAAAGAGTACATTTTCTTCCAATTTTATAGGATATATATCTAGTCCTGGTTGTGAAAGAGAATCCACTGTAGATGCACGGTTGGACAATCGCTTCCTAGTTGAAGGATTAAAGGAGTTCAGTGGACCTTACAGTGCAATGCTACAAGTAACTTCTATTCACAAGAAGAGTCAAAGATTTAATGATGTTAACGGCATGCTGCATGATTATAAGTAAGTTTTCTTTTTTTCCAGAACTTCTACCAAAATCTGATGCTTGCTGAGGCACTTGTCAAGTCACATTATACCTAATCCCAATATCTTTCTAGTCTTGAGCATGTATGCCATTCCAATACTCCGGTAATATTTTGACTCCATGGCTGCTGTCTCACAAGTAGTCAGTGATGGAGCCAGAAAATTAAGTTATGGGAGGCCAAAATAATATATATCGAATATAATTTAAAATTTTATATTTAGCTCCAATCTAGACTCGTTTGTAAAATCTTCCGAAGATTTTGTTTTCTTTTTATCGTAACGTCGTTGTCATGTGATGGCAATTAAGCACTGGAACCCGGGGGTCTCAAGTAGTTTTTCTTAATGAAACAGGCTTGTTGGACTGCTAATTGTTTGTTTATTAATTCTGATCTCTCAAAAGAAACTATAGAATTACTATAAACTTTTTTGATTTTTTTCCTCCTCAAATCTGGTACGTACTCACTGTTACCGTACCATTTTCTATGAGACTTGATATTTCACCGATGTTCATTAGTCTCTGAACATCTGGTGACCAAATTAGTCATTTCTTCAATTATTTTAATGTAATTTGACGAGATTGAAATTTAATCACTTCTGGTAACAGATTGCTTGTCCATCGATTGGAAGCAGTTGATCCCAGAAAGATGAAGAGAGAGGAGAAGCTTGCCTTCTGGATTAATGTGCACAATGCTATGACGATGCATGTAACTGCTGTCTATTTTTTGAAGCTCCTGGTCATCTTTGCCACGTGCTATTTTGCTTTTTGCAGTGAATCCTGAGTGTCATCTCCTTAATTATTGCTTAATTATGCAGGCACATCTAGAGCATGGGACCCCTCAAAATAACATGAAAAGGGTATCATTACTCATGAAGGTGAACATAATCTCACATAGATGTTAATAATTTTTTTTTAAAAAAAAAATGGTGTACTTGATGAAGATGTTGAGGATAGCAATCCTGATTATAATCTTGTTTGCTGCAGGCTAAATATAATATAGGTGGTCGTATTATAAATGCAGACATGATACAAGGTTCAATTCTGGGATGCCGTACACATCCTCCTGGACAGGTGTTCTTTCTATGCCTCGTATTTTCCTTGAAGAATCTACTACAGGTTCTATTGATTTTATTTCGTTGTATACATCATAATCGAAGACTTTAATTGATCAAGGTTGCTTTCTAATTAAGCTCGCGGTTGTTATTCTATATCATTAAAGTTTACGTGGTAAAACTTCGTAATCTTCTCTCCAAATATTCTTCCTTCCGAAATTTCAGAAATACCGCTACACTCCTAAATATGATTTAGTTGATCTTTTGATAGCCTGATTTTTGTACAGTGTTTTGTAGCTAAGCATTCCCCGTTTTTTAAAGAAAAATGTTCCATGATTTCCCTGGTAGTGCCTCATCTTCATATCGTGGCTTTCACATACTATTCAACCATCCTAGATATGTTTTTTACTCGCTACAAGAATTTCCTCAGCAGATCCCTGAACTTAAAGTTCTTTAAATTAAAATAGCATGCATGAGACATATGATTTATAATCATTTGTGGAAGTTAACAATTTGGTAAGCCATCTTCTGAAATCCAGCTTGGTACGAAAGCAAGCCTTAAAGAGCTGCTCTTTTATTTGTTATCTGTATTTTTTGGTAGTTGCTATTGTAAAATTTGTTGCCAACTGTCTAAGCTTAATTATCATCGAGAAAAAACTATTTTCACAGAACCTCTTCAGATGAGCTAGTTATTGCTGAATAATACTACCAGTTTACTTTCTGCAGTGATTCTTAACAAGTCTTCTTACACTTGTAGTGGATTCGGATATCAACCTCCCTCAAAATGAAGTTCAAAGATGGAGATGAGTCGCGAGCCTATGCCATTGATCATCCTGAACCTCTGTTACATTTTGCACTTTGTTCGGGAAGCCATTCAGATCCTCCGGTAAAGTTTAAATTGCTTATATATGGAAAAAAAAAAAAGAAGGTCTCCGCTAATTAAGAACAATTACATTCTCATATTGATTGACTTTTCTTGGAAGAATGCATCGAATAGCGTACAGATAAAAACTTAAAAAATCAATAAAAAAAAGAGAAGATACGTACTTAAGAACATTAACCAGAAATGAGCTGCAAGACTCTTTGATATGACTCTGCATCTTTTCTGTAAAAAAAAAAAAATTATTAATTTTTTCCTCTTCTCCCTTATGATAGGTCCGCATATACACTCCAAAGAGATTGTTCCAACAACTGGGAGTAGCAAAAGAGCAGTACATCCAGGTGACTGTTGGCACTCGAAAGGAACGGACGATTCTTTTACCGAAGGTTATCGACTCTTTTGCAAAGGACTCCAATTTAAGTGAGCAAGTTTTATTGGACATGATTCAATGCTTTCTTCCTGAGACTCTAAGAATGGTTGTGCATCGATGGCAAAAGAAAAGATCATGCAGGATCATTGAATGGGTACCTCACAACTGCTCTTTCAGGTATTTGCTTTCAAGAGAATTGACAAATCTTCAGACAAACTGAGACCATCTAATGTTTCTATTAGAGAGGCATGGTCTGCCTCTGTGCCTTAGATGGAGATGAGTTGGGTCTCTTTCTTTCTTTTCTTTTTTTTTTTTTTTTGGTGTGTGCGTGGTGTGTATAAAAGAGTTGATTTACGAGCATGTAAAGGCTGCTGACACTGTATTGGTGTACATAATTCAGTGGTACTTGCATAAGGTGGACATCGCATTAGCCTTTCTTTTCTTACCAAAAAAACAGGGCAATATTCTATTGGAGCAAACCCGCTCCACGGAATGCCCATAATCCTCCTTGATACCGTCGTGGTGCAAAAGAAATAATCATCAAGGAAGAGATGGGACGTGCCATCCGCTCCCGTCACGGAGGCGAGCCCTCATGGGGCTCCACACACGAGAGAGAACCAAGAAGAAGAGAGGTCATGCTAGGGTTTTCTTGGAAGAGAAAAGGGATTGCATCTTCTCTTCTTATTTCCCGACGTTCCGTCGTTCTTTATATACATAAAGATATAATCCTAGGTCACAACCGACCTAGTCCTAAAAAACTTCACCCTCTGAGACATTCTAAAAATTCAAACCCGAGTTCATGTACATCCATGTTTTACTAGTTCTCTCAACCTGAGACTCGAGTCCATGTACATCCATGTCTCACTAGTTCTCTCAACCTCAGACTCAAAGTATCTCTAGAAATCTCCAGGAAACCCTGGAATATATCCAAGACCCGCTTGGGACACGCCCCCAAGCTCCAGGGATCGCCTCCAATATCCCTGTCATGGTCTTCCAAGTCTTTCCAAAGCTTGGGAGCACCATGCAAATCCCTACAGTAATCTACATTAGTTTAGCCAGTGACTCAAAAAACTACTTCGATATCTATACACTGGTGCCTGCGATCAAGTCCCACCTGCAACTCTTTAGAATTTATAATCTCAATAAACTGTGTGGGGGCTGGAAACCCCTTAATAATCTTATATAAGGAAAAAAAACATGTATACACTGTACCTGAAGAAACATGGCTATTTATTATATTTATATATATATATATATATATATATATATATATATATATATATATATATATATATATATATATATATAAAAGATAGGGAGATAAATCTTGGTGTAGCTATCTCCGTAATCCTTTATTTTCAAAAATTTTGAATTTAATTGAATCATCTACTTCAAACTCGTATCCGGCTATCACCTCAGTGGTAATAAATATTGTTTCCTGTGGTGCTCGTACATTGGAGCTGTATTAAGTTAACTTGCTCCTTTATAAACATCATATCTAGAGTGATACTGCTCTAAACAATAGTGCTCAGGGATTGTACTCTGTTGTTTCGAAAGTGAACGCAGCTAGATGTCTTGTTTCAAGTTAAAGCGGATGCCATTTTGGTTGACATGCAGAGCAGAGCCAGTAGTTATTTTGCAGGTTGCATCTTGGAAAGCAATTATTGTCTTCCGAAAACAAGATCTAGAATGGAGTGGGACATAGAGTTTTTTTAAAATAATATTTTTTAATTTAATATTTTCAAATCGGTGCCATTTGTAATAATTTACAAAAGTAGATTTTTTTTTTTTTTAACACGTACGATGCTCGGATAGAATGAAAGAGGAGAAAAGAATTCGCGTGGAGAAATCGTATGTACAGTCTATAATTTTTCAATTCAAAATTTAATAAAAAAGTATTTTTTTTTAAAATAAATAAATAAATAAAAATCTATAAAATAATTAAATTTTTAATTATTTTTAAAAAATAAAAAAGAAAAAAAATACAATAACATGATATTATAATAAGATATTATAATATATTTTATATTATAATAATATATTATATTTTAAAATATAATAAATATATTATAATATATTAAATTATAAATTATATATTATAATATAGTATATTTGTTAATGCACGTGTACCAGATCGGGCGTCATGTGCGGTGGAGCAGCATACCTCCATGATAGCTGGATCCGTTACATGGCGCGATCATTGGAAACGTCCTTATTATACAATCAGATGGTTGCACGTGTATAATTAAGGCTGGATACCATTAATGCATCGAGTGGCGATTGCTGTTCCGGTGATTTCCGTCAGCCTTGCCATACCAATAGATGCCGCATACGATAAAGCCGCGCGCTGTGCTGATGGCCGGACCCATCGCATGTTACGATTAAGTCTTGAGGGCACAGGTAGGTGGATGCCTTGGCTTGCACTGACATTACCGTCTTTGTGCCCTATCACCTCCGACCTTGCCGTTCCATGGACATCCCATTCTATCATGCTGCACTGATGGCACTTGATACGACACCACACTACCATGATCGGTACGCACGTATCAATAAATATACTATATTATAATATAAAACATATAATTTAATTTATTATAATATATTTATTATATTTGATAATATAATATATTTATTATAATACAAATATATTATAATATATTATTATAATATTATGTTATTGTATTTTTATTTTTTAAAATTTTTAAATTTTTTAAAAATTATTTTTTTATAAAATTTTGGAATAAGCACATGTAATTTTTTATTAAAAAATCGTAGATACAACCAGCGACTTCTCTGTGTAAATTCTCCTCCCCTCTTTCTTTATATCTGTACATTCATAAATATATTAAAAAAAATTATATTATGGATGGCACTGATATGATAAATATTTAATTTAAAAATATTATTTTTAAAAAAAAACTCTGGAACAGGAATTCTCATGATTCAAACTTTTATTCTACTCTCATGTTAAAGCATCGTTTGGATTCTTTATTGCAATAATCGTACTGCAATAATCGTACGTATCTCCCCTCTTTATATTAAGAAAGAGAACAACCATGGATGGCCAACAAATCTAGGTATTAAAAAAAAATCATTTAGAAGCAGAAGCCTCGAGGAAATGTTACATAAATAGTTGCATCATTCAAGATCAGGCTCGTAAATTTTCGATGATTGATTAGGTTCATATATTGTGCGGACCGGCCCGGCTGGCCCATTTATTTAGCCCGCCTTTAAGACGGTTACCAGGTAGAGATCGAAACAGAGAATTTATATCCTTTGTTATTTGCAGCAAAAACCTCCCACCCTATCTCTCTTCATCATCTCTAATTAACTTCCGTTGATGCTGAATTCTCATCGACTGAATGAAGTAATTCGCCCGCCGGATCGCCGTCAACCAGAATCTACAAAATAGATTTCCTGATCGGAAATCTTCCGGCGGGACACTCCGATGCCAAAGTTAGTAAGAACTCGGGCAGCAGAATGGAGAGCTCAAAAGCAGAGAGGGAAAGAAAAGAATTCAAATGATCTGGAGTTAGCTTAGCTTATCTCGAGTGTCCCCTCTTACCAGTATTACCAGTATTTATAGGCATAAGCATAACTACTTACGGTTATGGGAGTTGGCAAACAAAACCTCCTCATAACTGTAAGTAGTGGTGATCGAAAAATTGGTTATTCTGTAGTTATCCAATCCGAGGATTTTGACCATGTGGGCAGTTGCAACAACCAGAACAGACTTCAACTGTTTGGGGTTGGAAAAGCCTACATGTTCAATATGCTTCATTCTTTTAGAGAAGATCCGAAGTGAACCCAATATTCTCTTTAGTAGCGCTCATACAGGGAATGATTAGCTATATACTTCGGATAAATTTCTTTGGAACTAACAAGGAAAAATAGATGAATACTTACAGTAATCTTGAAAATAAGATAACATACCATTCGGACCAGGCTAAAGATGCGAAGCCGAAGGTATAAAAATGATAGGCTTAATCTGCGGACCATGTCGAACATACGAAGCCGAAGATATAAATTCTTCAGTCGAAGGTATAAAATCAATAGGCTTAGTCTTCGGACCATGCTGAAGATACGAAGTCGAAGATATAAAATTGATAGGCTTAGTCTTCGGACCATGCTGAAGATATAAAATTGATAGGCTTGGTCTTCGGACCAGGCTGAAGATACGAAGCCGAAGATATATAATGTATCCTTTTGTGGATCAGAATTTTTATCAAGTCCAGGAGATATTTCTTTTAGTATACTGATTTGACTGATAAACTAAAAATTGAAATTGGTTCAAAGAATGAACCAATAATTATTTTAAAATTGAACCAGAATATCATAACACTTTCCTTTCCTCCTCCTATCTTTTCAGCACGTGGCTTCTCTCTCTTTTCTTTCTCCTGTCTCTTCAGCACAAGTGATTTCTCTCTCTTTCTCTTTCTCTTCCTCTCCCTCTTTCTTTCATAAATACTCTTCCATTTTCACATTCTATTCCACAATCTCAGGTTTCATTTCTCTTATTCTTCTTCTCTTATTTTCATCTTTCCTTCCCTTAGATTTTATTTCTCTTTTTCTTCTTTCCTTTCCTTACTGGTCATCGCTTTCTTTTCTTCCTTCTCAACAACTCCATTATTTTTTTTAATTTTTTTGTTAATTTTTGTTTAAAAGAGGGATTAAATTTTTTTTTGAGTTATTCAATAAGGGATGGCATGGTCATCCCCTGTTTCATCAAAAAAGAAAAAGTCTTTTTTCTCTTCTTTTTGGCGGTAGGTAAAGACATATACTGGCCCTATATCTTTCTCTCTAAGGCAAACCATGATTCTTTGTCCTTATTCCTCTCTCTATCTCTTAGATTAAGCCAAATAGTGCCCTTAGGCCTATGATCAATTTTAATCAAAGATTAATCTCTAGTTTAATTATTTGTAGGTGGCCAGCAACTTGGGTTTCGAGAGGACTAGCACGAGGCCTCCTCCGGCATACTAATTAAGGTAAATTTAGCCTATTAATTAAACTAATTATTGATTATTATAACAAGGATAGAGTTGTAAGGTTAGATTTTAGAAATTTAGAAAATTAGAAAAAAATAGTAATTTATGAATTTCATAATACCGAATGTTGATTTGAGGTTGATTGGATGCTTTAGATATACGGTGAGTCGAGTTGGCACATTGGATGATTTTTGTTACTATTAAAGATTAGTATTTCTAATCACAATTACATGCATGAGTGAGAATATTTAATATCATATGTTGAAAATTATGGGTATTAGATAATTACATAAACTACAAGTTTTGATTTACTGTGATTCTCAATTTTGCACAATTACATAAAAATAGTACAAACAATTAATTCATGAATTGCTAATAATGATGAAATAAATGAAAAATATTTATAATAATTAAAAATTAGAATATCTGAACTAGTCATAATATCTGTATGGCCTAGCCATGATTAGGAACATGGTATATTATATATATATATTGAGTATGGCCTAGCCATGAGCCGGAATGTGGCATACCTATATTGAGTATGGCCTTGTCACATACGGAAACATGGTATATATAAGCATGGCCAGTCATGGATGGGAGTGTGACCATGATCAGTCCAAATACCAAAAGAGTCGGATCTGACCCAAAATAAAAATGTTATAATAATAATGTTAATAAAGAAAGTGTTGCAGTAATATTAATAAAGATAATGGTAATAATAGCTTAATAATTATGTTAAAAAGATGTAATAGTATTTAAGATAAAGTTCTACTTAAAAAAGTTGATTTTCGGGAGATATATGATAAATGTTGCCGATCTCACCGCCGCGCCTGTGGCTTCGGAGCTGCCGATCCGGCTAGACCGTCTAGCTTCCGGGGTCTCCTGGCTGGTTCGAACCTGCAAAGCAAAATTAGAAACCCTGGCCGGGGGTCCCGGCGAGGGAGCTCCGATGGTCAAGTTAGTAGACGGCGAGAGGGAACAGAGTCTCTGAGACGGGCCCCCGAAGGAGTCCCAGACTTAGAGATCGTGCTAGCAAGAAAGGTCCCAGAAAGAATAGAAACCTGGCCTGGTTCCTTCACCGAGCTCACGCCAAAGGTCCCCTTTTGGGATCTTGGATCCTGCTCTTGGGACGGAGTCTCCTCCTCCAGCCTTTGTTTCTTGCTTACCTTGTCGTCTATTTTCTCCTTCCTTTTAACTCCTCATGTCGCCTCTTCCTCTCCCGCCTCTGGGAGGCTCCTTCGTTGCTTTCATCTCCTCCCCCCATCTCTTTCCCTTTTCCCATCTGGATCAAAGAGCCGGGCGGCTTCCCGGCCTTGCTTGCCGAGCCTAGCGAGGAAAGGGCAAAGGGAGGGCGCCAGGCAGACAGCCGACCAAACCTTGGGCCGAGTGCGAGCGCTCTCCTTCCCAGGCACCGACAATGTTCGTTATCGAGTCCTGTTTTGTCAGGGCCTCGCCTCTCGACTGCGGGACCTGTCGGGCCGATGTAAGAGGTGTTTCGCGTGTCGCTGTCGACCGTACGGGCGCTACTCTCGGGGTGCGGTGCGCACGGCTCAATGGGCAATCTTGGAGCTCGTGCTCCTGTTCCTCGGAAGCTTCTCTGCATAGGTTGGTCGACCTCGACGAGGTGGGACCGTCTCAGGGTGCCACCTGGCGAGGGAGCGGGGAGGCCGCCGGCTTCGACCGAGGTGGACCCCTCCTGGGTGAACACCTGGCGAAGCGGCAGAGGGGCGCCCGACTTCGGCCGAGGTGGTCCCATCTCCGGGCGCCACCTGGCGAAGGAGCGAGGGGCCCGGCTCGACCTCGGCCGAGGTGGGGCCGTCTCAAGGTGCCACCTGGCGAGGGAGCGGGGAGGCCGCCGGCTCCGGCCGAGGTGGACCCCTCCTGGCTGGACACCTGGCAGAGCGGCAGAGGGGCGCTCGACTTCGGCCGAGGTGGTCCCGTCTCCGGGTGCCACCTGGCGAAGGAGCGAGGGGCCCGGCTCGACCTCGGTCGAGGTGGGACCGTCTCAGGGTCCCACCTGGCGAGGGAGCGGGGAGGCCGCCGGCTTCGGCCGAGGTGGACCCCTCCTGGGTGGACACCTGGCGAAGCGGCAAAGGGGTGCTCGACTTCGGCTGAGGTGGTCCCGTCTCCGAGCGCCACCTGGCGAAGGAGCGAGGGGCCCGGCTCGACCTCGGCCGAGGTGGGACCGTCTCAGGGTGCCACCTGGCGAGGGAGCGAGGAGGCCGCTGGCTTCGACCGAGGTGGACCCCTCCTGGGTGGAGCGGCAGAGGGGCGCCCGACTTCGGCCGAGGTGGTCCCGTCTCCGGGCGCCACCTGGCGGAGCGGCAGAGGGGTGCCCGACTTCGGTCGAGGTGGTCCCGTCTCCGGGCGCCACCTGGCGAAGGAGCGAGGGGCCCGGCTCGACCTCGGCCGAGGTGGGACCGTCTCAGGGTGCCACCTGGCGAGGGAGCGGGGAGGCCGCCGACTTCTGTCGAGGTGGACCCCTCCTGGGTGGACACCTGGCGGAGCGGCAGAGGGGCGCTCGACTTCGGCCGAGGTGGTCCCGTCTCCGGGCACCACCTGGCGAAGGAGCGAGGGGCCCGGCTCGACCTCGGCCGAGGTGGGACCGTCTCAGGGTGCCACCTGGCGAGGGAGCGGGGAGGCAGTTGGCTTCGACCGAGGTGGACCCCTCCTGGGTGGACACCTGGCGGAGTGGCAGAGGGGCGCCCGACTTCGGCCGAGGTGGATCCCTCCTGGGTAGACACCCGGCGGAGCGGCAGGAAGGCCTGGACCGACCTCGACTTCGGCCGAGACGGGGCCAAACCTGACTTTGCCGAAAAACTCCACGTGGCTCGAATCACGCCCAGTGAAATCTGAGACATGCCACATCATCATTACAGCCGTAACAATAAGTATATCAGTGCTGGTATTTGATGAAATATAGTATAAAACTGGATTATTTATTGTTGCATCTTGACAATCATGTTGGTCTCATTGTTAAGATGGTTATATTATATACTACTTGAATATTGATTATTGAGATATGAACTAATGATTTCTCAACATGTGTAATTAAAGTTGGGTTATTTATTATTTCACCTTCACAATCATGTTGGTATCTGTTGCTGTCAGGATCGCCGTGGCCCATAGCTGCTGTCGGCACCGGAGTGCGCTCCCTTTGCTGCCCGGCGGTCCTCTGCTCCTGGGCCTGCAAGACAGGAGTTAGTGACCTGAACCGGGGTTTCCGGCGGGGGCACTCCGACGATCAAGTCAGTGACGATCCAGGGGAACGATCCTCCTGGTCGAGCCCCTCTTGATGGACTCCACGCGAGGAGGAGTGAGTCGTGTGAATGTGAAGAGCAAGTGTATCGGGAGAAGTGTAGCCTGGTTCGGGGGAGCCCCTGTGTGGCCTTCCTTCCTGACCTTGCTCTGGAATGCTTGTGGTGTCATGCCCCTCTTCCCGGTGGGGGTTGCATACCTCCTTTTTTTCTCTTTTTCTTTTCTGGCTTGTGTTTTGCCTGTGTTTTTTGGAATTGTTGTGTTACCTCCGAGTTTGTTACAAACTAGGTTACTGTTGGGCATCCGCCTCGGGATCTTCGCCGGGCTGTCAGGCACGTGTGGCGGTGTTCCGAGGAGCCTTTCCTGATTCGTGATAAGGGAAGCTGTCATACGCTCCGACACTCCTCATGGTCGCCTCATTCCGGGAAACTTGGCAGTGCCTCGGACGATGGGCCGCCGCCCACGGGATTCGAATCTCCTGGTTGGCTTCCTTTCTTGGATGATCTGGGTGATTGGTGAGGAGTGTGGCGTCTCAATCACCGTGCTTCTTCCCTTCTAGTATAACTGGCGGCTGTAGGTGGTCAGTACGGCCTAGAAGGCGCTCCGGTGTAGCCCTCGGGCGGCTCGCCGACGTTCTGGGCTGGCGAGGACATCGTCCGAGCTGGGGCTGAGCTGGAATGGCGAGGCTCGCTCCGACCTAGGCGCTCCGAGCTCGTGGGGGCATCTTGGTGGAGGAGAGCAGAGTGCGGGCCCAGCCCAGAGGGCGTGCACTCGGAGAGGCTCCATATTGGCGGGTGAGCGTTGAGCTCGACTCCGACCACCGGGCTCTAACCTCCGAGGGTCTCGCTCTAGAAGGCCGAGGGTGGATCCGGTTCAGAGGGCGTGCACTTGGAGAGGCTCCACGTTGGCGGGTGAGCGCTGAGCTCGACTCCGACCACAGGGCTATAACCTCCGAGGGTCTTGCTCCGGAGGGTGGAGGGCGGACCCGGTCCAGAGGGCGCACACTCGGAGAGGCTCCACGTTGGCGGGTGAGCGCTGAGCTCGACTCCGATCACAGGGCTCTAACCTCCGAGGGTCTTGCTCCGAAGGGCAGAAGGCGGACCCGGTCCGAAGGGCGCGTGCTCGGAGAGGCTCCATGTTGGTCGGTGAGCGCTGAGCTCGATTCCGACCACATGGGTCTTACCTCCAAGGGTCTCGCTCCAGAGGGCAGAAGGCGGACCCGGTCCGGAGGGCGCGCGCTCGGAGAGGCTCCATGTTGGCGGGTGAGCGCTGAGCTCGACTCCGACCACAGGGCTCTAACCTCCGAGGGTCTCGCTCTGGAGGGCAGAAGGCGGACCCGGTCTGGAGGGCGCTCGCTCGGAGAGGCTCCATGTTGGCGAGTGAGCGCTGAGCTCGACTCTGATCATAGGGTTCTAACCTCCGAGGGTCTTGCTCCGGGGATAGAAGGCGGCTCCGGTCTATGCATCCCGAGCTCGCGGGCCTGACCTGGCCGAGGACAGAGCTCGGCTTGCTGCCTTGAGGGAGCCCAGCTCAGCTCAACTCGATAGCGGAGTCCGGGCTGGAAAATCGACGCGGCATCTTCCTTTGACATTGTGCCTATCGGTTCCTCCATGTCAACGATCCCGTCACATCAGTATCATTGTTCAGTTATTCTTATATATGTATTTAGAGAACCCTTACCAGGCTATTAACTAATATTATTATTTTATTTCTTTTTCGTGGCCACATAATACGTAGTTAATGGGACTTGGTTGAATTTTTGGTGGAAAAGTAGCAATCATTTTATATCTGATACTTGATATTTTTGAATTATATATTTTGAATAACTTTAATTTTTAATAAGGTACATATATTATATATTTTTTAGTTATTTATTTTTTAATACCGAATGCTTTGATTCATGTTAACAGGCGTTACAAGTATCCTAGAGTTAAATTCTAGGAAAATATAAAAAGGTATAGGTTTGGGGCGTGGCATAAATGCTTTCTGTAATCGTGCAGTATAAGTACATGGCAGATGTAACACGATAAATGGTATACATATCTGTACCATATCAGAAAAGAATATCGTTATACAAGCTAACCCTGGCTTTGTTTGGATGGAAAGATCAAGAAAAAAAAAAAAAAAAAAAGAAAGAATTTATTATTTTTTTATTTAGATATTAATTTTTTTAAAAATAAAAAATAAAAATACTCCTTTTCCTCACCTCTCCTTTTCTTTTCTTGATTAAATTTAAAAAAATTTTAATAGCTAAACTTTCTTTTTTCTGCTTCTTACCTACTAAGACTATCCAAACAAACAAAAACGCATTAAAAGAAAGAAAGGAGAAATTGCCGACCCACACAATAAAGTCTCGCAATAAGGACTCGAAAGTGAGATTAATCAGCTGCAGTAATCCGCAAGAGCGCGTTCGTGCCGCATGCCATCAGAGTCGGACGCGAAGGAAGAAGAAGCTGAGATCGTGGGCTCCGAAGAACCCGGCAGGGCCCACCAGATGGTACGACTCCGAGTCGGCCGAACCCACCACCCTCTCGAACGTCCCCCTCACGTACGTGAAACCGCCGACGCCCCTCCCAGCGCCGGCGGACACCGGGCGCATCGCCTCCAGCGCCCGGACCTCCGCCTCCGTGGGCGCCGGCCGCCGGGTCCCGAAGCCAGCCCGCCGCCCGTCGCAGGAGACCGCCCACACGGGCTCCACCAGCAGCGGGCCGGCGTCCCCGGACTCGCACTCGAGCGTGATCCGAGCTGCGCCGGCGAACTGGCAGGGAGCGAGGGGGAGGTCGAGGAGGAGGAGCGTGGGGCCCGTGGGGATGCCGTCCTGGAGGAAGAGGCGGAGCCTCCTGTTGGCGTCGCCGTCTGGGGGGCAGAGGATGGTGCCGGTGACGGTGGGCGGGCAGGGGCTGAACGGGGGAAAGATGATGGGCTTGCAAGGGAGCACCAGGACGTCCGCGATCCAGAGCAGAATGCTCCACCACGCCGCCGCTTGGTTGTTGTCGTCTCGTTCCTTGCTGCCGGCCATGTGACGATCAAATTTCAAAGTAGAATTGGAGGGCCATAAAAAAAACGGTGACGAAGGAGCAGTGAAGATAACGACCTGATTGGAACCTTGAGAGAGGTACGCGTGCATTATTATTGAGAAAGGGTGAGAGACCGAGAATCTTGGCGTGCGGAAGCGGATAAAGTCGACGTTAACGGGAAGCACGGGATGGTTTCTAAGGATGATCATAGCTCGCATTCGTGTTTGTTAAAATCTGTTGGGCTGGAAGTATTCATTTGAAATAGACATAATTTTATGGATTAGTACGGATGTGTTTATGGATCATTTCGCGATCGTGAATGGACTTGGAAGGCATGAACGGATGCGAACCGCTGTTCCATGTAATCTCGGATTTTCTTTTTCAATAAAAAAATAAAGATGGCTCAAAAAGCGAACGGATAGAAAAGGTTGTTTAGAAGAGTAGCGAGCATTCTGATATTTGGAAATAGCACGAAGCGGTCGAGAGCGTGCCGATCGGGTGGTCGCTTGCCCGCGGCGCACCGGAAGCGCTGCATGCGCATCACGAGTGCCGCCTTCTACCCGGGCGGCCATGTTGCTAAACGGACTAGTTAAAACCTATCAAACATTTCCATTTTGGTTGCATCTGGGTGATCCCAGCATAGTTTTCAAATTATCCTCGTTTCTCAAATTATCGAACAACTCAATAATCTTAAATCCATTTAAAGAAGTAATATTGAACTACTCATATAGGTACCGATAGGTTTCGACCATTTACCTGGATTAACCAGAGCTCTACAATTCTATTTAACTTGAAATACATGTTTTAAAGTCGTTAGAGCCGTTACTATAAAAATAGTAAAGTAGTTATCAAAAAGTATAATAGGTTGTTTAATAAATCATTTTATAAATTGATCTCTTAGCAGTATAACCAATTTAGTCATTTTTTTTTTATAGTGTAACCATCTCACAAATGATTATAATTATCTAATTCAGCCCTCTATTTTTATAAATAGGGATTGAGGGAATCTCCTGGGTTAACTTTTTGGAATGCTCGCTCTCTCTCTATTTTTTTCATACTATTCTCTCTCTCAAAGCTAATTTAAATATCAAAGGGTTTTCCATTGAAAAAATTTCATATATTTTTCTAACATCGAGAACTTCTTTTACAGGTCAAGGAATTTACTAAAATCATCAACAAGTCATCTTTAGCTACTTGAGTTCAAATCCACTCTAACATAACTTGCTTAACAAGCTTAGAGAGGTATAGCAACAAATTATATTTATCCAAAATTATACTTTATAGAAAAAAATTGGATTTTTCATATTCATGGTCACTTTGATAATTGCACCGAATCAATTAAATTAATTTTTTTAATTTTTTTATAAATGGTATTAATAAATTTTGCTTACAAAATATTGCATGAACACAATATCAAAAATATGATCATAGGTCTACAATAATTTATTTGCATATGAATGAATTAAACAATACATAAAAACATAAAATGTGCAAGTCTATGAACTTTAATACAATAAAATCAAATTGAATAAACTTATCATAATTATTAGAGGATTTTTATATGATATAATTTTATCATGGATCTTTATATTATAAACTTTGATAGAGGGACAAAAATATAATTTAACGAGGACCTTTATATAATAATCAATTGTTAGGGACTAAATTATAAAAGTTTTTTAAACCAAATTTGGATGACTAATTTGGTATGGTTCAACTTATTAAGTTATAGATATTAATGGATCTAGTTTATGGATCAAAACCTAGAACTCGAAACCCATCTTTTAACCTTTGTCTTCCTCCGTTGGAATAGATAGCGGAAGAGCCAAAACCGATGCTCATCCCTGCCAAATCTTTGTTGGTGTCTGCCCGGAAAAACCTAATCAACGAGCCACCATTGTCTTTGAGGATGATCACCGAGAAACAGGTGATTAAGAAGCTCCTCCTTCTTTCTTTTACTGAATGAGAGGTAGCAGAAGCTTCATGTCATGCCTTGAACCCAGCACCGGGATTGGCCATGTGACTGGCCGCACAAATCCTAGGCATCGTTCTAAATATTATGCTAGGCCAAGTACATGAGATGCTCATCATCTTCGGAAATTAAATTTAGATAACCAAATCTATTAAAACAAATTCAAAACAACTATATGATCAACTCGTTCAGTTCGTGACAACTAAATGATTAATTTGTACATTACTTTGGTATCAAAAATAGAATTAACTAAATAATCAAAAATCCTGGTACTCCATCTCATGCTTATCCTAACCCGTGCTATGCATCTTGCAACTCTGAAAGAAATAAAGAAGTGGGAAGTGAGCTTTACATCCCAATAAATTTTTTTATATAATTTCATCCATAATTATATGAATAAAAAATAAAATCATAATAATAATAAACCATACATCATAAATATCATGTTATGCGTCTAAAATAACTCAACTATCATAAAATAATTTCATGTCCAGTTTGACCAATTGCCTTCTTTAGGATTTGGACTGACCACAATCATGCTCAGCCCATGATGGGCATATCTCAAAATTGATCATGTACTATCCATCTGTAACCAGGCTAACTCATGTACTATTTGTCCGTGACTCGGTTATTTCACGTACTATCTGTCCATGACTCAGCTTTCCCACGTATTATCAGCCTGTGGCTCGGCTATTCCATATATTATCCATTTGTGGCTCGGCTATCCCACGTATGATCAACCCATCGCTCGACTATTCTCTGTATGGCGTGGCTAGTCCAAAACATTCTTTCTTAATTATCAGTTTAATCAAATCTTAACACAATTATCAAAACTATTTAATTCAAAATTTTCCAAACCAGTATCATTTTTCAAAGCATCCAAACATAGTATATAAAATATAATAGTATCAAGCCGGCAAATATAAATATCCATTATCAAAATATAAATAATACATAAATATAATACATACCCATGCTCATGTCTATGAATGAAACTATGCAGCATAAAGTATATATATAAATCAATGATCATGTATAAAAATCCTTACCTCAACTGGTGATCGACTTAACATGTTAGATACCAATCTATGCTTGGATCCTGACCTAAGTACTAGGGAATTCGCTCGATGTCTTACGTCTAGGAAGTTGTCCTCCTACAATGATATTCTCAATATCAATAAGTAATTATATGACAATTATAGATCCCATAACCTTCTTCCCAAATCTATCAGTGGCTCGTTCACTGATTCCTAGTACCAACTTTACAATTTTTTAATTCCTAGAAGAAAGAAATTTTTAGATTTTCCTTTCTAAATATCTATTTATTTATCTCACCCTTCTTTTCTCTCTCCTTCATCTTCTTTCTCCTCTCTCTCTTCTTTCTCTCTCTTTCTTTTCTCTCTCTTCTTTTCTCTCTCCTCTTCTCTCTTTTCTCTTTTATGTTCTCTTTCTCTCTCCTCTTTCTCTTTCTCTCCCTTCTTTCTTTTTCTTTTCTTTTTTTTCCTTCCCTTTTCTCTTTTCTTTTCTTTTTCTCTTTTCTTCTCTTGTCTTCTTCTTCTCTTTTCTTCTCATCTCCTCTTCTTCTGCTCAGCGGAGGCCCTCCCCTTCACTTATTCTTCGATTCTTCGATGGCTTGGCTCTCAGTCTCGACTGGCATCCATCAACGGAGGTGGTGGCGACGGTATGGGTTACTCCGGTGATTGCCGATCGGAAGCCAAGAAAAAAAGAGGAATAGTGAGAGGAAGGAAGGGTCGGAGCTCATCTCGTCCTTCGATAATGCCAACCACTTCGAGCATGATCGAAGCTTTCCCGAGCAAGTGTGGACAACCTCTCTGGTGGTACATGGCTCGGGTGTGACACAGACAGGGAGGAGAGATCTTTTTATAGATTTACGATGCTAGAGTTTTGGTTGTCCCCCCTTCCTTCCTTCCGATGGAGTCGGAGAAGAAGAAGACTTTCGATGGGAGTCTTCCTTTCCATCGCTCCTTTCCTTTTTTTTTTTTTTTTTGGGTATTACACTTCATGCATGCCCTCTCATTTAAACACCAATGGCAACCTCGGCAGGTCCCAATCAATGGGAGAAAGCCCAGATCGGCCTCAACACCATCGATGGCGGGTGATTGGCCAGGTCCATGGGAGATTGGTGGAGGGGAACAAGGAACAAAGAAACTGGAGGTTCGATGTCCACTAGTTGATGTGCTTGGTATCCCCTTTGGAGGAGCCACCGGTAAGCCCGTATGCTCAACAAAAAATGAGGATGTGGGTGCTGCCAGTTGATTATTTTTGAGTTCCATCTTATAGTCGATCAAAATGGAAGCAAAGTTCTATCTCATCGGAGGAGAAAATTGGCACGATGACTTAATGGACCTCATTGTCAAACTATCCCAAATGGCCATTGGCAACCCGTTCGACCATCCTATTGAAAGGAGGAGGGCACGGTGGTGAGAAAACCATGAGCACCATCATCGATCCCTCTTTCACTTCCTTATTGATTTATTAATTTATGTATCTAAATAATAATTCAACCCCACTAAAAACATATCATTGGCCTAATAAAAAATATAAATAAATAAGTAAAACATATACTGCCATAACATCCAGAAATAGTTTTCATCCAAAAAGGCCTCTAAAATAACTTGTCAACATAGAATCTAGGAAATGATTCCTGATCATGATGACTTGAATCATAGGCACCCGGTTATAAGGATGTGCAAATAGTTTGATTAACCAAAAATTGAACCAAATAATTAATTATTTTGGTATTTGATTCAGTTTTTTTCTAAAAATTTTAATTTTGATTTAAAACTGAACCAAAATTTTTTAATCGATTCGGTTTTCAGTATCTAATTTGATTACTTCAGTTAATTAAAAATTAAAATTATAAAATGCATAAAAATCTATCTTTGTCCTTTCTAGATCTATGATAAAGATTATATTGATAAATTGTAAATGGTTTGAAATAATTTTATTGAATTAAAATTTCTTGAACTATTTGTTATTGATTTGAATTTAAATAATAATACTAAGTTCAAGTGTAATTCTATAATCCAAATAATGAAATTAAAATTTTTGAACTATTTGTTGTTGATTTGAATTTAAATAACAATACTAAGTTCAAGTGTAATTCTATAATCCAAATAATGAGATTATTATGAAACTTTGTAAGTCCAAATCAAAACCAAAAGCCTAGCACAAAGAAGTCTAAAATCGAATTACAAAAACTGATCCGATTCGAAATTATTTTGATTTGATTTATTCAGTTTTAGACTACTTCAGTTCTATTTTTGGTTCTAAATGAAAATCCAAAAATTTGATTTTTCAAAATTTTAGTTTGATTTGAATCGAAAAAACGAATGCACACCCTATCCGATCGAGGTGGTTGGTGGCTAGTTAGATCTATATCCATAAAAAAACCATCATATGAACATATAAAGCTTCAATCTTCAAGTCAAATAATCTGGTTGACTTTGATACTATAATGTAAGAACTTTATGAGATAATAAAACTTATTTGAAAAACAAGCCATTGGTGCCATCGTGATCTCTGGAATCAACTATAGTGTGCAATCTTTGATAAAATTTGCATGCCTTCAATCACAAAAAAGAAATCATTGGATGTGCTCCTCGTTATTCATGAGTAGGATCTTTATTTCCCGAATCCCTTTCCAAGAATTTATAATGAAAAGAGCCTCACAAACTCTCAGGAGGTCAGGGACCAAGCTCATAGAGGGTATCCTTTTATAACATACTTCACCCAATAGATACAATATTTCACTAGTTTTGAATATGGAGGTAGACATTATCTACAATAGTTATATAGAAATTAACTTTATCATGTAAGAGTTTTTCTTAATTTGGGCTAACATTAATTAAAATTTTATTTTATTAAAATCGGGTTGATTTTATGGTTCATGTTGATAGATATAGGTTGAGTCCATTATTATGTGATCATTATTTGGGATAGAAACACCTCATGTGATTTAGTGTGGTTGAGGTGGCACAGTATAGACCTTAGCCCGACTTGACTCGGATGGAAGGGTCAGTTAGGGTATTTTCATTTTATTGGCCAAGTCTCCTCTCTACATCCTCAATTTATATATCTCACATGAGTTGTGATTTATGCATTGTATTTTTTCCATCGAGAGCCGCCTTTTCGAGGAAGCCCGAGGAGAAGGACTTTACCTGCGATGTTCATGTGAGCATTGGAATCAATATTGGATTATGGCGAATAAAGGTATGCAATCCTTTTTCTTAGATCTATTTTTAGGATTCTAATCTTTTTGATTGATCCATGGGTTTGAGGAAATCTTCCTACATTTGGTATTAGAGCCCTGGTATCCGAAAAAGATCGGAATCATAGATCCTATTTTCCATGCTTTTAGATCTAATAAAATAAAACCTTTTTTTATTGTTGTTCCCATCCTTCCCATCAATTACCCGACCATTGTCAACTTGATGGGTGGTTGCCGATGGTCTCGGTGGCCTCTATTTTTAACACCTTGGAAGCCGGCGAGCATAGTTGACCATCGTCTCGCTTCTCTGACACTATGAAAGATAAAAAAATCCTTTTCCCCTTTTCTTCCCCTTGTCGACTATCATCGATCTCCATGTGCCCGAACTCATCGGTGCTGTGCGATGACTGACGATGGCGAGATGAAGTTGGCGACGGAGAGGAGGAGCCGTGGTGGCCATGAGAAGTCATGGAAACCAGCGGGTAGAAGGAAAACCATAAAAAAAACCTCTTCTAAAAGTGAAAATCTACCATCCAGAACCGATCTCTGTGACTGGTCTCCCCCCTGGCGACGGTGATCCTGGCTGACCGTCATGCAGCGGTGATCGTTTGGTCACCGGCTATGGTCAAAAAATAAAAAAGAAAGGAAGAAAAGCCAAACTGTTGGCCATCGCATTTCCGATCTCTGACGACACCACCGGAGTCGTCGATTGGGTCTTCCCAATCGATGGGTGGCTGTCCCGCTAGTTCTAGCACCGACGGTAAGGGGTTTGACGGAGGCGGGGTCGAACCAAAAAAAATGATTGCTCACCATCGGGCCTATATCAAATGTCAGTGACATCACCGAAGGCGGTGACCGGCAGTTCTCGATCAGTCGTCGCAACCATCCAACCGGTCTGGTGCCAGCGATGGGGGTTTTGGAAAGGGGCGGTGGACTGCAAGAGACCCCTGTGGTTTGGGGTCTCACGAGGAAGAAGGGCTTTTAGCATAGCGGGTTTTCGGGTTTTGGGTTTTAACCTAAAATCCGTTAACCCATTATCACAAAAAAGGCTATTTTGCATTTTGGCCCCTGCTTTTTCCAATATTATAAATAAGTTCTTTTGCAATATAGTCCCTACAAAATTTGTATTTATATATTAGTCTAAAAGGCCATTTTGCATTTAGGCCCTTGGACTTTTTGATATTTTATATTAATCCTTTTTCATTCAAGTCCCTGAAAAATATATATTTTCATATTGGTCAAAAAAATGTTGACATTGTGGAACGTCAATATATTACGGTGACCTAATTATTTCTTACTTAGAAAGACTTTAATATAGACATCCATAATTTTATGGTAGCGCACAAAGATCACCGAGCCATTTGTGCCTAACCCACTTGATGGACCTCTTATTTCTTGAGGATTCCATATTTATCTTTATGTGATGATTTCCATACTGCTTACATGCATTTTCAATAAACATGAGGGCATTGGTTTGTCTATACTTAAAATATGCCATGCTTGCTTGTTATGTCTTCCCTAGTGCTATAGTCATACTCACAGCATGTTCAATATATTGAGAATGATATTGAGATGAAAACATCATATATCTATGGTACTTCTTTTAGTTTGTTAATATTTTCAGAGATCATGGAGGCTGATATTTATCTCATTTCCACTGCTTGATGATGGTTGATCCATCATTGAAATAGAAAGGGTTGAAAGAGATAAGTTTTAAGTAGACTTTGGATTTGGATTATCAATTTTTAGTCCATTTAAAATCCAATCCATTAATTGTGTTGAGACTAAATTGATGAGTTGGCTGGATCCAATTATATTGGGCATGTTTTAACTTTAGGATTAAGGAGATTTTTATACTTAAGCCCCTATAAATTAAATTTGAGTCCTAAAAATTTTATAATTAGATCCCTATTTTTTTGAAAATATATTTTTCAGAAAAGTTTTTATATTTTCTGTAATTTATGGTTTTAGTCCTCTATCTTTGTTTGTTGATTAAAATTGCTAGCACTTGCTCATTTTAGATTCAATTTTAGTATTTTTGGATCATTGGACTTGTTCTAATTTGAAGAATATTTTGGTTGAATTCTTTATATATAATAAAATATTTAAATAATTTAAAATTATTTATATGTAATTTTACTTATTATTATATAATTCGAGTGTATTTTTTGCATAGCCACAAAGGGTTCGGTGCACTCCATGAATTTTGAATAGTTGAGTTATTGATAATTAATTATTTATCTTTTATTTGGAATTGCATATTGATGTATCTATTACCTGTTGATCCAAAATTAATTGTAATTGACTGTAACACTTATTATATACTATAATTCTTATCCAAAAATATTTTATAGTTATGTAGTAAGTGTTATTGATAGATGTAGCAGTTGAAATCATTATTATATAATGATATGATCATTAGGGTGCATGTTGTTGATTATCCTATTTTGAACTGATCTTTATAGCATGCATGTCGTTAAAGTATGTCATTTTATATTTATTGAATATTTATCTTTTCTGTATGAATAATTTATGGATTGGCATAAGTATTTATCATCAAAGTGGTTTATTTATATTGTTCATGAATTTTTCTCATAATGAGAGGATTTTTGGTTAATGCATACGATCGCCAGTCCATTGGGAATTGTTATATATTTTAATCGGTAAGGTTGCATGGGGCATTGTGTTGCAATGGTGCTCTAGCTTTCATGGGCTTGTGTGTCCAAAGGGGATAAGTTCATGACTGTTAGGATATTTCATTTACTTGTGGCCTCATGTGAAGAGTACTTATGTATATTACATATTCTGTCCAAAGAAAAATATGTGATATTGTATGTGGACTTTTGTAATCATTTATAATATATGTCCATTGACTAGTATTTAGCATTCCTACCATCTTTGTTTATACAGTCATTTATGTTAATAATAATATTGTTATTAAGTTTTTGACTGGGTCCAAATATCAAAGATAGAGGTATATTGGATTTAGAAATTTTGTCTGCCCAAAGGGGGCAGATTTTTAAATGCTTTATATCATCACTGTGTTAACATTTGTTTTCTCTGAAAAGAGATATATATCTGGTCTAAAAAATTTATTTACCCAAAGAAAATATTTTTTTAAAAAAATTATATTTTCATTATATTAACTTCATTATTGGAGCTCAAACGTAGTCATATTCTTTGCCTACAAAAGAGTTTTATGATGATGCATGTTGCCACCAAGATCGTCGTGGCCCGTAGCTGCTGTCGATGTCAGGTCGCCCCTCGTCTCTTCGAGACTGGTCTACACTTCAGGACCTACAAAATAGGGTCAGATACCCGGGCTGGGGATTCTGATGGGGGCACTCCGACGGTCAAGTCAATGATGATCCAGGGGAACAAATCCTCCTGGTTGAGCCCCTTGAGATGGACTCCATGCTAAGAGAAGTGAATATGGTGTAAGTAGAGTGCAAGTGTGCTGGAGAGGGTGATGGCCGAGGTGAATCGGAGGTGGCTCTCCTGTGTGACCTCGCCTCTCTTACTTGCTTGAGTGTGTTAAAGTATGTTCGTTTGTTTGATGTTACCTCCCCCATTCGTGGGTGTCGATGGCTCTTTTGAATCCAGGTGGTTGCTAAATGCCTACCTCGGGATCTCCCTTGTATCAGCAGGCACGTGTGGCGGTGTTCCGTATCGTGGACGGGACGTCTTTCCTGGTTCGTGATAGGAAAACTTGCTATGGGCTCTAACATTCCTTTCGGTTGCTCCGTTCCGAAAAATTTGGCAGGTCCTCGATCGGGGGGCCACTGTCCCCAGGATTCGAATTTCTTGGTTGACTTCCTCTTTTGGATGGTGTAGGTGGTTGGTGGAGAGCGTGGCACCTCGGTCAGGAAGCTTCTTTCTTCTCTGGTATAAGTGGTAGCTGTGGACAGTTATTACGGCTTGGTGGGTGCTCCTTTGCAATCCTCGGGCGACTCGTCGATGTCCGGGGAGGATGGTGTCGCTCCTTTGGTTGCTGGCACCTTCATCCGAGGTAGAGGCCGAGCTGGAGTGGCAGGGCTCGACTCCGAGGGGCTCGACCTCGAAGGGGCTCCACTTGATGAAGGAGGGCTGGGCTCGACTCCGGACCAAGGGGCTCGACTTCGAGGGGGCTCGACCTGACGGAGGAGGGCAGGACTCGACTCTGAGGGGCTCGACCTCAAAGGGGCTCCACTTGGCGGAGGAGGACTGGGCTTGACTCCGGACCAAGGAGCTCGACTTCGAGGGGGCTCGACCTTATGGAGGAGGGCAGGATGCGACTCCAGTCCAGAGGGCTCGATCTTGAAGGGGCTCCACGTGGCGGAGGAGGGCTGAGCTCAACTCCAGACCAAGGGGCTCGACTTCAAAGGGCTCGATCTGGGGGAGCGCTCGGCTCTGACCTAAGCATCCTGATCTCGCGGGAGTCGACCTGGCGGAGGACGGAGCTCAGCTTCGACAGGCCATCCCGACATTATGAGGGAGCTCTGCCCGGTAAAGGAGTTCGGGGAGGCGTATCTAGCGTGACAGCCTTCTCCGACGTGGCGCCTGACAGGTGTTCCACGTCAGCGATCCTGCCACATCAATGCACATTATACTTTTATTGAAATGGGTTATTATATTTAAAGCCTTTATTAATTTATTATTTGCACCTCAAACATGTTGCATCATACATGAGCCTGATTGATATTTTATATATCTTAAGGTACTTTAAAGGTCAAGATTTGATGATCCCTCTTTGGAAGGTTTATGAATTTCAATGAATGGTGACCACCAAATTGGCCTATTCATTGAGACTTACAAGATCTTTCTATGAGCTATTTAGAAGGGATATGTAGCATTATATATTGAAGAGAGATTTCTTATGTGGATCATTTTCTTTCTAAAGAAAGTTTTGTTGTATTGGACCAGGGGCTCTAATTAAAATAATGCTTATAAAGATTTTTTGAAATATATTGTTGTATTTCTCTATTGATTAACTATATAATGATTATTTAGCAGTTAGTATATTTGTATTCAATAGAGTTAATGCTCCCATTATGATGACTCTGACTGAAATGAAGATATGAAAACTAAAATTGTGCTAGCACTAAATATGATGGAATATAGATATTATATTATATAATGATCTTCCATCTTGGTTGTCTTATAAAAATACTCTAGAATAAAGCTATCTTAAAAGTGGTAAAGAGTGAATTAGTTTATTTGAAATATATATATATATAATTGATTCTATTCTTATTGTTGTATTTAAGAATTGTGATCTAATTTTGATCTCATTTGTGATAGATATGTAGAATCTGATAAAAGAAATTCTGGATAGTTGATCGATAGATAAGTTAATGAGATGGATGGTATGATGGTATTAGGGTTTATATCTTGAAACTAGAGAGAATTGCATCTAAAATTAGTATTATGAGATTTCTATCTCTAATACATAGGCTATTTATCATATTTAGTTTTCCTGCTATGCAGTTTAATGAATATAAAATCATATATATCAAATAATTACTAAATTATATCATATTTTATTTCAAAATTTTTTGATACTTTTTAAAAAAAGGATAAAAATATTGATAAGATATATCGATCATATTCTAAGATCCCATACATAATAAATAAATAGTATTATTAAATATATTTGTATAAGTATGGGTAGTTGTTTAATAAACCATACATGAAATTTTTAAGTAAAATAATGTGACTGAGAGACAAAGTACACTCTGAAGGATATGGTGTAAAGTATGATAAGTAGATGTAATTTACTTTGATATCTCTAGTATAAAATCCTAATAATTATCATCTGTATTTTGAATAAAATTCTTGATAAAATAGTTATATAAAATACCTTTTGAGTTAAAGATTGGTAGGAAGCCCAATATCTTTATGGTTGGAGCTGTCCAGCAATACTCAATCATTGACAATCCATTAGCGAATAAATTTGATTATGTAATAATATTTTGATTATTTAGATAATTTTTCATGAATACAGATTCTAATTGTTACCGACTTTACTGTCGTGGCCTACAGCGCGAAGTGGCGCCGGATGTCTGCCCCTTTACTTCGGAATCCTATTGTTCCCGAACCTGTAAAACAACGTTAGAGACCCAGGCCGAGGATCCCAGCGAGGATACTCCGACGATCAAGTCAGCGGACAGCAAAGCAAAATAGATCCCCTAAGGCGGATCCCACTTTGGTCACTGTGCTTAGAGGAGTTTTAAGTAAAGGATTGAGTAAGAGAATATGAGAAGGAGGCGGTGCTTGAATTGTGGCGACCGTGCTTGCAAGACTTGATCTGGGAGTCATCAAGGAGCCTCACACCTTCAAGTCACCCATTTCGCTCCTTTGTGTATTTGCCCTCTTTCTGCTGCTTACCTTCTTTCTCCCCTGTTGATGCCTTTTTAGATCATTGATCGCTCCAGTGCCTCAATTTTTCCCCTCAGGCGGGGCTTAGGGGTCAACGGTGTCCGTTGGCTGCACTCCCAAGGTCATTTCCTCTTATAGTAGAGAGTTAAGTTGTGAACATGTCCTTCCTAGCATGTTGTCACGGAGGGGGAAACTAGACGAAACCTCGATCTGGGTGTAGCCGCCCTCAGGTCTGAGACCCTAAATGCGGCCTTCTTCTTTAGGGAGTTTCAGGTGGTCGGCCGTAGGATCTGACATCTCGATTGAGGTGCCCCTCTTCAATTGGTGCAAACAAGGTTACGTGCACTGTTGCAGATTTGGGGTACCATACTGGAAGTGCCGCACTGTGCATGCTTGCTTCGGCTGCGATCTTGGGACTGGCACCTTCGTTCTTCTCAATGCCTCCAAGGAGAGGGCTCCACTTCGGTCGAGGTGGGCTCGACCCTCGGGGAGCCACCTGGTGAAGGAGTGGAGGAGGGCTCGACTCTGGTCGAGGTGGGCTCGACCCTGGGAGAGCCACCTAGCGAAGGAGCGGAGGAGGGCTCGACTCCGGTCGAGGTGGGTTCGACCCTTTGGGAGCCACCTGGTGAAGGAGCGGAGGAGGGCTCGACTCCGATCGAGGTGGGCTCGACCCTTGGGGAGCCTCCTGGCGAAGGAGCGGAGGAGGGCTCGACTTCGGTCGAGGTGGGCTCGACCCTTGAGGAGCCACCTGGCGAAGGAGCGAAGGATGGCTCGACTCTGGCAGAGGTGGGCTTGACTCCGGTCGAGGTGGGCTAGACCCTCGGGGAACCACTTGGAGAAGGAGCAGAGGAGGGCTTGACTTCGGCCAGGATGGGCTTGACCCTTGGGGAGCCACTTGGCGAAGGAGCGGAGGAAGGCTTGACTCTGGCTGGGTGGGCTCGACCCTTGGGGAGCCACCTGGCGAAGGAGTGGAGGAGGGCTCGACTCTGGCTGAGTTGGGCTCGACCCTTGGGGAGCCACCTGGAGAAGAAGCGAAGGAGGGCTCGACTCCAGCTGAGATGGGCTCGACCCTCGAGGAGCCACTTGGCGAAGGAGGGATCGACTCCGGCTGAGGTGGGCTCGACCCTCAGAGAGCCACCTGGTGAAGGAGCGGAGGAGGGCTCGACTCTGATCGAGGTAGGCTTGACCCTTGGGGAGCCACCTGGTGAAGGAGTGAAGGAGGGCTCGACTCCGGCCGAGATGGGATCGACCCTTGGGGAGCCACCTGGCGAAGGAGCGGAGGAGGGCTCGACTCTGACCGAGGTGGGCTCGACCCTCGAGGAGCCACCTGGTGAAGGAGCGAAGGAGGGCTTGACTCCGATTGAGGTGGGCTCGACCCTTGGGGAGCCATCTGGTGAAGGAGCGGAGGAGGGCTTGACTCTGATCGGGGTGGGCTCGACCCTTGGAGAGCCACATGGCGAAGGATCGAAGGAGGGCTCGACTCCGGTCGAGGTGGGTTTGACCCTTGGGGAGCCACCTGGAGAAGGAGGGCTCGACTCCGATCGAGATGGGCTCGACCCTCGGGGAGCCACCTGGTGAAGGAGCGGAGGAGGGCTCGACTCCGGTCGAGATGGGCTCGACCCTCGGGGAGCCAAGCTCGAGTTTGACCGAGGTGGGCACTACTATCGGTGGGCCACCTGGCGGAGGAGCTCGAAAGAAACCTGATGCGGCACTGTTTGCCTGCCTGGCTGCCAACTGGATTCGAGATGTACCCCACGTCTGCAATCTTGCAACATCATTTGCCCCCCACTCCCAAGTTCTATCAAATGATCGTGGTTGGGACGAGGGAAGTTAATGCAGAGCTAACGTGGTACAACCAAAATTCGGTTTAATTATTGCCACGATTGCCGTCGCTCCGCACGTCGCACCCGAGGCCCAATGCGTAGGCACCACATCTGCAATTTTGACGGACTATAATTATGCCGTGCCAGACTCAAGACGGTTTTCAGCAGACTGAAGCATCGTCGTAAGGCGACTTCACACGTGGTGCTCATCCAATGGTGGAGGCAAAAATGGTTTGTACGGTCGCTGTCGACTGGCTTTGAAAAGAGAGGGGATTTTTTGGAAATTGGGTCTTTTGATTTTCTCGCACCTTGCCGACGGTTCCAGCGATCCTTCTTCCTCTCCTGGGTTGTCTTTCTTCACCGAAATGAGAAGGTGAGTACCCTACGATCTTTTCTCCTCTTATGCTTCTTCCTGGTTTTCAGTTCTTCCCTCTGTCTTAGGTGAACCGAATCCTTCCTTAGATTTTCATCCCCTTCTTCTTCTTGAACCTTTCTTGTTCAAATGGCTCCTTTGGGCTGACACCCTCATTTCTCTAGCAACCTGAACGAGGCAGGCCTCTCCCGATCGAGGACTCCGTCTTCTTTCGATGAGGAGGATAAAGTTTCCCTCGAAGTCCGGAGGCGCTTGCATCTTGGCGGGATTGTTATTAGAAGCCCTAAGGCTCCTAGGGTTCCTTCTCCTGCTCCTGCCCCTCCCGCCTCTACCGTTGCTCCTCTGGTGGCAAAGGCTTCCTCCGATCCCTCTGACTTTATCTTGACGATGACCGGAGAAGACCTTTCCTCGATCCGGGAGTCATTTGGGGTCCTGGATTCTGTCCGGCTCTAGCTCCCAAGATCGGGGGAATGGGTTACTTCGAGTGGCCCTGGCCGAGTCGCTTTCTATGAAGACTTCCTCGCCGGCGGTCTTCATTTTTCTCTTCATCCATTCTTCCTTTCCTTTCTTAGTCACTATCATCTCGTTCTGGCCCAGTTGGCCCTTAATGCCATCAGGGTCATTTTTGGCTTTATTGTATTCTGCCTTTTCCATGGATTTGTTACCCATTCTTTGTTCAGGGCATTGTTCTCCCTGAAATGCTACTTGACCGATGACGGGTGGTGGTACCTTTCTTCTCGGCCCAAGTGCCTTCGGTTCGACCTCCCTACATCCATCAAGGGGTGGAAGAACCATTATTTCTTTGACTTGGTCAAGGACGTTGACTGGGTCTGGAGTGAGCCTGATCGGTCCCCGAACCGTAATTCCCAGGTAGTGCCAGTCGACCGGGAGGTCTTCTCCTAACTGCTTAGTAATGAACTTCCCTATCTCGAGGTTCTGCTCTTGGAGCAGAACTTGTTCGAGGCCAGGGTTAGTCCGATTCGAGAGATTGGTGAGGCTCAACGTCTCTCTCTTTCTCTTCTTTTTCCCTTTTTCCTTTTTTTTTTAATACTGATCTTCCTTTGATCTTTTTTCTTCCCCAAGAATGAAGTACTCGATGGAGAACCTAATGGAGTCGGCTCGTAAGAGGAGCGCTTCGGCTGGGGCCCGGGACACCATGCCGAAGAGGGCCTTGGTGGAAACAGACCGTGGGCCCAGGCCCACTTCGACAGTGGAGCAGAGGGTAGTGGAACCGACTCCCTGGCCACCTCGATAATAGATTCCATCCCCGGAGATCGTCGACATCGATGGGGGGAGGGAAGAGGAGCAACCGTCGCGTCCACCCTCACCAACAGTCATAGTGGCTAGCGTTCCAGCAGTGGCTGCAACAGCTCCGCGGCCCACGTCTTCGCATGCTGAAGATGCTCTTGCACAGCCATCTTTCGAGCTCCGTCATGCACCGGCGGGGATTTCGATAAATTATTTCATCATCTGGGATCAGGGCCTGGCAGAGAGGATGATGGAGTACGCGGTCCAACCTCGGGACCGTCGCTTGAAGGGAGGTAGGGACTACTCGGCAGCCTTGCTCTGGATCCTCCCATAGCTCTTCTCAGTGAGTATCTAGCATTCTTTTAATATTCCAGTTGGATCTCAAAAAATCTGACCTTTTCTTTGATGCAGATCGGGACTGATGTGCTTCTGCTCTGGGACTTCCTCACCAGCGCGGCGAAGAGGGAGGCTGACAAGGAGAAAAGGCCAGTCAACCTTGCGACCGATGTGAAGGAGCTGATGGAGAAGGGCCAGGAGTTGAAGGAGAGCAACAGAGTCCTTTGGAGAGATTTGGCTCGTGCCGAGGGGCGCACCAAGGATCTTGAGACGTCCCTCTCTGAGGAGAGGATACTGACTCAGCGCCACACTGAGGAGACCGTGGTAGAGATCAGTCACCTGGAGGGGCAGTCCTGGGCCCTCGAGACCTGGGTTGAGGAGGTCTTGGCTGAGCTGGTAGCGATCGATGAAAAGATAACATACATCACAGGACTGATAGAGGCTACAAGGAGGGAAGCCCTCGAAGTCATGCCAAAGTTCTGGGCATCACAGGAGTTCGAGGATGAGGTCCACGAGGCACTCGTGGACTCATTCTTGAAGGGGTTCGAGGCCTACCGAAAGAAGGTGGCCTCACTCTTCCTGGAGCTCGACCTGGGAGGCGTCGTCATTGGTGGCACCAAAGAGCGGCCTGAGGAGGCGGGGGCATCCTTAGGAGAGACGGAGGAAGTGGTCACCGGGTAGCTGGCTGGGCAGGCGACCGCGCTGACACAGTCCCAGGTAGCTGATGATGCGGTGACTTGCCGACCTGGGAGGGAGCCAATGACCCAGTGACCCTGGGTCCTTCTTCATTTTGTATCTAGTGTAGAGTTTTTCATTGTCTTTTTGGGGTCGCCCGGCCTGTCAGGGTCTCCTTCACTTGTAAAAACCCTACACAAGAAATGAAGTTCTCTCTTTCCTTCATATCTTTGAAATTTTTATCTTCTGCTTTGTCTTGTCATGACTCTTGTAATTTTATTTGCTCTGATCTTGCTTGACTTCAAGCTTCAATCTTCCCTGGAATACCCCAGCCATTGCGGTGACTTAGAATAGTCCAGGGGCTTTCAACCCGGTTGTCTATGCCAGATCGAGGTAATCTCTGAGGGAGTCCAAGGACTCGCTTGAGGTTGATGATGGATCTGGGATCCCTTTGTCTCTGTCGGAGCCAAGTTTGTGACTTTGGCTAGAAGTTCGACTCTCAATCAGAATTCAGATTTTTGGAGGCTTCCAGGCTTCGGAGCAGGACTCCTGGAGCTTCTGTTGCTGGAGCTTTCGGTCTTAGGATCCTAAGCTTCATGAGTTTCCGGTGCCGGGGTTTCCTGTCTTTAGGTGCCGGGCTTAAAGAGTTTCCGGTCTTTGGTTCCCGGGCTTCAGGAGTTTTCGATGCCGGGCTTGAAGAGTTTCCGGTCTTTGGTTCTTGGGATTCAGGAGTTTCCGGTGCCGGGCTTGAAGAGTTTCCAGTCTTTGGTTCCTGGGCTTCAGGAGTTTTCGATGCCGGGCTTGAAGAGTTTCTGGTCTTTGGTTCTCGGGCTTCAGGAGTTTTCGGTATCGGGCTTGAAGAGTTTCTGGTCTTTGGTTCGCGGGCTTCAGGAGTTTTCGGTGCCGGGCTTAAAGAGTTTTTGGTCTTTAGTTGCCGGACTGGATTCTGGGCTTTGGTTGCCGGACTGGACTCCGAGCTTTTGTTGCTAGACTAGATTCTGGTCTTTGGTTACCGGACTGGACTCCTAGTCTTTGGTTGCCGGACGGGACTCCAGTCTTTTGTTGCCAGATTGGACTCTGGTCTTTGGTTGCCGGACGGGACTTCAGTCTTTTATTGCCGGACGGGACTTCAGTCTTTTATTGCCGGACTAGATTCTGGGCTTTTGTTGCCGGACTGGATTCCCGGCATTTATTGCTTGACTGGATTCTGGGCTTTAGGCTCTTCCTATGGATTGCTTGCGGAACTCCTAGCGCCCTGTCTTCGATCACCAGATCTAAGGTCGGGCAATGATAGTCCTACGAGATAGAGACAAGCATTGTGCTAAAGAGAATTTCATTATTAGTGTTAGGAAGTCTTACATCATTGTAATAAATCCTTAAGTTGGTGACGTTCCAAGTCCATGGAAATCGTGCCCCATCGAGCTCGGCGAGGTAGTAGGCCTCGTGAAGAAGGGCTTCGAGCACCTGGTAAGGGCCTTCCTAGTTCGGAGAGAGCTTCCCGCACTCTTAAGATTGGGAGGCTTCTGCACGTCGCAGCACCAGATTTCCCGGGTGAAAGGTCTTCGGCCTCACCCTGGAGTTATAATATCTGGCCACCCGTTGCTGGTAGGCTACCATTCGGACTCGAGCCTTGTCCCTTGTCTCTTCAAGTAGATCTAGATTAAGCAGGAGCCGTGTTGGGTTCTCGACCTCGTTGTACTGCTCCACCCATAGTGTTGGTAGACTTAGTTCCACCGGGATCATTGCTTTTGCACCGAAGACGAGGTTGAATAGAGTTTCATCTGTGGCCGTCCTCGACGTCGTGTGGTATGCCCATAGAATGCTGGGTAGTTCTTTGGCCCATCTATCCTTGGCCTAGTCTAGCCTGGTTCGAAGCTCTTGAAGGATAGTTCGGTTAGTCACCTCGGCCTCTCCGTTGGTCTGAGGATGCGCTATCGAGGTAAAGTGATGGTGGATGCTGAGGTCGTCGTAGAACTCCTCGAACTCCCGATTATCGAACTGCCATATGTTGTTAGTGATGATGGTGTGAGGGAGTCCAAAGTGGCATATGATTGATTTCCAGAAGAACTTGCTGACGTTCGCCTCCGTGATTCGGGCTAACAGTTCAGCCTCGACCCACTTCGTGAGGTAATCGATGGTAATTATCAGGAACTTACGCTACCCGGATGTAGGTAAAAAGGGACCAAGGATGTCCATGCCCCACTAAGCGAATGGCCAGGAGGCAGAGAGCTAGGAGAGTGGTGCAGCCGGCTGGCGTTGCACGACGACGTGACATTGGCAGCAGTCACACCTCTTGACGAAGTTGGCTGTGTCCTCCCTTATCGTTTCCTAGTAGTATCCTTGCCCCCCACGTTATTTTCATAGAGGCCTTCATGTATCTCCTGGAGCATGACTGCTGCATCTGTAGGTCTCAGACATTTAAGGAGTGGGTATGAGTAGGACCTTCGGTAGAGTTGTCCGTCCATCAGCACAAAATGCGCGGCCTTCCTTTTGATGAGGCCGACCTCTATTCGATCTTCGGGTAAGGGACCGTTGATGATGTACTTGACATACTTGTCCATCGAACTGGGCTTCGGGGTGACTTGCTGGACCTCTCCAGGTGCTTTGTAGCTTGGGACCTGAAGATGCTCGATGTAGGCACGACCCAGGGACGAGTCCGGCAGGGTTGCCAACTGAGAGAGGGCATCAATGCGAGTGTTCTCTCCACGTGGAATGTGGGAGATGCTGAAGCGCTTGAAACCTGCCATACTTGCATGTATCAGCTCTAGGTACCTTGATATTTGAGGGTCCTGGGCCTCGAATTCGCCCGAGACCTACCCGGCCACCAATTATGAGTCGGTGAAGACTTTCAAACTGGGTACACCCAATTCACGAGAGATTCTCAGTCCTGCAAGGAGTGCTTCATATTCTGCCTGATTATTGGTGGTGGCAAACTGGAAGCGGAGCTCACATTCGGTGATGACTCCTTCGCTATTGGCGAGGATGAGTCCAGCTCCACTTCCGCCGGAGTTGGATGCTCCGTCCACATGTAAGACCTAAATGTCCTCCTCCGGCTCAGGTCCCGGTTGTTATGTCTGGGGCCTCTCTTCTGGCCCCTCGCCCAGGCCTACATACTCAACCAAGAAGTCAGCTAGTACCTGAGCCTTCATGGATGACCTCGGTCGGTAAGCGATGTCGAACTCGCTGAGCTTCAGCACCCACTTTGCCAGACATTTGGATGTGTCGGGGTGGCTTGGTATGGCTTTCAGTGGTTGATCTGTCAGAACCGTGATCGGGTGTGCTTGGAAGTAAGGCATGAGGCGCTGGGCAGACATAATGAGCGCAAAAAATAACTTCTCAGATCAAGAGTACCTGTCCTCGACATCACGGAGAAGCTTGCTTGTATAGTACATGGGCCTTTGGATTCCTCCTTCGTCTGTATGGACTAAGATCGAGCTGACGGCCTCCGGAGTGACCGCCATATATAGGAGGAGCTCTTCTCCCTCTTCTAGTCGGGCGAGCAGTGGTGGTGATGCCAGGATCCTCTTCAGCTCCTCGAAGGCCTCCTGGCACTCCTTCGTCCAAGTGAAATCATGCATTTTCCGTAGTGCCTTGAAAAAGGGTTGGCATTGGTCGGTCGATCGTGAGATGAATCGGCTCAAGGCTACTATCCGGCTGGTGAGTCGCTGAACTTGTTTCTTAGAGATGGCTGCTCCATGTCAAGAATCACCCGGACCTTTTCTGGGTTGGCTTCGATCCCCCTTTGGGTGACCATGAAGCCAAAAGATTTTCTTGCTGCTATACTGAAAGCACACTTTGCCGGGTTCAGCTTCATTTGGTGAAGGCGAAGGTTGCGGAAGGTCTCCGCTAGGTCATCGACGTGGTCCGAGCTCGACCTGCTCATGACAAGCATGTCGTCCACATACACCTGCATGTTACAGCCAATTTGGTCTTTGAAGATCTTGTTGACCAGTCGTTGGTACGTGGTGCTAGCGTTCTTCAGGTTGAAGGGCATCATTCTGTAGCAGTACATCCCACGGTCTATGATGAAGGTAGTGTGCTCCTTGTCCTCCGGATGCATCCGGATCTGGTTGTAACCAGAGAATGCATCCATGAAGGAGATGAGGTGGTGCCCCGAGGTGGCGTCCACGAGCTAATCGATCTTCGGAAGGGAGAAGTTGTCTTTTGGATAGGCATGATTGAGGTCGGTATAGTCTACATAGATCCCCCACTTTCCATTGTTCTTCTTGACCATGACTACGTTTGCCAACCAACTGGGGTACTGCACTTCTCGAATGAAGCTGGCGGTGAGGAGCTTCTCCACTTCATCGTTGATAGCCTTCACCTTTTCGAGGCAAAGCTCCTTTTCTTCTACCAAACTGGATGGCACTCCAGGTCGATCTTCAGCTGGTGGGTGATGAAATATGGAGGAATCCCTGGCATATCTGCCGCGGTCCAGGCGAACACATCTGCATTCGCCCGAAAGAAACTCAGCAAGCAAGCCCGTTCATCTTTTGGTAGTTGGGCTCCTACATGCACCATCTTCAGTAGATCTGAGCCAAAAGGATACGTCAGGAGGTGCTCGACAGGGCCACCTTTAGGGTCCTGCACCCTTTGGTCGAGGTCGTTGATGTCAGAGTCGAGCTCGGCACTTCGGGCCCTTAGGATAGCCTGTAAGTAGTGCGGGACAGGTTAAGGTGCCCCCCTTATCTCTCCTACACCATGAGGGGTCGGAAATTGCACCAACAATCTCTTAGTAGAAATGACCGCATCAAGTAGGTTAAGCCTGGGGTGGCCAAGGATAGCGTTGTATGGCGATGGGAGTATGACGATGGTAAAAGTCATCATAACTGTGCTCTGCCGGGGTGGTGACCCAGCAGTGACAGGGAGGGTAATTTCTTCCTTGACTCTCACAGAATCTCTGGTGAAACCCATGAGAGGGGTATGCACCGGGCTCAGTTGATTGGGGGACAAGTTCATCCGAGAGAAAGCATCATAAAAAAGTATATCCGTGGAGCTCCCACTATCAACCATGATGTGTCTTACAGGATGCTTGGAGATGGTCATCTCGACCATGACAGCATCATTGTTTACATTTTCTTCCTCACCTCCCTTTCCCTTCATAAAGGGGAATACATTTTTCAGATCTCCTCCCTCCCGGGCTCTCTTCGATGCGCGCTCTATTCCCCAAGAAATTTTGCTCACGGGCTTCTCAGTGGGCCGATTATCAACGATAGGAAAAGGAGGGAGAGCCACAAGTGGTTGATCCTCTGCTGGAATCTCGTTTCTCACGAACATCTTGAGATAGCCTCTCCTGATCAAGTCTTCGATCTCCCTTCTCAGGTTGCGGCAGCCCTCAGTGTCGTGGCCATGGTCGCGGTGGAACTGGCAGTACTTCATCTTGTCGCAACCGCTTGATGGCCTCAATGGGGGAGGTCGGTACAGGTAGCGCTCACCCTCTATCTCCATAAGACTCTTTGACCTCGGAGCTAGGAGGGGAGTGAAAGTCTTCTTAGGAGCGGGGCCATCTTTTGGCTTCGATCCCATTCGAAAGTCCGCATGCGGCCCAGGTCTCCGCAGTCATGGCACATCTCTCGGGGTAGGCTTCTTCGAAGGCTTCCCATCCAGCTCTCTCCTGGTACGGTCGGCCTCCTCAATGCGGATGTACTTTTGGACATGGAGGAGGAGTTCAGAGTATGTCTTCGATGGCTTCTTGTCCAAAGAATAAGTCAAGCGGGAGGTCTTGAGCCCTCACTTCAATGCCAGTATGGCGACAAGCTCGTCCAAACTGTAGATCTCTAGGACGGCAGCTTTGAAGCGGGTTACATAGTCTCGCAGGAGCTTGTGGTCTTGCTACCGGATAGAGAAGAGACTATCCATCTCTCGTGGCACCTTTTGACAGGCGTCGAAGAGGGGCACGAACCTCCTCTCTAGCTGTTGGAAGGAGTCGATGCTTTTGGGCTCGAGGCGGGTGAACCAGACTCGAGCGGCCTTTCAGAGGGTGGTTGGAAAGGTGATGCACAGGAGGGCATCCATCGCCCCCTGGACTCTCATGAGAGCTTTATAGCTCTCCAGGTGGTCCAGGGGGTCGGTGGTCCCATCAAGGGATCCACTTGAGGCATGCGAAACTGACTCGAAATTGGTTCCTCTTGGATTTTCTGGGAGAAGGAAGGTCGGGCATCATAGCTCGCTGGCTCCTTGGAGGAGCCCCGTATGTTGGCAAACTGGCGGGAGAGCTCCGCCAGCTTGCATTCTTGCTCTTCTAGGCATCTCTCGGCCAGGCGCCGGATGGCCTCGTCAATAGAGCCTTCCATTAAGACCGCTGGAGAAGGGGTTGAAAGCTGGGGATGGTCACGATGGGGGGCCTTGCCTCGGCAGTGCTTGACGTGCTTGACGATGGCATTATCGTCCACCGGGGATCGGCTCTCCCGGTCCGTCGACCCGGAATGATTTCTCTTTACGAGGTCCTGGTGACTTCCATGGGGATTGGTTATGGCCCGCAGATGGGACGGCCTGCCTTGGATGGAGCGCAGGCTTCTGCGGGGGCCCGTGGCTTGGGCCACGGGGGTCCTTGGCTGGGGCTGGGTGACCAGGGAGTGCTGCTGATGCTGCAACTGCCTCACGACCGCGGTTAGCACCTGCATCTATTGGACAAGTGCAGCGTACTGGCCATCTGCCGAGGGCGGTTGAGAAGGAGCGGGAAGCTCCCTCTCCAGGCTATATGGGCCTGGGGGAGAGGGGGCATCTCCCGCTCGGCTGGTGGAAGCTTCTCTTCCACGAGTCACCACCATGCATCGAGTAGAGCTGTCAAGCTCGTGGAGAGCTTGTACAGGGGCTTTTCTCCCCCTTCCTGGCATGCCAATCTGTTGCCGACCTTACCATCGTGGCCTGCAGCTACGAAGTGGCACCGGACGTTTGGCCCTTTACTCCGGAATCCTACTGTTCCTAGACCTACAAAATAATGTTCGAGACCCGGGCTGGGGATCCCGGCGAGGGCACTTCAACGATCAAGTCAGCAGACAACAAAGCGGAATAGATCCCCTAAGGCGGATCCCACTTTGGTCACCATGCTTAGAGGAGTTTTAAGTAAAGGATTGAGTACGAGAATATGAGAGGGGGCGGTGCTTGAATTGTGGCGACTGTGCTTGCGGGACTTGCTCTGAGAGTCCTCAGGGAGCCTCACGCCTTCAAGTCACCCATTTCGCTCCTTTGTGTGTTTTCCCTCTTTCTGCTGCTTACCTTCTTTCTCGCCTGTTGGTGCCTTTTTAGATCATTGATCGCTCTAGTGCCTCGATTTTCTTCCTCAGGGGAGCTTAAGGGTCAATGGTGTCCGTTGGCCGCTCTCCCGAGATCATTTCCTTTCATAATAGGGAGTTAAGTTGCGAACATGTCCTTTCCGGCATGTTGTCACAGAGGGAGAAACTAGGCAGAACCTTGATCAGGGTGTAGCCTTCCTCGGGTCTGAAACCCTAAATATGGCCTTCTCCTTCAGGGAGTTTCAGGTGGTCGACCGCAGGATCTGACATCTCGATTGGAGTGCCCCTCTCCAACTAGTGCAAATGAGGTTACGCGCACCGTTGCAGATTTGGCACACCGTACTGGGCGCGCTGCACTGTGCGCGCCTACTTCAGCGACGGTCTTGGGGTTGGCACCTTCGTTCTTCCCGATGCTCCCAAGGAGAGGGCTCCACTTCAGCCAAGGTGGGCTTGACCCTCGGGGAGCCACCTAGCGAAGGCGCGGAGGAGGGCTCGACTCCGGTCGAGATGGGCTCGACCTTGGAGGAGCCACCTAGCGAAGGAGCGGAGGAGGGCTCGACTCCGGCCGAGGTGGGCTCGACCCTTGGGGAGCCACCTAGCGAAGGAGCGGAGGAGGGCTCGACTCCGGCCAAGGTGGGCTCGACCCTTTGGGAGCCACCTGGTGAAGGAGTGGAGGAGGGCTCGACTTTGGTCGAGTTGGGCTCGACCCTCGGGGAGCCACCTGGCGAAGGAGCAAAGGAGGGCTCGACTCCAGCCAGGGTGGGCTCGACCCTTGGGGAGCCACTTGGCGAAGGAGCGGAGGAAGGCTTGACTCCGACCGAGGTAGGCTCGACCCTCGGGGAGCTACCTGGCGAAGGAGCGGAGGTGCCGAGCTCGAGTCCGGCCGAGGTGGGCACTATCATCGATGGGGCCACCTAGCGGAGGAGCTCGAAAAGAAACCTAACACAGTGTTGTCTGCCTGTCTGGCTGCCAACTGGATCCGAGGTGTACCCTACGTCAGCGATCTTGCCACATCACTTTGGAAGGCTAGTTGGTTTTGCATTTAGCACAAGATATACTATAATCTCTTTTTCTTATTCCCAGGTGGTGTGTTAAAGTTGATGGATGCCTATCAGTTTTGCATACTATATTCTTATGGTTGTCTACCAGTTTTGCATACTATATTCTTATGGTTGCCTATCAGTTTTGCATGCTATATTCTTATAATTGCCTTTTTGTTTTCCCTAATGATGATCCAAATTTAAAGGATATTGAAGGGAACGGCTTCATAGATATACTATGGCCTCTTTTTTCTTATTCCTAGATGATGTGTTAAAGCTGATAGGTACCAATTAGTTTTGCTTCTAGCTAACAACAGAGTTCTTTATGATACATTTAGCACAAGATATGCTAAACAAATGAAATAGCTGGCACAAAGTATGCTATATTATTTTTTCTTATTTCATATGATGGGTTAAAGTTGATGGGTGTCGATGGATCCTGCTTACTATATTCTTGTAATTGCTTATTTATTTTTCCTGATAATAAGCTAAACTTAATAAAAATTGAAAGGAATCGCTCCATAAATTATTATAACCTTTTTTTCTTATTCTTATGGTACTTTATTATTTAAGACATGTTGTCTAAATTTGTATGATGGATGCTTGATTGATGGTGCTTGGTTCCCATATGTTTCAACTTGGGATTTAGCATCTTTTTAAGCATATATCAATGCATTATATTATGTGGTTTGAATTCATGCTATTAAAATTAATATTGTTGGGTATGTATTATGTTTATTATTATGTTTGAATTGGTAGGTTCTCCTTTGTAAGCTACTTTATATTAAAAAATTATAATTATAATTTATTTTTTCTTATTTAAATTTAGTGATAAATTTTTAAATTAACAAATTAAAAAATTTTTGCTAACGATTTTGTAATCGGTATTTATATAAAATATTTGTAAGAAAATTGCAATCAATTTATAGATAGATTCTAACTTAATAATTTTTAATAAATTTAGCAACCAATTTTATAACTGATCCTAAAAATAAAAATAAAATATTTATGATTGATTTTTTAAATATAAAGTATTTTTAAAAATTAACTAATGATTTTGAGATCAATTTTCACACCAATTTTTGATTTAATATTTTTTTTAATAAATTTAGCTATCAATATTGCAATCATTCTTAAAAATTAAAAACTAAAAAAAAATTGTGATCTATTTTAAATATAAAATATTTTTTAAAAAATTAGTAACCAATTTTGAGATTGATTCTCATTCCAATTATTTATTTAATATTTTTAATAAATTTAATATACAATTTTATAACCAATTTTAAAAATAAAAAATAAAAAATATTTATGATTGATTCTGTGACCAATCCTTAAATTATTATTTTTAATAAAATAATTGATTACAAAATAAGTCTTTAAATTATATAATTTTAATGTTTTTTTCATAAATTAGCAATCGATTATTTTTTTTGATCAATAAATTGGTTATAAAATATTAAATATTTTTTAAAAATGTTTGGTCACTAAATCGGTTGCAAAATTTTAATAATTTTTTTAATTCTTTAGTTGCTAAATTTTGTGATCAAATAAATTAGTTGCAAAATATTTGCAATCAAAGTTTTTATGATAAAAAATAATCCAAAGCAAAATTAATCACAAAAATTATTAGCTACCAATTTTTATTTTTTAGTAATCAATTTTTTAATTAGTAAAATTCTTTTTTTTTTGTAATAAAAGGACAGATCTCACCAAATATGTATACTTGAAATAATATATATAAAAAAATTTTAATGACCAGAATCGTTCAACTTATAGTTCTCGATATCAAAAATGATATACTAATATTTTATCAAAATAGGAAAACAATAATCTTCCGATTGTCTGAAAAAATAATCTCTTAAACTTATTTCTTTTCCCCTTTTCTTGTTTCATTGCTGCCTTTATTTTTCCATAGCCTGTTACCTCTCGCACCTTGGCAAGGACTCCTCACATTAAAAAAACATTAGAGCCAGAACCATTTAGAACTCTTTTTTATTATTATTTAAATATATGTGAGTCCAACATGGAGAGGAATCATATCACACTCATTTGGTTCAGTGGAAAAAGACAATTTCTAAAAAGTGAGGAGTGGAGTTTTAAGCGAAGAAAATGGAAAAAAAAAAAAAAAAAATCCTCTTTCTATCATGATATACTTTTCATGTATCATGAAAAGTGAAACCTATAAGAAATATTAATTTTGTAACTTTTCATAGAATAAAAATTAATGATCTTTTTTCTTACTAAAAATATTTTTTAAAGATTTATAACTAAAATATTATAAAATATCAATAGATGATTAAAACAAAATACTAAATAATAATATTATTCTAATATTTATATTAATATAAATATTATAATAATTATAATATATAATATTATTTTTATTTATACTAGTATAATATTTTATTAATATAATAAATTATTATATTCTAATATTATATTATAATATATTTATAAGGTCAAGACCGCTGACGTGGGGTATACCTCGGATCCAGTTGGTAGCCAGGTAGGCAGACAGCGCTGCGTTAGGTTTCTTTTCGAGCTCCTTCGCCAGGTGGCCCCATCGATGGTAGTGCCCATCTCGGCCGGACTCGAGCTCGGCACCTCCGTTCCTTCGCCAGGTGGCTCCCCGAGGGTCGAGCCCATCCCGGCCGGAGTCGAGCCCTCCTCTGCTCCTTCGCCAGGTGGCTCCCCGAGGGTTGAGCCCACCCCGGCCGGAGTCGAGCCCTCCTCCACTCCTTCGCCATGTGGCTCCCCGAGGGTCAAGCCCATCCCGGCTGGAATCGAGCCCCCTGCTCCTTCGCCAGGTGGCTCCCCGAGGGTCGAGTCCATCTCGATCGGAGTTGAGCCCTCATCCATTCCTTTGCCAGGTGGCTCCTCGAGGGTCGAGCCCACCTCGATCGGAGTCGAGCCCTCCTCCGTTCCATCGCCAGATGGCTCCCCGAGGGTCGAGCCCACCTCGACCGAAATAGAGCCCTCTTCTTGGGAGCATCAGGAAGAACGAAGGCACCATCCCCAAGACCATCGCCAAAGCAGGCGCGCCCAGTACGGCGCCCCAAATCTGCAACGGTGCACGTAACCTCGTTTGCACCAGTTGGGGAGGGGCGCCCCAATCGAGATGTCAGATCCTGCAGTCGACCACCTGAAACTTCCCGAAGGAGAAGGCTGCATTTGGGGTCTCAAACCCGAGGGCGGCTACACCCAGATCGAGGTTCCATCCAGTTTCCCCCTCCATGACAACACACCGGGAAGGACATGTTCGCAACTTGACTCCCTACTATGAGAGGAAATGAACTCGGGAGAGCGGCCAACGGACATCGTTGACCCCTAAGCCCCCCATGAGGGAGAAAATCGAGGCACTGGAGCGATCAATGATCTAAAAAGGCACCAACAGGCGAGAAAGAAGGTAAGTAGCAGAAAGAGGGCAAATATACAAAGGAGCGAAATGGGTGACTTGAAGGCATGAGGCTCCCTGAGGACTCTCAGAGCAAGTCCTGCAAGCATGGTCGCCATAATTTATGCACCGCCCCCCTCTCATATTCTTCTACTCAATCCTTTACTCAAAACTCCTCTCAGCACAGTGACAAAAATGGGATCCACCTTAGGGGATCTGTTCCGCTTTGCCATCCGCTGGCTTGATCATCGGAGTGCCCTCGCTGAGATCCCCGGCCCGGGTCTCTAACGTTGTTTTGCATGTCAGGAAACAGTAAGATTCCGGAATAAAGGGACAGATGTCCGGTGCCACTTCGTAGCTGCAGGTCATGACGGTAAGGTCAGCAACAATTTATATTATATTTATATGAATATAAATATAATATTATTATTTATATAAAGTTCGTTAGCAAAATGGTATAATCTAGTATCTATTAAGAGTATAATAGATATTTTATATAATTTTTTCAAAAAAAATGAATGCTCAACCAAATATAAATTATTTAAAAATAAAATATCTTTTCATGGTCAACCATGAAGTAACTTTTCTAGGAGGAAAAGTTCTTCCTGCAAACTAAATAAGTCCTATATTAATTTAAGCATCTCGATCTAAAAGCTAGCTAAATATTGTTATTTGGATCATTTAGCCACAGTATTTAAGATTTTCTCAATATACAAACTATTTAGAAGATATATTATGTGTTTCTTGGTCTAAATACTTAAAATCTTTCTAATACTTAATTAATACAGGATTAAATACATGTTTGCATGGACTCACATGCCTTCTTTATTTAAATTTTGGTGTCCTTGTTAGTTTAAAGATTCTGATTCAATTAAATCTAATCAATCCATCGTCAACCTCAAAAAGTCCAGATGGGCCCTGGGATGGATTTCTCATAGTCCGGATCATTCCATACGGAGCTCCACCAGATGTCTTCTCCATCGTATGTGTTTTTTTTCCGCCTACAGAGGCAGCCCATGGTTTTGCGCCAGCCGCCAGGCTGCGGCATGGAATCCCATTTGAATTGTTCTGGGTTGGCTTCCCCCATTCCCCAAGGGGCACTTTTTTGGAGTGGCCCAAGGGCCAATTTTGACGTCCAACATTGACCCGTCTCCGCCTCCTGGTGCCACGGTCCGAGCTCCAAAGCTCCGCCCACCCACCTACTTAAGCCCCCCTGTTCGCGCCCCAAGAAATCACATTTCGCTCCATCCGATCCTAGACCAAGCAGAGCCGAGAAACCCCATCGATGGCCCTGTCCAACGAGGGATGCGGTGAGTCGGCAGCGAAAGGTTTCACCGAGGAGCAGGAGGCCCTTGTGCTCGGATCCTGGACTGTCATGAAGAAAGATGCCGCCGCGCTCGGGCTCAAGTTCTTCTTGAGGTCTTCACCCGGCCCCCCTCTGTCTCCTTCTCTTGTTGTTTTCTGCTATCTCTCATGCTCGGTTTCTATCTTCACAGAATCTTTGAGATCGCGCCATCGGCAAGCCGGCTCTTCTCTTTCCTGCGTGACTCCGATATGCCACTCGAAAGCAACCCCAAGCTCAAAGCCCATGCCATGTCCGTCTTTGTCATGGTATCTCTCTGCTTTCTTTCCGCCTTGTTTCAATCACATCAGTTTTACGTGTAAAAAAAAAAAAAAAAAGAATCGATCATCCTTCCACTATAATAATAAATACTCTTCTCAACTAGAGCATTGCTTAGTTTCTTTTGGTTTGCGTTTGTTAATCTCTGTTAGACTTGCGAGTCGGCAGCGCAACTGCGGAAAGCGGGGAAGGTTACGGTGAGGGAGACGACTCTGAAGAAGCTGGGTGGCAGCCATTTGAAGAGTGGTGTGGTCAACGAACACTTCGAGGTGAGGTTCGGTTCGGTTCATGAGCTGTTCCATTTCAGTTTGGTAGAGAATTGATGAACAAAGCATGAAAGGATTGTTGATGACCCTGTTTCGCAAACAGGTGACCAGGTTCGCACTTTTGGACACGATAAAGGAGGCAGTCCCGGACATGTGGAGCCCTAAGATGAAGAACGCCTGGGCAGAGGCTTATGACCAGCTGGTTGCGGCTATTAAGCAAGAGATGAAGCCTCTCCCCTCGGCATAGAGTTGTTCGTTTTCCTAGATAAGGATGATGGTTGTACCATTTTCAAGTAATAAGAAAGCATGATAGGTTGTTATAGTTGCTGATTTATTTTCAATCCCTTGTTTGCATGTTATAATCATAACACTATCCGTTCCAATGGTGCTCTAGTTGTAATCCAAGGTTTTTATATTAACAAACAAAAGCAGATGGATATATGCATGAGAAAAAATAAATATTTGTTATCAAAAAATAAATAAATATTTGTTACAGAAGAGAGATTAAGATCCTGTTGATGCTGAATCCCTATCGACCAGATGGAATGGCTCGCCTACTGGTTCACCATCACCCGGAACCTGTAAAACAGATTCCCTGACCGGAAATCTTCCGGCGGGGAATACTCCGATGCCAAAATCAACAAGAACTCAGGCAATAGAATGGAAAGCTTGAAAACAGGGAGGGAAAGGAAATGAAAGAATTCGAATTTCTGAGAATGAGCTTAGCTTACAGTGTCCCATCTTACCAGTATTTATAGGCTCCAATGCAACTACTTACGGTTATACGAGTTAGCAAATGAAACCTCCTCATAATTGTAAGTAGTGGTGATCGGAAAATTAGTTATTCTATAGTTATCCAATTTGAGGATTTCGACCATATGGGCGGTTACAACAACCAGAACAGACTTCAACTGTTTCGGAGTTGGAAAAGCCCATATGTTTAATATGCCTCATTCTTTTCTAAAATAGATTCGAAGCGAACTCAACATTCTCTTTAGTAGCGCTCCTAAAGGAAATGTTAGCTATACACTTCGGAAGAGTTTCTTTAAAAATAATAAGAAAAAATAAGTAAACACTTACAGCCAACCTGAAGATAAGATAACATACTCTTCGGACTATGCTGAAGGTACGAAATTGGAGGTGTTAAGTTGATAGGCTTGATCTTCGGAGCAAAACAAATATAAGAAGCCGAAGATACAAGGTTGATAGACTTAGTCTTCGGACTAAGATAAAGATACGAAGCCGGAGACAAGGTTGATAGGCTTAGTCTTCGGACTAAAATAATAATACGAAGCCGAAGACATACTATATATCCTTTTATAGATCAGAATCTTCATCAAGTTCAGGAGATATTTTCTTTAGTGTATTGATCTTGTTGCCCAGAAATGGAGCCCAAGAGGGGGGATGAATTTGGTCTTTTTAAAATTTAAAACAATAATGTGAAGGTCTCGTGATATTTTGTGAGTGATAAATTCAATGCACTAGATTGAATGCAGCAAAAAGCAGTAAATGAAGTGCAATAAACAAAAAGCAAGAAAGGGAGAAAGCAATCACACACAAATACAATGTTTATAGTGGTTCGGTGCAAACCTAGCACCTACATCCACTCCCCAAGCCACCCTTGGAAATTCCATTATAATCCAATCAATATTACAGCCGACTTGTTTTTCAAAAGGCTCACAAGTCAAAACCTATGTTGGTTTTGTCATCTAGGCTCACCAACAAATCTCAACACTTGTTTTGTCTTCGGGCTCACAAGTTAATCCTAGTTGGTTTTGTCCCTTTGGTTACCAACAAACCACAACAACCTTCTTTCAAGACACCCTTGAAAGCAAGATCAAATCACAAGATAAAAGCAGATATACAATTTCAAAAATAAGACAAACTCTTTTCAAGAGTAGAATAGAAGCTTTGAAGCTCAAGTTGATGCTTTGTCTTGTCTCCTTCTTGAAATATCCTTCAAACTCTTCTTTTGGAATGATATAAGGATGGGCTTGTAAGCTTTTTCAGGGAATCAAACTTTAAATGGCTCTTAATGTAAAGTTCTTGAGAGAATCTTGGCTTTTTGGCTTTCAATGGACTTCAATATACTTCTCTTGCTTTTGAATGAGGTTGGTGAAGGTTAAATACAACTAAAAACTTTCAAAAAATGGTTTGTGACCGTTGGAGCCTCGAATCTAACCGTTTGAAGCTTGAAAAGTGATTTCTGCAAGTCAGAAAAATAGATCCGTTAGGGCTGTCAGACTTCAAGTGTCGACACTTGGCTGTCAGGTGTCGACACTTGATTTCTAGGTATCGACACTTGATACAAAAACCCTTCATTGGCAAAGTTTTGTATTTTCAAAAATCTCAGACCTTGAGTCGACACTTGGAAACTTAAGTGTCGACACTTGAATTGCAGGTGTCGATACTTGAGTTTTGGATATCGACACTTGGCATGCCAAGGGATTTTTCTGCTTGCCAAATGCTGAAGTGTCGATACTTGACTTCCCAGGTGTCGACACTTGACTTTGAAAAATTCATAATCAAGTGCAAATTAAGCCAAAAACACAAACATTAATTTTGAAATTTAAATGGAACATAAACAATCAAAAATTGAACATGTAAAAGCCCTTTTTGCATGAAGAGGATGTCCTAAATCACGAAAAATGCTTCGTGCCATGGAGTGCCATGATATTTAAACTTTTGAAAATTTGAGGCGCTTGCTTCCTGAAAACTCATAGCTGAGAATAAATATTAGTATACAACATGTACTCAATATTTTGTTATTCATCAAAATCACTGGATGGAGCCAACAATCTCTTCCTTTTTGATGATGATAAAACCTTGAGTAAATCAGCATTAATTTTCAAATTTCAGATATGATATTTCATGAATATGATTGTAAGTTCATATAAGCCATAATTTTCATAGTTAAGAAGAATAAATCTCCCCCTCAATTAGATAATTCTAATCAGAACAAGCAATATGTTATTCTGGGTATCAGAGCAAGCAATATGTTGGAAAATTTGCAAACACACAACCAATTTATACCATACTCCTCCTTTTTGTCAATCATTAGAAAAAGGAGTAAACTCCCCCTCAAAACGAGCATGGAGACAAAAAGTGGTAGAGTATCAGAGTTGACAGATATCAAAGCCAAAAAGAAAGTATTTCTATGAAGTAAATATAACCAATCAAGCTGTCAAAAGCAATCATAGTGAATCACAATTTGTAAATATCAAACTGAAATATATATATCTGTTAAGTAGTATTTTCAGTACAAAACTTGCTGACTCATCAGCAAAACTAAAACAAACATAATATATCAAGAGTCATACATCATAAGCAACATGAATCATAAAGAGCATACAATACAATAAACATATGTGAGGCTAATCCTCATCAGATGGGATCTCAAAAGAAATAGGACCTGTAATCCTAGACCTATGGGCTAGACCACTAGGAGTCTTCAAGATACCACGACTCCGAGTTCTAGTGGAAGGTCCAAAACGAGATAGAACCCTAGAAGCTCTAGGAGAGGGAGGGGATAGAGTCTCAACAGGAGTGACAAAGACTGGATCAGTGGTGACAGGTGTGCCAGTTGCATCAGCGGGAGGAATATCAGGAGACTGCAGCTCTCGACTGACTACCTCATATCCATCAGCGCCATCGTCACTATCACTGTCATCATCAATAACATCTGTAGCTCTATCCTCAATCCCATCAGTACGGTCACCACCCTCAATAGTATCATCAGGGTCATCCTGGTGGTCATCGTCATCATCATCACTAGCAGGTGGATCAGCATGAGCAACAGGAGGAAGCAGGGATCTAAGCAAATCCTCAATGCGAGCAAATCCTGCCTCCATAGACTGACGAATCTCAGCATGCTCTGAAGCTGTATGAGCTCTAAGGCTCTCTATCTCAATCCATAGCTGAGTCGTCCGAACTCCAAGACTAATGAGCTTACCTCTAACCTCCACGAACTGTTGACGAGAATACTCCTCAAAATGTAATCCAGTAGATGCTAGACAAGCAGTTGAAGGAGTGGCAGAAGGTGTCGCAGGCTTTGTCTCAGATGCATGAGCTGCCTGAGCAAGAGGACTGACTGGCCCTGATGGCCCTGCCTCTACCTCTCGTATCTCGTCCTCCTCATCTAGCTCCTGGCCAGACTCCCTCCGGACCCATCTACCTGCTACCAATCTGTAGCCCATGCGATGAAGTGACCTCTCATCGTATACATCCATGTGCAAGATCTCCTTGGGGATCTCCCCCTCCAAGGATACTCTACATGCTCTAAAAAGTCGGGTCAACCCCATACCATATGGCATATAGTGTCGTCGCTGGCTCGAAGCATCTCTCATCTGTACTAACATCATAGATGGAATATTGACCTGGGTCCTCCGAGTCAAACAAACCATGAACATCAGCTCCCTCTCTGTGATGAAGTCGAAGCGCCCAGTCTTCAGAAGCAGTATCTGAGCCGTGATATGATGCAGAAGGCGCATCTCCACTGAAAGCTGGTTCGCGGAGACCACCGTCACTCCGCGAACTTCCTCGCACTCAAGAATACATCGAAAGGCAGTCTCTCTGTCCATAGAGAAAATACTGTTACCCCGGTGCGGAATCTCCCAAACTCTACTCAGAAGCTCCTCAGTCAGAAGAATCTCAACACCTCGGATAGAAGTCCTCCACATCAAACGATGGCAGTCCAAGGCGCCATAAAACTCATGCATTAGGTGGTGGTAATACCTCTCCTGCATGGTGCAGAAGGGTACCAGTCCCGTATCAGTGAGGGTCTGACGAATCTGAAAATGTTGCCTATTGAAGAACTTGAGGTCAATCCGTCGACCAGAGGCTACAGCCTTCCCTGCCATCCTCTCTGCAGGGGAACCTGGGGCAACTGAGCTACTGGACTCTCCTATATCATATATAGTCTTGGTCCTCCTCTCTGATCTCTGACTAGGTCTCCTAACAACTAATCTCTTTCTTGGACCCATTTCAATCAAACTGAACAAGAAAGGAAGAAAATAAATAACCTAAATAGCCTAGAGGTTTCAATTAGGTTAAAGGAGGCTATGTCTTTCTATGAGAGGAAAAGCTAGAACAAGTTTTGAAAAATGGGATTCACTAGATTTAAGTTGTAAAATACAGGAAATAGAGGATGAAATACTTTTGACATAAGAAATCGGGGGATTTTATCCATACAAAATGCATTTGGGTTAAAAATACATGATAAAACATATCTAGAAAAAAATATATAATGTATATTTCATAAGCAAATAACCTAAATATTTGGGTTTTCTTTGGGTTAAAATCAAAATACATTAGGGTTTTAGATTTAAATAATAAAGTAGTGAAAATGAAGATTAAATGTTATGAAAACATCACTAGTATTCCTCCCAAAACAGTAAAAATGCCATAAATAGTTTAGAAAATCGGATTTTAGATGAAAATCAAAAATATTTTCGGCCAAAAATCAATCCAACAATGATTTTTGAAAAACGGACAAAATGAGTTGAAAAATCAGCCAAAAACCATGGGAAATCCGAGAAAAATACCTTTAACCAAGATTCCCTAAAATGGAGTCTTAGAAACCCATCAAAACTCGTGAAAATCTGATCAAAATCCCTTAAAATGGTCGAAAAAACCCTATTCCTAGGTTACACGGTTTGAAAACAATAAAATAAAACGAAAATAAGAGAGGGAAATACCTGATTTTTGTTGGGGTAAACGAGAAATGGAAAGATTTGGAGCTTGGGGGACCACTGTTGCTTGAGAGAGACGGGGGAAAACTAAATACAAAACCCTCGATCCACCGTTAAAAATCAAATTTTTCCCGCAAGTGTCAACACTTAGGATTTCTCAAGTGTCGACACTTGGTCAGGTGTTGACACTTGACAAAATCCAAGTGTCGACACTTGGCCAAAAAAAATCCAAAAAATTGAAAAAATCTTCAAAAAATTCAAGGAAGTTTTTAAAAGCTTTTGGGATTAAACACAAGAGATTTTTGAGTAAAATACCTTGGATAAGAAGAAATTTGAGAGAGTTCTAGAAGAATGGGTTAATAATACCTAACTCTCTTCTAATCATACAAAATCTCTCTTCACAAGGGTTTGGTAAACATATCAGCTAATTGATCATCAGTACACACAAATTCAAGTAAAACATTAGAGTTTTGTACATGATCTCTTATGAAATGATGTATTATTTCAATGTGTTTACTTCTTGAATGTTGCACAGGATTCTTAGTTAAATTGATTGCACTAGTGTTGTCACATCTTATGGGTGTCTTAATTAGTTTAATGCCAAAATCTTCGAGTTGTTGTTTGATTCAAAGGATTTGAGCACAACAGCTTCCAGCTGCTATATATTCGACTTCTGCCGTAGATAGAGCAACTGAATTCTGTTTCTTACTACTCCAAGAGATCAATTTACTCCAAGAAACTGACAGGTTCCATTAGTACTTTTACGATCAAGTTTGCACCCAGCAAAGTCAGCATCAGAATAAGCAATTAATTCAAATGAAGAATCACTAGAGTACCATAAACCAATTTCAATTGTACCAAATAGATATCTAAGTATACGTTTAACAGCCAAAAGATGAGACTCTTTAGGATTAGACTGATATCTAGCACACATACATATACTAAACATGATATCTGGCCTACTGGCAGTAAGATATAGCAATGAACCGATCATGCCACGATATAATTTCTGGTCAATAGATTTACCTGATTCATCCTTGTCAAGTCTACAAGAAGAGCTCATAGGGGTACCTAAAGGCTTGGTGTTCTCCATCCCAAACCTTTTGAGTATTTCTTTTGTGTACTTTGCTTGGTTGATGAAGATCCCCTCTTTGGTTTGTTTTATTTGGAGTCTGAGAAAGAAATTCAGTTCTCCCATCATGCTCATCTCGAACTCACCCTGCATTAACTTTGCAAATTCTTAACAAAGAGATTCGTTAGTAGCACCAAATATGATATCATCTACATAGATTTGCACTACTAAGAGATCATCATTCTTTTTCTTCAAAAATAAAGGTTTATCTACATTACTTCTAGCAAAGTCATTTTTGAGCAGAAAAGAACTTAAACGATCATACCAAGCTCTAGGAGCTTGTTTCAAACCATACAAAGCTTTATGAAGTTTGAAAACATGATTTGAGAATTCAGAATTTTCAAAACAAAACCAGGTGGTTGTTCAACATAAACCTCTTCTTCAATGAGACCATTCAAAAAAGCACTTTTAACATCCATTTGAAATAATTTAAAATTCATAAAACAAGCAAAAGCCAATAATAGCCTAATTGCCTCAAGTCTAGTCACAGGAGCTAAGGTTTCATCAAAATCTATCCCTTCCTCCTGATTGTATCCTTTGGTAACTAGCCTAGCCTTATTTCTTGTAACAATACCATTTTCATCAAGTTTATTTCGGAAAATCCATTTTGTGCCAATAATTGAAGTATTTGAAGGCATATCTACTGATGTCCAAACATTGTTTCTTTTGAATTGATTAAGTTCATCTTGCATAGCATTTATCCAATTACTATCACATTCAGCTTTCTCAATAGTTTTAGGTTCAATTTGAGAAACAAAAGCTAAATAATCATAGATATTTCTAAGGGATGATAGAGTACTTATACCTTTAGATGGATCATCAATAATTAGTTCTTTTGGGTGTCCATGAGCATACATCCATTCTTTTGATAGTGGATCAACAGTAGATGTATTTTCATCACCTTGTGCTTGATCTCCTTCAGTGTTTTGATCATCTTCTTGTTCCTTGGTAGGTTCTTTGTTGTTGTTTACACTTTCAGTTTTCTTAGTACCTGTTTTATCAGAAAGCACATCTTCTTTTCTAGAAGATTTATGGTCAGATTCATCAAATACCACATGTATGGATTCTTCAATAACAAGTGTTCTTCTGTTGAAGACCCTGTATGCCTTACTGGATGTAGAGTAGCCTAGAAAGACACCCTCATCTGACTTGGCATCAAATTTACTCAAATTGTCTTTACCATTGTTTAAGATGAAACAACGGCATCCAAAAACAGGAAAATAACGAATTGAAGGTTTTCTATCCTTCCAAAGCTCATAAGGTGTTTTCTTTAAAATCGATCGGATTAAAACTCGATTTAAAACATAGCATGCAGTATTTATGGCTTCCGTCTAAAAATATCTAGGTAGGTCATTTTTACAAAGCATGGTCCGTGCCATTTCTTCAAGAGTTCTATTTTTCATTTCTACCATCCTATTTTGTTGAGGTGTCCTAGGTGCTGAAAAATTATGATGAATGCCATTTTCAATACAAAATTTATCAAAATCAACATTTTCTAATTCAGTTCCATGATCACTTCTCAAAGATATGATTGAAACACCTTTTTCATTTGAAACACGTTTATGAAATCTAATGAATTCTGAAAATGTTTTATCTTTGTGTGCTAAAAACATGATCCATGTAAATCGTGATAAATCATCTACAATGACTAGACCGTACTTCTTACCTCCCAAACTAGATATTCTAGTTGGCCCAAAGAGGTCCATGTGAAGCAACTCTAAGGATCTAGATGTAGAGATTACTCCTTTTGGTTTGAAAGAGGATTTGGTTTATTTTCCAAGCTGACATGCACCGCAAATCTTGTCTTTTTCAAAACTAAGTTTTGGCAAATCTTTTATTAAATTCTTTTTGCTAAGTTTGGAAATCAAATGCATACTAGTATGTCCTAGTCTACGATGCCAAAGCCAACTAGTTTCATTGATCTTGGCTTCTATTGCCACTAGGCATTGACCATTTTGAACCGGAAGATCATCAAAATCAACCATATAAATATTGTCATGCCTATGACCAATGAACTTGATGTCATTGTCATCTAAACTAGAAACAATGCACATAGAAGATTCGAAAACAACTTTAAAATCCTTGTCACAAAATTGACTAATACTAAGCAAGTTATGTTTCAAACCATCAACATATAAAACATTATCGATGTAAGAAGAGGGGATGATATGGACTTTACCAATATCAACAATTTTGCCCTTTCCATTATCACCAAAAGTCACATTGCCACCATTTTGATATTCGAGTAATGAGAACTGCTCCACATCTCCTGTTATATGCCTTGAGCAACCGCTATCAAGGTACCATATTCTTTTCTTATTGGTTGCAAGACTTACTTGTAATAAAGATCAAGTGGAGACTTTAGATACTTAAGTCATCTTGGGTCCTTTTATGTTAGTGGCATTGGTTCCTTTTGAAACCCAAACTTTCTTAATGTTACTCGATCTTCTTTTATTGCATATATAAGATTTATGCCCTATAATACCACATGCATAACAAGTAATGGATGAAGATGCAGGCACAAAAAAATTTTTGAAAAGTTTTTGTTTCTTATGAGTTCTAAACCCTAAACCTGCTCTATAAAAAATAGCTCTTTGGTTATTTAAAAGCATATTTAACTTTTCATAACTGTAAGTAAATTTATCTACAAAAGGTTTTAACTTTTCAGGTTCTTCTTTATATTTTTTGTTTTCATTCAAAATTTTTTTGTTTTGTTTTGAAAGATTTTCATTTGAAACTGAAGGACTTTTCTTTTTCAAAACTTCTTTTTCCTTTTCAAGAACTGAAATCTTATCATTTAATTTTTTATTTTGAAGAAGAAGGTAGTCATTTTCATTTGAAAACTTATCATTTACTTTGGCTAATTTCAAATTTTGCTTTTTTAAATTTTTATGTTTTGACTTTAGTTTTTGAAATTCTATAACTAATTCATCAAAAACTTCATGAAGTTCATCAAATGTAAATTCATTCTCAGTTTCAGATTATATCTCATCATAATCCGCCATCAGACAGAAGTTTGCAACTTCCTGCTGTTCTTCCTCAGAGCTGGAGTCCTCACTATCACTCCAGGTTGCCATCATGGCCTTCTTTCTTAATTTTCTTCTACTTTTCTTGAGTAAGAGGCAGTCCACTTTAAAATGACCTGGTTTCTTGCATTCAAAGCAAGTGGGCTGCTCCTTATCTTTCTCATTCTCTTTCTCTTTACTTGGCTCACCTTTCAGGGGTTTCTTCTTGAAGTTGAACTTTTTCTTTTTCATGAACCTTCTGAATTTTCTTGCCATTAGAGCCATCTCATCTTCTTCATCATCTTCTTCAGAGTCATCGCTTGATTCTTCTCTAGAAGTGGATTTGAAAGCGATCACTTTCTTCTTTTTATCGACTTCCACATTCTTTTATTTGAGGGAGAGCTCATAAGTCATCAGTGAGCCCAACAATTGTTCAAGTAGAAGAGTGTTGACATCCTTGGCTTCTTCAATAGCAGTCACCTTTGCATCCCAAGAAGCCGGTAGAGACCTGAGAAGTTTGTTTACAAGTTCACCATTATAAACAACTTTTTCTAGGCTTCTCATGCCATTCACGATATTTGTGAACCTAGTATACATCTCACTAATAGACTCAGTAGGTTCCATTCTAAACATTTCATAAGTATGAATGAGCATGTTGACCTTAGTTGTTTTCACTTGGTGTGTACCCTCATGGATAACCTCAAGTATATCCCAAATCTCCTTAGTGGAAAGATAATTAGATATTCTATTGAATTCACTTGGATCAAGAGAGCAAAACAATAAGTTCATAGCCTTAGCATTAAGTTTTATTTGCTTAATGTCATTCTCATCCCAATCATCTTTCATTTTTGGAGTGAGAATGCCACTAACCATCATAGTAGGCTGATGAGGACCTTTTATGATTGTCCTCCAAAGATTATAATCCAATGCTTGAATGAATATGCGCATGCGAGTTTTCCAATAAGTGTAATTTGTGCCATTAAAAAGTGGGGGGCGGTTTGAAGCTTGACCTTCAACAACACCCATTCCTATTGAGGCTGCCATGATCTTTTACTCAAGATCCTTGGACTTACAAGAGAGTACCGGTGCTCTGATACCACTTATTGCCCAGAAATGGAGCCCAAGAGGGGGGGTGAATTGGATCTTTTTAAAATTTAAAACAATAATATGAAGGTCTAGTAATGTTTTGTGAGTGATAAATTCAATGTACTAGATTGAATGCAGTGGAAAGCAGTAAATGAAGTGCAATAAACAAAGAGCAAGAAAGGGAGAAGGCAATCATACACAAACACAATGTTTATAGTGGTTCGGTGCAAACCTAGCACCTACATCCACTACCCAAGCCACTCTTGGGAATTCCACTATAATCCAATCAAGATTACAGCCGACTTGTTTTTCAAAAGGCTCACAAGTCAAAACCTATGTTGGTTTTGTCACCTAGGCTTACCAACAAACCTCAACACTTGTTTTGTCTTCGGGCTCACAAGTTAACCCTAGTTGGTTTTGTCCCTTTGGCTTACCAACAAACCACAACAACCTTCTTTCAAGACACCCTTGAAAGCAAGGTCAAATCACAAGATAAAAGCAGATATATAATTTCAAAAATAAGATAAACTCTCTTCAAGAGTAGAATAGAAGCTTTGAAGCTCAAATTGATGCTTTGTCTTGTCTCCTTTTTGAAATATCCTTCAAACTCTTCTTTTGGAATGATGTAAGGATAGGCTTGTAAGTTTTTTCAGGGAATCAAACTTTAAATGGCTCTTGATGTAAAGTTCTTGAGAGAATCTTGGCTTTTTGGCTTTCAATGGACTTCAATACGCTTCTCTTGCTTTTGAATGAGGTTGGTAAAAGTTAAATACAACTAAAAACTTTCAAAAAATGGTTTGTGATCGTTGGAGCCTCGAATCTAGCCGTTTGAAGCTTGAAAAGTGATTTCTGCAAGTCAGAAAAATAGATTCGTTAGGGATGTCAGACTTCAAGTGTCGATACTTGGCTATCAGGTGTCGACACTTGGCTGTCAGGTGTCGATACTTGATTTCTAGGTATCGACACTTGAACTTTCAAGTATCGACACTTGATGCACAGGTGTCGACACTTGACACAAAAATTCTCCATTGGCAAAGTTCTGTATTTTCAAAAATCTCAGGCCTTGAGTCGATACTTGGAAACCTAAGTATCGACACTTGAATTGCAGGTGTCGACACTTGAGTTCTGGGTATCGACACTTGGCATGCTAAGAAATTTTTCTACGTGCCAAATGCTGAAGTATCGACACTTGACTTCCCAGGTGTCGACACTCGACTTTGAAAAATTCATAATCAAGTGAAAATTAAGCCAAAAACACAAACATTAATTTTAAAATTTAAATGGAACATAAAAAATCAAAAATTGAATATGTAAAAGCCCTTTTTGCATGAAGAGGATATCCTAAATCATGAAAAATGCTTCGTGCCATAGCGTGCCATGATACTTAAACTTTTGAGAATTTGAAGTGCTTGCTTCCTGAAAACTCATAGCCAAGAATTAAAATTAGTATACAACATGTACTCAATATTTTGTTATTCATCAAAATCACCAGGTGGAGCCAACAGATTTGATTGATAAACCATAAATTGAAATTGGTTCAAAGAATAAACTAGTGATTATTTAAGATTAAACCAGGATATTATAACAGCTGTCCCCCACTCCCAAGTTCGAAATGATTTTATTTCAAAAAATGGGAGTATTAAATTTGCCATTTTGTGGTAACTGACAAGTACTGATGGTGCTGAATCCTGACACCCATCATTCGCAATAACTGCTTGGTGGCACGAGGGATGTGTTGAAGACATGTGTCACCCTTTTATTCGCTGCTTCGAAAAGACGTTTCGAATCTGGATAAACTCTTTAAGGAATTTTTGCAAAAAAGGGCTTTTATTTGATCGAGGCAAGACACCTGGCAGTCATCTGAGGCTTGATCACAGTGGAAAGACCATCCTAGCCATCCATGGCTTTTCACGTGGATCACAATTACCGTCTCATTAATGGAGGGCTCTTAGAAAATTGTACCCACGATCGAGACCGCCGATATGACACACGATCGAGGAGATCTCCGAACCATCGTGAAATCCCATTACTTCACTATAAAAAGGAAGAAGAACTTCACAAGAAGAATTTCTTTGCACCCGCGTTCCTTCTTCCTCCCGCTCTGCGCTGCAACCAGCCATTTTCGTTTCTTTCGGAGGTAGAAGTCCTTCCTCTCTATTTCTTTTTGTTTCTTTGCAATGTCGGAGCCCACTAGGAATCCTTCCACTAGCAGAGGTTTGCCGGAAGGTGAAACCAGCAGGGAAAAAGGTTCGGGTAGGAAGAGGAGTCCGGAGAGATCTCCTGATACTGTTGCCAGCTCCCTGTCGCTTGACAAGATATAAAGTGTTAGGCACTGCTTTCACATTCCATGAACTTTTAAATTAATCCTCCCGAAACCTGAAGAAAGGGTAGATAACCCCCATATGAGATCAATCGCCATATACGAAGACCACTTTAAGGCTGGTCTTAGGCTTCTACTTCATCTTTTTTTCACAAAGATTTTTAACCTTTACCAAATAGTTCCGGCTCAGCTGACTCCGAATAGCATTAGGAATATCTGTGGGTTTTTAGTTCTTTGCAAGCTTCGGAATGTGGAGTCGAAGACTTTCCTATTTACCTCTTTGTTTGTATTAAAAAGAGAATTCCATGGTAAGGGATGGTGGGTCATAGGTCCTCGGCCAGGCGAAGACTAATAAAAGGGACCTCTAATGCCATACATGGGTGGAAATCCTGTTTTTTCTTTGTATACTATACCAACTAGGGGTTCAATACTGAATGGAAAACTTCACATTTGGATGCAAACGCTGAGAAGAGGGTTTTAAAAGCCTATCTCAAGGACTTTGAAACTTTATCAGAGCCGGAAATTCCTATGTTTAAAGAACTGCTGAAGGAAGAAAACCTTCACCGTGCTCACGTCAGCGAAGTCCCAGCATTAGGTATAGAGATAGTGGTCTTCGAATTTTTCTTCTCTTCCTCCCTTTATATATATATATATATGTATGTATATATATGTATATATGTATATATGTATGTATATATATGTATATATGTATGTATGTATGTATATATATATGTATATATGTATGTATATATATGTATATATGTATGTATATATATGTATATGTATGTATATATATATATATATATGTATATATATATATATATATATATATATATATATATATATATATACATATATATATATATATGTATATATATATATATATATATATGTATATATATATGCTGAAATTGTCTTTCTTTTGACTGCAGGTGAACCAATGAGGCCGAATCTTGAAAAAGTTCGACAAGCTTCAAGGAAAAGGGTGGTACCAATTCCAGCAGAGTCCGTAGCTTGCAAGAAAGCAAGAGCTGAAGAGGACTCGAGCACGCCTCCGATAAGGCCCACGTCGGATGAAGAAATGCCTCCCACTTCTCTACCAAGTCCACCTGAACCTTCAAGAAGTCCATCTCCGAGGAGGTCCCCACCGAAGAGTCCCTATCCGATGCCCTCTCCGGATCAACATGATTCGGCATTTGACAGGGAGTTCCTCCTCGTATCTTCGAAGGAGAAAGGAAAGGGTAAAGCAAAATATCGCTCCGAAGACGATCCCAGAAGGAGCACTCCTTTAGAAGAAGGTTGTAATGTGGATTTTACTATCTTTTCTGAAGTACAGGGCTTGGAGAACCCTGAGTTAGTCAGGGAGCTGATGAAGTGCATGCTTCTTCTAAGGGACTGGGACAATACAGAGTTCCGGTGTATCGAAGATGTGTCTGACTCAGTATATTCATCTGCACTAAAGGTAAGCATCAAATTTTTATGTTTTCAAAGTATGGATCTACTGTTGCTAACCATCTGTTTGTCAATGCAGATGATCCATGATATCACTATCATGGAAAAAGGTATTTTTGATTTCAAAGAGAACTATAAGAGAATGAAGGAAAAGGTGAAAACGGCTGAGGCCGAGAAGATAATAGCTGAGGAACGAAGGCAGGCAATGGAGGAGAAGCTTGCCCAAAGTGACGCTTTTGTTCAAAGTCTAAAAGCTGATGCGAAAAAAATCCAATCAAAGAACTTTGAACAAAAGGCAAAACTTAAGAAGAAGCAGAAAAAGATCCGGTCTTTGAAGTCTTTACTCAAGGAAGCCCATCAAAAAATCGAAGAAACTATTAAGAAGATCGAAGAGGCAATTGGAAAGGTCGAATCATCAGCTGAGGAGATTCGATCTTTAAAAGATCAACTGAGAAGGGCAATAAAAGATTATAAGGCATCTTTGGCTTTCGAAGACGAAATGATTGAAGCAGGGTCCCACAGCTATAAGGGAGGTTTCAATGATGGAGTGAGAGAGGTGCAAAACCTTTACCCAAATCTGGATATTTCGGCAATTCAACTGTTTGTTCTCAAAGATCCAAGTGAGCCTAAATCACAAGAAGGTCCCTCCAAAGCACCAATATAGTCGAAGAAGTGACTAATCCGATCGACCTCACCCAAGCTGAAGATACTCCATTAGAGGGTGATCTGTAACTTCTTTCTTTTCCCTTCTCTTTTTGAAAGAATGTAAAACATCTTATCAATGAAAGTTTATTCCAATGAGACATTTCTTTGTGAATGTACATGTGAGTGAATGAAAATTTTCTCAAGTATAAAGTCTTCGGATTAAAACATGATTGAAACATCCGAAGTATAAAATAATGCTAAGTCCTCGGACTTAGAGTAATATAACCTTTTAAGAAACAGAATTCCAAAAATATGATCCAAGATTATATTGTATTGAATAACAATATCAGAATAAGAATGGTCCTGAGATTTTAAGACACCAAGTCTGCAAATAATAATACCAAGTTTCTGGATTTGAAAAATGTACTAAGTCTTCGGACTTAGGATAATTTCAAATAATTGAGATAAGAAATAACATTAAGTTTCCAAATAAAGATGCCAAATCTTCGGACTTAAAAATATGCTAAGTCTCTGAACTTAGAATGATTCCATATAATTGAGACGACATAATACCAAGTCTCCAGATTAGAAAGCCAAATCTTCGGACTTGAAAAAATGCTAAGTCTTCATGTTGCCGCCAAGATCGTCATGGCCCATGGCTTCTGGTGGCATCGGACCGCTTGCCCTCTTCCGGGGAGCTCCTTGTCCCTTGAGACCCGCAAGAAACAATCATTAAAGCCCGGGCCGGGGATCCCGGCGAGGGCACTCCGACGGTCAAGTCAGTGACGATCTAGGGGAACAGGACCTCCTGGTCGAACCCCTCTTGATGGACTCCACGCTAGGAGGAGTTAGTGCAGTGTAAGTGGAGATGAGTACGAGCTGGGAGAGTCTTTGGCCGAGGTGGAGAGATCCTCCTCTGTGGCCTTTTCTCTCTTCTCGTTTTCTGCTAGTGATCTTGCCTTGTTTTGCTTACCCTCAATGGCTTCTTTTTAACTGAACCTGCTTCGGGATATTCTCCCCTCCCCGCCGGAGCGTGCGGCGGGATACCGTGCCGTGGATGGAACGTCTCTTCTGACATTCGATGGGGGAAGTCTCTGTACATTCTGACATTCTCTTCAGTCCCTCCATTCCTGAAAACTTGGCAGTGCCTCGATCGGGGGGCCACCGCCTTTGGGATTTGTGCCTTCTGGCTGCCCCCTCGCTTCTGGCCGTACGGACGGTTGGTGGAGGGCATGGCACCTCGGTCAGGAAGATTTCTTCTCTTCCGGCACGTGCGGCAGCGGCGAGGAGTTATTGTGGTATGGGGGGCACTGCCTCGTGGCCCTCGGGAGGCCCGCCGTCGTTTTTGGAGGGGAAACACTGCTTCCTTGGTGGCTGGCACCCTGGCCGAGGTGGTTGCCGAGCTGGACCGCGAAACTCAGCTTCGTCGGGCTCGACTTCGATCCACGGGACACAGCGTTGGGAGGCCTGGCTTGGCCGAAGTGGACGGCACGCGGCCCCGGGTTGGAAGGCTCGACCTCAGGGGCACCCCCGTGTCGGAGGGCTGAGTTCGACCTTGGACCGCGGAGCTCGACTTCGAGGGGGTCGACCTGGGAGATCGCTCAGCCCAGGCCTAGGTGGTCCGACCTCCCGGGATCCGACCTGCAGAGGGCGACGCCCGACCTCGTTGGGCGGTCTCGGCTACCTGAAGGGGCTCGGCCCGGAATGCGAGCCCGCGAGGCAGCATCCGCCATGGTGGCATACTCCGTCCTGGCAACTAGCAGGTGTTCCACGTCAGCGATCCTGCCACATCACTTCATGTTTAGGATAATTCCAAACAATTGAGACAAGAAATAATTCTATGTCTCCAGATAAGAAAGCCAAATCTTCGGACTTAAGATAAAATAGACTATTTAGGTCACCCGTATCTTCATCATAAATAGGAGATTGATTAACCTTTGGCATTTTTACTGGATAGATCATTTGAATCATCCTTATGCCTCTTAATTAAGGATTAAGATAGGCTGATCAAGCCTACCTCGGCATTTCGTAGAGTAGATAACGAAGATCATTCTCATGCCTTTTAGAAATAGAATTAAGACAGGCTGATCATGCCCACCTCAGTACTTCGTAAGGTAGATCATGGAGATCATCCTTATGCCTTTTTGATTAAGATAGATTGGTTAAGCCAAACTCGGTACTTCGTAAGATAGATCACGAAGATCATCCTTATGCCTTAAAGAAAAGAAAATTAAGACAAGCTGGTTAAGCCCACCTTGGCACTTTGCGAGGTAGATCACGTAGATCCTTCTCATGCCTTTTTAGAAGAGAAATGAAGACATAATAGTTAAATCTATCTTGATGATCTTGAATAAAAATCTTTATTGATAATACTTGCAGAGGTTTTGTACATTCCAAGGTCGAGATAGTAGAATACCTTCTAATGTTTCCAACTGATAAGTCCAGGGTCGAATAAGTTCTTTAACTCGATACGGACCTTCCCATGTGGGAGAAAATTTACCTTGTTCGATTGGTTTGGATATTTCAGACTTTCGCAGAACTAGATCCTCAAGATGAAAGATCCATTCTTTTACACGATAGTTATAATATTTTATAATTTTTTGCTGATATGTAGCCATTTTCAATTATGCCTGAAGTCGTGTACCTTATAGCAAATCCAGGTCAACTCTTCGGCGTTCAGGATTTTTGAGCTCTTTATACTGATCAATCCGTAGAGATTATAAAGAGACCTCTACAGGAAGAACTGCTTCAATGCCATAAGATAGATGAAATGAAGATTCACCAGTAGCTATTTTGGGAGTGGTTCGGTATACCTAAAGAACTGAATTCAATTCATCAGCCCACGATCCCTTAGCATCATTCAATCTAGTTTTAAGATTATGAAGAATGATTCTGTTTGTCACTTCAGCTTCTCCATTACATTGAGGATGTCCCACCGAAGTAAGCTTGTGAAGAATGTGATATTGAGTGCAAAAGCTCTTGAATTTTGGATTATCAAATTGTCTTCCGTAATCAGTTATTATAGAATAAGGAATTCCAAAATGGAAGATGATGAAGTTTCTTATAAAATTTTTAACTTTTGCGTCAGTGATCTACGTCAATGCTTCAGCTTCGACTCACTTTATGAAATAATCAATAGTCACTATGAAAAATTTCCGCTGTCTAGAAGTCGGAGGAAATGGACCAAGAATGTCCATTCCCCACTATGCAAAAGGCCAGGGAGCTATCAATGGAGTTAACTGATTCACATGCCGTCTTTGTACATTGGAGTATCTTTGACAGTGATCACACATTCGGACAAATTCTGCAGAGTCCTTTTGGATGGTTGGCCAATAATAACCTTGACGAATTATTTTGTAAGCCAAAGATCTGCCCCCCAGATGATCTCCATATATTCCTTCATGCACTTCCCTAAGTGCATAATCAGCATCAGACAGATCCAAACATTTCAGCAAAGGCTGCGTGAAAGATCTCTTATATAATATTTCATTCAGGATCACATATTGAGAGGCCATCCATCAAAGCCATTTAGATTCTAGCTTGTATTCGGGTAGGGTGCCTTCTTTCAAAAATTTAAGAATAGGGTCCATCCATGAAGGTTCATGTTCAACTTGACATACTTCAATTGTAGGTTCTGATATGCTGGGATCTTCAAGATATTCTACATATGTCCTTCCAAGAAAATCTGGTGCAGTAGTTGCAAGTCATGAAAGAGCATCTGCCCGAGAGTTTTTTATTCTTGGTACATGAACAATCTCAAAATGTTTCAATCCGGATGTCAGACTTCAAACTTTTTCTAGGAACTGAATTATATTTGGATTCCGGGCTTCAAAATCACCTTTTACTTGATTCACTATCAGCTGTGAATCGAAAAAAAATTTGATCCTCTTAATCTCTAATTTTTGGGAGATTCTAAGTCCAGCAATAAGTGCTTCATACTCTGCCTGATTATTTGAAGCTTAGAAAGAAAATCGAAGAGCATATTCAATAACTTGCCCATTCGGACCAGCCAAAATTAGACCTTCTCCGCAACCGTTGGTGTTTGAAGCACCATCTACATGTAGCATCCAAATAAATTCTGGATCATCTTCGGCACTCTCCTCTTCGGCTCTTGGTTGGCCATCTTCGGATTTTCATGTACATTCTGTTATGAAATCAGCCAAAATTTGTGCTTTCATTGCTGACCTAGGCTGAAAATCAATATCAAATTCTTTCAACTTAACAGCCCATTTAGCTATCCTTCCTGAGATGTCGGGACAACGAATAATGGCTTTTAAGGGCTGATCCGTCAAAACCACAATGTAATGGACTTGGAAATAGGGCCGAAGATACTTCGTTGCAACCACTAGAGAAAATATAATATTTTGCACTTTGGGGTATCGAACTTCTACTTCATGCAACACTTTACTAGTGTAGTAGATCCGCTTTTGCAGGTGATTGGCATCTCTTGGTACCAGCACCAAACTAACTACCTCATCAAAAGCTAATAAGTATAAGTAAAGTGTTTCTCCATCACATGGCTTAGAGAGCAAGGGAGGATTTTTCAAGTATTCTTTCAACTTGTCAAAAGCAACTTTACAATCCTTCGTCCATTCAAAATTTTGAGTTTGGTGAAGAACCTTGAAAAAGGGTAAACATCTTTCTGCATACCGGAAAATAAATTGACTCAAAGAAGCAATTCTTCCTGTTAACCTCTGTACTTCCTTTTTGCAAGTGGGATGCCTCATTGACCGAAGTGCTTGGATCTTTTCTTGGTTAATTTCAATCCCTCGCTTGGTAACCAAGTATCCCAGGAATTTCTCAAAAGTTACACCGAAGACACATTTGGTTGGATTCAATCTCATCCGATGGTGTCTAAGAGCATCAAAAGATTCCTTCAGATCTGCAATCTGATCAAATTTATGAAGACTTTTCACAATCATATCATTAATATAAGCTTCCATATTTCTTCCAATCTAATTTTTGAAGACTTTATTGATGAGCCTTTGAAAAGTTGTCCCAGCATTTTTTAATCTAAACGGCATTATTTTATAACAGTAAAGTCCTTTTTCTGTAATAAAAGCAGTTTTCTCTTCATCTTCAGGATCCATTCGGATCTGGTTATAGCCTGAGAAGGCATCCATAAAACTTAACAATTGATGACCAGCTATGGCGTCAACTAATTGATCGATTTTTGGCAAAGAAAAACTGTCGTTTGGACATGCCATGTTAAGATCTGTATAATCTATGCAAATCCTTCATTTGCCGTTTGATTTTTTCACCATAACCATATTTGCCAGCCAATTCGGATATTGCACTTCTCTTATGAAGTTAGCCTCAAGCAGCTTATTAATCTCTTCATCAATAACCTTCTACCTTTCTGAAGCAAAATTTGTCTTCTGCCGTACAGGCTTATAGTTGGGAGATACTTCCAAGTGATGTGTAATCACTTCAGATAGAATTCCGGGCATGTCCGAAACTGTCCAAGCAAAAATATCAGCATTATCTCGGAGAAAGGTAATTAATTTTGCCTTTGACTCTTCATCCAATAAGCTGCCAATTTGTATAAGTTTTGTTGGGTCGTCTTCGGATAATGGCACAAAAAAGTGTTTTCTCCACTAGTTCTCCAAAGTCTTCAGCTTCATCTCTTGGATCCAACTGGTCAAGTGTCAAAAACTTGGCTGTTTGTTTATTTTGGATCATCAGACACTGATGAGTGATCCTTTGATCTCCCCTCACTTCTCTAATGCCTAACCTGGTAGGAAACCGAACCAAAAGGTGATACGTGGACACTATGGCCCTGAACTTATTTAATGCTGGACGTCCCAAGATTGCATTATAAGCTGAAGATGTTCTAGCCATAATGAAATTGATAGGAAGGGTTCTTTGAAATGGTTCAAACCAAAAGTCACGGGCAAGACGGTTTCACCTTCAACTCCAACTTGATTTCCTCCGAAACCAGTTATAGGAATGAGAGACCTTCGCAATTCACGTCCAGACAATCCCATCCGAAGAAAAGCATCATACAGCAAAACATCAACTGAACTTTCATTATCAATCAAGATTCTTTTTACATCATATTTCGTTATTACAGCTGAGACCACGATGGGGTCATCATATAGAAGTTGGACACCTTGAACATCTTCATCAGAAAAAGTGATAAATTTTTTTTTCTTGAACCTTTTAGGGATATTTTCTTCAGCTTCAATATCCCATGCAGCTGACCGATGAAGCATACCAACATTTCCATCAGTTGATTTTTGGTGTGGCAGATCAGCTTCATCAAATATCCTTGGGAGGATGGTTGCTTCGGCTTGAGGTTCTAAGTGATTGATGTATTTTGTCAGATACCCCCTTTTTATCAAGTTTTCAATGGCATCCCGAAACTGAAAACACTCCTCGGTGTTATGGCTATGATCTCGGTAGAATCGACAGTATTTGCTCTTATCCCTTGCTTTTGCAGATGTTTTCAGAGGACGTGGCCTTTGAAAATAATTTCCTTCTTAATTTCCAGTATAATTTTTTTTCTTGGTAAGTTGAGAGGTGTGTAGGCATCAAACCGGTTATTCTGCTGCTTGGATCTGGGACTATGCCTGAGAACTAAAGCATTGTTAGAGGATGTGGGCATGTTTGGTCCCTTGGCACTTTTCTTCTTAGAAGGGTACCTCCCTTCTGCAAGTCTTCGGCTTGCCGTTTGCTCCTCAGCAACAGCATATTTATGAACCCTCGCCAACAGTTCGGCATAGCTCGATGAAAATCTTTTGTCCAGGAAGAAAGTGAACCTGGATGATTTAAGGCCTTTTTTCAAGGCAAACATAACCACATGCTCATTCAGATTTGGTATTTCCAAAGTGACCGAATTAAAACGGTGCATAAATTCCTTCAAACTTTCTCCTTCATGCTGCTGGAGGAGAAACAAGCTGTCTATGTTGAGTGGCATCTTCTGGCACGTTCTGAAGTGCAAAATAAACTGCTGCTCTAACTCAGCAAAAGAATGAATAGTTTTTGGTGGTAGGCTCGAATACCATATTTGAGTATATCTCTTCAGTGTAGCAGGAAAAGCAAGACAGTAAAGAGCATCAGTCGCTCCTTGCACCATCATGTGAGCCTTATAACTCCTTAGATGGTCGAGAGGATCTGAAGTCCCATCATAAGCCTCTAGCTGTGGGATCTTGAAGTGCCTGGGGATAACTTCATCCATAATGCGATCAGAAAATGGAGGCTGAGAGTTGAAAGCAATAACCTCATCATTCCTCCTCAGATTTGAAATTCTGGCTATTTCTGCTTGCATGGATTTGAATTTCTCTTCAAATTCGCAGTTTATCTCTCTCTATCTAGCTCCTTCAGGTACAAAACTTCTAGAAGAAACAGAGGGATAGCGTTTGATCCTCTTCTTCCCACCATAATCTCCTATTTATCGATCTGGAGGAGAAACATAGCGATCACGAGATGACCAGACCCGTGAGAAGCTTGGAGAGAGTTCTTGATGTTGATCCTCCTCTCTTTCAGGTTGATGGTTGGGCTGTGGAACAGGTGGTGGACACTGCCTTTGAGCAGCAGCTTCTTGCAAGTTTTGAACCAACGCTGTCAAGGTGTCCACCCTGTTTAGAAGGGCTTCAAACTGCTACTGCCCCACCATTAGCATAGGAGGCTGTATTCCCTGATCTGCTGAAGGATCGTTTGCTGGAGGAGCATCCTTGCTTGTAGATGCATTCTGAACTTTTGCTTTCATCATTTTCGCTTGAATAGAGCTCTCCTTTGAACAGAGAAAACAAATCTTTCCCTTCTTGGCAGCCAATATGTTGATGCTGAATCCCTACCGACCGGATGGAGTGGCTTGCCCGTTGGTTCACCGTCGCCCGGAAGCTGCAAAACAGATCCCTTGACTGGAAATCTTCTGGCGAGGGACACTCCGATGCCAAAGTCAGCAAGAACTCAGGCAGCAGAATGGAGAGCTTGAAAGCAGAGAGGAAAAGGAAAGGAAAGAATTCAAATTTCTAGGAATGAGCTTAGCTTACCTCGAGTGTCCCCTCTTACCAGTATTTATAGGCTCCAATGCAACTACTTACGATTATGGAAGTTAGCAAATGAAACCTCCTCATAACTATAAGTAGTGGTGGTCGGAAAATTAGTTATTCTATAGTTATCCAATCTGAGAATTTCGATCATGTGGGCGGTTGCAACAACCAGAACAGACTTCAACTGTTTCGGAGTTGGAAAAGCCCACATGTTTAATATGCCTCATTCTTGTCTAGAATAGATCTGAAGCGAACTCAACATTCTCTTTAGTAGCGCTCCTAAAAGGAATGTTAGCTATACACTTCGGAAGAGTTTTTTTGAAAATAATGAGAAAAAATAAGTAAACACTTACAGCCATCCCGAAGATAAAATAACATACTCTTCGGACTATGCTGAAGGTACAAAGTTGGAGATGTTAAGTTGATAGGCTTGATCTTCGAAGCAAGACAAAGATAAGAAGCCGAAGATACAAGGTTGATAGACTTAGTCTTCGGACTAAGATAAAGATACAAAGCTGAAGACAATATTGATAGGCTGAGTCTTCGGACTAAGATAATAATACGAAGCCGAAGACATACTATATATCCTTTTGTGGATCAGAATCTTCATCAAGTCCAGGAGATATTTCCTTTAGTGTATTGATTTGACTGATAAACCAGAAATTGAAATTGGTTCAAAGAATAAACCAGTGATTATTTAAGATTAAACCAGGATATTATAACAGCTGCCCCCCACTCTCAAGTTCGAAATGATTTTATTTCGAAAAATGGGAGTATTAAATTTGTCGTTTTGCGAGAACTAACAAGTAATGATGGTGCTGAACCCTGACACCCGTCATTCGCAATAACTGCTTAGTGGCCCGAGGGACGTGTTGAAGACATGTGTCACCCTTTTATTCTCTGTTTCGAAAAGACGTTTCGAATCCGAAAGAACTCTATAAGGAATTTTTGCAAAAAAGGATTTTTATTTGATCGAGGCAAGACACCTGGCAGTCATCTAAGGCTTGATCATAGTTGAAAGACCATCCTAGCCATCCATGACTTTTCACGTGGATCACAATCACCGTCTCATTAATTGAGGGCTCTTAGAAAATTGTACCAACGATCGAGACTGCCGATATGACACACGATCGAGGAGATCTCTGAACCATCGCGAAATCCCATTACTTCACTATAAAAAGGAAGAAGAACTTCACAAGAAGAATTTCTTTGCACCCGCGTTCCTTCTTCCTCCCGCTCTGCGCTGCAACCAGCCATTTTCGTTTCTTTCGGAGGTAGAAGTCCTTCCTCTCTATTTCTTTTTGTTTCTTTGCAATGTCGGAGTCCACTAGGAATCCTTCCACTAGCAGAGGTTTGCCGGAAGGTGAAACCAGCAGGGAAAAAGGTTCGGGTAGGAAGAGGAGTCCGGAGAGATCTCCTGATACTGTTGCCAGCTCCCTGTCGCTTGACAAGATATAAAGTGTTAGGCACTGCTTTCACATTCCATGAACTTTTAAATTAATCCTCCCGAAACCTGAAGAAAAGGTAGATAACCCCCCTATGAGATCAATCGCCATATATGAAGACCACCTTATGGCTGGTCTTAGGCTTCCACTTCATCCTTTTTTCACAAAGATTTTTAACCTTTACCAAATAGTTCCGGCTCAGTTGACTCCGAACAGTATTAGGAATATCTGTGGATTTTTAGTTCTTTGCAAGTTTCGGAATATGGAGCCGAAGACTTCCCTATTTACCTCTTTGTTTGTATTAAAAAGAGACTTTTATGGTAAGGGATGGTGGGTCATAGGTCCTCGACCAGGTCGAAGACTAATGAAAGGGACCCCTGGTGCCATATATGGGTGGAAACCCTGTTTTTTCTTTGTATACTATACCAACTGGGGATTCAATGCTGAATGGAAAACTCCACGTTTGGATGCAAACGCTGGGAAGAGGGTTCTGAAAGCCTATCTCAAGGACTTTAAAACTTTATCAAAGCCGGAAATTTCTATGTTTAAAGAACTGTTGAAGGAAGAAAACCTTCACCATGCCTACATCAGCGAAGTCCCCGCATTAGGTATAGAGATAGTGGTCTTCAGATTTTTCTTCTCTTCCTCTCTTTATATATATATATATGCTAAAATTATTTTTCTTTTGGCTACAGATGAACTAATGAGGCTGAATCTTGAAAAAGTTCGACAAGCTTCAAGGAAAAGGGCGGTACCAGTTCCAGCAGAGTCCGAAGCTCGCAAGAAAGCAAGAACTGAAGAGGACTCGAGCACGCCTCCGATGAGGCCCACGTCGGACGAAGAAATGCCTTCCACTTCTTTACCAAATCCACCTGAACCTTCAAGAAGTCCATCTCCAAGGAGGTCCCCATCGAAGAATCCCCATCCGATGCCCTCTCCGGATCAACATGATTCGGCATTCGACAGGGAGCACCTCTAAAATCTATGTTTCCTAACCTTTATTTGTCTTCCAAGAACAAAGTGGATAGTGTTACCTATTTCAATTCAAGAGCCTATATTTGGAAGTTCCCTTCCCTAGCTTCAGTATCGTAGCCTGCTCGAGAGGAACTCATCTCTCTTCAATCTCTTCTTGCGTATATTTATCTCAACGAGGGTGTAGATCAATTATCTTGGAGACTAGAAAATTTTTTTCACTGCTTCCATCTATCGTTTCCTTATCTCTAGAGGAGTCGAGTAAATTCATCCTTCATCTCTGATCAAGAGAGCCAAAGTGCCTAGCAAGATTAAATGCTTCCTTTCATTAACCCCAATGAACAAGCTCAACACCTGGGACAAGTTGCAGAAGAAACCAGGCACTTATATTGGTGGATGTGTCCTTATTTGATGGGTCTCTTGAATCTGTCGACCACCTACTTGTCTCTGGAGGTAGGAGTCCTCTGCCCTCCTAGCACCAATTTTTAGCATTTCACCAAGTGGATAGCTGGTTCTTTCATGAGGGATACATCGTACTATTATCTTGTTGATTTATGCCTTCACTTGGATATGTTGGAAAGAGCGGAATAGAATCTTTCTCAACAAGAGATCTTTAACGATCTTGATCACCATAATTGAAGTTTAGCTCCTTGATGACCGGTCGCTCATATGCTGTCCAAAGAACCACCCTAATTTTGCAAAGGTGTGGGTAAAAATTTGAAGATTATTCAAGGAACTTGAAGAACATAAAGATCATAGAGCTCCCTTGTTTTAATAGGACTACATGCCTAGTGTACCTCCCTAACATTGTACCTAGCTTTTCTTCCCCTTTCTTCTTGTTATAAGCTTAGTTGTTCAGCTCTCTCAGTTTCCTGTACCATTTGATTCACTACCTTCAACAAACTTGGGTGACTTTTAGCCTCTCCTTTCATTGAAAAAAAAATCTAAAAATAAATAAAAATTGAATGAACTAAAAGATAGACATCATGCTAAAAGAGCGAGAAACTATAAAAAGGAGAAACGCAAATGCTTCTGCAATCAAGCCTTTCTGATACAAATAATAATAATAATAATAATAATAATAATAATAATAATAATAATAATAATTATTATTATTATTATTATTATTATTATTGTTATTTATTTTTATTTTTATGAAAGCCTAATAAGCAATCGTCACATAAGGAATGATATAATTTTTCAACTTGAGATCAGCAGAAACAAACATTGTGAAAGCTGAGCTCACCTTAACCGCCCCACCATGGTCATAAACCGCGGAATACAACGCATGTAGACGAAAAACACAACCAGCTATCCACATTCCTGTATCTATCAAGCAAGAACCATAGCTACTTCAGTATTTTGGAAAATGCAAAAAGCCACAACCACAGGCACATCCAAACTAACAATTCAACAGCATATAGCTACATTAGATAAAACACAGAAGATGAAGCAACTACACAACATTTAAAATATTCCAACAAAGATAAATGGAAGCCAAAACAAACCAGTTCTCTTCTTAGAAAATAAAGCTGAATACCAGGATGCCTTGTCATTGTCCTACAGATTAAACAACTTGATGCGGCACTACAAGCAATATGTGAACATCCAAAGTCCAACCACGGATGCCGCCAAGAAAAAGATAAACCATTATGCATAACCTAGAGCTCCATTTTCACGATCGCTGTTGATGGTGGCTCTGCCATGGTGGGCAAATACTGGAGCCAGTCTTTTGCACAGAAAAGAGCCTCCACTGTCTCGGGACGCAATGAACTTCGATAGTCATCAAGAACTCTGCTTCCTGTTCCACTGGCAAATATGGAGGAGCCTGTACTCACCATGGACATTGGAATGGCCAAGACATCCCGGGCCATCTTGGAAAGCGTTGGGTACTTGAGATTGTTGAGCTTCCACCAGTTGAGGATATCAAACTCTTGGATCCGAGGAACGAGGGCCTCTTCCAGATACTGTTCTAGCTCTGACTTTGTTGGCTGGCTTACAGCCATCTCAGAGAGATAGAGATCAAAGTCTAGAAGCCCATCACCATTAGAAACCAGGGTTGCTGACCGATTGTTGTCATTGCCACTGCCACTGCCATTTCCATTGCCATTGATGTTGTTGGCGGTGGCTTCCCCTTGTTCTTCATAAGCTGGAGTCAATGGAAGTGGCTGGGCAACATACTCAAGATAGAGCTCGTGGATACTGTCGTTCACTACCTTAATATATCTAACAGCATCTGCACCATAAATTTTTGAGAAACTGAACTCCACAAGCTTCAATTTGAAACGAGGGTCCATAACCACAGCAATTGCCAAGACAAGGCTGCAGTCTTTCCAATATTTGTCAAATTTCTCGTGCATCTCTTTTGCAAAGCTGCTCACCAGATCATCTTCATTCAGTGCTGCATTGGTCAGCTCTAGCTGGATTTTCCATGCTTCATGGAAAAATATATTTGCAGTTGGATCAGCTGTTGCCATAATGACATTTGCAGAGTCATATAGATGCTTCAGATACATACAAACAATCTCTACCTTCTTCCAGTCCTCAGTTGATGGTGCTTCATTATAGTTATCATCGCATGTTTCCAATACAAAAAATGCTTGTTTATATTCCAAGGCGGCCACCAGCATGAGGTAAGTTGTGTTCCACTGTGTTGTAACATCAAGAGACAAGGTCTTTGTGCTAGGAATTTCAAGTTGTAAGGCAATCTCAGCAAATTTTTCTTCACGGGCTGGAGAAGCTTTAATAAACTTCACACTTTCACGGATGTTGTATATAATACCATGGATTGAAGCAATCACATCTTGAGCAACTACATTCAAGATAGTAGCATAGCAACGGACAACAAACAACTGACCCTTGAGCATAAGCGTGTTCTTGTTGGACAGGTGGTCTCTGAGATTTGCACTGTAGATGTCATGAGATGAGCAATTATTGTCTAGAGTGATGGTGAATAACTTAGACTTCATGTTCCAATCTGAAAGGCTAACCCCGATAGCTTCACTAAGAGCATTTTCAGAATGAGGAGATGATACCATCATGAAGTTAAGCATTCTTCTGTGCAGCCTCCAGTCACTGTCAATGAATTGCCCAGTAAGACAAACATATCCAAGAGTCTGACTTGTTGTCCACAAGCCTATGGTGAGGCTAACCCTTCCAGGCATGGTTCCAAAGACTTGCACGAGGCTTTGCTTTTCCTTGTGATAAATGGCTAATATTTCTGCTTCAATGGCATTGAAGTCTACCATCTTGAACCGAGGTTGGAGACTTTGAACGAAAGATATGAAAGCAGGATGTTCAACCATGTGAAGAGGATAGTCATGCACAATGATCATCTTTGCAAGATATACGCAGCTGACATCCTGGTCAAATACAGCATTTGCAAAGCCAGACATTCTGTAGCGTCTTTTGGGAGGTGGTTCACTGCAAGTTTCCTCGGTTTTTGAACCTGAAGTAAGTGCAAGCATTTTCTTTTCCTGATTTTTGATTTTAGGACAGGAGCCCAGAGCAATGTGCCTCTTGAGGTGGCTAGTGCCTGCAATCTTTGAGCCACTACTGTACGCAAATGTTTGCTTGCACAACTTGCAACAAGCCCGTGTACATCCTCCGGACACAGCTTCAATAGTAAAGTGTTCCCAGACCAATGACTTCTTTCTCCTGCGCTTTGAAGGTTGTGGAGTTGGTGTTTCTGTAGTGACTGGTTCAGTGTCACTAGCTCCAGCCATGCCGAATAAAGAGCGAACACTACTTAAAAAGAGAAACTGAATGAAACAAGAACACAGACTAACATGATTTTTGGGTCATTCCATTCTTAAAAAGTGCACATATTGAACTGAAAACCAAAAAACACATGAAAAGAATTTATTAGAAAAGTAATACACCTTTGATGGTGCAGATTTGAGATATAAAATTAACTAGAAATTTCTTGTCAATCTTTTTCTTTCCATTTTAAATCTTGACAAGATAATGAAACAAATTACCCTAATCATCTTAAAGCAGACTGTGTATAACCGCATTTAATGAAAAAGAAAATAAGAAATTCACAACATAACAAAGAAGATGATGTATTTTCATTAAGTAGGGAGTGATGCCATGCATATAAGATTGATATACAAGCATGCAACAGAGACACAATGGGTAATTGTCTGAAGGCTATGCAGGAAATCAAATTTGAGGAGGACGATATCTGACATTCTAATTCCAAAAGGAAAAAAAAAAAGAAAAACTGATTATTTGCATTTGCAACCTTGATTCCTATCAAATAGCTCTCACAAAGAAAAGCATGACGTGATATTCATAAAAAGCAAGCCAGATGAAATCATTTTCCTTCTGATATGTTCCAGGTTTCTTTCACCATATGACATAAAATGTGTATATCAAGATGCAGTCTTCTCCATATGGCATGCATGGGATGCATCATCTTGAATTTTTCCCAAACAAAAACTAAATAAGAGCACTTCCCTAGACAAAAGAAGCAGCAAGAAAAAGGTAAGCAAGAGAAGCTAAAAATGCCAACCAAAATACGTAATTAACCTAAGACTGGAAAGAATATCCAGGCCAAATGATGAATTGAAAGGCATTTACTACTTAGAAAAAGAATAAATAATTACCCATAAAAATTGAAATATTGAATTAAAGTCAGTTTAAAAATGGAGAAACAAATGCAGGTCAATAGAAGAAAAGGAAGTTGGAGAAATCATTCAGCAGTGTTAGGAGGAAATATCCTACTAACAATCAGATTCTTGGATGGAGAAGTGGAGAAGAAAAAAAACATCTGAAACAAAAATAAACCCTACCCAATGAAATAATATGATGCCATGAATACAAATATTTTCTTGGGGCATTAAGCACCAGTCTCCCGCATAAAATATCATGTTGAAACACAACTTTCATGAAAACTGCTTGCAGAGTGTGCCATGTGTTTCTTAAAACTAGAGCCTCTTGCAAAGATAAGTACTAGCAGAAAATGTCAAGTAATATCTTTGTCAATTAAACTGAGTTGCAAAATGCTAAAACGAGGTTTCCAATCAAAGTCCAAGACAATCATTACTTAATGCATGCCAAAAAATTCTAATCTTCTACCAATTTATTGTAACAGAAAAACACATTTGAAGAAAAGAAGAAGAAGAATATTCTAATCTTCTACCGATTTAGTGTAACAGAAAATGCTCTTTAGAAAAAGAAGAAGAAAAACTGAGTTGCAAAAATGCTAAAAATAGGGCATGATAAAAGTTCTAACCTTCTACTGATTTATTGGAGCAAAAATTGCTCTTTAAAAAAATGGATAATGGGAGTTATTAGACTGAAAACATACTTAAAACATATATTGTCTATAATATAAAGAAGAATGGAGATTATTAATCTACAAGGAGGAAATACCATATAATAATTTAGTCTACGCTCAGTTGGATGATACCAAAACAACCTTTTGTTTGAAGAAAAACACGTTTAAAACTTATATTATCCATAATAAAAAGAGCAAAATCCTCTAAATAATGTATCAAAATTATGCTATCCATAAGTTTCAAACAGTTCATTCAGTAAAATAAAAGATAATAAAAGGCCTAAGGTTCCTCTAAAAAGATAAATCAAAATTAAGCATACTCTATAAAGAGGTATGGTAAATAAAAAAATCAATGAAGAAAAACAAAGAACAAGGATAACCCAGTTTTTTCATGTACAGGAAAAAAATTGGGTTCATGCATTTTTAGATCTAGGGAAAATCTTCTGACATGGGCCACATTATTGTACAAGCCAGAATGTTCAACAGAATTGCTAGCAGATGAGATGGCTATAGTTGATATGAATTGTTGAGAAGTGTGGAAAGTTCTCTAAGCCCCCACATGAACTGCCTGATTTATATTAATTATGAAAAAGATAAGTTACACAAATACCCCTATTAGGTACTCCATCTAAATATAATAAGGGCAAAATAGTCACCCGCACATTAACTAATAACTTCTAACACATCCCCTCAAGCTGGAGCATATACATCAAACATACCTAGCTTGTTATATAAAAACATAAATACACCCACAGATACAACTTCGGTGAAGACATCAGCATGCTGCTTGGTAGGAATGAATAAAGTATAGATAATGCCTTTCAAGGCTTAATCATGGTACGTCTTAAGGCTTATGCCTATACCTATGGACTTAATCATGAAACATCTAATAGTGGGCCTTTCAAAGAGGCATAGGTATAGGCATAAGCCTTGAGACGTTTCACGATTAAGTCCATGGGTGTCTCAAGGCTTAATGCCTTTCAAAGTCTAGATGGTGGGCCTTGCACCTTTGCCTCTTCAGGATTTGCAAGAAGGAACTTACACTTACAAAAGAAGTTGACACAAAACAAGGATAAGATTTTAGATGGAGAGAAACTGAAAAAGCATATGCTATTGTTAATTAACGGCATCATGAAACTAAATAGAGGAAAGCAATGATCATCTTTTCCTTCTAAAAAATAGTGACTATGATTTCCTTAATTGATTTTCTCTCTTTTTTTTTTGTCCACCCCATTCCCTACCCTATATCCACAGCTCCCCAGCTGAAGCTAAGTCCTCAGTCAGAGTGGGTCTAATGCTCACCAAACCAGGGTCCAAAGAAGGATCGTCCTTTGGAATTGAACCCCCACCCCTTGCCTAGAAGTAACACCGAACTAAATTTTGATGTTGATATTCTATAACATTACGATGCAAAAGAAATATTATTTCATTCTGATTCCAAAAAAACTAAGTCCAACACTGCACGTTCCATAAACTGCCTCACCTCTATCTCCCTAACCCCAAGGCATTTAACCAAATCCAGCTTCAGCCTATAGACATTTTATTATATTAATATGTAAAATAAATAAATTAAATAATATCACATCATATCATTTCAAGATTAAAAAAATTAATCAATTTGTAAATTATTTATATCAAATTAAAATTTAATTTAATTTTGTTAGAGTTAATTTTATATGTTATGATCAATATGTTATTGTAACTATGATATTATCGATAATATACTTTGGATATTTTACAAAGTACCTATCATTGACTCTCTCTTGTATGGCTTTCACCAGGTTCGTATCTCACACAAATTCCACATCTTTTCCACCTGAGCAGGCCACCTAATAGAAGACATGTAAAAGGTTCAATGGAGCTCCATGGACCTCTAGATGGATCACAAACCTTCTTGATGCTGGGATATGGGCCAAGATTCTTTGTATGTATACTTAAAACTCAGACTAGGGCCAAATTATTTCTCAAAGAATATGCAGTTAGGTCTAAAAATTGTGTTATAATCGAAATTCAAACCCGGAAGTAAAATAAAATACCTAGTATGCCTAAAAGGGAGAAGTTGTCATGTTCTGATCCTGTATATATCAAGGAACGCATAATTGAATTTGAGTAATATAATTCTCAGTAAGTTTTAATACATAAATATAAAAAGCTGGTAGATCAGCATGCTTGGAATCATGCAATTCAGCCGGTCGGTAACACATGATTCCCAACATAGCATGTAGAGGATTTATTGTTGTTGCTGGGTAGCAGATAGCATGAGAGGTTTGTTGGGCCTCCACCTGATTGCGAGCGTCGGGCCTGGTATCCGATTCTAGCTGGCAGAAATCATCCTGAACCTAAGCAGAGATAAATCGAGCGTGGGCCTCCCTCCAGGCACCAGTTATTTTTTTTGGGCTCATGCAGGAAGGCCCATGTAACCGAGACCTCTCAGGCGAGAAATCTTTTCTACCCTGATCCCAAAAATAAAAAATAAAAAAGAAACAAAGCCCTCCCTCCGCAATTGTTGAGACCTTATGGATCAGAAGCCCAGCAAAAGGTATTGCCCTCTTGAACTGAAATTATTAGGCAGGATCCATGCGATCAGATAACAATTTGGGCCATAGGATCGCGTCTTTTTTCCTCACCCTTTTTCGATTGAACGCTGAATAAATAGATCTAACAAACATCGAAAACCAGCAAGGGAAAAAAAAAAAAAAAAAAAGGCAGAAGCCAGGGGCCGAAGTCCCCGAAACTAAACCATAGCATCCGAAACATGCGCTTATGGCGACAATAGCGAAAGCAACGCAAGCAGGTGTCGAAAAGATGTAAGAAATCATCCGAACAGCGGTAGAAATCAAACGTTTCATAGAAAAAACCGGGCAATTCAAGAAGAATCTAAGAAGTGATCGAAAGAGGAGAAGGATATATGGATCTTACCAGAGATACAAGCTCGGAGAGCGATCACAGGCCTGCGATCAACGGCATCGCCTCAACTCGAACCCTAGGGTTTAGAGGCGAACGATGAATTAAGAAAGAGAAAGCAGGAGAACGATGGAGCAGCGAAGGCGGGAAATTTTTTCCGATCCTTGATTTTTTTTTCTTTTCTTTTCTTTTTTGTTTAATCCTTCTCTTCCCGAAGAGAAGGTGGTGGGTCGAGGGACGGAGAGATGATGATGGGTCGGAGGCCCTCGGCGGATTGGAAACCCTAGCGAGAGAGAGAGAGAGAGCGAGCAGAGAGGGCGACCGGATCGATCTTATTTTTAGCCCAATGGGCTTGGGATAATGATCCCGAACGTGGACGGTCGGTCGCGCATTGGGCGGTTCCTTGAGTGGGCCAGTGCCCTTTTCCACTATGGACGCAATGGGTCTGTCCATCTAGACCTATTAATCCCAATTAAATTTATTTATTTATTTATAAGGTTCCCGATTGGAATTGGGAACGGGATTACTCGGCGGGATTCATTTCTGGCTGGCCTGCACCACAGCGTGGAAAAACCTGCTGGACTGAGATCGGAAGCCCCGCCTATGAGTCTTTCAGAAAAGTGGACTTGCCACGCGCATTTTCTTCCCGAAGTGGGATCCATCCGTACTATATGACTCGAGCGTCAGCCTAAGCCATCGCAGAACCAATGGCCCTTCAAAGAATCTTCGCCTGGGCCAAGAAACAGACTTGTCATCACCACTCTATGACGTGCAGGATGGAACGTCGGGCAAATCCGACGGACTCAACCCTACAAAGGACTGCTCCTATTATCATCGGGGGTGGTAGCATAGATAAAAGGGACTCTCTCACGTATCTCATATAATTAAAATCCAAGATATATTATTATGGTTAACTCGAATATATTTATTTATTTATTTCTAAGATTTAGATATGGAGATATAAAATTGGCTAGAAAACTTTTAGATCCAAACTTTTTTTTTTTTTAGCATTTAGGTTGTAATTGAAATGATGTATTCATCGATTGATGGAAAAAAATCGAGCTATCTTTATCATCGCCGTGTATCAAACATTCTTTATAGAGTGGAGGTCTAAAAGGGATAGTTATACTAGTTGTTGCCGCCAAGACCGTCGTGGCCCGTAGCTGTTGTGTCGAAGTGCTCTCCTTTCGCTGCCTGCCAGTCCTCTGCTCCTGGACCTGCAAAACAGGGATTAGTGACCCGGGCCGGGATTTCCGGCGGGGGCACTCCGACGGTCAAGTCAGTGACGATCCAGGGGAACAGATCCTCCTGGTCGGGCTCCTCTTGATGGACTCCGCACTAGGAGGAGTGAAAGATGTGTTGGCGAAGGAGAAAAGCAGCAAGAGGAGAGTGATAGCGGGGACAGAGGGGTTCCCTGTTCCTCTGCTTCTCCTTGTTTCCCGGCGACTTTCCTTCGATCGTGGTGTTGGTGGTGGCGCTTTGCTCTCTTAGTCGAGCTTGTGCTTGTGTTGGTGATGGACGGTGGTTCTTTTCTACTCGTATGTTTTTCTGTTGTTGTTTTGTTTTGTTGTTGCCTCCTCCCTTTCTGGGGGTGACGATCGTTCTTTGTAGTTGAAAACTGGCCGTTGGGAGTCTGCCTTGGGATTCTCGCATGATTGGCAGGCTCATGGGGCGGGATTTCGTGCCGTGGACGGGACACCTTTCCTGACAGGTGGTAGGGAAAGCTCCTATTCCTTCTGACATCCTCTCTGGTTGCTCCATTTCAAGAAGTCTGGTAGAGCCTCGATCCGGTGGCCGTCGTCCTAGGGGTGCGTGCTCTCTAGCTGGCCCATCCCCTGGAAGTACGGCCGGACAGGTAGTTATGGCAACATGGGGGGGGTGTCGTTCCGTGGTCCTCGAGCGGCTCGCTGGTGTCCTGGGACGGCAGGGTCTGCTCTGGCCTGGGCGCTCCGAGCTCGTGCAGTCACCTTGGCGGGGGAGAGTGCGGGCCCGGTCTAGAGGGCGCACGCTCGGAGAGGCTCCACATCGGCGGGCGAGATCTTGGCTCGACCTCGATCGCAGGACTCAAACCTCCAAGGATCTCGCTCTGGAGGGCGGAGACGGACCGGTCCAGAGGGCGCGCGCTCGGAGAGGCTCCACATCGGCGAGCGAGCTCTTGGCTCGACCTCGATCGCAGGGCTCAAACCTCCGAGGGTCTCATTCTAGAGGGCGAAGGACGAACCCGGTCCAGAGGGCGCGCGCTCGGAGAGGCTCCACATCGACGGGCGAGTTCTTGGCTCGACCTCGACCGCAGGGCTCAAACCTCCGAGGGTCTCGCTCTGGAGGGCGGAGGACGGACCCAGTCCAGAGGGCGCGCGCTCAGAGAGGCTCCACATCGACGGGCGAGCTCTTGGCTCGACCTCGACCGCAGGGCTCAAACCTCCGAGGGTTTCGCTCTGGAGGGCGGAGGACGGCTCTGACCTAGGCATCGAGCTCATGAGCTCGACCTGGCGGAGGACTGAGCTCGACTTGCTGTCCTGGGGGAGCTCAGCTTAGCTTGGCAAGGTGATCCGAACTAAGGTGTCACCTTGGCGTCCGCCGTGATGGCTTCTCTTAACATGGCGCCCGTCAGCTACCTACGTCAGCGGTCTCGCCACATCATTTGCCCCCCACTCCCGAGGCTCGTTAGTGCACGGCGCTCGGGGTGAAGGGAGTAACTGTAATGCTGACATGGAGAGGCAAAAATCCGGTGCAATGATGGCCGCGGTCGCTGGCGCTTCGAGGGACGGCCCCGCAGGCCAGTGCGGAGGTGCTGCGTGGCCACGTCCGAGGAGCAGTTAATGCTGGCGCAGAATTCTGAGCGGCTAGGACTCCTTTTTTGTCGATGGGCAGCACGTGGCACAGATCCGTTGGCGAGGGGGTCACGATCAGTGCAGATTTGACAGGCCTCTTCGAAGTGAAAAGAAAATTTTCTCATCCAAAACTCCCTTTCTTTCGAATCCTTCACGCTCATTGCTGCGTCCAGGCCTTCCTTCCCCCACGATCTGCGTCTATTCTTCTCTCCTCCAGGGGTCTAGATCGGCTTCATCTTCATTCTTTCTCTCCTTCTGGGGTAGGCTCCTTCCTTCTCGGTTCAATATGTCTCATCCTGAGTCTTTCGCCCGAAGGGTGGTGCTCTCCTCCTCCGACGAGGAGTTGGAGGGGGAGCAGTTTAGGATCAGTATGAGACCAGCCCTTCCTGCCCCTCCGGTGTCCGTTGGGGAGCTAGAGGTCATTCCTTCCCTTCCTGTCAGTCCTCCTCTTTTGCTTGAACCAGCCCCTGAGTTGGTCCGGTCAACAGGTCCGGGCGGGGTCGCTTCAACGATTTCTGCCACGGAGCTGGAGGCTATCCGAGATGCCTATGGGATCCCATCTTCCGTTTGGCTCATGGTTCCCCGCCCTGGGGAAAGGTCATTTCCAGTGGCCCAGGGCGCCTCGTCTTCTATGAGGGGACCTTCTCTGAGGGTCTCCGATTTTCCTTCCATCCTTTCTTCCTGTCTGTTCTAAGTAACTATCGTCTGGTCCCCACCCAGTTGGTGCCGAACGCCATCAGGGTGATCTTCTCCTTTATTGTACTCTGTCACGTCCACGGGTTTGTTGCCCGGTTCTTCCTGTTCAGGGCATTCTTCACCCTGAAACGCCACCCGACCGAGGACGGGTGGTGGTCTTTGTCTTCTCACCCGAAGGGCATTAAGTTCGAGCTTCCCTCTTCCATCAAGGGATGGAAGAGCAAGTTCTTCTTTGCGGACGTCGAGGGAGTCGACTGGGCCTGGAGCAAGCCAGATCGGTCCCCAAACCGGATCTCTGCGGTCGAAGTTGCCGATCGGGATGACTATGATCAGCTTCGCACTGCCCAGATCCCTTCCTTGGAGGTCCTGCTATCAGAGCAGAACCTTCTCGATGCCAGGGTTGACTCGTCGGTGGGGTCAGGTAGGTTCAGCTCTTTCCTCTGCATGCAGTCTCTCTTTTCTCCATTTTGGGTTGACTTTCTTAGTTCATGTGTGTAGGGTTGATCCTTCGGAGGGCGAGCCATCGTCGATCTCCAGGAAGAGGCCACCCACTGGGGTGGTCGCCGAGCCCCCTTCGAGGCGGGCCCGGGTGGAGGGAGCGCCGGTGTCTGATCTTGCCATGCCGACTACCTCGAGAAGAGAGGGGATTGTGGGAGCCCCTGTGCAACGGGCAGAGCCACAGGCGGAACCCCCCGTCTTGGAGCCCACAGTGGTCGCCCGGGCCGATGTTGTGGCTGTCGCTGCTCCGCCCTATCCCCCGTGCTCGACGATGGCTGAAGCCGAGGAAGGAGGATTTCGCCCCAGAGATCCTCCGGTGGTGGGGTTTCCGGTCATGATGGTGCCGGGTCCCCGACCGGGCTTCGGGAGTCCTGTCGCTGGGGTGGCGGGCGCATCTGCCCCTCGGGAGAGCAGGAGGGACGAGGCAAGGCGCCGCCTCCCATTCAAGCTAGGGCCGGAGAGCTCCTTGGCTGACAACCGCGCGCTGGCCTATCAAATGATGGACTTCGCCATCCAGCAGTGTGACCGGGAGGAGATGGATGGGCTGCCGGTTGGAGCCTTGATCGACAGCATCTTCCCCCACCTCTACACGGTAAGCAACCCCATCCTCTATCTCTCTTCTCTTTTCTTCTCTTTTTTTCTTTTTAGCTTCCCATGTGATGCAGATGGGGGTTGAGGCCCTCTTCATTAGGAGTTGCTACTGAAACTGGGAGCAGTCTGCGCAGCAGCAGGTGGCCGAGATCGTGTCGTTGAAGACTGATCTGAAGGGGAAGGCCGACTCCGAGGAAGCGCTTGACTGACGGGTCAAGGACCTTGAGAGGCGGCTCGCCGACTCCGAGGGCCGAGCAAAGGAGCTCCAGGAGAAACTTGACCACGAGCAGGAGGAGTTGAGGAGGAAGGCTAAGGAGCTTGCCGACTCCGAACAGACGTTGGACGTGGTCATGGCTGAGGCGGCCCGGCAGAAAAGGACCGCCCAGTCTCTCCAGGCTCGACTGACGGTAGAAGAGGAGAAATCAGTTGCGGCTCAGAGGGCAGCGTATGAGGCAGCCAAGTCGGTCGCGGATGCCAGGCACGAGGCGGCTGCAGTAAAGAAGGAAGCCGGGGAGGCGGTGAAAAGGTATAGGGCCTCAGAGGAGTTCCTCGCCGAAATCCAGCAGACGGCGTCGGACTCCTTCTTCAAAGACTTCATGTACCTGTGCCACCTGGTCGAGGAGTACGTCTCGGCCGAGGGCCGTGGCTACCTTGACTACCCCGGTACTTTAGACCAGGAGGCGGGCGTTGAGGAGGCCGCACCGACTGAGTCCGAAGCCGCGCGACCAGAAGCCCCTGCTGATGGAGACTTTCGGCCCAGTGACCCGGCCAACAGATAGTCGTTCTTTGCTTCTCCTTCTGTATTTAGCAAGGCCACTTGGCATATCAGGTGCCCATAGGATACTTGTAATTGGCACTTAATCAATGGAATGCAAAGATTTTTTGCAACTGTTTCTCTTGTTTGGCTCCTCCCCTCCTTCACTCCCTTTCCACTTTTGTCTTTCTTTTTAATGTATATGGAGATCAGGTAGGGGGTACCTGAGAGCTGCTGAGTTCGACGGGCTCTAGGTTGGAGATCTGAGCTTCGGTCTCGAGCTGGCGCCCCGGCGCCGGGCTCGGGGATGGTGGTTGCTGAGAGCTGCTTGGCTCGAAGTTTCCTTGGCCAGAGATCTGAGCTCCGGTCTTGAGAAGGTGTCCTGGAGCTGTGCTTGGGGACGATGGTTGCTGAGAGCTGCTTGGCTCGAAGTTCCCTTGGCCGGAGATCTGAGCTCCGGTCTTGAGAAGGTGTCCTGAAGCTGGGCTCGGGGACGATGGTTGCTGAGAGCTGCTTGGCTCGAAGTTCCCTTGGCCGGAGATCTGAGCTCTGATCTTGAGAAGGTGTCCTGGAGCTGGGCTCGGGGACGGTGTTTGCTGAGAGCGGCTTGGCTCGATGGTGTTGTATTTTCTTCTTGTTCCCTCTTTCTTTCCTTCCCCACTCTTCTCTCATTCATTTTTCGTTCATCTTTCATTTTTCTTCTCATCCATTTTCATCTCATTTTCTTTTTTCATTTTATTATTTTATTTATTGATTTTTTAGAGTGGGGAGATCAAAGGAGAAGATGCTGGCTGGACCCCCGCTTTGTTCTCTTTCTTTCCTTCCCCTCTTGTCTTCTTTTCGAGTGGGGAGATCAAAGAAGGGGGCTGCCGGGCTTCCCCCTTTGTTCCCTTTCTTTCCTTCCCCTCTCGTTTTCTTCTCGAGTGGGGAGATCAGGGCAGGGGGGTTACAGGTTTTGATTGCCTTGGAGCTAGGTTCGAGATCTTCCTAGATGTAGAGCTAGGCTCGGGCCCAGGGATTGCCTGAGATCTTGGCTCAGGTCTTTGGCACCTTGGAGCTAGGCTCGAGGCATTGACAGGAGCTGCATGGTCTCATGATCCATTGGTGTCTCGGAGCTATGCTCGGAGATGTTTGGGATAGAGAGCTACTTGGCTTGAGGTTCTTTTGGTCGGAGGTCTGAGCTCCGGTCTTGAGAAGGTGTCCTAGAGCTAGGCTCGGGGACTTTTGGAGTTAAAGAGCTATGTGGCTTGAAGTTCCTTTGGCATCCTGGAGCTGGGCTCGAGGGTGCTTGAAAGTGGGAGCTACATGGCTTGGAGATTCTTTGACATCCTGGAGCTGGGCTCGGGGATGCTGGGAAGTGGGAGCTACGTGGCTCGAAGATTCTTTGACGTCCTGGAGCTGGGCTCGGGGATGCTTAGAGTTAGAGAGCTACGTAGCTCAAAGTTCCTCTGGCATCTTGGAGCTGGGCTCGGGGGTGCTGGGAAGTGGGAGCTACGTGGTTCAGAAATTCTTTGACATCCTGGAGCTGGGCTCGGGGATGCTTGGAGTTGGAGAGCTACATGGCTCGAAGTTCCTCTAGCATCCTGGAGCTGGGCTCGGGGACGCTGGGAAGTGAAAGCTACATGGCTCGAAGATTCTTTGACGTCCCGGAGCTGGGCTCGGGGATGCTTGGAGTTGAAGAGCTACGTGGTTTGAAGTTCCTCTGGCATCCTGGAGCTGGGCTCGGGGGCGCTGGGAAGTGGGAGCTACGTGGCTCGGAGATTCTTTGACATCTTGGAGCTGGGCTTGGGGATGCTTGGAGTTGGAGAGCTACGTGGCTCGAAGTTCCTCTGGCATCCTGGAGCTGGGCTCGAGGGCGCTGGGAAGTGGGAGCTATATGGCTCGGAGATTCTTTGACGTCCTGGAGCTGGGCTTGGGGGTGCTTGGAGTTGGAGAGCTACGTGGCTCGAAGTTCCTCTGGCATTCTAGAGCTGGGCTCGGGGGCGCTGGGAAGTGGGAGCTACGTGGCTCGGAGATTCTTTGACGTCCTGGAGCTGGGCTCGGGGATGCCATTGGCATTCTCCTGCAAGACAGACAAACACTTGCACGGGAAAAAACCATTGTTATTCATTGTTAGGAAATCTTACATCATTGATAGTATTTTCGTAAGTTGCAAGCATTCCATGTTATGAGGAACCTGACGCCATCGAGATCTTCGAGGTAGTAGGCCCCTTGCGAGAGGGCTTCGGCCACTTTGTAGGGGCCCTCCCAGTTCGGGGAGAGCTTGCCGCACTCCCTAGGCTGGGACGCCTCCGCCCGCCGCAGCACCAAGTCTCCGGGCTTGAAAGCTTTTGTCCAGACACGGGCATTGTAGTACCGGGCTACTCTTTGTCGGTAGGTCGCCATCCGTAGGCGGGCTTTGTCCCTTGCTTCCTCGAGGAGATCCAGGTTGAGCAGGAGGTGCGCCGAGTTTCGCGCTTCATCATACTGCTGCACCCGCAACGTAGGAACGCCGAGCTCGACGGGGATGACTACTTCGGCACCAAAGACGAGGCTGAAGGGCGTTTCATTAGTTGACATCCTGGGTGTTGTGTGATAGGCCCACAGGACGCTCGGGAGCTCTTCTGCCCACATGCCCTTAGCTTGGTCCAGCCTGGTTCGGAGTCCTTGCAGGATGGTCCGGTTGGTCACCTCGGCCTCTCCGTTTGTTTGGGGATGAGCTACCGAGGTGAACCGGTGTTGGATGCCGTGGGCTGCGCAGAACCCTTCGAACTCGCGGTTGTCAAACTGTCGCCCGTTGTTGGTGATGATGCAATAGAGGAGTCCGAAGCGACAGATGATCGACTTCCAAAAAAATTGGCGGACATTGGCTTCCGCGATCCGAGCTAGCGGCTCTGCTTCAACCCACTTGGTGAAGTAGTCGATTGCCACTAGCAGGAACTTTCTCTGCCCTGATGCTGGGGGAACGGTTCCAAGATGTCCATCCCCCACTGGGCAAAGGACCAAGGGGTTGAGAGCTGGGAGATCGGCGTTGCCGGCTGACGCTGGATGTTGGCGTGGCACTGGCATTTGTCGCACCTCTTAACGAAGTCGGCTGTGTCCTCCCTTATGGTCTCCCAAAAGTATCCCTGGCGGAGAGCTTTGTAAGCCAGTGTCCTCTCTCCCATGTGATTCCCGTAGAGGCCTTCGTGTATCTCTTGGAGCACAAAGGTTGCCTCGGCGGGCCTGAGGCATCTCAAGAGTGGGTAAGAGTAAGATCAGCGATAGAGTTGGCCCTCCATCAGGACGAACCGAGAGGCCTTCTTCCTGACGAGGGCGACTTTCGTGCGGTCTTCTGGCAGGGTGCCGTCAGTGATATACTGGATGTACTTGTCTATCCTGCTTGGCTTGGGGGAGACTTGATGTACCTCCGTCGGGTTCTCGTAGCTGGGACTTTCATGGTGCTCGATATAGGCACGTCCCAATGACGAGTTTGGCAGGATCGCGAGTCTAGACAGCGCATCCGTTCGTGCATTCTCTCCTCGAGGGATATGGAAAATGCTAAAGCGCCGGAGGCTTGCCGTGCTCACACGGACTTGTTCCAGATACTTCATCATCTGGGCATCCCTTGCTTCATATTCCCCGGATACTTGTCCAGCAACCAATTGGAAGTCGGTGAAGACTTTCAAGTCCTGCACACCCAACTCGCGGGAGACTCTCAGGCCTGCGAGGAGTGCCTCATACTCCGCCTGGTTATTGGTTGCGGCAAACTTGAAACGGAGGGTGCATTCCGCCACAACCCCATCGGCATTGGTCAGGATGAGGCCGGCTCCGCTCCCGCCAGAATTGGATGCTCCATCTACGTGGAGAATCCAGGGCTCTTCTCCTGGCCCGGGCTCTGTTACTGTCTGCTCTGGCTCCTCGGCGAACCCGGTGCACTCGACCACGGAGTCGGCCAGGACTTGATCCTTTTGGGACGACCTCGGGCGGTACGCTATATCAAATTCACTGAGCAGCAGGGACCACTTGGCCAACCTCCTGGATGTCTCGGGTCGGGCGAGGATGGTCCTCAGCGGCTGGTCCGTCACCACCACTATTGGGTGTGCTTGGAAATAGGGCCTGAGGTGCTTAGCAGACATTATTAGTGCAAAAATGAGTTTCTCGGAGTGAGTGTACCTGATCTCCGCATCGCGAAGGATCTTGCTGGTGTAGTACACCGGCTTCTGAGATATGTTCTCGTCTGTGCGGACGAGAACTGAGATGACAGCTCTCGGTGTCACTGCCAGGTACAGTAGGAGCTCCTCTCCCTTTTCCGGCCTAGAGAGCAACGGAGGGGAGGCGAGGAAGTTCTTCAGCTCCTCGAAGGCTGTCCTGCACTCCTCGGTCCAGGTGAAGTCGTGCATCTTGTGCAGCGCCTTGAAGAATGGCTGGCAATGGTCGGTCGATCTCGAGATGAATCTGTTAAGGGCGACGACGCGTCCCGTCAGGCGCTGGACCTGCTTCTTGGAGGTCGGGTGTTCCATGTCGATAATGGCCTGCACCTTTTTCGGGTTTGCTTCAATGCCCCTCTGGGTGACCATGAAGCCGAGGAATTTTCCTGCGGCCATCCCGAAGGCACACTTTGCCGGGTTCAGCTTCATCTGATGCTGCCGTAAGTTGTGGAAGGACTCGATGAGGTCGGCTACATGGCTCGAGCCCGACTTGCTCATGACGAGCATGTCGTCCACATACACTTGCATGTTGTGGCCAATTTGGTCCTTGAAGGCCTTGCTGACCAGGCGCTGATAGGTGGCCCCTGCATTCTTCAAGCCAAAGGGCATCATCCTATAGTAGTATGTCCCCTGGTCGGTGATGAAGGCAGTGTACTCCTCGTCCTTCGGATGCATGCAGATTTGATTGTATCCCAAGAACGCATCCATGAAGGAAAGCAGTTGGTGGCCCGAGGTGGCATCCACCAGCTGGTCGATCTTCGGGAAAGGAAAGCTGTCCTTCGGGCAGGCTTTATTGAGGTCGGTGTAGTCTACACAGATCCTCCACTTGCCATTACTCTTCTTGACCATCACCACATTCGTCAGCCAGCTCGGATACTGGACCTCTCGAATGAAACTGGCAGTCAGGAGTTTATCTACCTCTTCTTTGATGGCCGCTTGTCTCTCTGGGGCAAAACTTTTCTTCTTCTGCCAAACTGGCTTGTACTTTGGGTCGATACTCAATTTGAGTAATGATGTCAGGGGGAATACCTGGCATATCCACCACCGTCCAAGCGAACACGTTCGCGTTCGCCCACAGGAATCCTAGCAATTGAGACCTCTCCTCCTCGGGCAGCTGGGCTCTGATGTGCACCGTCTTTGAGGGGTCGTCTCCGAGCGGATAAGGAAGTAGATGCTCGACCGTGCCTCCTCTGGGGTCTTGGGCCCTTTGGTCGAGGTCATCCGCGCTGGGGTCGTCCTGTGGGACCTTGGCCCCAGGGAGAGTTTGGAAGCAATGCTGCACCGGTTGAGGCGCTCCTCTCATCTCCCTGACACCGTAGGGAGTTGGGAGTTGCACAAGTAGCCTCTTGGTGGAGACAACGGCGTCATGCAAGTTGAGCCCGGGTCGACCCAATATCATGTTGTATGCGGAAGGAAGCCTCATAACGATGAAAGTCATCATGATGGTGCTCTATCGAGGTGGGGTTCTGACAGTGACCGGGAGAGTGATCTCTCCTTCTACTCTCACGGAATCGCCTGTGAAACCGACAAGGGGTGTGTGCACGGGCTTAAGCTGATCGGGGGAGAGATTTATTCTGGAGAAGGCATCATAAAAAAGCATGTCTGTGGAGCTTCCACTATCAACCATGATACGCTTTACAGGATGTTTCGCGATCATCATTTCAATGACCATGGTATCATTATTTACATTTTTTCCTCTGTATTCCCCCTCCCTCATAAAGGGGAGTACATTTTCAGAGTTCCCTACCCCCCGAGCCTTCTTGGACACGCGCACCGCTCCCTAGGAGATCATGCCCACCGGCTTCACGGTGGGATGGTTGTCGATGGCTGGAGCTGACGGGAGAGCGACGAGCGCCTGAGACTCCGCTTGAGGTCTGCCCCCCACGAATCTCTTGAGGTAGCCTCTCTTGATGAGTTCTTCAATCTCCCACTTGAGGTTGCGGCATTCCTTGGTATCGTGGCCGTGGTCACGGTGGAAGCGACAATACTTCATCTTGTCATGGGCAGCGAAAGGCTTCAACGGAGGCGGGTACCTCAAGTAGACCTCACCCTCGATCTCCATAAGGAATTTTGTCCTCGGGGCGAGGAGAGGGGTGTAGTTTTTCTCAGGGACAGGGGTCCCTCTCGACCTTGGCCAATCCTTCCGGGAGCTCTGAGTCTGGGGTGCTGGCTTCCGGGCCCCGGACACTTCAGTAGGGACTGTCTTCTTCGGGGATCCTGCATCAAGCTCCCGTCTCGTACGGTCCGCCTCCTTGGCACAGATGTACTTTTGGGCCCGGAGAAGGAGCTCGGCGTAGGTCTTGGGGGCTTCTTATCTAGCGAGTAGGTCAGGCAGGAGGTCTTGAGCCCTCGCTTCAGTGCCAGCATAGCCACTGGCTCTTCAAGATTGTAGATCTCCAACGCGGCAGCCTTGAAGTGGGCCACGTAGTCCGGTAGGTGCTCGCGGTCCTGCTACCGGATGGAAAAGAGGCTATCTGCTTCCCGTGGCAACTTCCTGCAAGCATCGAAGTGAGCCACGAACTTCTACCCTAGCTGGGCAAAGGAGGTGATGCTCTCCGGCTCCAGATGGGTGAACCACACCCGGGCTGCCTTCCGTAGGGTAGTAGGGAAAGCAACGCAGAGGAGACCGTCGGTGGCCCCATGGACCCTCATGAGAGTCCGGTAGCTTTTCAGGTGGTCCAGGGGGTCGGTGTTCCCATCGTAAGGATCCACCTGTGGCATCCAGAACCGGTGCGGGATCAGCTCCGCTTGGATTTCTTGGAAGAATGGGGAATGGGCATCGTAGCCCGCTGGCTCATTAGCGGAGCCCGGCATGCTGGCAAACCGGTGGGCAAACTCCGCTAGCTTGCATTTATGTTCCTCCAAGCGCCTGCCCGTCGCACGGCTGGCGGCTTCATCAGTGGACCCCTCCGCCGAAGGAGACGGAGAAGGTGACATGGATGCAGGGCACCCGTGGCGGAGGGTCTTGCTTTTCTTGCCTCGGTGGGGTCTGGGCACCTCCCGCCTGAGGTTTGGTGAGCGGCTCACTCTGTTAGCAGAGCCAGCTCGTTGTCTTTTCGCTGGAGCTTGGTGGCTGCCCCGGTTGTCCATGGTGGCCCGTGGCTACGATGGCCTTTTTTAGAAGGAGCCGCAGGCTATCGTGGGGGGCTGCGGCATGGGCCTCCGGGGTCCCTGGCTACTGGTGGGTAGCCATGGACCGGTGCTGTTACTGAAGCTGGCGCACTGCCATGGCAAGAATTTGCATCTGCTGGGCAAGTACGGCCAGCTGGGCTTCTGGTGGAGGTGGCTGGACCGGAGCGGGGGGCTCCATTCTTGGCGGTGCGGGTTCCCCCGGGAGGGGGAGTCCCCCGCACGACTGGTGGAAGCCTCCCTTGCTCTTGTCATTACCATCCTTCCGCCTGGCTTCCTTATAGAGAAATGGAAGGCTTACTCGATCCCCCCTACCTGGCACACCAATTTGTTGTCGCCAAGACCGTCATGGCCCGTAGCTGCTGCATCGAAGTGCTCTCCTTTCGCTGCCTGCCGGTCCTCTGCTCCTGGACCTGCAAAACAGGGGTTAGTGACCCGGGCCAGGATTTCCGGCGAGGGCACTCCGACGGTCAAGTCAGTGACGATCCAAGGGAACAGATCCTCCTGGTTGGGCCCTTCTTGATGGACTCCGCACTAGGAGGAGTGAAAGATGTGTTGGCAAAGGAGAAAAGCAGCAGGGAAAGACTGATAGAGGGGACAGAGGGGTTCCCTGTTCCTCCTTTTCTCCTTGTTTCCCGACGACTTACCTTCGATCGTGGTGTTGGTGGTGGCGCTTTGCTCTCTTAGTCGAGCTTGCGCTTGTGTCAGCGGTGGACGGTGGTTCTTTTCCACTGGTGTGTTTTTCTATTGTTGTTTTGTTTTGTTGTTACCTCTCCCCTTTATGGGGGTGCCGATCGTTCTTTGTAGTTGAAAACTGGCCATTGGGAGTCTGCCTCGGGATCCTCGCTAGGTTGGCAGGTGCATGGGACGGAATTTCGTGCCATGGACGGGACGCCTTTCCTGACAGGTGGTAGGGGAAGCTCCCATTCCTTCTGACATCCTCTCTGGTTGCTCCATTTTGGGAAGTCTGGTAGAGCCTCGATCCGAGGGCCTCCATCCTAGGGGTGCATGCTTTTTGGCTGGTCCATCCCCTGGAAGTACAGCCGGACAGGTAGTTATGGCGACATGGGGGGCGCCGTTCCGTGGTCCTCGGGCGGCTCGCCGGTGTCCTGGGATGGCAGGGTCTGCTCTGGCCTGTGCGCTCCGAGCTCGTGCGGTCACCTTGGTGGGGGAGAGTGCGGGCCCGGTCCAGAGGGCGCGCGGTCAGAGAGGCTCCACATCGGCGGGCGAGCTCTTGGCTCGACCTCGACCGTAGGGCTCAAATCTCCAAGGGTCTCACTCTGGAGGGCGGAGGAGAGACCCGGTCCAGAAGGCGCGCGCTCGGAGAAGCTCCACATCGACGGGCGAGCTCTTCGCTCGACCTCGATCGCAAGGCTCAAATCTCTGAGGGTCTCACTCTGGAGGGTGGAGGACGGACCCGGTCCAGAGGGCGTGCGCTCGGAGAGGCTCCACATCGGCGGGCGAGCTCTTGGCTCGATCGCATGGCTCAAACCTCCGAGGGCCTCGCTCTGGAGGGCGGAGGACGAACTCGGTCCAGAGGGCACGCGCTCGGAGAGGCTCCACATCAGCGGGCGAGCTCTTGGCTCGACCTCGACCGCATGGCTCAAACCTCCGAAGGTCTCGCTCTGGAGGACGGAGGATGGCTCCGAGCTAGGCGTCGAGCTCATGAGCTCGACCTGGCGGAGAACTGAGCTCGACTTGCTATCCTGGGGGAGCTCTGCTTAGCTCGGCAAGGTGATCCGAACTAAGGCGTCGCCTTGGCATCCGCCATGGCGGCTTCTCTTAACGTGGCACCCGTCAGTTATCCACGTCAGCGGTCTCGCCACATCACTAGTCTCTCCTCTCACTCCTTTTTATCTTATATATATATATATATATAAAGGACTCCTTTTACTTGATGGCTAGGCGAGAAAAGGTAGTTGGGTGGAGGGTTCTTATATTTTGAACCATTAAAGCACCTTTTCACCCGAGCCAAATGGTTTGGTTTTGGTCTCATATACTAATTTATTGGCAACATTTCAAGATAAAATTTAATAAAAATTAAAATTTTTATAATATTTGATTAATATATAATTTTTAAAATAATATAATATATAATATTTTTACTAATTATGTCAATACCAATCTTTATCTAATAAGCTTAGAAATGATAGTTGGACAAATATTTTTAAATATATGACCTGTTGGGATACGACATATTTGGTCTACTTATATTAATCTAGTGGGGGTTGAATTTGGTTGATTAATGCCCAAGGGATATAAAGCCGATTAACGTCCAAGAGATATAAGGTTGATCAATGCCCAAAAGGCATAAATTTGATCAACGCCCAAGAGGCGTAAAGATGATCAATGCCCAAGAAGCATCAGGCCGATCAACGTCCAAGAAGTGTAAAGATGATCAATGCCCAAGAAGCATAAGGCTGATCAATGCCTAAGAAGCATAAGGCCGATCAATGTCCAAGAGGCATAAAGATGATCAATGCCCAAGAGGCATAAGGCTGATTAACGTCCAAGAGGCGTAAAGATGATCAATGCCTAAGAGGCGTAAAGATGATCAACGTCCAAGAGGCCTAAAGATGATCAACGCCCAAGAGGCATAAGGCCGATCAATACCCAAGAGGCATAAAGATGATCAACACCCAAGAGGCGTAAGGCTGATTAACGTCCAAGAGACGAAAAGCCGATCAATGCCCAAGAGGCGTAAGGCCGATCAATGCTCAAGAGGCATAAAGTCTATCAATGCCTAAGAGGCATAAGGCTGGTCAATGCCTAAGAGACGTAAAGCCGATCAACGCCCAAGAGGCATAAGGCTGATCAATGTTCAAGTGATGCAAGGTTGTTCAACATCCGAAAAATAGCTGATCAACTATGGATAACGCTTGTTGCACGTGCTGATATCTTAACAAACTAACAATTTACAACTGGAGTTGGCTAGAATCGGTTAAGTTTGAGGTCTATAAATACCAGTGAGAGTGATGGAGAGGGAAAATTTTTTGGAATACATATCACTCAATTTTTCTTCAGACCTCATCTGTCTAGTCTGGACTCCATTGACGAGCTTAAGGACGGAAGCATTTCAACACACAGAGCCTCCAAGAAGATGATGAAAAGCTAGAAAAGCTAGACTAACTAGCTCAACTTGATTCTCTTTGATCTGATTTGAGCTCAAGCATTGTTGTAATTTGTTTGGACATAACATGGCCTATTTCGAATTTTGATAGAACTCGTTTGACAATATCCTATAGGAAGCATTTTGTATAAAATGATTTATTCAAGATTGACGATGATATGAACAAATGTGATGAGATCATGATGTTTGATTACATAACCATAATTCTATGTAGTAGTGATCCAAAATCAATTGCATTTCTCATATCATCATCCAATCCAATGATATGATACTCATCCTTGAGGTCAGGAATCTAAGATTATCGTTGGACATTGATGTTGAACTAGAATTTGAGAACAAAAATATTTTTAAGTTTAACAAAAAAAATAGTATATCAATATGTTGCCGCCAAGATCGCCGTTGCCCGTAGCTCCTTCCGGTGTCGGAGTGCGCTCCCTTTGCTGCCCGGCGACCCTCTGCTCCTAGACCTGTGAAACAAGGGTTAGTAATCCGGGCCGAGGTTTCCGGCGGGGGCACTTCGACGGTCAAGTCAGTGATGATCCAGAAAAACAGATCCTCCTGGTCGGGCCCCTCTTGATGGACTCCGCACTAGGATGAGTAAAGAGTGTGTGTGAGGACAGAAACATTGCAGGGGGAGAATGATAGCGGGGATAGAGGGGTTCCCTGTTCCTCCGCTTCTCCTTGTTTCCCTCGCTTCCCCTTGACTGTGGTGGTGGTGGTGGTGCTTTGCCCTCTTGGTTGGGCTTGCCCCTGTGTTGGTGGTGCCATACCCCTCTTCCTCGCGGGGATTGCACCTGTGTTCTTCTTTTTTTTTCGCCTGGCTTCTCTTTTTTCTGTGTGTTGGAGTTGTTGTTATGTTACCTCCGAGTTTGTTGTAGCTAGGTTACCATTGGGCGCTTGTCTCGGGATCCTCGCGGTGTCTTGAGGAGTCTTTCCTGATTCATGATAAGGAGAGTTGTCAGGCACTCCGACACTCCTCTTGGTTGCCTTATTTCGGGAAACCTGGCAGTGCCTTGAATGGTGGGCCGCCGCCCACGGGATTTGAATATCCCGGTTGGCTTCCTCTCTTGGGTGATCCAGATGGTTGGTGAGGAATGTGGTGCCTCGATCAGCATGCTTATTTCCCTTCTAGTGTAACTAGCAGTTGCAAGCATCAGTATGGCCTGGAAAGCGCTCCAGTGCAGTCCTCAGGCGGCCCGCCGGCGTTCTAGGCTAGTGAGGGCCTCATCCGAGCTGGGGCTGAGCTGGAATGGTAGGGCTCGCTCCGACCTAGACGCTCCGAGCTTGCGGGGACATCTTGGTGGAGGAGGGCAGAGTGCGGGCCCGGTCTGGAGGGCGCGCACTTGGAGAGGCTCCATGTTGGCGGGTGAGCGCTAAGCTCGACCTCGACCATAGGGCACTAACCTTCGAGGGTCTCGCTCCAAAGGGCAGAAGATGGACCCGGTCCAGAGGGCACACCTCGAAGAGGCTCCACGTTGGCAGGTGAGCACTGAGCTCGACCTCGACCACAGGGCACTAACCTCCGAGGGCCTCGCTCTGGAGGGCAGGAGGCGGACCCGGCCTAGAGGGCGCGCGCTCGGAGAGGCTCCACATTGGTAGGTGAGCGCTCAGCTCGACCTCGACCACAGGGCACTAACCTCCGAGAGTCTCATTCTGGAAGGCAGGATGCGAAGAGGACCCAGGCTTCCCGAGCTCGCGGGCCCGACCTGGTGGAGGACAGAGCTTGGCTCGCTGTATTGAGGGAGCTCAGCTCAACTCAGCTCGGTAGTGGAGTCTGGGATGGAGAGTTGACACGGCGTCCGACGCGGCATCCTTTCTTGATGTGGCACCCGTCGGTTCCTCCACGTCAGCGATCCTATCACATCATTTGCCCCCCACTCCCAAGACTCGTTAGTGCATGGCGCTCGGGTCGAAGGGAGTAATTGCGATGCTGACATGGAAAGGCAGAGATCTGGCATGATGATGGCCATGATTGCTGGTGCTTCGGGGAGCGACCCTGCGGACCAATCCGGGGGTGCCATGTGGCCACGTCCGAGGAGCAATTAATGTTGGCACATAATTCAGAGTGGTCGGGATGCCATTTTCGTCGATAGGCAGCACGTGGCATGGATCCGTTGGCGGAGGGGTTGAATTGGTACGAATCCGTCGGGTCATTTCGAAATGAAAAGAAGGCCTTACCCGAAACATCTATTCTTTTTGAATTCTCCGTGCTTGCTGCTGCTGCACCCAAGCTTCCTTCTTCCTCCTAGTTGCCCCGAGTTTTCTAAGGAACCAAGTCAGTTTCTTCTTCCTTCTCTCCCTGCTAGAATAGGGTTTTTTCTCCGGGTCTGGGGTCTTCTTCAGGTTGAGTCTCCTCTTCCGTCCCCCACTTCGAGTCCTTCATTTCCCTTGTCCTTGAGGACGTCCCATTTTGGTCCAGGCTTCTGCCCCTCCACTGATCAGGGTGAGGTCGGTCCTTCTGAGCGGAGGCCGGCATCTTCTTCCTCTTCCTCTGATGGGGAGGAAGATGCAACTCGCTTCGAGCTCAGTAGGAGGCATCCTTCCAGTCCGGTACTCATCAGGGAACCGGGATCTGGTTCTTCTCTCCCTCCTCCTTCTGTTCCTATTTCTGAGTCCGTTAGGTCCACAGGTCCTGGTGGGATTGCCTCGACGATCACTGCCAAGGAACTAAGAACTGTTCGGGATGCCTATGGCATCCCGTCTTCTGTCCGGCTCATGATCCCCCGTTGAGGGGAACGGATCACTTCCAGTGGCCCGGGCTACTTGCTTTTTATGAGGGGACCTTCTCTGGGGGTCTCCGGTTTCCTTTCCACCCTTTCTTCCTGTTCGTCTTGGACAATTATCGTTTGGTCCCTGCTCAGTTAGTGCCAAATGCCATTAGAGTCATTTTTTCTTTCATTGTGCTCTGCCACCTCCGTGGGTTTGTTGCCCGATTTTCCTTGTTCAGGGCCTTCTTCGTCCTGAAGCGCCACCCAAATGAAAATGGGTGGTGGTCTTTGTCCTCCCGCCCGAAGGGCATCAAGTTTGAGCTCCCCTCTTCCATCAGGGGATGGAAGAGTAAGTTTTTCTTTGTTGAGATTGAGGGGGTCGACTGGGTCTGGAGTGATCCGGACAAGTCCCCCAACCAAAATTCTGTGGTCGATGCGGCTGACTGGGATGATTACAAGCAGCTCCGCACTGCCCAGATTCCTTCCCTCGAGGTCCTGTTTTCTGAGCAGAACCTCACCGACTCCGGGGTCGACCCAACGAATGGGTTGGATGAGTTCGACAAGAACTTCCTTCTTTCTTTATATTTGCATTTCTTGCATTGTTTCCCACAGACTCTAACCATTTTATGACTTGCATGCAGGGATGATTTTCTCCGAGAACGATCTACTGGTGATCACCCGGAAGAGGCCGCCTACCGGGCTGGCTGGGGAGCCTTCATCAAGGCGAGCCTGGGGCGAGAGCATTCCTGTGGCTGCCCCCATCGTGGTGCCTGGTCTGAGCTCGGCTGCTCCAGTCGGCCCGAGTTCGGAGGCGGCGCGCGCTACTCCTGCGTCGGTGGAGAGGGTGGCTTCTGTGGCACCGAGGCCAGCCCAGCAGGCCCCTGCTGCGGAGCCCGAAGTTGTGGTTCGGACGAGGGCCGCAGCTGCAGCTGCTGCACCCCACTGTCCTCCGAGTCCACCGGTTGTCGAGGTCAGGGATGAGGAGGTCCGGGTCGTCACCAGGACCACGATCGAGGCACCGCCTGCACCGACGTCCGCTTCTCAACCTGCTCCCCGTAGTCCTACAGTTACCGGGACGAGGCCGCCCACTACGGCAGAAGGTCGAAGGGAGGAGGGGCAACACCATCTCCCCTTCAAGATGGGACCAGACAGCTCGTTCCTCCGGAGCCCCGAGTTGGCCGAGCGCATGATGGACTTCTCGATCCAGACATGCGATCGGCAGGACATAGCCGGGATGCAGCTGACCGATGTCATCAGCACCATCTTCCCCCAGCTTTATTCGGTGAGCTGTTCATCCCTCTCTTTTCTCCTCTTCTTTCTTTTCTTTCTTTTCTTTCTTTTTTTTTTTTTGTCTGACCTCTTTTCTTGGTGTAGATCAGTGCTGAGGCCCTCTACATCAAGGGCCGCTACCAGAGCTGGGAATGTCTCGAGCGGCAACAGGCTACCGAGATTGAGTCCTTGAAAGCCGATCTGAAGGAGAAGGTCGGGGCAAACGGGGCCCTCGAACTAAAGGTCAAGGATCTTGAGCAGTAGCACGTCGATGCCGAGGGGCGAGCAAAGAAGCTCCTAGAGGCCCGTAACTTTGAGCGGAGCCGCTCGAAGAAGGCCATCAACGATCTCTCCATCATCGAAAAAAAGCTAAACTAGTACAGTGTCGAAGTGGATTGGCACAAGGAGGCCTCTCAAGCTACCCAGGCGAAGCTGGTAGCTGGGAGGGAGAAACTTGCCACAGCTGAGAAGGCAGCAGAGGAGGCGGCCAGGTCGGTGGAGGCAGCCAGGCTGGAGGCCGTCGAATCGAGGAGGGCGGCTGCTGAGGCCAAGAAGGGCGCCAAGGATGCCGTCACAAAATTCAAGGCCTCGGAGGAGTTCGTCACCGAAATTCAGGAGATGGCGTCGGACTCCTTCTACAAGGGCTTCATGTTTTTGCGTGGCCGAGTCGAGGCGCTTGTCCTCCAGAAGAACCGTGATTGCCTCAGATATCCTTCGGCCTTAGATGCGGAGCCTGACGAGGAGGTCGTGGAGGAAGTCGTGGCCTCAGAGTCTTCGACGCCAGTCGAGGCTGAACCATCCGAGGTTAGAGCTGCTCAACCGGAGGTTCCTGAAGGCGAAGACTCAGCCCCATAGCTCATCAGGGAGGCCGGCCGGCGTGGAGTAGCCCCCTTTTCTTTTTCGCCCCATTTTGTATTTTTGTTTCTTATACTTAGTCAGGGTCACCCGGCATGTCGGGGACCCGCAAGATACTTGTAACTTGTGCTCAATCAATGAAACTTGAGTTTCTCTAACATCTATTCTCTTTGTCACGTTCTTCCCTTCTTTTTCTCTTTTTTTCTCTCCCCTCTCTTCTTTTTCTTCCTCTCCTTTCTTTTGTGCATAAGCGGGGAGATCAGAGAGAGGGGCCTCACCTTGCCTGGGGTTGAGTTATTAGACTTCAATGTTGGCAAGCTGGGAGCAAGTTCATGACACTTGAGTACTGCTGCACTCACAGGTCCCTTGGCCGGAGATCTGAGCTTCGGTCTTGGGTAGGTGTCCTGGAACTGGGCTCGGGGATGTATTGACTGAGAGCTGCTTGGCTCGAAGTTCTCTTGACCGGAGATCTGAGCTCCAGTCTTGAGTAGGTGTCCTGGAGCTGGGCTCGGGGACGTTGTTGACTGAGAGCTGCTTGGCTCGAAGTTCTCTTAACCGGAGATCTGAGCTTCGGTCTTGAGTAGGTGTCCTGGAGCTGGACTCAGGGATGTTATTGACTGAGAGCTGCTTGGCTTGAAGTTTTTTTGGCCGGAGATCTGAGCTCCGGTCTTAAGTAGGTACCTTGGAGCTGGGCTCGGGAACGTTATTGACTGAGAGCTGCTTGGCTCGAAGTTCTCTTAGCTAGAGATCTGAGCTCTGGTCTTGAGTAGGTGTCCTGGAGCTGGGCTCGGGGATGTTGTTGACTGAGAGCTGCTTGGCTCGAAGTTCTCTTGGCTAGAGATCTGAGCTCCGATCTTGAGTAGGTGTCCTGGAGCTGGGATCGGGGACGTTGTTGACTGAGAGCTGCTTGGCTCGAAGTTCTCTTGGCTGGAGATCTAAGCTCCAGTCTTGAGTAGGTGTCCTGGAGCTGGGCTCGGGGATGTTGTTGACTGAGAGCTGCTTGGCTCAAAGTTCTCTTGGCCAGAGATCTGAGCTTCGGTCTTGAGTAGTTGTCCTGGAGTTGGGCTTGGGGACGTTGTTGACTAAGAAGTGGCGGCTTGTCCCCCTCTCGTTCTCTTTCTTTCCTCACCCCCCCCCCCTCCCCTTTTTTTTTTTCTTCTTTTCTTTCTCCCTTTTTTTTTTTTTGGAGTGGGGAGATCAGAGAAGAGGGTTCTTGCCGTGTACCCCTCTCGTTCTCTTTCTTTCTTTTCCCTCTCGTCTTTTTTTTGAGTGGGGAGATCAGAGAAGAGGGTTCTTGCCGGGCTCCCCTCTCGTTCTCTTTCTTTCCTTCCCCTCTCATTTTCTTTTCGAGTGGGGAGATCAGAGAAGAGGGTTACCATACTTGATTGCCTTGGAGCTAGGCTCAAGGCCTTCCTGGATGTGGAGCTAGGCTCGGGCCCAGGGGTTGCCTGAGGGCTTGGCTCAGGTCTTTGGCACCTTGGAGCTAGGCTCGAGGCGTTAATGGGAGCTACTTGGCCCCATGATCCCTTAGCGTCTCGGAGCTGGGCTCGGAGATATTTGAGATTGAGAGCGGCTTGGCTCAAAGTTTTTTTGGCACGAGATCTGAGCTCCGGTCTTGAGTAGGCATCCTGGAGCTGGGCTCGGAGACGCTTGAGGTTGAGAGCTGCATGGCTCGAAAATCCTTTGACGTCCTAGAGCTGGGCTCGGGGATGCTTGAGCTTGAGAGCTGCATGGCTCGGAGATTCCTTGACATCCTGGAGCTAGGCTCGGGGATGCTTGAGCATGAGAGCTGCATGGCTCGAAGATCCTTTGACGTCCTGGAGTTGGGCTCGAGGATGCTTGAGCTTGAGAGCTGCGTGGCTCGGAGATTCCTTGATATCCTGGAGCTGGGCTCGGGGATGCTTGAGCTTGAGAGCTGCATGGCTCGAAGATCCTTTGACATCCTGGAGCTGGGCTCGGGGATGCTTAAGCTTGAGAGCTGCATGGCTCGAAGATTCTTTGACGTCCTGGAGCTGGGCTCGGGGACGCTCGAGGTTGAGAGTTGCATGGCTCAGAGATTCCTTGACGTTCTGGAGCTGGGCTCGGGGATGCCGTTGATTCTTCCCTACCAGACACATGGATACTGGTGTAAGGAAAAATCATTATCGTTATTATCGATAAAAAACCTTACCTTGTGGGTGGCATCTTCGTAGGCCGCAAACCCTCCTCTTTCGGGAGAGCCTGACACCGTCGGGATCTTCGAGGTAACAGGCCCCTCGTGATGGAGTTTCGACCACCATACAGGGGCCTGCCCGTGGTGGTTTACGATCATCATCATGACGACCATGACGTCCTTATTTACCTTTCCCCTCCCAGCATAATGGGGAGTACATTCTCTGGGTCCCATGCCCTCCAGGTTTCCTCGGACGCGCGCGTAGCTCCCCCGGTGACCACATCCACTGGCTTCCCGATGGGGCACCTGTTGATGGTTGGAGCCGGCGGGAGGGCGGCAAGCGCCCGGGACCCCGCTTGAGGTCTACCCTCCACACACCTTTGGAGGTAGCCTTTCTTGATGAGCTTCTCGACCTCCTACTTGAGATTGCGGCATTCCCCAGTGTCATGGCTGTGATCGCAGTGAGGGCGATACTACTTCGTCTCATCACGGCCAGTGAAGGGCTTCAAGGGAGGCGGGCATCGTAGCCCGGTGGCTCGCTGGTTGAGCCTTGCATAGCGGTGGACCCGCGGGAAAGTTCCACCAGCTTGTGCTTATGCTTCTCTAGGAGCACTTCCGCTGCGTGCCTGACGGCTTCGCCAGCGGGTCCTTTCACCGAAGGGAATGGAGAAGGTGACGTGGGTGCGCTTGGGAAGGGGGAAGCCCCTGCACGGCTGATAGAAGCCTTTCGAGCTCGTGTCGTCACCATTCTTCCATGGGGTGTCACTCTGTAAAGAGGTGGAGGACTTGATCACGCCTGTCCCACTCCCCTTTCTGGCGCACCAATCTGTTATCGCCAAGATCACCGTTGCCTATAGCTCCTGCCGGTGCCGGAGTGCGCTCCCTTCGCTGCCCGGTGGCCCTCTGCTCCTGAACCTGCAAAACAAGGATTAGTGACCCGGGCCGGGGTTTCTGGCGGGGACACTCCGACGGTCAAGTCAGTGATGATCCAGGAGAACAGATCCTCCTGGTCGGGCCCCTTTTGATGGACTCCGCACTAGGAGTAAAGAGTGTGTGTGAGGATGGAAACGTTGCAGGGGGAGAATGATAGCGGGGACAGAGGGGTTCTTTGTTCCTCCGCTTCTCCTTATTTCGCTCGCTTCCCCTCGATTGTGGTGGTGGTGGTGGTGCTTTGCCCTCTTGGTTGGGCTTGCCCCTGTGTTGGTGGTGCCATGCCCCTCTTCCTCACGGGGATTGCACCTGTGTTCTTTTTTTTCGCCTGGCTTCTCTTTTTTCTATGTGTTGGAGTTATTGTTGTGTTACATCCGAGTTTGTTGCAGCTAGGTTACCATTGGGCGCTTGTCTCGGAATCTCCACCGGGCTGTCAGGCACATGCAGCGGTATCCCGAGGAGTCTTCCTGATTCATAATAAGGGGAGTTGTCAGGCACTCCGACACTCCTCTTGGTCGCCTTATTCTAGGAAACCTGGCAGTGCCTTGAATGGTGGGCCGTCGCCCACGGGATTCGAATCTCCTGGTTGGCTTCCTCTCTTGGATGATCCAGGTGGTTGGTGAGGAACATGGCACCTCGATCAACGTGCTTCTTTCCCTTCTAGTATAAATGGCAGTTGCAGGTGGTCAGTACGGCCTGGAAGGCGCTCCAGTGCAGTCCTCGGGCGGCCCGCCGGCGTTCTAGGCTGATGAGGGCCTCATCCGAGCTGGGGCTGAGCTGGAATGGCAGGGCTCACTCCGATCTAGGCGCTCCAAGCTTGCGGGGGCATCATGGTGGAGGAGGGCAGAGTGCGGGCCCGGTCCGGAGGGCGCGCACTCGAAGAGGCTCCACGTTGGCGAGTGAGCGCTAAGCTCGACCTCGACCACAGGGCACTAACCTCCGAGGGTCTCACTCCAGAGGGTAGAAGATGGACCCGGTCTAGAGGGCGCGCGCTCAAAGAGGCTCCACGTTGACGGGTGAGCGCTGAGCTCGACCTCGATCACAGGGCACTAACCTCCGAGGGTCTCGCTCTGGAGGGCAGGAGGCGGACCCAGTCCAGAGGGTGCATGCTCTGAGAGGCTCCACATTGACGGGTGAGCGCTGAGCTCGACCTCGACCATAGGGCACTAACCTCCAAGGGTCTCTCTTTGGAGGGCAGGATGCGGCTCTGACCTAGGCATCCCGAGCTCGCGAGCCCGACCTGACGGAGGACAGAGCTCAGCTCGCTGTATTGAGGGAGCTCAGCTCAGCCCGGTAGTGGAGTCAGGGCTGGAGAGTTGACGCGGCGTCCGACGCGGCATCATTTCTTGACATGGCGCCCGTCGGTTCCTCCACATCTGCGATCCCATCACATCATAATATACCGATAATATACTATATCAATATTATATATATAATATAATATTATAATATATATTATATTTATAAAATATATTATATTATAATATATTATTATCATATTATTATCATATTTTTATTTAAAGATAATTTTAAATCAGAGTAAAAATATCTTATTATACCATATACTTATTGATGTGGCTAGACCGCTGACGTGGAGTACACCTCAGTTCCAGTAGACAGCAAGGCAGGAAGATGGCGCAACGTCAGATTTCTCTCCGAACTTCTTCGCCAGGTGGCTCCCCAAGTGCGAGCCCACCTCGGTCAAAGTCGAGTTTTCTCCTGCTCCTTCGCTAGGTGGCTCCCCAAGGGTCAAGCCCACCTCGACCGAAGTCGAGCTCTTCTGCTCCTTCGCCAGGTGGCTCCCCAAGTGTGAGCCCACCTCGGTCGAAGTCAAGCTCTCTCCTACTCCTTTGCCAGTTGGCTTTCCAAGGGTCGAGCCCACCTCGACCAAAATCGAGCTCCTTTTTGCTCCTTCACCAAGTGGCTCTCCAAGGGTTGAGCCCTTCCTACTCCTTCGCCAGGTGGCTCCCTAAGGGTCGAGCCCCTGCCTGCTCCTTCGTCGGGTGGCTCTCCAAGTGCAAGCCCACCTCGGTCGAAGTCGAGCTCTCCTGCTCTTTCGCCAGGTGGCTCCCCAAGGGTCGAGCCCACCTCGGTCGAAGTCAAGCCCCTTCCTGCTCCTTCGCCAGGTGGCTCCCTAAGGGTCGAGCCCACCTCGGTCGAAGTCGAGCCATTCCTGCTCCTTCGCCAGGTGGCTCCCCAAGGGTTGAGCCCATCTCGGCCGAAGTCGAGAGCTCTCTCCTGCTCCTTTGCCATATGGCTCCCCAAGGGTCGAGCCCCTTCCTGCTCCTTCGCCAGGTGGCTCCCTAAGTACGAGCCCACCTCAACCGAAGTCAAGTTCTCTCCTGCTCCTTCGCCAAGTGGCTCCCCAAGTGCGAGCCCACCTCGACCGAAGTCAAGTTCTCTCCTGCTCCTTCGCCAGGTGGCTCCCCAAGGGTCGAGCCCACCTCGGCCGAAGTCGAGTTCTCTCCTGCTCCTTCGCCAGGTGGCTCCCCAAGGGTTGAGCCCACCCCGACCGAAGTCGAGCTCCTTCCTTTAGAAGCATCGCGAAAGCGAAAAGGACATCAGCACCAAGTCTGCGACCGAAGCTGGCGCGCACAGTACGACGCGTCCCGAGTGATGCCCCAAAGCTAGAAAAGCGTGCCTACTACCATTTACACCATTCAGGGAAAAGAGCCCCGATCGAGGCACCTAGTTCTACAGCCGACCACCTGCACCACCCATAAAGAGAAGGCCGCATTCGAGACCTCAAACCCAAGGACGGCTGCACCTAGATCAAGGCCTTGCTAAAATTCCCCAACCGTAATAACCCACTAGAAGAACGAGGTTTGCAACATAAATCCCTACTACGAGGAGAAATGACCTCGAAAGCGTGGCCTCGAACGCCGTTGACCGTCGAGCACCCCGAGAGGGGGAAAACCGAGGCAAAAAGAGGGGAGAGCCGGTGATCTAAAAAGAGGACCCAGCGGACGAGAAGAAGGTAAGCACGAAAAAGGGTGAAGGAGGAGAGACAATGGAAGAGAGGTCATGAAGACCTTCCAAAGGGCTCCCGGAGAGAGTCCTGACGAGCATGACCATCTTAGCTCGAGTCTCGCTCCCCTCCTACCATTCCTACTCTATCTTTTACTAAACATTCTCCTCCAAGCATGGTGACCGAACAGGGATTCGCCTTAGGGGATCTGTTCCTCTTTACCGTCCGCTGACTTGATCATTGGAGTGCCCCCGCCAGAATTTCCAGCCGGGTCTCTAACTTTGTCTTACACGACCGGAGGCCGTTGGATTCGGGAAAGACGGGGCTGACGTCCGACACTACATCGGAGCTACAGCCCACGACGGTGAGGATGGCAACACTTATATAATAAACTTATTTAATATGTTACTTCTATTTACCTTATTTTCTAATTATAATAAATATTAGTATTAATAAATAATATATTATAAGTATAAATAAAAATATTAATTCAATAATAATAATTGATGTGGGGGCTAATCCCTCATCCTCGATATCCTGGGGGTCCACGAGCTAAACTTTGGCTCCAACAAATAACACCCACAGTCCTTTGGCCAAAGCAGGATCATACCTTTAGGTCCCCATGGTCTGATTGACCTTCAGCCCTAGCAATGGTGCATTTCCCCCTTAGTAGCCAGGATCCGATATCTTTTAAATAGGCCATAGCTATTTCTCGAGTCCCTTGGCCCTAATTGATACTCAGCCTCGGAAATGATACTTAGGCCAACCCAGAGTCCCCAAGTCTTTGCATCCAAGGGCTGACAAAGACTCTGGTAATTCCTTTCAAGGCAACCAAAGAAGGAATCAATCGATGCTTATCTCCATGCATCTAGCTACATGATCAGGATGGCCAAATCCCATAATCTTTAGCAAATCCTTATAATTAAGAAAAGAGTGACCAATTATGTGTAAAGGTCCACGTCGCTATTAAGAAACATAACTAGCAATATAAAAAATGACAAAATCCTAATAAATCGAAAGTGAACATTCTGGTCAAATGGAATGATCTTCTGCCATCCCATTTGACAGGATCTTCAGACCTATCCTTCATACCAAATTTGTTATTTTTGCCTCCCAAAATTGCCCATCTCTTTGGCCTATAAAAGAGGTTCCTTGAGAACCCCCAAGGTATGTAACCCAAGATCTCTCTTGACTCCGCTCTTCTTTCTCCTTTCTGTTGCCTGTCACTAAACTTCAGCATCAGAGGGCATACCACCAGAGATGTAGAGGTAGACTATAGGCTCTAGGAGCTGAACTAGTGCATTGAAGTCTTGTGAGGTTCGACTCAAGGTAAAGGTGAAGGTTTTGGCTTCGGTAGAGACCCATCCTTCAGACCCCACATTATACAAGAGCAACTGCCAAGGCACTTTAAGATGCCATAGTTGGAGATTTATGATTGGTCCACCAATTTGGTGGATTATCTGAAAAATTTCAAGGCTGTAATGCTCCTTAATGGGACACTGATGGGATTTTTGTGTCGGGCCTTTCCTTCCATCCTTAGGAAGGTAGCCCAATATCGGTACTCGAGTTTGAAGCCAAATTCTATGAATTCCTTTGATCGGTTGGGTAACTCTTTTATTGCCCATTTTATCAGCAATAGGAGGCTATGGCGGGGTTTCGACTCTTTGATTAATATTAAGCAAGGAGAGCAGGAATCCCTCAGGTCTTATATGAACTGGTTCAATAGAGCAACATTGGAAGTGTACAACTTGGACCACGTGATCATCATGATCGTCATGAAATGTGGTATGTAAAATTACCCTTTTCTTTTCTCTTTAGAGAAAAGAGCATCGGTAGGCTTCTCTGAAATATTAACCAGAATTAAAAAGTTTCGTGCGCCAAAGAAGTGTATGAGGCACATGGCCCACCATCTGGTCTAGCAACCAAGGAGCATCCCTCGGTCTAGGAGTTTCGACCAAGGAAGAAGGATCGAGGAAAAGGAAGATAGATAAACTGATATCCTCCATGACATCGAAGAACTCCTCGAATTTAGCATCACCAGAGTCCTCCAAATCAGCTAGACATTCAACCCCCAAGAAGGTTTAATTAAAATGCTCCTTTGAATGCCCCACATGCTTAAATTTTGATGTAGGTCAGGGATAACTGCCCGAGTTGAGGAAGCTACAGACGAAGATGGATAGGTGTAATATGAACAAGTATTGCCTCTACCATCATGATCATGATCATGATACAAAGAAATGCATTTAACTTCAAGATGAGATTGAGAAGTTCATTCATCATAGTCGATTGGATAGATTCCTCTAGAACTGGAGGGAAAGGCGTGATGTCCAGGAAGCCCCATCATGCCCACTGGAACCACCATCAAGGCTAAAAGAGCCAGATGATCGTCCGATGGCAAGGAATGTCGGAACTATCATCGGAGGGCAAGTAGGAGAAGGTGAGACAAGCAAAAAATAAAGGCTCGAGAAAGTCATCACCTTATTGAAAGCACTACAATAACCCAGCATCTTATCTAAAAAGAAGTATTATTTAAATTCTAGCATTATACAAGTATTCATGATCATTTTAGCTGACAACAAATGAACCACATGCCCCCACGAAATCTTATATACTCATTTCTAATTAATTTTTGCATTCTTGAGCCAGACCTGCTTCTCCCGAAATCATGCTACAATGCCCCACAGTCTATGTGGGCTATGCACTAGATCTGCTTTGTTACCTTCTAGTTTCGTCGTCACTGGCATTGATATTGATATCTCTTGGATTTTTAAGATTTACTTGAAGCCTTCCAACTTGGTTATGATATACTAATGTCATAGCTTATCTTCTTGCTTCGAATGCAAGAAAAATCATCAACTGGATACCAAATAGGACCATGACAGGTTTACAGGGTTGAGCGGGCCACCCCCTGATTCCACCGAACCATCTTCCATCCTCACCTGCTCGCCGTATGAAAACCTTTTCTTTTTCTTGAAAACTACGAGCACTTCACCCAACAAAGAGTCAGCTAATGGTTTAGGTTTTCTAAAAGTGGATCAATGGGCCGATTGGGGGTACAGCATCATGGAGCAAGTGCAGCAGACTAAAATGGCTAAATTCTGGGTAGTATAAAAGCATCAGATGCGGACCAATCAAGGCATTAATTCCCGGGTGATCCTCGATTGGTTCCAAGATGACACCCAAGATCATATTCTTCGCGGCAGTCTCGGCAGCAATACTGGCTGTTATCCTTCTAGCTGTGGTCTCGCCTCTCCCCAGAAAATCACCGGGAACTCGGTCAAGACCTTGGCTGGCTCTCTCCCTCTACATGCAGCCTCCCCACCTTCCAAATCCCCGCCAAGAAGCAACCTTGCATGATAACAGCGCATTCATCTTTCAGCACAAGCTCACAGAGGGACCAAAGAACACCTCCCGAGTCATCGGAAAAGCACGAGGCTTCATAGTTCCGATCGAGCACTCGGCGCTTTCCACGTTCAACATCATATATCTCACCTTTGATACGCCGGAGTACTCTGGTAGCCTCAGTGTGGAGGCCAAGCAGGCGGGACATGGGACCGGAGAGGAGCTTACCGTGGTGGGCGGGACAGGGTCCTTTGCCTTTGCTAGGGGACTCGCAGTTTTATCTCAAGCAGCTGAGAGACAATCCCAGGCTGAAGCCACTTATCACCTCACCTTGAGGCTCAGACTCCCCGGAGAGCCTGGTGCCGTACCAGGATGACCGCACCTATAGCTCCCTCTCTTCCCAGAAACAAGCGTCTTGGTAGATCTGGTTTTTCTCATTTTGAGTAATATTTATCTAATTTTTCTGTTGATCATCATTTTTGTAGGCTTATAATTGGTTCCCTCCTGCAATAGAAGTTTGCTTAGGAACTTCAAAGGCCAATACCAAATCACTTGGGCTTACGAGCCATATGTAAGCGTTCGACATGTATACGTTAATAATATATGCATCCAGTAGTATACTTGTGCGCCATTTAATGTACTGTGATCTTTGATATCTTTTCCCAAAGTTGCGAACCTCGGTATTCAATGACAACACAAATCACGGGACAACAATTGCTCATCCTCCCGTTTGCCGTGACCACGTCATGAGTTTACTGCAATACACCTTTATAATATTTTATTATAAAAAATATTTAAAATATTATCCAATCATTTTTTATATTTCTTTTTTATTTTTTTAAATAATATTTTATTTTTTTGTTATTTTTATATTTTCTCATCATCCGCTTTTCCGCCATTGCTTGTCTCCTCGCCTCTCGCCTCCCCACTATCTTATGCTACCCCTTCCTCCTCGGCCCACCTTATCATTTGGTCATCATCCTGTTGCCGCACCCTCCCCAGTCCCCACCCTCCCCTTTTTTCTTCCGTTTATCTCTCTGCCGCTCGGGCCCGTTGCTTACCTCTTTGCCGCTGCATTTACCAATACAATCTGAAATTTAAAAGAAGTTGATTAAGTTGACTTCCAAACAATGGAGCCAGAATGGTTTGCCGCATAACAAACTATCTAGCTTGGGCAGCATTCAAAATTTAGGTTATATATTTAACTCACTTTTTAGCATTTAGAAAGAGGGAACTAGTATACCAATATGTTATTACTAAATATCAAAAAGGTATACAATAACGGGGCACCACCTTTGACATTTTTATCCAAGATATTGAGAACTTGCATGCATTCGCTGGCAATTAGTCATTCAAAGCAATATAATCGAGAAAGATACTTTGGCATCTGCTAGTCTCCCCTTCAAAAAAAAAAAAAAAAAAAAACACAAATTTAGATGTGCTCCTATTTGGATAATTAAGGGCTTACTATGATGCAGCGTAACCAACAAATTGACTAATCCTAGGTTGCCTTGATTTTCTTTTTATTTTTTTTATTTTTTTTTTATTTTTTTGGGCTAAGATGGGCTGCCAGCATTATTCTAGTATGAATATATTTAAAAAAATTAAAAAATAAAATATCTTTAAATATTTTCAGGATTAAATCAATTTACTTACTATGATGCAGTGTAACCAACAAATTGACTAATCCTAGGTTGCCTTGATTTTCTTTTTGTTTTATTTATTTTTTTATTTTTTTGGGCTAAGATGGGCTGCCAGCATTATTCTAGTATGAATATATTTAAAAAAATTAAAAAAATAAAATATCTTTAAATATTTGCAAGATTAGATCAATTTATAGAGCTTTAACCAAATGATCAGCGATGAAGGAGCCTACTCAATCAATAGCCCCATCTATTTCATGGTAGATGTTGACGTCGAACCTTCGTCGACTGGGTGGAGCTGCTGGATTGCCGATTCGTTCCCCTGGATGCCTGCAAAACAGGTCCCTGACCGGATTTTCTCTGGTGGGGATACTCCGATGCCTAAGTTAGAGAGGGAGATTCCAGCAACAAAATGGAGAGTTTTTGAAGAGGAAAATAATGAAAGTATTCTCTTTTCCAGGCTTGCGTAGCGTACCTTGGGTGTTCCCTCTTACCAATATTTATAGTTATCATGCCAGAGTGTGGTTAGGCTCATCTATGGTTAGAACATTGTTAATTAACTTTACCCCGTATATAACCATAGATGGTTACCAACTGGTCCTGGCCAGTCTGGAGTCGTTGGAGCTGAAATTAGTGGCTACGTGGCCATCTCGATATGGTTACGATTGAAGGTAGTGGCCACGTGGTTAATCATAACAACCATACCCACGTTCAAAGATTTGGGATCAATTGGAGATTCTCTTTCGAGCTTCTTCTTTGAGAAGGGCTGGCATTGAATCGGTGGGCTGTCTTTGGGCTTATCTCCCGCAAAATAAGTCGAAGACACCTTTTTCATTTGCATCAGTGTTCTTCCCTTCAGAGTGGTTTGTGAAATAAAGTTGATGATGTCTTCGGGTCAGTATTCTTTGGACCGGTCCTCTTTGGCTGATATACAGAAGACTGGTCGGGAGTTAGTGATGGTAGTCTTCGGAACTAACGCCTTCGGCCAGGCCGAAGATTGACCCCATGTGACTCTCTCTAGGTGCTCCGGTTTAGATGCCGGGTTCAGAAGGAGTTTGGCATGCAGTTGAATCGATGATTAGTCTGTGTTGCATTGACATATCATAACAGTTGCCCCCCACTCTCAGTTTTCAAAGCAATGATTTGCCTTGAAGAGTGAGAGTATTAATAAATTATCGTTTTATGCCAGGAGGAGCGTAACCAATGATGATAAATCTTTGATCCGGTCGCCCGTCATAATTGATATCTGATTCAAAGATCAGGTTGAGGACAGGTGTCATCTTCTTATTGAAACATAAAAAGGCGTGAGCTGGTCGAAAGGTTGCATCTTTTCCTTTTATTGCGACGATTTGGCTGGTCTTTTAATTGGGATCTGGGTAGAGGACATGGCCTCACCCTGTCCCTTGGGGAATGTATGGGCCTCTTCTTCGTCGTTAGATGAAGTCACGCGGATTAGGGCTCTTGGCTCTTCCCATGTCGAGTCAGCCTAACATCGCTTGGAGTCGCGCGACCGTATTTAGCGCCTGCATATGTGGCGCAATGAAAGGAAGGATGCTTCTTCTTTCGAGGAGGCATGTTGAAGTGTCTCTTGTCCCCTTATAAAGAGGGAAAGAGAACCTATACAAGAAGCTTCTCCACTCCTGTTTGCTTCTGCTTTTTGCTTAGCTTTTCTTGCTTCTACTCCCCAGTCTTTCCTGCAGGTAGGGTCTCCTTGCTTCTCCATCTCTTTATTGTTTCAGCATGGTTAGGTCTTTAGAGATCCGTGTCATCGACAGGGTCTCCTTTGGGGGAGAGGCCGGGCCTTCGAGCACTTCAGGTCCTGTTAGGGATGTTACCATTGAGATTAGACCGAAGCTGATCTCCAGCTCTGTTTCCCTTAAGAAGATAGCCTATCTTTGGGAACGCTATTGCCTTCCTAAAGACTTCCTTCTGGTGCTCCCGAGACCTGAAGAACAGGTAAATAGGCCTCCCTTCGGGCATATTGCTATATACGAAGATCATTTAAAAGCCGGTCTTCACTTCCTGCTACACCCTTTTCTTCTTAGGATCTTTAATTTGTATCAGATTATTCCTGCACAGTTAACTCCGAATTGTATTCGGAACATCTGCGGGTTTCTGGTCCGTTGCCATATAGCCAATGTAAGGCCTAGGACCAGTTTGTTCACTTCCTTCTTCGTCTTGAAGAGGGATTTCCACGACTACAGATGGTGGGTCATCGACCCTCGTCCTGGCTCCAAAATAATGAAAGACATGCCCAGCGCCATCCATGGGTGGAAGCCCGACTTAGTCTTCGTCTCTTCTACTTAACTGTGGGATTGCAATAGTGAGTGGAGAGAGCCTCGCCTGGATGCTAATGCTGGCAAGAAAGTTCTGGCGGTTGACCAACCTAACTATACTTTGTTGTTTGGTTCAGAGGCAGTCTCCATCCGAGAGCTTTTAGAAGAGAGGAACCTTCATCTTGCTGGAATCAGCGGGTCCCCTATGTTACGTATAAATGGTAGAAGACTCCGGCTTCTCCCCCATTTTGTAGCTTTCTGATTTTGCTAATTTTGATATCCACTTTTGTCTGTAGGTAGCAGGATGAGGCCTGATCTAAGCATGCTCTAAGAATCCGCCAAGAGGAAGTCAGTTTAGGCCTCTTCTTCCGGACCAGATGTCTGGAAAAAGGCCCGAGAGGAGGGGCCTAGCAGAAGTGCTGCGTCCTCCAGGGGGATGTCTGGAGGGGATGAGGTCCCTGAAAGAATAATGCCTTAAAAGCCAATCATTATAAGGGCATTTCTATAAACTTCCAAACTCATGTATGACATTTTTTATGTATTAATAAAGGCATTTAGTTTTCATCATACTGCTGCATCTAATTAATAGATTATGGTGAACCCCGTTGGTTAGGAAAATGGAATTAGGGTTATGATGAAGATCATAACGGTGAGACCTAAATTCCTATAAAACCTAATCTAGAATATTCCTGGTCATTGGATTATCGATTAGGGGATCGATACTTCCGGAAAGACCAGCATATCCTATGTATGTTCTTAAGAGAGGGTGGTTGATCTCACAGCCACCAGTGTAGAGAGGCTAATATGAGGATATGGGTACTCATTGTAGATATGAGTTCACTGAACTGATCCGCACTGAGAACTTTTTATGGATGCCTTATTGCTTGTCAAAAGGTAGTTCTCATAGTGGGAGTTGTGCAAATGATCTTTAGACCTGAGATCACCTTAGATCCTTATGCACACTAAGCCATGTTTTGATTCATACCCATTCATGACATTGAGTTATGCACGGGATGTTCTTGAATATGGTGGAAGGTGTATGAAGGATGAGAGTGGATCAACAAGGAATCGATCATTCCTAGTAAGAGGAAAAAATTATCTTATGTAAACTCTTCAAAATAATGACTCAAGAAGTCTTTGATCAAAGCATGATGAGATTAGAAAAGATTTTCTAATCGATCATCCATTCACATCACTTATTCGGGATAAAGGGAGATCGAGAGATTGAATTGCACGCTAACTTTCCACTGAAGGATATTTTGGTAATTTTTACAAAATTTCTCATCTTCTGGGTAGGCATGACATATTGCTAGACGTCAATCATGTCGTGTAGGTTATCATGAATCAATTTGATTAGATTCATGAGTCAATTTGAAAAGTTGGTTCGAATTGGCAACTTGGATCAGTTCAATTTGACCTAATTAGGTCAAATAGGTCCGGTTGGATCAAATCGGCTTGGACCCAGACCTACTGCTGGCTAGATGTGGAACCCAAAGGGTCACACACATATGAGAATTAACCTAGGAATTTATTAGATATTATATTAGGGTTAATTAATCCTAATTGGCTAGCTAGATTGCATACTAGCATATGTATGCTAGCCTAATTCCTAACCCAATTGGATTGGGTCTATTTGCTTGCTATTTGGGCAAACCAATTTATGAGAAATCTAGATTGAGTTGTGTCCTAAGTGGGGTCAAATAATCTGAATTTATTTGAATTTTATCAGTCTTTATCTTGGATTTATGAAGAGTCCTAAATAGGTTGGACTCTTGGCGCCATTTAGTGTGGGCGCTAGAAGTTTTTGACATGAAATAGGAATAGGAGTCTTCTGCTTTGGGGAAGTGGTTTCCAGATAAGAAAGGAGTCTCTCCCTTTGTCCTAACACCCATTCCTTCAGCCTCTTTACCGTACAGGAAAGAAAAGAAGGAAGGAATTGGCGCGTGCAACATGAAGAGTCGCGACTCTTCATGGTTGCCGCACCGATTCAAATTCAAATGAAAAGTTATATTACCAAAGGGACTTATAATTTATATGTCTTTTCATTCCCATGCCAGTTACCTTCTTATCAACCGGTTACATGCCACATGGCATGAAGAAAAAACACCGGTTAAATCCAAGGGATGCAGATAAGTCATTTGGCACATAAAAGAATGTGTTCTTAGATCCAAAAGACTCCTTCTCATTGAAAGGTCTTATTTGATCTGATGAAAAGTAGATTAAGGGCTGATGAAGACCCTTATCCCATGCCTCTTGCTTTCCTATATAAACCCATCGGTGTTTTACCGAAAGCATTCCATTCAATCCTTTCTTTCTTACATTCTTGCACTTATCCTCTTTGTCTCTTCCTTCCTTTGTTAAGACATTGTTCTTTCTTTAAGACAAGTATGCCAAATTAGGACAAGGGCTTAGGAAGAGAATAAAGAAGTGTTAAGTAGAAGTAAGAAGAGTTTAGGAGAGGGTTCAAAGTGCTTGTCAGGAGGGTATTAGTCTGGGAAAGTGGAAAAGGCTGTCAAAGGCTAGAAAGGCTGCCAAAGAGTCCTAGTGATTTAAGCAAGCAAGAAAGGAGTGTCTCCTTGGTTCAATTCTTGTGTGGATCATCTCTGGAAGGCATGCGCTTGTGTGCCTAGTGGAAAGAAGAAGGTTATAGCGTATCAGGTATTCTTCTTAAGCCTCATTATATGATTAGTTAATTGTTATGCTCAAGGGATTCTGGATTAGGGTTTCAATTTCTTATAGTTTCAAATGAAAATTTTTGAAATTCTACCATCCGCTGCACTACCGAAACCCATCAGTCCCACCAATGGAACTTCTGGCAGGGCCTCCACCGGTTGAGTCTTCATCGAGGGCTAACTCTCCAGTCCAAATTTTGGAGAGTTCGACCCCGGTAACTGACGTATTATCGCCTTGCTCCCCTGTAATGAACAGGGGCAAGGTGCCTCAAGTCGAAGAGGGGTTTGTAGGGAATACCCCTCCGGACAGGGACTGCGAAGTAGACCTCTTGAAGTTTTCTGATGCGAGAGGTCTCGTACTCCTTAACATAGCCAGGCGGGTGCTGAAAGGTGTCTTATTGCCTCATGATTGGACGGTCACCTAGAATTGGTGCCTTGCCAGAGTATCCGACTTCGCATTTTCCTCCTTGCTCTAGGTAATATAGCTGCAACCTCTCCTGTTCTCGGTTGATTATTCATATCATAATCAATCTTATATTTTGGTCCCGTTGATGCAGTTGGTCCATGATATCACCTTTTTGGAAGAGGGCTTGGAGGATATCGACAACTTCCTCCACAGCTTGAAGGCAGAGCTTTGGATGGCCAAGGCCGCAAAGGAAGTGGCTGAAGAATTAAGGCTGTCCATGGAGGAGAAGCTCATCTGTAAAGACGTCGAAGTTCAGGATCTGAAGGGCTAGTTAAAGAAGGCTCAACTGAAGATCTTTGAACAGGAGGCGAAGATGAGAAAGAGGAAGAAGCAAATTCATTCCTTGGAGTATTCTGACAAGGAAAACCAGAAGAAGGTTGAAGATATGGCCAGGACGACCGACGAGGCGATCAAAAGGGCTAAAGAAGCAACTCTAAAGGCTGAAGAAGCGATTCTGAAGGCCGAAGAAGCGATTCTGAAGGCCGAAGCAGTGGCACAGGAGTCCGAAGCCTTGAGGGAATGGGCAGCCAAAACAATCAAGAACTTCAAAAAGTCTTCGTAGTTCAAGAAGGATTTAACCGAAGCAAGCATGTTCAGTTATAAATTTGGCTTCAACGATGGACTCATGAGGGTTGGTGAGGTTTTTCCTGACCTGAACTTCTCCAGTATCCCGGCATATGAGATTGAAGAAGAGGAAGAGGTTGTAGCTCCTGCTGAGACTGAAGAAGTACTGGGTCAGATTGAGGAAGCTCCGGTTGTGGCGGAAGAATCAGCCATGACAAGCCCAACAATCTTAACTCAAGCTGAAGAGGCCCAAGCAGAAGAGGCCTTGGCCCCGGTTTAGACTGAGGAGATCCTTCCCTCCACCGACCCAGAAGTTCATATAGCTGCTTGACATAGTCTGGCAGGCCCTATGCCTTGTAATTTTTGCCTTTTCTTTTGTAAGAAAGACTATGTTGTTAACATCCTCTTGAATATCAATGAAAGTCGACCTTCCTTCTGACAATTGATAGTTTTCAAATTGAAATATCCAATGAAAAACTTTCTAAGTATAGAGTCTTTGGATTGAGCTTTGACAGGACCGTCGATCGTGGTCATAAGCCGAATCGATGCAACTTCCCTGTCAATTCAACTTTTTCTGATTATAAATTCGTCCCCTTAACTTCAGGACTTGCAAGTAAAGAATCTCATTTCCGAGAGTAACTTTTGATTTGCCAATAGCGTGACATTCCGTTTTTGCCAATTGTCAGGTCATCATTGGGGAGGCAGTTATTGCGCAGATTGTGGGATCATGGCAATCATAATCGTTAAAGCTGCATGTATCATGAATCTGATCGGTTGCAACTTTTTAGCTTCTAGTGGTCCCCCATCATGTAGATTGAGATCCTTATTAATGAGGGCAAGGGTGCGCGGCATGATCGGGGACTCGCTTGAAACTTGAGTGTTTAATCTGGGCCTCTGGCAATCCTTGTGTAAGGAAGGGAGGTTCTCAGAGATTAAACTTTTACCTGCTTTTAAATAAAATTGCTCTTCGTGCCTTCCTCCTCTTTCTTCCTCTACACTACCTGAGAAGCTCATCTAAACATGAGGCCAGACATAGCGAGGCTTAGACAGGGGGCAAGGAAGTGGCTGGCACGGGCCCTCCGGTGAGGAGATCGGATCGACAATGGAGCTATATGTTGGCGCTGCCATGGGTTCAGGTTGGGGGTGACACCCCTATTGAAATAGGCTCTTCTTCAAGGGAGGAGCGAGCCTCTCCAGTGAGGGCCGTTCCAGTGGGACCGTCTAAGGGACCAAGCCCATCATGCACTGGTGAGACCCTTTCATGTGCTGGTAATGTCAAGCTCGTGATCCCAGTCACAGAACGGAGGGGTCCCGGAGGGTGTAATACATTTGCCACCGGTGTCGCCCCCTCCGACCTGGGACGTGTGAAAGTCTCATCTGTCATTCCCGATGATGGGAAGGGAACTAAGGGGTGGGGGTCTGGAGACCCTCTTTTCGCTGTCCTTCCTAGGATATTGCAGGTAAACGTTGATGTGCACATCATATTGCTTATCCATATCAGCTGGGCTGACTTGGTGCATACTCTTCCTTGGTAGATCACTCATGACATTTCCCTATTGGAGGAAAATGTTCGTAGGTCTATTGACTTCGACAAAAGCCTTCGGAGCTAGATGGCTTCGACTGTAGCCGAAAGAGATGTCACTGAGGGGCTTCAGGCCGTCGCTGAAGAGGAACTAGGCAAAGTCGTTGCCTCCAAGAGTGCCTTAGAAAGGCAATTGAGGATGCTTGAGGCACAAGCGACCGATGTAGTGGTTGACTTGCAGAAGAAGAGGACGAAAGTAATATCTGCTGAATTGCTATTGGGAGATTGCCTTCGGGAAATCGAAGAGCTAAAAGCCCAAAAAACTGAGCTGGAGAGGAGAGTCAGTAGGCTAGAAATGGATCTCTCATTGGCTAGTCAAAGGGTGGCGCAGGTTGAGGAAAATTCTTCCTAGGCCGTTGAGGCTTATAAGAACTCCCAAGCCTTCAAAGATGAAGTACATGAGGCAGCGGTGAAAAGCTACCTTTTGGGACATTCTGACTGCCTGAGCAAGGTCATGAGGTTTTATCCCAACTTGGATTTCTCTCCAGTTGCCATCCCGGGCGACGGGATGGAGAAAATAAAAGCTCCAGCCGAAGAGATGTCGGCACCTCCCGTTAACAAAAATGGGGCGGCTGCCAAAGAAGCCTCTATTTCTACTCTGGTTGCCAAACCAGCTGATGAAGAATAGAGTAGTTATTTTTCTTCTTCTCTTCTTCTTCTTTCTTTTTGGCCAACCAATTATAATACTTTCTTCTGAAATAAAAGCTTTCCTTTTTTTTTGGGAGCAATTGGAAAAACAAAGTGATCATCTTCTCTGGGACTAACTTTTTCTTCAAATTGGTATTCTTCGAATCAGTCATCTTCAAGTTAATGCATAGAAGACTGATCGATCACTCAATGATGAGTGGCTAGAAGGTAGGATTCAGGGTTAGTGTCTTCAGCTTAAGCCAAAGATGGCCCCTGAAGTGATGCTGTAGCGCCGTTGAATTGTCTCTGATTTTTTTAGCTCTAACGACCGGTTCAAAAAGGACCCGAGTGGAACTTTGAACCAGGGATTAGCCTTGGTTGAGCAGGCACGTCTCAGTAGTCACTCATCCATCATAATTGCCCCCTTGATTCGATGATCGTGCGGGAGACAGATGTCATGCCGTTATTGGTGCCTGGGTGGAAGGTGTTGAGTACATTCTTTATTGCCAGTGCCCAACGCACTAGTATTCTAGCGGCTGTGCTTCTGCACCCTTTGGATGGTATTCAGTCTTCTTTTCTTGAAGGTGGTCGTTAATGCCATATCAGCTTCAAAAAAGCTACCCCAGATTCGAAGTATTGGCTTCTTTTTTTGAAGGTAGTTATTAATAACCACATTCGCCTCAAAGAAGTTGCTCTAGGTTCGAAGCGTCACTTCAACATATGGTGCTTTCCAGTTGGCTTAGTATGAGGCGTGGGACACGTCCTCCATAGGCACGAAGTGCCATTAAATAGGATTCATCTTTCCAATTTCTGAAAGCTATTCAAGTAGTAGAGAAGTGAGTCCTTCGTTCCGGAGCTATCTTCATCCCCCTTCTTCAAACTTCAAAGATGAAATTCAGCCTTCACGAGCTCCACGAAATGTCTCGCAAAAGGGTTGTCACCAAAAAACTTGGAGAGGGACCTGGCACCAAGGTTTGCAAGGAGGGCGACGACTCCTTCTGGGCCTAGGAGGTCGCCCGCCTGGAGGGGGAGGTGCAATCCCTCCAATCCCGATTGGAGGAGGCGAACGTGAGGGCCACTACGGTGGCTGCGGCAGCGAAGCAGGCTAGGAAGGAGGCAACGGAGGTGGTTGCCAAGTTCTTAGCATCCCCAGGCCTTCCGGGATGAAGTTGCGGAGGCCGTCCTGGACTCCTACCACCGGGGGTTTCAGGAGTATAAAAGAAAAGCCTCCCACTTCTATAATCTGAAGGGGTTGGATAATATCAGGCCGTCGATTCTGTATCGCAATCAGGAGAGTGATTCTGACTTCGAGGAGGAATCGAAGTCGGAGGAGGAGGTGGCCCCCTTTGAAGCCTCCCCGGATGCACCACGGGGTCTGACATCGCTTGCTGGTCTGGAAAGGGGCCGGTGACCGATCTTAGATCTTCCTTTCTTATTATCCCTCTTTTTTGTTTCTATTTTGTTTCTTTTTTTTTTTTGACTGTACATTTCTTTTTCTTATCAATGAATGGAAATACTTTTCTTTGAAATGATGTCGAGTGCGAATTCTTCAACATAATTGATAGTAGAAGAGTCTTTCAGCTCCCTTGGATCGGACTTGCAGGTAGGATAGGTCGATTAAGCCATCCACGGGCCATCTTATCAATAATAGGGTGAGTTATTTGGACCCACCTTGGCACGTCTGCGGATTTACCATGGGGTAGATCGCTTAGACCATCCCTGTGCCTTCAGTTAATGTTAAGGCAGGTTGATTAGGCCCACCTTGGCACGTCTTCGGATTTACCGTAGGGTAGGTTACTTAGACTATCCCTGCGCCTTTAGTATCAGTTAAGGCAGGTTGATTAGGCCCACCTCGGTGCGTCTTTGGATTTATCGTAGGGTAGGTTACTTAGACCATCCCTGCGCTTTTAGGTGATCATAAGGTGGCCTAGTTGAGCCTACCTTTGTGCTCGTTGGACATACCGATAAGGTGAGTGGATCAGACCCACCTTTGCACTTTTAGCTGATCATTAGGTGGCCTGGTTGAGCCTTTCTTTGTGCTGGTCAGACATACTGATAAGGCGAGTGGATCAGACCCACCTTTGCACTTTTAGCTGATCATAAGGTGACCTGGTTGAGCCTCCCTTGTTGATTGATGATGAAACGAGTGGGCCATACCCATTTTCAAATAGACTTTTATTGAAGTCTTTCCTAGCGGGAGCTTTCATTGGTAGTACTTGAGAAGATTTTGTATATTCCAAGATCGAGGTAGCATAACACCATCTAAAGTCTTGAGTCAATACATTCATGGGTGTATGACTTCCTTGATTTGGTAGGGACCTTTCTAATTGGGAAAAAGTTTGCCTTGCTCTGTCGGCCTGGATACTTTGGCCTTTGCAGTACTAAGTCTTCAAGATGAAAGATTCGCTCCTTCATCCTAGAATTGTAATATCTAATGACTTTCTATTAATATACCGCCATCTTCATCTGAGCTTGGAGTATGGTGCCTTGTAGTAGATCCAAGTCCATCCTTCGATGCTTCGAATTCTCGAGCTCCTTGTATCCGTCAATCCTCAAGGATTGCAGTGTAACTTCTATGGGAAGGACTGCTTTAGTGTCGTATGCCAAATTGAACAGGGACTCACCGGTAGCCATTCTGGGAATTGTCCGATAAGCCCACAGAATAGAATTCAACTCTTCGGCCCAAAATCCTTGGCGTCATTCAGTCGGGTCTCCAGAATATGGAGTATAGTTTGATTTGTTACTTCGACTTCTCCGTTGGACTGCGGGTGGCCGATAAAAGTCAACTCGTGGAGCACATGGTACTGAGCACAGAAGTCCTTGAACTTCGGGTTATCGAATTGCCTCCCGTTATCAGTGACTATGGCATAAGGGGTAGAATATAATATAATTCTTCACAAAGCTTTCGACTTTTGCCTCCGTAATGTGAGCCAATGGTTCAACCTTAACCTACTTGGTGAAGTAGTCAATGGCTACTATGACAAATTTCTGCTGTCTAGATGCCTGTGGGAATGGATCAAGAATATCCATGCCCCACTGGGCAAAACGCCATGGTGCTATCAGCTAGGTTAGCTGACTTGCTGGCTATCTCTTGTTGTTGGCGTACCTTTAGCATTGGTCGCATCTTCAGACAAAGTTGACGGAGTCCTTCTGTATGGTTGGCCAGTAGTGACCCTGGCATATTATTTTATACGCCAAGGATTTGCCCCCCATATGGTCTCCGTATATGCCTTCATGCACCTCCCTTAAGGCATAGTCGACGTCCGTCGATCCTAGGCATTTCAGTAGAGGCTGGGTGAAAGATCTTTTGTACAAGGTTTCATCCAAGACAACGTACTGGGACGCCATCCAGCAGACTCTCTTGGCCTCTACTTTGTCTTTCGGTAATGTGCCCTCATTTAGGAACTTGAGGATGGGGTCCATCCAACTAGGCTCATTCTCAATTTGATGTACTCTTGGAGTCTCTTCAGCTATACTTGGAACCTCAAGGTGTTCTATGAAAGTACGGCCAAGGGAGTCTAGAGTAGTGGTGGTTAGTCGAGATAGTGCATCAACCCGAGAGTTCTCCGATCGCGGCATATAAGTGATTTTAAAGAATTCCAACTGGGAGGACAGGGCCCGCACCTTTTTCAAGTATTGGATCATTGCAGGGTCTTAGGCTTCAAATTCGCTTTTGACCTGGTTCACTACCAGTTGGGAATCCGAAAAGATCTGGATCTTTCGAACCCTTAGATTTTTAGTGATTCAGAGTCCCGCAAGGAGTGTTTCATATTCAGCTTGATTATTTGAAGCATGGAAGGAGAAACGAAGTGCATACTCCACGGTGTGCCTATCTGGTTCAGCTAATATGAGGCCCACTCCATATCCAATAGAGTTAGAGGCCCCATTCACATGGAGTACCCAGACAAACTCCGCATGCTTCGGGTCGGCTCCATCCTCTTTGGTCAATTGTGTGCTGTCTTCGGGCTTCCATGTGCATTCGGCTAAGAAATCTAACAGCACTTGTACTTTCATGGCTGATCTGGGTTGGAAATTGATATCAAATTCACTCAATTTAATAGCCCACTTGGCTATCCTTCCAGATGTGTCAAGACAGTAAAGAATGGCTTTAAGGGACTGATCAGTCAGGGCCACAATGGTGTAGGCATGAAAATAGGGTTGCAGGTGCTTCGCCGTAATCACCAATGAATAGATAAGCTTTTGCATCTTTGGATACCTTACTTCAACATCGTGCAAGACTTTGCCGGTGTAGTATATCAGCTTCTGGAGGTCGTTCATCTTCTTCCGAACGAGGACCGATCTGACGGCCTTGTCCGTAGCAGAAAGGTATAAGTAAAGAGTCTCTCTTTCTTGAGGTTTAAAGAGCAGCAGCGGGGCCTCCAAATACTTTTTCAATTCTTCGAAGGCAAGATGGCAATCTTTCATCCATTCAAAGCTTCGGGACTGTTGAAGCACCTTGAAGAAAGGGAGACACTTTTCAGTCGATCGGAAAATGAATCGACTTAAGGAGGCAATTATTCCTGTCAACTGTTGCACTTCCTTCTTACAGGAAGGGTGTCTCATATTTTGAATGGCCTGGATTTTTCAAGATTGGCTTCGATCCCCTGTTTGGTCATAAGAAATCCCAAGAATTTGCCTGACGTTATCCTGAAAGCATATTTTGTTGGATTTAGCTTCATTTGGTAACATCGCAAGGCAGCAAATGATTCTTCCAAATCTTTAATATGATCACCTATAAGAAGACTCTTCATAATCATGTCGTCCACATAGGCCTCCATATTCCTTCCTAGTTGTTCTTTGAACACTTTATTGATTAGCCTCTGGAAAGTTGCCCCCACATTCTTTAATCTGAATGGCATCATCTTGTAACAGTAGAGGCCCTTGTCTGTGATGAAGGCCATTTCTCTTCTTCCTGAGGATCCATTCATATCTGGTTGTATCTAGAGAAGGCATCCATAAAGCTCAATAATTGATGGCCCACAGTGGCATCGACCAGTTGGTCGATCTTTGACAGGGAAAAGCTATCTTTTGGGCAAGCTTTATTGAGGTCTGTATAATCGATGCAGATCCTCCACTTACCGTTAGCCTTCTTTACCATTACCATATTAGCGAGCCATTCAGGATAGTGGGCTTCTCGGATAAATCCGGCCTTGAGGAACTTGCTCACTTCCTCGTCTATTGCCTTCTACCTTTCAGGGACAAAATTTCTTCTCTTCTATCGGACCGGCCTATAATCAGAGGCTACTTCCAGCTAATGAGTAATTACTTCGACGGGAATCCCATGCATGTTCGAAGCTAACCAGGCAAAGACGTCGGCATTATCCTTGAGAAAGCGAATCAGCTTTGATTTTGCTTCTTCATCAAGCAGACTCCCAATCTGCACAGTCTTGAAGGGGTCTTCTTCAGTTAATTATACCGAAATAGTTTTCTCTATTGGCTCACCACAGTCTTCAGCGGGTCCCTCGGATCCAATTGGTCCAGAGTTGTGGGATCAGCCGATTGTCTGTCTTGTATCATCAGACATTGCCATGCAGTTCTTTGAACTCCCTTTGCTTTCCCGATTCCACTCCTGGTGGGGAAATGCACTAGGAGGTAATAAGTTGATACTATGGCCCGAAATTTGTTTAAGAAGGGCCATCCCAAAATTATATTATAGGCCGAAGGAGTTCGGACTACTTTGAAGTTGATGGGAAGTGTCTTCTATCGAGGTTCGGTATCAAGGGTCACGGGTAGCACTATTTTGCCCTCGACATCAACTTGATTGCCCCCAAACTTGGTCAGTGGCATAGGGGATCTTTGTAGCTTGTTTTTGGGCAAACACATTCTTGAGAACACATCATAAAGTAAGATATCCATTAAGCTTCAATTATCAATTAAAATGCGTCTTACATCATAGTTGGCCATAATGGCCAATATTATAACTGGGTCATCATGTGGGTGCTGAACTCCCACAAGGTCATCATCAGAGAAAAGTATAGAGTTGCTATCCTTGAGCCATTTCGGAGCATCATCTTCAGCTCTCCTCCAGTTGGTTGGCCGATGTAGCATTCCCACCCTTCAATCAGTGGGTCTTTGGTTAGATAATTCAACTTCTTCAAGAGCCTTCCGGGGGCCGTGGCCTCAGGCTGAGATTCTGGACGATCGACGTACCATCCTAAATAACCCATCTTGATCAGATCTTCAATGGCATCCTTGAGTTGGATGCAGTCCTTAGTATTGTGGTCGTGGTCTTGGTGGAATCTACAGTACTTGTTCCTGTTCCTCATGGAAGAGGATGCCTTCATGGGACGCGGCCGTTGGAGATAGCTTTCTTTTTCTATCTCCATCAGAATCCTCTCTCAGGAAAGATTGAGGGGGGTGTAGGAGTCGAATCTTCCGCCCGATGCTTTGGGCTTGGGACTCCGTCATCGGGTAGAGTTGTTGTTGTTGTTGTCGTTATTGGGTGTAGGGGATCCAGCCCCTTATTGTTCTTCTTTTTCAAAATAGATTTTCTTTCAGCTAGTCGTCGGTTTACCGCTTGCTATTCAGATCAGCATATTTCTGATCCCTTGACAGGAGCTCAGCATATCTTGATGGGAATCTTTTATCCAGGGAGAAGGTGAGCCTGGATGATCGGAGCCCCTTCTTAAAAGTAGACATGGCTATGTACTCATTAAGATTGGGGATCTCGAGAGTAGCCGAATTGAATCTGGAGATGTAGTCTCGAAGGCTCTCTCCCTCGTTCTGATGAAGGAAGAATAGAGTGTCCGTATTCCGGGATGTCTTGCGGCAAGTCCTGAAATGCAGGATGAACAATTTCTTCAATTCAAAAAAGGAATCGATGGTACCTGGGCGTATGCTCGAATACCACATACGAGCCATCTTTTTCAGGGTAGCGGAAAAGGCGAGGCAGTGCAGTGCATCAAAGGCCCTTTGAATCATCATGTAGGCTTTGAAACTGCCCAAATGATCCAACGAGTCAGTAGTCCCATTGTAAGGCTCCATTTGAGGAATCCTGAAATGTCGAGGGATAATTTTGGCCATGATGCGAGGGGTGAACGGGGGACGCGAATCATATGCCACAAACTCACCATCCTTCTTCTGATCATTGAGCCTCGCAACCTGGGACTCAAGGGCCTTGATTTTTTCAACGTAGTCAAGACGGGCTTCTTTCGGTACATCCCTTTCAGGAGTGGAGTCTTCGGAGGAGATGGAGAGAGATCGTCTAGATCTCTTTCCCCTCTACGAGGCATCGATCAGCTTCGGATACCGAGAGCTTCGACCTTCGGAAGAAAGCTGATCACGGGGGAAAAGTCGGGTAAACTCATGATGCTGGTCTCCCTTCCCTTGAGATCGATGACTGTGTCTAGAGGTGGCTGGCAGGTGCCCCACCTGGAAAGTTGCATCCTGGAAATTCTGAACCATGGTTGTCAGAGCATCAACCCGGTTCAGAAGAGCCTCGAACTGCTGTTATCCCACCACAAGTGTGGGAGGTGGAATATTATTCTCCACCGGGGGGTTGTTCGTTTGAGACGGAGGACAGCCCCTGCTTATCGAAGTATTTTGAGTTTTTCCTTTCGTCATTAGGATTTCTTCACACTCTCCTTTCTCAAGGAGGGGAGCTACCAGTAGGTGGTAAGTCCGAGCTACTGCAGACTGTCAACACCCGCTCGCTTGCAAGGCCAATTCCCCCACCTGGCGCGCCAATCTGTTGACGTGGAACCTTCGTCGATCAGGTGGAGTCGCTGGATTGCTGGTTCGCTTCCCTGGATGCCTGCAAAATAGGTCCATGACCGGATTTTCTCTGGTGGGGGACACTCCGATGCCTAAGTTAGAGAGGGAGATTCCAGTAACAGAATGGAGAGTTTATGAAGAGAAAGATAATGAAAGTATTCTCTTTCCAGGCTTGCATGGAGTACCTTGGGTGTCCTCTCTTACCAATATTTATAGTTGTCGTGCTAGAGTATAGTTAGGCTCACATATCTATGGTTAGGACGGGGTTAATTAACTTTACCCCGCATATAACCATAGATGGTTGCCAACTGGTCCTAGCCAGTCTGGAGTCGTTGGAGCTGAAGTTAGTGGCTACGTGGCCACCTCAATATGGTTATGATTGGAAGTAGTGGCCACGTGGTTGATCATAACAACCATACACACGTTCAAAAATTTGGGATCAATCGGAGATTCGCTTCCGAGCTTTTTCTTCGAAAATGGCTGGTGTTGAATTAGTGGGCTATCTTCGGGCTTATCTCCCGCAAAATAAGCCGAAGACACCTCTGTCATTTGCATCAGTGTTCTTCCCTTCAGAGTGGGTTGTGAAACGAAGCTGATGTTGTCTTCGGGTCAGTGTTCTTCGGACCGGTCCTCTTTGGCTGATGTATAGAAGACTGGTCAAAAGCTGGTAGTGGTAGTCTTTGGAACTAACGCCTTCGGCTAGGCCGAAGACTGACCTCATGCGACTTTCTCTAGGTGCTCCGGTTTAGATGCTCGGTTCAGAAGGAGTTTGACGTGCAATTGAACTGATGATTAATCCGTGTTACATTGACATATCATAACAGTAGACATATCTTACAGTGAAGGTGGTGCCCTAGATTCTGGATATCCTACAGCAATGGGAGCAGCAACCCCCTGGTCGGTCCCTGGATTCAACTAATCATGATAGCTAAGTTTCCTTCAAAAAGCATGATCTAACGAGTCCAACTTTCTTTCAACAAGTTGGAAGTTGAAAGAATTCTTCTATTTCATCTTGGTGACGATGATAAGTTGTATTATATGTTTGAATCCAAGCAAGCTGGGAAGTAAATAATGAAAAATTATTGATAGATATTTTGCCATTTAGATTTTAATTGAATTTTCAACTTGTGCTTTGAGCAAACCGCGTCTGAACCAGAAGAGGCTTGACGGACGCAATTTAAACCACTTAAATCACCTTAAAATGTCCCAAAAATATAGTATATTAGATAATCTAGATCCATATTGTTCATAAAGTGGAATCAGTTGTACTGTTAAATGAGATTAAAATATCATTTCACGTCCTCCCAGATCAGATGGACTGTATTTTAAATAAAAATCTCTATTTATATTTTATCCATATTCTTTGTTTTAAAAATTTCGCATAAACAAAAATATTAATCTTAAAAGGTTATCTCCAAATTTTTAATTTTTATTCATTTCTCTAGTGTACGTCTCTTGTCCAGTGCCGGATCCTGGTGGACCACCATCGGGGACGAGGGAAAACCATGTCCCTTATAAAAAAAAAAAGTCCCATGAACAAATGCTGGGTCGTCAGAGACCCGCACGTCTCCTCCGCGAAAGAGGGGTGGAATGGAGATGGTCGCGAGGGCGCGTGGTCACGGATGGAAGTAGAGGCATAAGGGGAGAAATCCTCGGATCACCAAACCGTCGGAATCGCGTGTTGGTTAGAAACGAATTAAATAAATTCGGAGCCTGGGATCATCTCCTCTATTTGCTTTCGTTTTCGTTGTGATTTAGCCAGCCAGCAGCAGCAGAGGGCGAGGGGAAGGGGAGGCATGGCGCGGTCGAGCGCGGACGATATGGAGCTGCGGCGGGCGTGCGAGGCAGCCATCGAGGGCAAGCAGAAGGTTGTGCTGTCCATGCGGGTGGCCAAGAGCCGAGGCGTCTGGGGCAAGGCCGGCAAGCTCGGCCGCCACATGGCCAAACCCAGGGTTCTCGCCATCACCAGTACGATACACTCCATAACCATTTTATTTTCACCTTGTCAACCTAACCTATCCAACTTCCTCTCTCACTCACTCACTCACATGATGTAGCTAAAATTTTCAATTAAATTGGTAGCTGCATGATTTATATAATTATGATGCTTGCAAATTTCTTGTATCCATTATAATTCCCATGATCCTGGAATGCCTGAACTCATGTATGAGGTGTATCCTGGTATGCATTCCTTTATCTTTTGTTTACATGCTTTTCATTTAATTGATCTGGTAACTTAGATCTAAAGTAGATAAACAATAGAAGTGGTTTTCTATCAATTCTGGAGCTCTCTTTCTTTCTCATTGTTCTTTTTTTGGTTGCTATTAACGTAAAATATGCAGTAACTGCCATCTGTTAATGCAGCCAAATCGAAAGGCCAGAGGACTAAAGCTTTTCTTCGCGTTCTAAAGTATTCCAGCGGAGGAGTTCTTGAGGTAATTAATTGCTTTTCCATGTTTATGTGCAACTAAGTTTTCAAATCATTCTTCAACTATTGTGAAAACTCTTGTACGATTTTTCTCTAATGATAACTTCTTAGATGAAGTCTTTAGTCTTAGGATGGATTTTGTCATTCTTTAAAAAATAGTGTCATTCTATAGAAGGTAAGCCAGCGACACTAACTTATTTATTCTTCTCAATTATAGTTGTGAGTTGCTGTCCTGATCTTGACTAAGAGACAAAATTCGATGTCTTTAACATTTAAAATCAGAAATCACGGATGCCTACCAGAGGTAAACAAGCTATAGACATGTTAAACATTCTCCCACACCACTTACTGAAATTGTAATAACTTGGCCCAATAAGGAATCAGCCCAACACGAGTTTTAAAGCAAAAAAAATAATCATAGGAAGATCGGGAGTCTTCTCCTTCTCTGAGAGGGAATCCAAATTGAGCCGGATCTGAGAATTTCCGGCTATAAGAAGAACCCCTCCTCTTCTTTCCACAAATCCCCACCACCGGAGAACCCTTCTCTTCGTGTTGTTTCTCTCCGTGATTTTTCCTTTCCTTGTTTCAGATGACCCTCATTGTGCCCGCTGGCTGGATTCTCAGCCAAAGCTGACTGAAAACCAAGTATGAAGCCGACAATTGTTGCCTAAGCCTTCCCTTTTATTTTCTTAACTGTTAGATCTTGATTTTCGGCCTGCCATCATCGAATTTTTGGATGGAAACAAAAGCCCTTATTTTTCTTCCACTTTTTCTTTGATTTCTGGTGTTGTTAGTCATCGTTGAACGCTGGAACGAGGTCCTGTGGCTGCACCGCCATGGATCGCAGCCCCGACGACCCTTTTTTAGCGAGATTCTTGAGATTTAAGGAGAGGAGAATGGGAAGCACAGGTCCCTTGTTCAGGCCAAGTAGAAGAAGAGAGAAGAGAAGAGAAGAGAAGAAAAAAAAGGAGAAGAGAAGAAAAGAAAAAGGAAAAGAAAAGAAGAAAAGAAAAAGGAGAAGAGAAGAAAAGAAAAAGGAAAAGAAAAGAAGAAAAGTAAAGAAAAGAAAAAATAAATTCTTTCTTTGCTCTCTCATCTCTCTTCCCTCTCTCTAGTTTCTCTCTACTTTCTCTAAAATTTTTTCTCTCAAAGATTTTTCTTTCCTAGAGATTGGGGAGGTTGTGAAGTGATCAGGGATCGGTGGGTGGACTATTGATGAATCTTGGTAGAGAATTTTAGATTTATGATTGCTAAACCATTAAATTTAATTATTAATATTAAGATTATTATTTAAAAGGATAATTTTTTGGATCGGAGGATATTGAGCGAGTTTCTTAGCACCTAGGTCAAGAATTTAGGTGTAGATTGGTACCTAGGATGTTAATCTATCTCCAGTAGAGATAAGGATTTTTATATATGATCACTAGTTTATAAATATGTTTTACATAGCATGATTTTGATTTTTGAACATGAGCATTGGCATGCATGATTGTTTATGCAATATATATTTTGATTTCTTATGATGGACATTTGTGATTGCCGGTATTACTATTTATATTTTTCATATAATATGTTCTTATTAAACATGATTATTTTTGGATGATTTGGATTGTGATTCTGGTTATTGAAAATATTAAAAAGAATATGATTTGATAATATATTTGAGATTTAAATTGATAATCAAGAAAGGATTGTTTGGACTAGCTATATTAAATAGAGAATAGCTAAGCCACGGGCGGATAGTACATGTAATAGTTGAGCCACGGACAGATAATATGTAGGATAGTTGAGCCACGGGTTGATAGTATGTGGAATAGTTGAGCCATGGGTGGATAGTATATGGGATAGCCAAGCTATAGATGGATAGTATGTGGAATAGTTTAGCCACGGACAGATAGTACATGATTGATTTTGAGATTGCCAATCACAGGCTGAAGCATGGCCATGATCAGTCCAAAATCTTAAAAGATAATAGTGCTTGGTTTGGATCATATTAATGAGATGTGGATGATAAGAGGTGAAATTATAATTAAGTAAAAAGGAAGATTTTATTTAATGACATATGTGGTATTTCATTTTTGAATAAAATGGATATTTGGTATTAATTGATGCATGTTTTGATTTTGAGTTATTTTGACATCTTGATATGAGATTTTAAGATTTATATTCTATTTAATACTATTTACTATTATTTTTGAATTATATTGTATTATATTAATATGAGTGTGTAGGGATTCTTAATGGGCTATAAAGTCACATTCAGACTTTCTTTTTTTCAAAGTTGTAGGATGTTCAATTTGGTTATGGTTTGGATTCATAAGTGAAAAGATGAAAATATAGAGAGTCATTGATATTGATTGAGCGATTGAAGAATGATCAAATTTGTAATTATACAAGTTGTATCATTTTCTTTATATTAGGGATTTTATTGTGAATTGTAATGTTCTTGGAAATTGAAGTTAAATGAATTTTTAAGGCCTTGCATGATCTTAGGACGTATTTTAGGATTCATGTAGCCGGTCGTATGGTCGACCCGGGTGCTGGATTTGAGACGTGATAGAATGGTATTAGAGCTTAGGTTATGATCATTTAGGTCCGTGATATAAATGATTAGGACATGATATTAGTGATGTCAAAGCTTAGGTTATAATTACTTGGGATTGTGACATTAGAATATGACATGATTGATATCGAAACTTAAGTTTTGATCACTAAAGACTATGACTTAAGTAGTATTTGAACTTAAGATTATAATCACTAGAGATATGATAAAAGTAGCAAGGGTGGATTCGAAATTTAGATTTATAATCTCTAGGTATTGTGCTACAAATTGTGTATATGATCTGATATATGATTAGTGCGAAAGAGAAACGTAATTTTTGTCTCTAATCTAAGTAGTGAGGTTGATTTAAGATGAGCATGAAAGGACTTATATAAATGGGGGTTTGACTTAAGTGCTAGAGGTGTGGACCAAGAAGTATAGTGTATTACATTATTAGGTTATGTTATGCTATGGATACTTATTCAATTGTTATTTGAAGTTCTAAACTTGATATGGATGCAAATCCAGATAGCATGCTAATTGTGTTATTAATTGCTTGGTTGTAAATTTTGGGACTATTGCAAAAAGATAATTAGGGTGTGCCTTATAAAAGAGTTTAATGATATTAGAAAGAAATATTTTTCGATGAACTTGTGTATATTCATGATTAAAAATATGTAGGAAAAAATGTATTTGAGATAGTGCATAGATTTGTAATTTTCTATTGGTAGATTAGATTGTATTGTGTGGATATGGCATACACACCTTGGTGGAATCTTTGATAATTTGTATTAGCAGCTTTGGATCAAATTACTTGATCTTCCTTATGTTTGTCGAGACTCTTGGATGCATCAGGATCCAAGTAAATATTTAAGTTTATAAGTAGATTTATGGCGTCTCATTACTATTGATTGATTTGAGCTGAGAAATTGATTTTGAGAAACTTATATGAGTTTAGCTTATAAGGGATAACATTTCAGGTGGTTTATTGATTTATGCTAACCAACATGGTAAAGGAAGCTTTATAAGAAATAATCGAGTTGATTCTACTCATAGAGATGTTGACTTGAGTTCTTTTAATTTATTAGAGCTTAGAGTTAATCTTTTAAAAAGATAGGCCAATTTGAAATTTTCTAAAGGGTTAATTCACTTTAAATTATTTTAGATTTATGAAGTTCTAGAAAGGTGGCGAATTTTATGTAAGGGCTTTAAACGTAGAAAGTAAGTCAAGATTTATTCTTGATAGGATATGCTCGAGGTATGGACTGGACAAAGAAAATCAAAAGTTTTGCTTTAGTTTGACCTAAACCATTAGAAATTTTGGATCTTTTTGGTATCAATGTAAGGTAAATTTTTGGAGATTCAGTTAGTGAATCTAGAGGATCTAATAAATTTATATTAGAGTGCGTAATGGAAGTATGGTGATTTAAGTTATTTTGAAGATGGTTAAAATTTATTAATTCTTTGATCCAAAAGTTATTGAGATGCAAGACTTAAGTTAATGTTCTAGTGAAGGACTTTAATGAAAAAGAGAATGAAATACCATTAATTCTTTGGCTAATCTAGATATGGCCATGTAACTTTTACTTGTGGGTTCTTTTATTATAGGCAATACTAGAGAGAATTTTGGATATCTTAAATTTATTGATTTGTAGTTAAAGGATTGATGTACCCTTATTAGACTCGAATTTGGAATATATTGGCATAGATTTCCTTCTTCTAGTTCCTATATTGTTACTCAATGCATTTGAAAAGGGACTTGAAGTTTTTCCTAGATAAAGTTGGAAGAAATAATGCTAAGGATCATGACGAGTGTCTAATGCTCAAGCCTTCTTTTATTTTTGTTAAGAGCATATTGGATGGATTATGATTTCTATGTGGAATTAATCAAAAGCAATAAATTTTATGGATGAAGAATTATGTATTTTAATTCGAGGTTGAAATGTTAATATTCATTTGAAAGAGATTGGGAGAATTCACTATGCATGTATTGTGGATGATAAGGATCAAAATGAAGATACCATATAATTTTATTATGTTGAGGTGTTATAAAGAAAGCATTCTAAGAAGGGAATTATTTGGAAGCTCGAGGATGATGTTAGGGTTGGGTATCTCCAAAGTTTGAGCCATTATCATTTTCTTGTAGAAGTAATTAAGGGTAATTGATTATATTGACACCAAAAGGTTAGTATTATTTTGGAAGAGCTTAAGAGAATTCGATATATATTATAGTTAGAAAAGAATCTAGTCTCGAGGCATCATATAATTATGTCAAGATCTCGTAGGGCAAATATTTTGAAAGGTAAATTATTTGAGAGATTGAGGATGACATGAGGGTTAGCTACTTTCAAGGTTTGAACCTCAAACAATCTAATTTCGAGGATAAAATTATTTTAAGGGGGGAGAATGTAATAACCCGGTCTAATAAGGAATTAGTCCAACACAAGTTTTAAAGCCAAAAAAAAAGAAATAAGAGGAAGAAGACTCTCTTCTCCTTCTTCGAGAGGTAATCCAAACCAAGCCGAATCTGAGGATTTTCGCTATAAGAAGAACCCCTCCCTTCCACGAATCCGCACCATTGGAGAACCCTTCTCGTGCAATTTCTTTCGTTGATTTTCCCTTTCCTTGTTTCGGACGATCTTCATCATGCCCACCAGATTCATGGCCAATGCTCACCGGAAAACTAGGTATGAAGCCAACAATTGTTGCTTAAGCCTCCCCTTTTTCTTCCTTAACTCTTAGATCTTGGTTTTCGGCCCACCATCATCAGTTTTTTGGATGGAAACAAAAGTTCCTGTTTTTCTTCCACTTTTTTCTTGATTTTCGACACCATTAGTCATCGTCGAACACCGGAGCGAGGTCCTATGGCCACACTGCCATGGGCCGCAGCCTCGGCCACCCTTTTCCGACGAGATCCTCGGGATTTAAGTGGAGGAGAATGGGGAGCACAAGTCCCCTGTTTGGGTCGAGCAGAAGAAGAGAGAAGAAGAAGAGAAGAGAAGAAAAAGGAAAAGAAAAGAAAAAAGAAAATAAATTCTCTCTTTCCTCTCTCATGTCTCTTCCTTCTCTAGTTTCTCTCTCTACTTTCTGTCTACTTTCTCTCTCTAAAACTTTCTCTCTTTAAAGGTTTTTCTTTTTTCGGGATTGGAAAGGTTGTGAAGTTAGGATCAGTGATCAGTGGGTGGACCATTGATGTATCTTGGTAGAGATTCTAGGTCTATGATTGCTAAATAATGAAATATAATTATTAATATTAAGATTATTATGTAGGATAATTTTTTTTATAGGAGGATATTTAGCGAGTTTCTTAGTACCTAGGTCGAGGATTCGGGTGCAGATTAGCATCTAGGATGTTAAATCTATCTCTAATAAAGGTACGAATTTTTGTATATGATTACTGGTTTATAAATATATTTTACATGACATGATTTTGATTCTTGGATAGGAAAATTGGCATGCATGATTGTTTATGCATTATATATTTTAATTTTTTATTATAAACATTTGTGATTGTTGGTATTACTATATATATTTTCGTATGATATGTTCCTATCAAACATGATTGTTTTTGGATGATTTAGATTGTGATTCCGATTATTAAAAATATTAAAAAGAATATGATTTGATAATATATTTGAGCTTTAATAAATTAATAATCAAGAAAGGGATGTTTGGACTAGCTATGTTAAATAGAGAATAGCCAATCCACAGGGAGATAGTACGTGGAATAGCTAAGTTACGGACGAATAGTACGTGTAACAGTTGAGCCATGGGTGGATAATACGTGGGATAGCTGAGCTAATGAACAGTACATGGGATAGCTAAGCCATGGACGGATAGTACGTGGGATAGCCCTGCCACAAGCGGATATAAAAAGATAACAGTGGTTGATCTAGATCATGTTAATAAGATGTGGATAATAAAAGGTAAAACCATAATTAGGTAAAAAAGAAGATTTTATTTAATGACATATGTGGTGTCTCACTTTTGAATAAGATTGATATTTAGTATTAATTGATGCATGTTTTGATTTTGAGTTATCTTGACATCTTGACATGAAATTTTTAGATTTATATTTTATTTAATATTGTTTACTGTTATTTTTGAATTATATTATATTATATTTATACTGATGTGATGATGTGGGGATTCTTACTGAGCTGTAAAGCTCACATCCCTACTTCCTTTTTCTCAGAGTTGTAGGATGTTCAATTTGGCTATGGTTTGAATTCATGAGTGAAAAGATGAAAATATAGAGAGTCATTGATACCGATTGGATGATTGAAGAATGATCAAATTTGTAATTATACAAGTTGTATTAATTTATTTATATTAGCATTCTATTATGAATTGAAATGTTCTTGGAAATTGAAGTTAAATAAATTTTTAAGGCCTTGCATGATCTCTAGGACGTATTCTAGGATTCATGCAGTCGGTCACATGGCCGACTTGAGTGCTGGGTTCGGGGCATGACAGAAATAACTAAGGATAACAGGACACTAGAAGCCAAAAATGTTTAGGTGTATTTTGGTGTTCCTAATTGATTAAATCATCTTGATTAACTTTATGGAATATTTTTTGCATTGCCTTTTTCTATGATCAGGTCTATGAGAATAGGTAAACATCTCAAAGATTTTTCTGCTCAGTACATCTGTTACTTGTGTAGCCTGCGAAAATTTACAAGCTAAAGCATCTTTCAAAAGTAGAAGTTATTCAAAATGATCCCAGTGGCTGTACCTTCATGCTGGTAACTATCTTTCTTTTTCTTGGTCTCTTTTTGTAGATTTCATGCATTTTTTTTGATCAAAATGTCTATGGGAATTCCATATTTCATGAAGAGGGAAAAAGTTAATTTGGTCCTTTTATTTTGGTCTAGATTTTTGTGATAATATGAAGTCAGTTAATATTTCCCCATGTATTATTTGGTTTAGGGCTTTGATAATCTTAGAAGCCAGAGTGTAGCTCCTCCTCAATGGACAATGCGCAACAAAGATGACAGGTGATCACTTAGAAGCATGACAATTTCATGGATGTATACATACATAATAAAGTTTCTCCTACCTATTTTAGCTGACCATTTAGTTGAGAATTTTAGCTGGAACAATCTAAGCTAAAATGATTTTGTGGTTTCTCTTAATCTCTCTCTCTCTTTTGTAGGAATCGCTTACTTCTATGCATCTTAAATATGTGTAAAGAGATATTGGGCCGTCTTCCAAAAACTGTTGGTATGGATATTGTGGAGATGGCTCTATGGGCAAAGGTGCACTCAAGCATACTCATTTCCCTGCACCTGTTACACATCCATGCATATAGGTGTATGCAAATTGATGCAGACACCCACACAGCCACCCATGGACACACCCACACCCACTGACCCACCCATCTGCACCCGCACACCCACAATCAGGATGCAGACACATTCATTGTATTTTGGATGCATGAAAATAGGATGTTGGCGTTCTTATTTGTGTACCCCTTTTTCTAAGTTTGGGAAGCAATCGTATGAAGTAACTGATTTCAATTTTCTTCTTATATCAACCACCCATGATGATTGACAAAGAAAATTAAGAAGATATAGCAGTGAACAGGTTGAAGAATTCCCATTAAACACAAGCTCACATAGATTAAGCAATAGACCCTTATTCTTCAAGGAATCCTTCCATAATTTAAGTTTAACATTCACTTTGCTGAAGTCTCATTATGGACTTACCTTCAAAAGCACCATAGGCCTCATCATAAATATCAATGGATAACAAAACTTTATAAGGAGGCTGGGAATATATGCAAATATATATATCTAGGTAATTTACAACAAAATATTATTTTTGACTGCTAAAATAATAGCTTATTAATCATTGCATGTGCTTTATGTCAATCTAAGTTGATCATCTAATCTTTCCAATTAACTTTGTTGATTGATTTTGAAACTTGAGAGGTTCTAATGAATCGGCAACCTCTTGGGGACATGAAGCAAAATGTATATAGTTAGAAAGGAGTCATACCACATGAATAAGACACCACAATGAGTGGTGCATGTATAAAGCCCATGTACATTCAAACTATGGAACATTTTTACTGCTTTCTCTTCCCTTTTTATAGGGCCCTCCTATGGATCTACCATTTCAAGCTAGCATTGTAAGCATAATTTGTGTGAGGTTCTAGTGAAAGCCTTTTGAAAATCTTTTTCCATTTGTTGTTAATAGTCTTCTTACAAAGTTGTGCTTCATAGCTGACACAATCTAAATGGAATTAGGTTGATGCTACTGTCATTTTTTTGGTTGCTATTTTTGTTTTCACATCTCCAACAAAATTATATAAAGAAAATTCTAACTTGTAAGATATTGTACAATACAATAATTCCCCTGATAATACTTAGAAATACAGACACAAATATAGCTTTGGGTACTTTGCCTATGAAGCACATAGCATGATATATTGATGTGGTGCAGTAAGCACCAATGCTTCCATTAACTCCAAGAAACACTAAACAAATCAACTGTATCAAGTCATGGTGCTCTTCCTCAAAACAAGGTCATGTTCTCCAGCTAAATTGCAACAATAGTTATCTTCCTGGGGCCATATTCATCGCTGTGAAAATTTTGAAGTTTTGTCATGTGCCTTCTCTTGTCAAACAGACTTATACATAGGCATCCTACAACAAAACCGCTTAATACAATCTGGTTCAGGAAAACACTCCTGCAGTCACAAATCAAGTCAGTACCCAAGATGGACCAGTTGCATCTCTTGTGACACAGAATGACACACAAGTTACCGTCGAAAGAGACCTTGTTTCTCAAGCTGAAGAAGAGGATATGGAGGCTCTTCTTGGCACGTATGCCTGTTTACATCCTTGCTTGAGAATTTATTTTCTTTATGCTATTCCTGTATTTTGCTGTTTTGATGGGGTTACTTTTTCTTCTCTCACATTTTCTGTTTGAGTTAAAATTTTAGATTTTGTAAATTTTGTAGTATAGTTTATACACAGTAGATGTATGAGCAAGCTTTGCATCCTTTCAACTACCTTTAATTTTTACTCTCTCTCTCCCCTGTCCCCCACTCTCTCCAGCTTGACATTTTTTGAAATGAAACAGCTTTAATTTTTGTTATCTATGGTAAGTTGGGATTTGTTCCTACCAGTTAAAAGTCCCAAGCTGCTCTTATCTTCAGAATAATCTAAGTTATATAAAGCAGTCATCATTGGTTTTGCCGCTTGATAAGAATGATTGGAAAGAACAGAAATTCTTGAACTGTCCCCAGAAAGTTGAGACAAGTCTTTAGATTATTGTTGCTAGCTTTTGTTTGTTAGTTTTGTTTTTGCAGAAAAATATGGTAGGGGTTCTCATTTGTAACCATCAGTTGCTACCAATTGGGATCATTTAACTATTCTGCCCATTGCATGTAGAACTTCAGTTTTGTAAACCACCATAGTGGGGAGTATTTTTTGTTATCTATTTTTTATTTAGTATTTAATTTCATGTGCAACATGTTCTTGATGTAGTGAGTTAAGTGTTAGCATTGAAAAGGGATATTTCTCATTGTCTTGTTCCAACTGCTTGGTTAATGAGGTTCTTTCTTGTTGTCCCTCGATTGTTATTTTCTCATTGGGATGACAACTGTAAGGGTGGCTGGTCCTTTCTTTTTCCTGCATCAATCCTTTATTTCTTTGATTCAAAATATTGCGAAGCCATGAAGTAGAGACATTGATACATGATATAGAAATGCTAGTACAACAATCATTGAGAAAGTAGAATACAATATGGCTAGGATACATCAAGAAATTTATATATTTATGCATACATACATGCACAGCTACATTCCATACATACCTGCATGCATAGCTAATTATATTCATATATACATGCATGCTTCCAAATTTAAGGTGAACCATCATATAAAACTGACATAATCCCTATTTATAGGAATGGATCAAGTTCTAAACTCAACTCAACTGAACCTTAATTCCAAACTAGGTGGGGCTGGTTATATAAATTCTTTTCCTCCATTTGCTATGCTTAGCACCATACTTTCTAAAAGATGTAGAGATATCAAGTAATTCCTTACTATTTTATCCAATATGATTTTTAGGTTGCCTCTACCTTTCTTTCCTTCTACATGTATCAACTCACTCCTTCATACAAGTGTATCCCTTGGTGTAGGTTGTATATGTTTAAACCATCTAAGTTGTCCTTCTCTCAATCTATCCTCAATTGGTGCCATGTCTACCGTTTTATTACTTTATTTTTTATTCTATCTTTCTTGTATTACTACACATCTATCTCAACATTCTCATTTTGACCGCATTCAATTTTTGCACATAATGTTTTTTAATTGTCCAACATGTTTGTATCATAAAGCATAGCCAGTCATATGGTTGTCCTATAAATATTTCTCAATTTAGTACATATCCTGCGATCATTAATATCTTAGCTGCGCTTCTCTATTATTTGATTTGCTTTAATCCTATGGACAACACCCTCTTTAATCTTCCCTTATGAATAATCAATCCTAAGTACTGAAAATGATTACTTTTAGGAATTTCATGATCCTTAATTTTCACTCCACCTTCATGTCTTTTTCTAATTTTACTTGAACCATATTGGGGAAGCATTTCAAATGTATCTAGGAAGTATATAGAATGTTTTTTCAATTTTGAAAAATGACACTTGACACAGGTACTGGGCACATATTTAATAAGTTTTTGGTGAGTATCGGTATTGGATACCCTCATATGATGCAAAAATAGGGGAAATCTGTCCATTGTATGATTATGATAGTATAGAAAGATTCATATTAGGTACCTCAACATGAAAGACAACCCCGTCAAAGGGTAAATAACCTTCAATTCAAGGAAAAAACCCGAAGTTACAGCAAAAGTTGGTTCATAATAGAAATACAAAGATAAATGTGCACTAAAGAGGGCTAAGTGGTTTTATCGAGGTTCATTAAGGGATCTAGGACTCATAGGAATTGCTATTTGTGTTTTGCAGTCAGTTTTTCAGTAATAAGCTGCCTCGGCACCAGGTGATCATATGTAGTTAGGGGCTCGACACAAGACCACCCAATAGATAGTACAACTACTGCGTTGATTCCAATAATGTACCATCTGTTGCTATGGGGGCATATTGTACCTACCCAACCCTACAGGATCCAACATCAAGATCAAAAACCTAAAATGAAAAGGGGAAAAGTGATGCTAAAAAATCTCTAGGAGCTTTCAATGAAAGAAATGATATAGGAGGGAATACACAGTTTTCAAGTGAACTTGCAGCTGACTTGCGAAGCGATATAAGAGGATTGTCCTATAACTGTGTTGCATTGGTACAACATCTGATGTATCCAATGTGCTACCAGAAAGAGGATTGTTGCTTTCATATGATGGTATGACAGGTTGATGGGCACAAGAGGATGGACTCTGATCTATCCAATTTTTCTTCTTGTGATCTGACTTTCTCCAATGTTTGGAGATAGGAGCATTAAGGGGCATACATCAAATCAAATTGCAGATCCCAGGTACCCATGAATACCTGCATCAAAGCCTTAATATCTTTGAAAGATGGCTAGGTGTCTCATGCCTGATGGTGTCCATGATGTCAGATTCTGGGCCAGTTTAACCAGAGTGGCTGATGAGGGTATGGGACCAGTTATTGTGATATGCTGATCAAAGTCAATAGTGGAATTGGTTCACTGATAAGATGATTTTCCAGTTCTTTATGTGAAGTCTCATGCAATAAATAACTAACATACCACAGGTAAAACACCAGGAACAGCAGGGATCCCTATGCTATAAAATATGTACTTTAAGGTAGGCAATTATAACTATTGAATTGTCTTAATATTTCCAAAGAAATAGGCATAAATATAACTCCTTGGAAAGTTTCTTAGGAGTTAATAGATTCTTATACAATTTTGACTATTTGTCATTCAGAGCATAGTGTTTCTGAGTAGTTTGAGCATCCATAACACTTCTCTTTGTTCTGTTTTCTGTTCTTTTAATTTCTCACTTTTTTTATACCAAATTTTACTTTTGTCATGTCTAGTTTCTTAGCAGTTCATATGACCAGGCATTTGTTGTTTTGATGCAGCTATGTTATGGGCATCGGTGAAGCAGAGGCATTTTCAGAAAGGCTGAAGCGGGAGCTTTTGGCTCTAGAAGCAGCAAATGTCCATGCCCTTCTGGAAAATGAACCTATAATAGAAGAGGTTGCCTGTGGATTTAGTCTTCTGTACCTTTGCATCCCATCCACCATTATGAGTTAATATGATGGAAAACTGGGTTTTTTATTTTAAGTTTTTTCTTCTCCCTGTCTTGGTCACTTGCTTGCTCTTGCTTTTGCCAGGAGTGGCCACAAGTGAGCTTTTTTTCAGATACTGTGATTTATGAATCGAAGTCTTAATTTGGATGAAAGATGTTGAAAAGACTTGGAAAATCTGGTAGTTGAGACTAGCCCTTAATAGGAATGAGTGGCCAATAAGAAAAGCCAAAAGTAAATAGTTGGTGTGAGGGTTGTTTGTTTTGGTTATGTATCGCAACAGTCATTTTACCCAATAAGCCAAATATCATGTAGAGTTTCTGAATTGATTTTGCTATTAGAAAGAGATCAATAGGCAAGTCACTTACTTGGAGCTGTTTCAATGCCTACATTGTGCAGGTATTACAAGGACTCGAAACAGCAAGTATATTTGTGGATGATATGGATGAGTGGCTAGGTATTTTCAATGTGAAGCTCAGACATATGAGAGAGGATATTGAATCGGTATGATCCTGACAATTCATATAATACATCTGCTTTCAGAAAAAGTCGTACAGCAGTTTCACATAATGAAACCTATTAATCTGGGGAAATTTTTTGATGTTGATGCATGTTTTCTAATACATATAAACACATATATAGATTTGTTAACTAACTCTCCCCCCCTCTCTCTCTCTCTCTCTCTATATATATATATATATATATATATATATTAAATTGCTTCCATTACCCATGATTTTGCTTAAGACTAAGGTTGGTGCATTTATATTGGAAGGTTGGCATCACGCTAACTACCAGGTGTAAAATCTGTTCAATCTCATAACTGGGCCTTCTTTTCTTTGAGTTTTACTTTATTGCTGACCCCATATTGATCGGCTCAAGCTTTGTTGTTGTCATTGTTCCATTGATTCATGTGTGGCCTCTTTTTATGATGATCTTGTCAACAAGTAGAGATTTAACTGGCGAGTTCAGGCGTTAACCACCAAATACATTATATGCTTGGTAATCTTACTGCTTTATATATATTAGCCTCTAATAGAACTTTAGGGACACTACAGCTTTCATATACCACTTTGTATTAAACCTTGAGATCTTTTGTATAAGCTTATCTCCTATGTGGTTTGTCTTCCTTCATCATAGATTCACATAGACCCACAATACAATTCAATCAATTTAAGATACACCTCATCATCTGCTCACATCATCTGTTTGGTAGAAGGGAGAGATGTAGGGGGTGGGGGAGAGATTTTTTAACTAGGTCATTTGTTGGCCTGGTCAGTGGCCCCAAAGCTACCCAAATCTTGGCCCTTTTGTTAAACTTGTTAGATCCATAAGCTGTGCCAGCTTCTATCCACGTCCAAACTAGGAGAGCAAATTATTTTGCTTTTGTAGCTACTCAGCAAACCTGATCCAGGAATCTATCATCAATGAAGTGCACTACCATTGGTATACATTTCTTCTCATGCTTTCATGCAACTAGTTATAATTTGTTTTGGTGCATTTCACCACCACTATGACCACTATGTTGATCATGATATGTTCATTTTTCTGAAGTCATTCTGTTTACCATCATTGCAAGATGCAATCCAATTATATATCCAGCTTATACATTGCAGATAGAATCGCGAAACAATAAGTTGGAGTTGCAGTCAGTAAGTAACAAATTACTTATTGAGGAACTTGACAAGTTACTTGAACGCTTGCAAATTCCTTCTGAGGTACTAAATACTCACTGTGAATGCATTTTGATGGAGTCAGTTTTCAAGAGTTTATTTTGGGATTTTTGTAAGACTCATATCCAATTTAATCACATTGATGCAGTGGGAAGCAGCGCTGACAGGAGGCTTATTTGATGAGGCAAACATGATTAAAAACATTGAAGCATGTGAATGGTTAACCGATGCTATCCGTAATCTTGAAGTGCCAAATTTGGATTCATGTTATGCAAAATTGAGAGCTGTATGTCTTCTGGTGTTGCTTATATTAACAGATTCTAATTGGTTGAATAGAGAAACTTTTAGGGTCCATTTAGTTGGGGATAATTTGGCATGGAAAAATAAATCCCATGTCAGATTACCATGTTTGGTATGAAAAGTGAAAGGGAGAGATGGTAAAAAAAGTGATGGGTTCCATACTTATTTTCCGGAGAAAGAAGGTAAAACAAATACCATTGGGAGGGTTGGTATTTGGTAAATTCCTAAGTGGTGGTAATCCATACTTAACAAAAATATCCTCACTAAAGTACATTTGTGATCATTAAATTTGTTTATATATTTTTCCAAATTCATTCAACACTGAGCTTTTGCAAAACAATTAAAATGTAAATGTTATTATACAAAGGATTATGTGATTCTAATCATTATATAAAAGTTGATTTAAGACGACAATGCTATCTTAGTATTAAAAAAAAATTTTGTTGATGGGTGTATTTGTAAATTTAATTGTATTTCTATATAGGATTGCCTCCAACCAAATGTAGTAATCTTTTTCTAATATTATTTTTTTGAGAAATTCTTCCATCAACCAATCATGGTAAAAATTATTTTTCTTCGCAATCATTTTTTTAGATAAATGATTCCTAGGAATAGTCAGATTATCCCATAATTTGATATACCCTAACCAAACGGACCCTTAGAGGAATTCTTTGGAGTCACATATTACACACACATATGTATATATAGATGCATTTATGTGTGTGTGTGTGTAAATGAGGCTACCAGAAATACTCTACATGGTTTTTAAATTATTTTTTTTGTTTTGATAACAAATTAATGTTTTAATTTACTGATTTTGGATAAATTTCTGTAGAATCATTAATAAACCAGCCATTGATCATTAACATCAAGCAACATAATGCATAAATAATTAAATATTTGCTTACTCCTTACTCTACTTTAGTGTTGCAGTGGACTTGAAGCAAAGTTAAGAAATGTAATCTTTACAGGTCAAGGAAAAACGTGCTGAATTTATATTACTAAAATGTACATTTGTTAGGAGAGCATCAGAATTTTTAAGGAATTACTTTCCTAGTCTGGTGGATTTAATGATAAACGACAAGAGCTATTTTTCTCAGGTATTCCTTTTAGTTTCATCAATCAGTAGTCATTCTAAACTTCTAGTTGAGGTTGTTTTTTTGCATGCATGCAGCGAGGACTGTTGAAAAGGCCTGACCATGCAGAGCTTAGGTACAAGTGCAGGACTTATGCACGGCTTCTACAGCATATAAAGGTTTGTACTTATTAAGAAAATGTAGGTTTGTGCAAGATGTTTTAATTTTAGTTTGTCTTATAATTTCTCATTAAACTTTTATGAATGATGTAGAGTCTTGACAAGAATTGTCTGGGCCCTTTGAGGAAAGCTTATTGTCATTCTCTTAACCTGCTACTTCGTCGAGAGGTCAGGAGCAAAAACACTTCTTTCAATCATTTTTCAATTATTTCTCCTTTCATGTTTATATGTGATACGTCCATGGTCAGGAGCAAAAACACTTCTTTTGGTGTATGGTTTTTAGGTCCGTGAGTTTGCTAATGAACTTCGTTCAAGTACCAAGGCTTCAAGAAATCCAAATCTTTGGCTTGAGGGTCCCACAGCTTCAAATCAGACAGCAAATAATGCTGATACTTTTTCACTTTCTGAGGCATACTCAAAGATGCTGACAGTCTTTATTCCTCTTTTTGTAGATGAGGTTATTTTTCATCTATTCATGAATTGGATCTCGTAGTAAAGCTTATCAATGCATGGGATAAAGCATGCACTTTTGGTTGCTATTGCAGAGCTCTTTTTTTGTGCATTTTATGTGCTTTGAAGTTTCTACAGTTTCTCCACCCGATGCTCCAAGTGTTGACCGAACTGCTTCCAGTGGTAATGGTACAAATGAAGAAAATCTCAGCAAGATGGATGCTCTTGGAAATGATGTCAAACCCAGTAATCTTCTTTGCTTTGTTCTTAAAATGGACCTCAGCATTGTCTCATGACTGACATAATGTTTGCTTTCTACTTTTGGTGATTAATATTTGTCCAAGATCATGCCTTTCTTATTATTCTTTCTCCAGGTAATAATCCTGCTGAGTTATCAATGTTAAATGAATGTCTGCAGGAGTTGCTTGATGGAGCCCAGGTAATCTCCCTATGACCATAGCCATGCATCTATAGGTGAAAATGTCCTATGCTTAAGGATGAAGCATACCATGCACCTCTGGATATGCGGGTCCCATTTGCATCTGATGCAGGGTTAGGGCTGGAATTGGGATGATTTGGTGGGGCCACTCATTGTGCAAGCCCGGTTCAATTGTTTTAACATGTACCCTGGCCAGCCCTAAGCCTGAATATGTTTTTGTTTGCGAGGCTCAAGCCCAAGCCTAAGTTGCCCCTAGTCACAAATGGGCCCTTCAATCTCCATTCCTTTCCTTTTCCTACAATTCTCCCCATCTTCCTTTCCTTAATTTTCCCTTCTCCTCTTACTCTACCTCTCCTCCCTTCTACTCTTCCCCTTGTTTTCTATAGCTGCTCTCTATTCTTGACAGATCCATGTACATCCTGTCCATGTCCTCCTTTCTCCTCCCCATCCTCTGGCGCTCCCACTATGAGGAGAGGACTGCCGCAGAGGAGAAAAACATGGGTGGAGGGCACCACAAAGCTGGTGGGTGTTGGGGCTGGTGACTGTGCCCCATCTGTGGTAATAGGTATCTAGGATATGTTGAAATATGTGCATGTAAATTTATAGGGCTGATTGATTCTCGATCCTTAATCTTTATTGCCACTTATTATTAGTGTTTGGCCAAGTTTTGCTTACTAATAGTTTACTAATATCAAATATGTGTTGCTTTATACATTGTTGTACCTTCTTCTACAAAGTCATACAAAGGGGTGAAAGTTAATTGCCCAATTTAATGTGGTTCTGGCTTTGGGCTGTGGTGGTGGCAGCCAAAATCTGACAGAGAATATGTTAGAGCTTTAACCTTTGGTCCTGGCCCATTTTGAAGCTATAAACTTATTGGCCTAAAGGTAGCCTGGGCCAACAGGCTTGCTCTAACCATTTGCCAGCCTTATGTAGTGTCTGCAGCATGATGGGGATGCTTGTTGTTCTCACAATGTGTAGGCATGCTTACATAAGTAGCACATATAACAGGTGTTGTCTAAAGACAGAGGACTCTGGTTAGATGAGTGCTCACAAAAAATATAATTTAAAAAAATGCAGATCCCTTCCTTTCTTTTCCCTTTTCTTTCAAGAGCTTGGCTATTTCCTCATACGTCTCCATGCATTACATGGAATACTCCAAAATTTACCTTTGTCTTTTGAGCATCTACTTAGGTGGTCAAGAGCTGTTAGACATGGTTAAACTTCATTAATAGTTGTTGATCAGCTCTGACAAGTTTTTACTATTGAGGCTGCTTGAGATTTTTGTATGAACATGTTCATCACAAATCTTTGGAGTCCCCTGTGGTTGCCCATTGCCCTACATGTTAATGAAACCAATCACTCAACTATTTAAATTCATATCTTATATTTTATCTTTTGATAATTATCATTATGTGCACTTCAACGTCAATTTTTGCTCATGAAACTTCAACTTCTTCCTGAGTTTTTCATGATATTTGCTCGATGAAAACAATTTTCGATCATGGGCTCTATTCATGCATCTGCAATGTACATCCCTGGTCAAAAGTCTGTTACTTTTGATAACTTAAATGTACCTTTTGAGTTCTACTTTCTTTGAGGGGAAAAGATTCTGACCTGCTTACTATGAAGTCAAGCACCGCATGCTCATCACTACTCAGTTATGTGACTGGATCTTGCATGTCTTCTTCCTATCTGATTTCAAGTGCAAATTTGACCCAAAACTTCCTAGTTTCATACAAGTACTTAATCATTCCCACTTATTGATTATTATCATTACTTATATTTATTATTTTAAGGACAACAACGATAGTATATTATTTTAGTGGTTTTGTCTTAGACCAGTTATTAAATATTATATTTTATCTAAGACAACCTGACATATTTTTAGTTTTTTGAAGTTCAGTAACTTGTTATTTCTACTCTGTTTTATTAGGAAGATTTCTACTCAGTGGTAGATTGGGCGTGCAAGATTGATCCTATGTGCTGCATCTCAATGCATGGGATTACAGAGCGCTACCTTTCGGGTCAGAAAGCTGATGCAGCAGGATTTGTGCGTCTGTTACTTGATGACCTGGAGACCAGAATTTCAGTTCACTTCAGCAGGGTTTGGGCACCCTGCCACATGATATCGCACTTATCCTTTTCTTAGGGAAATGTCTTAATCAAATATTTTGTTAATTGCTCATGTTCATTGCAGTTTGTGGATGATGCTTGTTACCAAATTGAAAGACTTGAACGCAATGTTCGGCCAATGGGGGTTGTACCCTATATTCCAAGGTTAACTATTTCTACTTTTGAATTTTTAGACTTGTTTACTTGTATGGTCAGATGTTTTCATCTTTCTTATTAACTATGCTTTTGATTAATTCCTGTTTAGTGTTGCTAGATTGGTTGATTTTATTTCATGTATTGTTTGCTTTTCTTGACTAAAACTTCTCCTTTTAAATGTAACCAAAATGTTTCTGCTTGCAAATTGGTGCTGTCAAAATTGTAGATTACACAGCAAAGAGACAGACTAGCAGATCGATAGAGTAGTGGGAAACCCATACCATGTCACTAATAATTTGTTTTATTGGTGCGAACCTTTTACTCTGTTATAACTTAAATATGCAACCAAAATTGATGCAATGATAGAAGGCTGCTGCTAGTTATAAGAAGAATGGAAAACTACCGAAGTCATTACAAGATCCTATTTATCTTTAGATCTTATGAGCTTTTCTATTAGATGTATACCAGACTAGGTGTGTTCATTCCATAACTCGGTCATTATTCATTTCCAGTAATTATCACACAACTATTTCCACTCATCCCTTAACATAGAAAAGTTATCCTAATGGACCACCAGTAGTGCCAGCCTTCTCATGCTGATTTTAGTTTCATATGATCTAGATGCCTAACACAGGAACTGTGCTGAACTGCTGATAATGCAAGCTTAGCTGCACTTGACATGGCAATAAATCATTGTATATTATAGTGATTCACATGATACTAGCAATTTATGCCACTTATTTGTCAAAAATGCAATATCGATGCTAGCAACATTCCTTGAAGATCTCTGATGGAGAGATCTTTTGGATCATCTAATTGTATATTCTCTGTATTCTTCCCATTTATTGGAAGTACTTATGCCTGTACATGCCGTTCTTTATCAATAAAATTTGGCAGCTAACGGGACTAAGTTCCCATTAATCTCCTTTTAACCATTAAAAAAAAAAAATCCTTGAAGGTTATAGTTTTACATGGATGCAATTTTTATCTTTTTGGTTGATCACCTTGCTGATATAATTTTCATTGGATGGACATTTTAAATTGTCACTGGCCCTCTGTTGAATTTGTTAATTCTCTTTAAAGATGGTGGTGCATTTAGAGTGGGAGTCTGTTGGCCTTGCTTGTCATATGCCTCTTATCACATCTGATAAAATTTCACTGCATTTCATTTTCCTAAACATGCATCTGCAAACTAATTCTCTATAAGATATTCTTGTCAATCTAACCTGTTGGTCCAAACCAAAACCACATTTGTAAGTTTTCATGAGCTAATTTGCAATGTAGATATTTCTCCTCTATTTCTTAGCTAACTCATGGGCGTAGTTCCAATTTTGACATTGTAAAGTTCATGGTGAGATTAATAATTTATGCATCTGTTGTTGGCTTTAGACAAACGTTTTGGAACGGGGAAGAAGGCCCTTTGAATTCTCCCTCAAAAATCTAGCTTATTATGCTGAACCCTCTGAACTCTCCCTCAAAAACAGGGTTTGCGGTACCGTCATGTACCATCCAGTACGGGACATACCGTATCGGCTAAGAGCCGGTATGGTTCATTTATAAAAAACGGTCAGGCCTCCGGACCGTTAAAAAAATATAAAAAATATATTCCATATCGATACGGTATGGTACTGGTGCGTACCGCCCAGTTTGGTCCAGTTCGGGCTCGGTTTGACTAGGTTTGGATCCGGTTCAGGCCCGGTTCACCGATCCTTACTTGAGAGGGAGGAAGATAGTTTTTTCTCAAATTTTCAAGGCCGGTACACATACCGATACGGTATAGTACCGTATCATACAGGTCGCTAACTAGTACGGGTTTCGATACTGGTTCAGCGATCCTTGCTCAAAAGTCTAGCTTATTATGCTGAACTACTTAATTCCATAGGAAATAAGTGTATTTTTTTCACATGGCTACAACTTATCCAGCCACCCTATCCTCTGTCCTGTTGGTCTTCTTGTATGTGAGGTGTTCTTGTTAATATCATCCCTACCTGTAGAACAAATGCCAATTAAATAGTGATAGTGGGCTTACAATGTTATCATTTATCCATATCATCATTAGAGCAGAGTTGTGCTTTAGATATGTCACCCCCATCGATAGAAACCCTAAGCCGCCTGCCTTATGTGTTTACACTAGGTATGGGTGCAAATCATGATTTGATTAGGATTTCCTTAAATTGCTAATTGATTTGATTAGGATTCTTAAATTGCTGATTTGATTTGATTAGGATTTTTTTATTTATAAGATTCTATATTTATTTTGGGCATGTCCTTATTTTGTTGAGGCATGTTGTAAGTTTATAATTATAAGTTTATAAGATATCATTGGATAGTTTTTATGATTGAGAATTGAGTTAATGTTATAGAATTTCATGCCTGCCTTCTCTGATTTCTTATCTCTAATTTTTTTTTCATCTTGTTCCTCTTCTTATTCTTCCTTCTATTCTAGTTCAGCATCAATTGATATCATAGCGAACTGCAATCCATTGTCGTTGTTTGCATCAATTGTGTGATATTCATTACTTCCCTATTCAGCCGCTTCAAGCCTCCACAAAACACTAGCCACCATTACTTCCCTATTTAGCCGCTCCAAACCTCTACAAAACTCTAGCCATTGTTTCTTCCTTGTCCAACTGCTCCAAACCTCCCACTTGATTGAGACTCCCATGGGCGAAAAGAAAAAGGGGAAAGACCAGCCACGGTCAAAGTTTCTCTCTTTGGGCACTCCAAGCTTCCCACCTGATCGAGGCCCTTGAGGATCGAAAAAAGCAAAGGAAAAATTAAAAAAAAGAAATAACACTTTTGGGTCTTTAGAAACTCCGACACAAGGTACGTTTTCCCTATACTTGAAAATTGTCACTAATTCCATATTAATTGGTAACCTAGCAAATCTCAAAGGGTCCAAGTAAATCACTAAAGCCTATTTGCCTTTTCTTTTATTCAAAATCTTGCTTGCTTGCACCATAGTCACTTAAAATTTTTAGGATTTCTTTATTCTATTTGCTTGCATATAATACATGCGCGCGCGCACACACACACATATATATATATATATATTTCTTCTTGCATATCACCTTCAAATGATTGTAGTCATTATTTTCATGATTTTTACCATAGCAACATAGTAGTTGAAGGATCATTACTCATTGCAATTTGAGTCCAGAACCCAACATTCATCTTTTTACCTAGATTTCTAAAATTATAAATTGTTGAGATTGAATTCACCATGACCATTCGAGACCTCTCTGATGCCTAGGACATGTTGGACAAGTGGTCGATATCCTTGAACATAAAGTTGATACATTCCAAATATTAAATTATGGATCAATTTCGAGAAGAGATGACTAAATAGTTTTTCTCGAATGTTGAGCATGTTGGTAGCACAAGTAACAATTATGATCTCATAGGAACTTCAGGTGCTAACCTAGGCTTGTTACTTCTACTATTTCTCCATTGTACCATATTAGGACTTCTAATGCTAGGGAGGATAGAGCACCATAAAATGGAAGGAGATTTGCCTCTGTTGCAAATTCTTCTCAAGTTGCTTATCACAGAGGACTTTGACCTGAGTTAGGACATATAGACGAGGAGGATCCTTATTTAGAAGCTGACCTGAGAGCCTATCTTAGGCCTCGAAATCCCATGCTAGGCACCATGATGGAAGTCATAAGAGACTGCAAAGGCACTCTCCTCAATACCACAATAACCAGCTAGGATATTATCCTGATAATACTGGGGATATCGTTAAGAGGGTAAAGATTGAGGGTAAAGATTGAGGCCCCTAGTTTTGATGGCAAACTAGATTTCAATATCTTCTTAAACTGGTTAGCAGACATGAAAGATTTTTTTGAGTGGTATGACATGACTGATAGTCAGCAAGCTTGTTTTGCCAAAATGAAACTCGTTGGCTTTGCTAAGCGAGATTGGTATGGAGTGCAGGTGAATCTAGTGCATTTAAAATGAGATCCTATAAACTTGTGGGTTGAGATTAAAAAGAGCTTAAGAGATAGGGCTTAATTGATGGAGCAAATGCTCACCCTTAGACAATTATCTTTCAATGTATTTGAATATTTGTCTAAGTTTGAGAAATTGCTCACCAAATATAATATCGATGAACAACCATGGTCTTGGTCACTCAATTTATTACTGGATTAAGGCCAGAAATTAAAAGGGAGGTTAGTCTCTATTCGTTCGATTCTCTTGAGGAGGTTCATCATAAGGTCTTAGAGATTGAGAAGTTTCACAAGATGTTCACTTAGAGGTGCATGACCCTTCAAGTCGAGAAGTTACATCAGTCTAGAGTCACTAGGAGTATTTTTTCTAGTCCTGTTGCTTCTAGAAAAAAATAAGCCTTACTCAGAGGATCTCAGCATATTAGGATAAAGATGTCAATATCACCAAACCTTGTCATAATATCTCTGACATTAAGTGCCATAACTATTATTGTAGGGGTCATATCGCAGCTTGGTGTCCTCATTGTATTTTGACTTTAGATTATGAAATTGAAACCCTACCAACTGAGGATGACATCTAATATTTTGAGACAAAGGAGCATGTCTTTGAGTACGAGGACGACCTTGATGAAGGACAAGGTAATGATGACAAAATTTATGGAGTCATGAGGTTTATTTTGTCTGCTTCAATGAGCACCAATGAATAGAAGTGCACTTGTATTTTTTACACTTATGTGAAATATGGGGATGCAGTGTGCAAAGTCATCATTGATGGAGGGAGTTGCATGAATATAGTTTTAAAGTCAGCTTTTGGAAAGTTAAAGTTGTAGCTGAACCACATTCCCAGCCATTTAGAGTGGGCATGGGTTGACAAGACTTCCTTGCTAGTCACTGAGAGATGTTTAGTTCCCTTACAGATGGGTGATTACTCGAATAAAATCTGGTATGACATCCTTTCTATGAATGTCCTATGTCTAGTTAAGTCAACCTTGGTTATATGATCTAGATGTTACTCATTATGGGCAAAACAACACTTATGTGTTGAGGTTTAAAAGTAAATCATATGGCTTTAGCCCACCAAACGCTTTAAGTTGGATAAGAAGATGGCACGTAGGACTCCGACACAGTACTTATTCATGTGATTTGGGTTCTCCTAGTGCACCTACTTCGAGTTCTTTCTCTTTGTAGCGAGTTAGAAACGCCTCCATCTTCTGACTCGTCGAAAATTTGAGAAAGAGCAAAAAGTTGAGTGTTATTTTAGCCTTGGCAGCCAAAGAAATTTCATAAGATTCATCTCAGTCACAAATTGACATTTTTCCAAAGGGCAAACAATTGTTGCATGAATTTGAAGACGTGACACCTGAGGAGCTTCCTAGTGAGCTACCACTTATGAGGGATGTATGATCTGGTCGCAGGATCCCAGCTTCCCAACTTGCCTTATTATAAGATGAATCTCAAAGAAAGGGCAGAGGTCAATCGGCAAGTTGATGGACTTTTGGAGAAAGTCTTTGTTCAGCCCAATTTGAGTTCTTGTGTGGTTCCTATTCCATTGACTCCCAAAAGGGATGGCTCTTGGCGAATGTGTGTTAATAGCCATGCCATCAATAAGATTAACATCAAGTACAGGTTTTCCATCCCTGGGTCGGAAGACATGCTAAACTTGAAACCTACTGCTGAGTTCGCTTATAACAACTTTGTTAATAGGTCCATTGGTAAGTCTTCTTTTAGATTATCATGGTTTAGCCTCTCGTCAGCCCTTGACTTTGTGCCATTATTCCATGATTTTTGTCCTGAATCTGTAGTCTTTTGCTCACCATATTTGAGACTTTCATGCTGAAATCAAGCATAAGATTACGATGAGTGATGAGACTTATAAACTTACTGCTGATGTTTATCACAGAAATTAGGATTTTAATGAGTGATTGTGTAATGGTGCATGTGTGTCCTTAGCGCTATCCTAAACATTCTTTTAAGAAATTGCATGCTAGAGCCTTTGGACCTTTTCATATCATTCGTAAATTAGGATCTAATGTTTATTTGCTTGATTTACCTTCTAATATGACTATTACTCTTGTTTTCAATACGGTGCATTTCTCTTTATTGAGGTACTTTTGAGCCTCCCAAAGTATTTGCAAGTATTCCTATAGGTGTAGGTTGAGTTTCTTTTGTGCCTTTCCCTGAGCTTTTGCCTGTTCATCAGTTAGCCTGAAAATAGATTGAGAGTGTCATTGAGGATGAGATTATTAGTTCAACATATGGTGCATTTCAGTGCTACTTAGTGCACTGGAAGGGATATCCTATTTCTGATGCTACTTGGATTACTGAGGATGAGTTTCATCATTTTCTGATCTTTTGGAGTCATAGTAGTATCATAACTCATCGAAGTCGAGTACTTTTCAGTGAAATCCTAAGCCATCTGCCTTATGCGTGTACAGTAGGCATGGACAAAAATCCTAATTTGATTTGGATTTTTTTAAATTGCTGATTTGATTTGATTAGTATTTTCTTAAATTGCTGATTTGATTTGATTAGGATTTTCTTATTTATAGGATTCTGTATTTATTTTGCAAATGTTCTTATTTTGTTAAGGTATATTGTAAGTTTATAAATACAGGTTTGTAAGACATCATTGGACAGCTTTAATGATTGAGAATTGAGTTGATGTTATAGAATTTCATGCCTACTCTCTGATTTCTTTTCCTTAATTGCTTCTTCATCTTCTTTTTCCGGTTCGAAATCACCCACCTCATGAATCATACAACCGATCCTTCCCAAAGCCTTCTTGCTCCACTATGAGCATGAAGCATTTATGCAGTGCGAAGAAGCCCATTGCCAAATATTTACCTTCTTGATTTTAAAAGAGTAAAACTATATACTAACCCCTTTGGTTGTATTGACAGGTGGGACCCTCAATATTCAGTAGATGGCAGGTCCCCATTGTAGGGTATATATGCACTCTTCTCTCCCTATATATAGATTGAACCGAGGCCTGCCTGGCCACCACTGGGAGGTCTATCTCAGGGGGAGTGCCTTTCCATTTAAATAGTTGAATATATAGTGAACTGACTTTATTTCATTCTATAGAAAATGATCATCTTAAATGATTTTAATCGTGGAAGTGATAGTATGTGTGGTGGATGGTTCTCAAAGCTTTCAACTGTCCTGCTTGGGATTCACCCCTCAATACTGCACCATCAATTAATCTTATGGTTAAGGTGCCAGTGGTATCATTTGAAAGGAGTATATCTTACAAGAAAGCCTTGAGTGCAAAAATATATAGTCAGGATATATCTATCATGTCCATCTTATTTCCATCAATAGTCAGGTTGAAAAATTAGTTCTGTTCCATCTGCATTTAGCACATACTCTAGATGTTCAAATTCTTCATAACTCAGAATGATTTAGAGGGATTCACCCCTCATTACTGCACCATCAATTAATCTTATGCTTAAGATGCCAGTGGTATCATTTGAAAGGAGTATATCTTACAAGAAAGCCTTGAGTGCAAAAATGTATAGTCAGAATATATCTATCATGTCCATCTTATTTCCATCAATAGTCAGGTTGAAAAATTAGTTCTGTTCGATCTGCATTTAGCACATACTCTAGATGTTCAAATTCTTCATTACTCAGAATGATTTAGATTTGTTGTCTCGATGCATAGATTTGCTTCTCTTGCGGCACGTATGGAACAATACATCCAGGGGCAATCAAGGGATTTGGTTGACCAGGCATATACAAAAATTGTGAGTATTCTATGGTCAATGATGCTACTCAGGCACTCATTACTTTTATTGAATGTTTCCTTTTCCTTTCAACGAAAAGATAAAATGTTTGAAGTGGCACAAGCACTAAATACAATTTGGACTCGACATATTACATTCTATGCAACTATGTTAGGTAACCTGTCTTTTCAAAAAGTTAAGTAGCACCATTTTGAATGACCAGGCTTGTGATATTTTGATGTATTAATACAGGGCTTCCCAGCTGGTTGATGTTATGTATGCTTGCTTATCATTATTTTTTGATTTTGGAGAAAAACAATTTGATGCTTTGGAACAGGTTAGCATAATGTTTGTGACTTTGGAGAGGATTGCACAGACTGACCCAAAATATTCAGACATTGTACTGTTAGAGAATTATGCAGCTTTCCAGAACAGGTTGCTAAGATTTTAACTGATTTATTTTCTGCTGTCTTTTTTAATAATATGTGAGATAAAGTTATGCTGGTTACTGTCATGGCTTGCCTCTAATTTCTTTTTCTGCTGTCCTGTTTATTTTCATATCAACAGAAAGATTAGATGCTTAAGCTTAAGCAACAAATCTCATCTCATCTTGAATTGAACATGGTTTCAATTTTACTGTCTTGAAGTATTTATTTGGTTGCAGCCTTTATGATTTAGCCAATGTTGTTCCCACGCTTGCAAAATTCTATCATCAAGCAAGTGAATCTTATGAGCAAGCTTGCTTGCGCCATATCAATATGGTTATCTATATTGTAAGTATATTTTCATTTCTATTTTACTGCTTATTTCTAGCAAAGCTAATTGGGTTGTTGCATGAGACATTTGTTATGCCCTTTCCATGTTGGAGATTTTAACCGGGAATACATATTTGGAATCTGGTTTTCTCATGTATAGAACTTCTTCTTTGCAGCACTTTGAAAAATTATTTCAGTTTGCTCGTAGAATTGAGGAATTGACATTCACGATTCCATCCGAGGAGGTGAGTGAAACATAAATTCTTGCTTTCCCCTAATATTAGTTTGAGATGGTTGGGTTCTGTTAGAAGCATTCTGTTCCATATCTACTAAAAAGTAAGATGCCCTTGATAGATGTAAATTTAGGTAACTTCTGTCACCACATTCAAATTAATAAATAAAGTATCATAAGATCATGTTTGCTAGGTTCCTTTGACGGTTACAGTGGGGGTTGGCCCAAGTCCAGCCAACCAACCCAGCAAAAACTGCATATAGTTTTTTCTTGGTTATTTAACCTTCAATGACTTGCATTTAATTTTGCTGTAGTTTTATGAATTTGATCAAAGTAGATTTATGTAGTATTTTTAAAATTTTTCCCTTCCCCACTTTTACTGTGTTTATTTCTTCTTGGTGCTTTTATTTATTCTTTTCAATATCTACACATGTATATGTTTCTGCTGGTTGTTGTGGCTGACAGTATCTGCTGTTTGCATATCCAGATTCCTTTTCAAGTTGGAATGTCAAAAGTGGATCTCCGGAAAACATTGAAATCTAGTTTATCAGGAGTAAGAGCAGAACCAAAACCACATTTCATCTTCAGTAGAGTTTTAGATAATTTTTAACCCGTTTGCTGACAGCTGGACAAGACCATCAGTGCTATGTATAGGAAGTTACAGAAAAATTTGACTTCAGAAGAGTTGTTGCCTTCATTATGGGATAAATGCAAGGTTTGCCTATTCATCTTCTCTGAGTGTGTTTATCATTTCTGTGTGTGTGTGTTAAATTTCCTGATTGATGGTTTGGCTATATGAAGCAGTAGTATGATCAAACTCCTTGCTTCTTTGCCTTTTTAAATGGAAAGTAGAAAGTGCACTTTTGATTTAGATTCCTTTGAATTCCTTGAAATTTGTAGCGGGCTAGCATTCACAGAATGGCTGAAATAGGTTGTGAAAAGCATTCTAATGCATGAAATAGGGCGAAGTTTTTCCAAAAAACTTTATAAAAGATAGATTAATCAAACTAATAGGTTTTCTGTGTATATTATTCCCAAGCAATATTGTGTTGGTTGATGAGACAAGCAAGGTGATGACCAATAATGTAGAGCTAGTGAAAGAAAGCTTTAAAGAATAACATGATCGACTTAAACTGAAACTTTATTTGGAGTATTGGGGAGATGAGGATTCAATTAGAATCATGGAATAAAGGAGTACTCTAGAAAGATCACCTCCTCATCCTTGGATCTATGCAATGAAAGGATGGACAGATTGATACGATCACTTCATAATCTATTTGGGGGATCCACATTGGAGATTACCTCCAGATTATGAAGTTCAAAGGTTAGTTGACGCTAAACAAAGTATGAAGTGCTACATGGCATGCAACTCAATTGGTACATTGGAGGAATTGAAAACCTATTGCAAGAGAAGACACACTTCCAAAAGAAACCACCTTCGTTATCTTAAATTCAATTTTAAACTAAGTGTCTGTTTGGGGGTGCATTTTCACTTGTTAAAAGTGATTCCGCATCTAAAAGCTGAATTATACTTAAAAGTAATTTTGGATGTTTGGTTACAATTTAAAAGTAATTTTAGATAGTGTTGAAGATCACTCAAAACATGGTTTATGTAAAGTTGACCTCTTCCTGCTTCCCGTGGATGTAGTACCACAAGCTAAATATCGTGTCGCACTTAGGGGAAGTTATTTTTTATAAAGAAAATAACACGTTTCTCTTTCAATATCCCTGGCACGTCTCCTTTTTCCTTTTTTTTTTTTCTTGTATATTAGAAATCTTTCTTCAGATTAATCTTCTCTCATCTCCATTCATGTCTCTGATTATCTCCTCACATCTCCATTGATGTCTCTTTTGGTTGGACTTCCTTGTATATCAGGACTTTTTTTCATTAGATTAATCTTTTTTCATTTTCATCCACGTTCCTTTTTTCCTTGACTTTCTTGAACTCTTTCTTTCTTTAGATTAATCACCTCTCATCTTTATGCACGAAGAAAATGAATTCTTTGTTCCATGGATTTCTGCTCTATTTTTATATGATTCACCACTCCAAGAGTTCTTGTTCGTGCCTTGGTAGGAACTGCTAAAGAGATGAGAAAAAATGAAATAAGAAATTTCATATCTAAAGAATTTTAGAATTATTTTAGATAGTTATCCTTTTTGGCCATTTTATCATTCAAAAGTAATTTTTGGATTTGTCAAACCAAACATACAATAAACTATTTATATAGCTTTAGAACAGCAATAAGATATTAATAATCAAACAAAAAACTGTTTTATCTGAAAGCAGTTTTTTGACATCAAAGTGTAGCTTTTATCAAAAATTGCTTTTTGGCCAAAAGTTACAGCATTCCCAAACAGACCCTAAGATAAAGATGAGGACGCCATAAATGATGTTAGAGCAAGCTGGGTTCTAGAAAGCGGTTGCGGTATGTGGGTGGGCAAGGGGCTGCATAGCACATAAGCATTGCTGCATATACTGGCACATATGAAACTAGTGCCTTAAATAATAAATATAAATAATTTGTATTAAATATAATAATAATTAATATTTTTATAAATGATAGGAATAATAATAATAATAATAATAATAATAATAATAATAATAATAATAATAATAATAATAATAATAATAACATCAAAATATTGGCATTCACTGCTTAGTATTTAATTCTCAACAGCATTAATTATAGCATAATTAACATATTTATGTTATCAATGAACATGTATCTGGCCCATCTGGAATGCACATCCAATCAAACCATCTAAAACATGCTTAGGCCTGCATAAAAGTGGCTACATATGTGGTCACATAATGTTAAAAGGGCCATTATAGGCTGCATATGTAGCCATCATGCTAATCCTGTGACAGTATTTTTGGGCCATATTTTGCTAGACTGCCTATAGCAGTTGCTTGAGGATGGCGGTGCAGTCAGGGGACTGCATACACCTATGGCCACATATACAACCTCATCCACTGCATTTTGAAAATGTGAGGGCAGGTTTTATGCACAGGTGATTCCCTGTGTTACATGATTGCTTAAAATCTATGGTGATAAGGGAAGTCTCATAAAGCATATGGATGATCAACTTTGTTTCACTGAATTAGATTAACTACAAACACATGCCCAGGCACAGACAGGAAGTAAATGCAAATTGTATGACTTGAAGAAACCTTTTGTGTGGATACAAACGATTGTTATTTAAAATCAATATTAATGAGATAAGGCCTGTCGATTATACCATTTTATGTTTATGTGGTAATGTTTGACACATGCACTATTTTGGTATTGCAGAATGAGTTTTTGGATAAATATGGAAGTTTTCTTCAGCTAGTTGCTAAGATTTATCCAAATGAGACCGTTCCCACAGTGTCAGAGATGAGAGAACTCCTGGCTTCAATGTAGACATAGGCGTGAAATTTTAATATCATCATTAAGGGTAACATTCTTTCATAATCGTCATTTTCTTATAATTTGTCCTATTCTTATATTACATTGAATTCATCCCATTTTGGTTCTTTTAACCCCTTTCCCCTTTCTGTTTTCTTATCATGTTATTCGTTTTCTCCTCTTTTGTTTACCAAGGACAAATTGTATCAGAAAAACTGCTTAAAACTCTAGATTGAATGGGAATATCTATTCTATGTTACAGATTAACTAGTAAAAAAATTGTAGGTCTTGCAGTGCATGAGATGCGATCATAATTTTCTCCTTGGCTGCACTTATCATGTACCAAAATGAAGGCAAGGATTGCGGTTTATGATTAAGATAATGATTATTCTTTTCCTGTTTTTCCTGCTCACTGTTGAACATTTTGTGGGTTAAAGGATTTCATAATGATGTATATTTTGGAGAATTTCAATTTAAATTACACATCATGCTATCACATACCAAGTTGTGTATATCATCAGCCAACATTATTGGTGGAGTTGAAAAGCATGGCATCATTTACACCGAAAAAGAAACATGACTACAGCCAATACCTAGGAGAACACTAATGCATGGAAGAGGCCATATTTTTGTTATGCCAACGATCATATTATCCATGTAAGTTTATGGACAATCATGGACATTGATACTAGCAGGTGCCATTATCTGACTAGGTATCATGGCTGAAGCTCACAACTTACCATCAACTGGTCAGCAGTGGCCGGGAAACCAAACTCCAGCAGCTTTTGAATACAAGAGGTCCTACTTGATAGGTCTCCGGTGATACTGTTGTTTGCACGTTAAATGCTGTGTGGTATAAAGGACCTTTTCTTCCAAAGCATATATATGGTTAGGTGTTGTAAATTAGCATTTGGGACTGGTTGGTGGAAACTTAAATAGTTCAAAATGTTATATTTCCAGTGTTTGAGGTTGGTCAAGCGATCTCTCGTGGATTCCAGCTGTTAATATACAGTGGTTGTTTTATTCTTTACCCTCGGACTCGGTCACACTGAACGCCGTGCAACCTGTTACGAGTATTTGGGAGTTGGCACTGGACAGATGATGTCAGACGCTACAGGTATCAAAGTAGTAGATGCTTTGCACTGAGGATCCGTTTGGTTATGATAAGATTACGGGAATGATGTAGCAATTTTTAAAAATTATTTATTTTAAAAAATAACTGTGAAAAAAAATAATTTTTATTATGTTTGGTTGGTATTTTTTTTTTCAAAAATAATATTAGAAATAATTATTTATAATTTCATTTAATTTTAATTATTTTGTAATTTTTTTTGAATAAATTTAAAAATATATTAAAATAAATTCAATGATTATAAATATATTTTGTTAGGGTTATTTTTGTTAAGTGTATATTACTATTATTTAGGAATTTATCAAATATCAATTTCTTTGATATTTATTTTACCTTCTTTTTTTGAATTTTTTATTTCTCTTTAAAAAATAAATATGGGATTCATTAATTTTTTTACTATTTTTTGTATATATCAAATTTATATTTTTATGTCAAATTATTCTCAATCAAGTGATCCTAAAATAGAGTATATGTGGATCGGTTTGAGTATTCGAGGCTGCTGTGCCGGTGTGGTGGTTTGTTTTTATCTGTGTGAAGTATCCCAAGCTTAAATGAGTATACAGAAGACGTTTCAGTTGTGTACGCTTTATTGATGTAACGTTGGACCTGCGGCACGGTTTTATTTATGTGGGATTTCAAAGAAAACTGCTATTATCTTGGTTGGCAACTTATCAGACTCCAACGTTGAACTTTCTTAGGTCTATTTTCATCTCCTTCGGGAGCTGCTATACCCTTTCCAGCTAACCTGCTTGGTAGGCTGCACGATTTTTTAAGGAAGATATTTTCCTCGGTCGTTTTCTATCAGCTCAGAACTTGATGCTTGGGTCTTGGCAGATACGGCTGGGTTGCTTGATAAAGCGGTGAGATGGGTTTTTTGTCGTTGATATGAAGCAGTGGTGATGAGTTGATTTCGACTATACGTTGTCAGCATGAAAGGTTGTTTCTTGTAGGAGACGAGCGAGCCGAGCTTTGGCCAATCTTTGCTGGCTTCATTCCCAGTTTCCCTATAATTGAGCCACGGGGTGGCATTCTATAAGAGCATTCTATTTTTTATTTATTTATATGGCAAATTAATTTTCCTTTTTGTAAAGTTTTTTTTTTTTTTTAAATCACATACCACCTGTGATAGACTGGCTTAAAGTCCATGGGCTGGCCTAAAGAGGCCCGGTTCGATGGGATTTCATGTGCCCACCATGTAAAGAAGAAAGAAGATCAGGATTTCATGTGCTCACCATGTAAAGAAGAAAGGCCTCTGATTGGGAATCTTCTTCTCGCCCAATCCCAATGGAAATAGGAGATAGTGTTGCCTGATTAGGATTAAAAAACCCTAAATCCCATCCATCAAAGGATTTCTTTTCGCCTCCAAAGAACTCCGCAACTGGAATGCCAATCAATTGCTATTGATACCAAGCATTTTTGCAGCATGTCAAGTATTTTTGGATTTCTATCAAAACAAAGCTTGCCAGAATCATCTTCTTGGCTTTTCTGGACTAAGACTGGCACTCCCTGCCTCCTTCCTTCTCTTTTTCTCATCTTTCACCCATTGCCATCATTTGGATTTGATCTGGCAAGCTGCCAGATTGGCAAGAATAGGATCTCCTTGTTTTATTTATTTTGTTTTCATTGATCACCATTGGGTGGGGTTTGTGGCTTGGAGTTGTCATCGGAGGTCGGGCCAGGGCAAACGACGCCATTGCAGCCAGTCATTTGGAGATCTCCTTCGTAAGATCAAACTAAGGTCGCTACTATTTTTTTTGGATTTCCTTTATTTTGCTATCAAATCATCCTTCGGGAGATTGCGGTGACATCGAGAAGTTCTCCGATCCTTTCTTGCAAGTTCGGATGCTGCTCTCGATGGTTCGTCGATGGGAACCTACAAAAGATCCTGGGATCGGGATTATCGGAGGACACTCTGACATCAAGTCAGAAAAGAAGGATGGAATGGGCAATAATAGCTAGAGCAATGCGCCGTGGTGATTGTGAGGACGTATATATGATAAGCACTTAGAGTGGTCTTTCTTTACCGGGTGTCTCCCTTATCTATTTATAGTATTATGCAGGATCATGAAGAGGCTATCAAGAAGGTGGTCTTTGACGAGCGTAACGAATCCTGACAGGTTGTTAGGATCTTGCCTCCTGGGATTTCTCTTGCTAGCATTCTTTCTGTTAGGGCCGCTGATTATGTTAAGATGCTGTCTTCTATGAACTTGCCTGTTGGTTGTGTCGGTCACATTCGTTGCAGCAGACATATAGAAGGTTGGTATAGCTGAAGCAGGTAGGATCAACTGTAGTAGTCTCGGTGCCGGGAGATGGCAAAGCGCTTTGAGTGGACCTCACTAAGAGAGGGCTAGATACTTAGAATAATTTAGGTGCTAAGGAAGGGTATTGGATATTGACTCTCTGATATGCCCGATGAGTGGAGGCTTAGGTTAAGACTGATTAGGTGCCCGATAGGCATGAAAGTCGATCTTGATCATGAGATCTTCCAGAGCTTTTACAGGAGGTGGCCGGTGATGAAAGAGCTACCCGATCGCTCGTTGGCCGCCAATGCCGTAATTGATGGTTTAGCGAGTCTCGAGACTAAAAAAGAGTGGTCGCCATAACACTTTCCATCCATCCGACTGGCCATTGCCACCACCAGCCATCGCCACTATTGCCACCAATCATCGCTATCTTTGCCACCATTATAGCCTAGCTTGTTTGGACTCTGGATCTCCAGCTCACATACATCCATCGCAACTACTACCGTCTTCCACCCTGTTTCAAATATTTAAGAAGCCCCATGTTCTCTCTAATTTTCTTTCCTCTACCTTTATCTCTCTTATTTTCTCTCACTTTGATTTTCTCTCTGCTTATCTCTGTTTCAAACATTTAAGAAGTCCCATGTTCTCTCTAATTTTCTCTCCTCTACCTTTATCTCTCTTATTTTCTCTCACTTTTATTTTTTCTCTCTACTTATCTTAGTGGTCAACTAGATGTTGAGCCCATGCAATGCACGTAGTTTAAAAATTTTGATATTTGGTATAATTTAAAATATACTTAATAAAATTTATTATTTATTAAATTTATTAAATTTAAAAATTAAAACTTATTCAAAATTTATTTGAAAATCTAGATATTTGAAAATTAACTAAGCTAGAGAAGCCTGTGCAAGTTTTGGAGGAAAATTTCTCTCCAAAACTTGTACCAGGCTTTCCAAAACTAAGCCAGGCTTCTTTGCTTTTATAGGTATAATCTTTTATATAGAAGATGTAATTTTGAGTGAGAAAAGGATTATAAATTTGACACTTTGGCAATCAATAAATCTAGATAGTACAACTTTAGTCGTATATAATAGATGAAGGATCTCTAATTCCTTTGTCAATTATGAGTTGATTTTAGTGGAAGATCCTAAACTGGCATTAAGGTAAGCCCCATCGTACTAGTCCTCATCCTGATCATTGTGGAATACCTTGAATCCCACATTTGACAACCACTGATCTACTATCCTTATCAAGATGGGCTATTTGCTTCTTGACCTAATAAATTAGATTGTATAGTTCTAACCAATTAAGGCCTCGAGTATTGTCACATGGTCAGTCTTATTCCATTTCAAATACACATCTCCTTTATGTCCGGCTTAGATTTTGCAGACAAGTGTCGTCACCTAGTCAAGAAGATGCTGAGTAAGGGAATTGATTCTCTAATCTCTAAACAAAGGTAAATCTTAGAGTTTCTTATTTAATTAGTTATGTATTAGATAGAGTTGAAAAATTTGAGATTAAAAAGTAATTTGAATATTATAGTTTTAAAATTAAGAAACTAGCAATAATTTATTTATTTCTTTTGTTGAGTGTTGAGCAAGGATGGATTGAATTTATATGGTAGACATGCTAGGCATAGACCGGTAGACTTATCTAGATTTGACCAATGATAGAGGTAAGAATTTTTGGACATTGATCATCTATTTTTATAAGAATTAATTTGTGCATCAACAATTTTGATTTATGATTTTTGATAATTGCATGATATATATTTATTTATATTATAAATAAAAATAAAGTTATTTAAGATATATGTAAACCCGAGTGGGTTCATGAGCTTTCGAATCGAGTATCTTGCTACTCGAGCTCGACTCAAAAAGCTAGTCGAGCTTGACCAGAGCTTGGTAATAGCCGAGCCGAGCCGAGCTCGAGTAGCTCATGAGCAGTTCATTTCATTTGCACCCCTAGCTAGAGTAGGAGGGGCCCAATAAGGGCGATGATTGGCAAAGGCTCAGTATGGGGGTATCGAACTAGCGAGTCGGTGTTGTCTTGATGAAGATGTTGGAGCCACCTACAAAGGTATAACAACCTCAAGAATGGGTCGGGCAGGCTCCAAGGATGATGACCTTGGAGTCGGAGATGGGGATGGTGTTGGGACTGGTGCCGGGGGAGGTGATGACCTCGGTCTTTTCCTTAGTCGAGTTGGCTTGGTGCTTGGATCTAACTTTTTCTTCTTCACCGCCGTAATGACCTCTATGATCAGCTTCATCTCTGCATATCAAGTAGAAGAGTTAAAATTAAAAAAAAAGAAAAGAAAGAGGTTGGACATTGTAATAATTTGGAAAAAGTAAAAAATAGGAAAGAAGGGATGAAGGGGGAAGAAGACTCCTGATGGGAGTCTTCCTCCTCCCCAAGTCCGTCAGGAGAAAGGAAGAGGGGAGGGCCAAAACCCCCCAAAACTATATATAGAAAAAAAAGATCCCACTCCTCCCCCTCTCCATCACCCTTCCAACCACTTATCACCGGCGACGAGGAGTGCGGCCTTCACGGGTACGGCAACGGGTCGATCCATGGAAATCTTCGATGATAGGCCAGCAAAGGATCTCACCAGGATAGAGGTAAGATTTTTAGCTCTCTCCCCTTTTCCTTTGATTTCCGACGATATGGGTTATCTCCGATGGACGCCGGACGATCGTGGACCACCACCATCTCGGTTCAACCAAATAGAGGAAGAAAGAAGAGGGAGGGAAGAAAGGAAGAGGAGAGAAGGAAGGAGAGGAAGAAGAGGGAGAGGAGGAGAGAAGAAGAAGGGGAAAAAAGAAAAAAAAGGGAGAAAGAGGGAGACCTCGGTGGAGAGAAGGGGAAAAAAAGATAAGGGAAGAGAAGGAAGGAAAAAAAGAAAAAGAAAAAGAAAGGAAAAGGAAAAAAAGGGGAAAAAGAAAAAAGAAAGGAAAGGAAAAAAATAAAAAAAAGGGGGAGAGCTTCTGTTTGATGGGAAAAAAGAAAAAGAAAAAGAAAAAAAAAGGAGAGAGAAGATAAGGAGAGAGAGAGAAGAGAAGATGAGAAGAGAGAAAGATAAGAAATTAAAATAATAATAAAATAATATTATTATAGAAGAGAGGATCAAAAAAATTTTTTTCACGAAATTCAAGAAGTTAAGATCTTGGATTTGAATAAAATTATTTATTATTATAGGGGAATAGCTTTTTGAGCAGGAAGGTGCTGGACGAGCTCCGGATATAGTTTGATATCGGGTACTTTTGGATTAGCTCTTGAAGGTAAGGATATCTGGATATTGATCACCAGTTTTATATATATATTTTGCATGACATGATTCGATCCGTGCACATGAGCATTGGCATGCATGATTATTTTACATGGTATAGCTAGTATGATCGTTGTTATTATTATTTATGTTACAGTATACCATGTTTTATCAAATAAAGTTTTCTTTGAATGTGTTGGACCATGATGCCAGTTATTAGAAAACTGTAAATGACATGATTGATATGATGATGTGAAAGGATAAAGTATTAATCAAGTGAATACGGTGTTTGGACTAGCCATGCCATGAAATCGTGGTTACTGATATTGCTAGTCATAAGCTGGACAATGATATTGCCAATCATAGGCATGGATAATGATATTGCCAGTCACATGCATGGACAATGAGACTACCAATCATGGGCTGAAGCATGACCGTGGTTAGTCCAGAACTCTAAAGAAAAATGATAACTAATGAAAACATGAAAAGAAAAATATAGTCTTATCAAAGATTTTGTTATACATGATATTTGAGTTGTTTGATTGCATGATATGATATACTAGTATGTTCTTGCTATTTCCAAATTATATTATTGCTGGTGTGATCGTATAAAATCCTTATTAAGCTGTAAAGCTCATTCCTTACTTTTTGATTTTTTAGAGACTCAGGATGCATAGCAAGAATCGGGCTGGGCGTGAAACGAAACATCAACATTTAGTTTGTTTAGTTAGTTTTGTTTAGTTAATTAGGTTGCTGATTCTTATTATGGATCAGTGGACCATTTAGTAGTTTTGATTTGAATAAAAGAATTATTTAGTTATATTTATATTTTTTAAATAATATTGGTATAATTACTGTGATTTTAAATAAAGTAACTCTTGTGTACCTAGGCCTAGCATGATCTCTAGGATGAAACCTAGGGTCGTGCAGCAAGTCACGTAGCTGATTCCGATGTAGGATTCGAGTTATGACATAGTGGTATCGAAGCAAATCAGGTTGTAGGATCTTAGGGTATAAGTTCATTGAGAGAGTGTGGGTTGATTCTTAGGTGGGGTAGATAATGTAATATATTTTTGATCATTTAAGTTTTAGTTGTATACTAATAATGATCGGTATAGGATTTCCATGACGCGTGGTGGTAGGCATGGACATGCTAGGAGGCCCACAAGATTTGCGGATGGATCAAGTGTAGGAGCCCTTGGAACAACAAGAAGATGCTAGGATCTTTCCTGATAATGATGAGCATCTACAGGAACCAATGCATAATCCCATGAACAACACCCCGGAGACTAGGACTGTAGAAACGGGAACTCTGGAAGGACCTGAAGTTCAGCCTGGGGACCAGGTTGGCCTTCCTCAGCTGATGCAACTACTGGTGCAACAACAAGCTACTGCGAGAGCTAATACACTGAGATTAATGGAAGCACAACAGCAACAACAATAATATATCCAATAACAGCAATAATAACTTATGCAGCAATAGTAATAGTTCATGCAACAACTATTGCAATAGCAACAATAAGGAATTCTGCAGTGACAGTCGGAAGCTGGGGTGCCACAATAATGTCAAATAATCTTAATAGATTTCAAGAAATATGCACCACCAGTATTCAAGAAAATGTCTGATCCCATTGAAGCCGGGGTTGGTTGAAAGCTGTTGAGAAAGTATTCCAGGCCTTGAGGTGCCCGACAGAGGAAAAGGTTACTTTCGCTACTTTCTTGTTGCAAGATGAGGCAGCCACTTGGTGACAATTGGAGCTTGAAAGCTGGGACTGAATGATGCACCTTTTACCTAAGCAGATTTCAAGAGGGTTTTCTATGAGAGGTATTTTGTTCAGAGTATTCGATGCAGAAATTTTGAGAATTTGACTGCCTGGAGCAAGGTAGCTTGACAGTTGCTCAGTATGCTGCAAAGTTTGAAGAACTATCAAGGTATGCTCTAACACTGATAGCAGATGAAGGGATCCGAACCAGAAAATCTGAAAATGGACTTAGAGGTCGGATTCAACAATAGGTGACTGCCTTGAAGCTACCCACTTATAAGGAGGTCGTCAACAAGGCACTGATAATAGAAAGGGGGTTAGAAGTTGCTCAAGTAGAAAGAGAAAAAGCTTTGAAGAAGGATCCAGATTAGAAGGATATCAGGGTCAACCTAATAAAAACACCGGTTCGAAGACAAGAAAGTTTGATAATGCTGCTCCAAATTACAAGACTTAATAAAATGTGATATCCAGTGCCACAAGTGTGGTGGGCAGTTCCTTAAGTGAGACTGCACTTGGCCTGAAGGGTGGAAGTGCTATAAATGTGGCAAGGAGGGTCACAAAGGTATTGTGTATCATAGTGGTCGAGGGTCACAGTACCAAGCACCTTAAGCATCTCGTGATGGATACCAACAAGGAGGACAGCAGAAACCGGGAACCCAGGGATGGGTGTATGCACTCATGCAGCAGGATGCCAATGCTTCTAATTCGGTGGTGATAGGTATGATTAGATTATTTTCTAGCAGTGTTTATGTTCTATTTAATGCTGTGCCACATTCTTTCATATCAGCTAAGCTGGTTAGGAAAAATAATGAGTTGACTTCGACATCTCTAGAAATTGATCTCTATGTTTCTACTCCAAGTGGGGATGTTATTTTGGTTAACCGAATTCGCAAGGACTGTAAATTAGACATCGAAGGTAGGGAGATGAAAGCAGACTTGATAGTTCTAGATTGAAAGACTTTGATGTGATTCTTGGAATGGATTGGCTCGTGGCATATCATGCTTCTATCAACTGCTTTGAGAAGATTGTGAGATTTTAGATCCCTGGCCAATCAGAGTTCGACTTTGAAGGTAACAAGCTAAATTCTCAGCGAAGGGTGATCTCAGCTTATAATGCTAGGCGACTCCTCAAGAAAGGTTGTGAAGGGTTTTTTGCGATAGTGATAGATACACGATAATAGGAGCTCAGGGTAGAAGACATTCCTATTATGAATGAGTTGTCAGAGATCTTCTTCGATGACCTACTAGAGTTACCTCTTGACAGAAATCGAGTTCTCCATTGATCTCGCACCTAGCACTGGAGCCATTTCCAGAGCTCCATACAGGATGGCTTCAGCTGAATTGAAGGGGCTTAAGGAGCAATTGCAAGAGTTGCTAGATAAAGAATTTATCAGACTAAGCATGTCTCCCTGGGGTGCTCCGGTATTATTTATAAAGAAGGATGGTAGTTTTTGGCTCTGTATAGACTATCGGGAGTTAAACAAGGTAACAGTACGAAATAAATATCCCTTACCGAGGATTGATGATATATTCGATCAACTATAAAGGACAAGTATTTTCAAAAATTGATCTTCGATCCAGCTACTTTCAATTAAAGATAAGGGCAGAAGATGTGCCTAAGATAGTCTTTAGAACTAGATATGGATATTATGAGTTCCTAGTCATGCCTTTCGGTCTGATAAATGCACCTGCAGCTTTCATGGATCTCATGAATCAGGTGTTCAGACCCTACCTGGATCAGTTTATAGTGATATTCATTGATGACATACTAGTTTATTCAAAAAACACACAAGCACATGAATAACACCTAAGAATAGTATTGTAAATACTCAAGGAGGAGAAGTTGTTGGCCAAGCTACAAAAGTATGAGTTTTGGTTGAATAGAGTCTCTTTTCTTGGCTATGTTATTTCTAAGGAAGGTGTTTCTATGGATCCAAAGAAAGTGGAGGCGGTAGTAAATTAGGAGAGACCCACTAATGTATCTGAAGTTCATAGTTTCCTGAGAATGGCAGGTTATTATAGAAGATTTGTGGAAGAGTTCTTTCTTATTACCATGCCTCTAACCCACCTGACCCAAAAATGGACAAAATTTGAATGGACAGACGAATGTAAGCAAAGTTTTCAAAAGTTGAAGAGACGATTGGTGATCGCTCCAGTGCTGACTGTCCCTACAGAAATAGAAGATTTCACCATATATAGTGATGCATCTCGCAAGGGTCTGGGTTGTGTACTTATGCAAAATGGAAAGGTAATAGCTTATGCCTTTAAGCAGTTAAAGCCATATGAGTCTAATTATCCTACACATGATTTGGAGCTAGCAGTTGTGGTGTTTGCTCTAAAAATCTGGAGGCATTATTTGTATAGTAGCTGTTACGAGATTTTCACAGATCATAAAAGCTTAAAATATATCTTCACTCAGAAGAAGTTGAATTTAAGACAAAGAAGATGGTTGGTGTTGCTAAAGGACTATGACCTAACCATCAATTATTATCCGGGAAAGGCAAATGTTGTAGCGATGCTTTAAGCAGGAAATCTTTGAGTAAGCTGGTAGCTTTACTTACTAATAAAAAAAATATCATGTTGGATTTGGAAAGATCTTAGATTGAAATACAGTTACATGATCCTGAAATTCAACTAGCTAACCTTACAGTATAGCCTCCTATCCTAATTGAAAAAATTAAATCAGCTCAAAAGGAGGATCTAGAGCTACAGAAAATTAAGAAAATAGTGAAGTTTGGTGCCCAGTCTGAATTCTCTATATATGCGGATGATACCTTGAGATTTGGTAGCAGATTATGCGTTCTCAAGCTTCCAGAATTAAAGAATGAGATTTTGAAAGAGGCACATAGTTTAGCATATATGATGCACCCGATGGTACAAAAATGTATCAAGATTTAAAGAAAAATTTTTGGTAGCCTGGTATGAAGAATGATATAGCATAGTATGTGGCTCAATGCCTGGTGTATCAACAAATGAAAGCCAAGCATCAAAGATCCGCCGGACCGTTGCAATCCCTTATGATTCCTTAGTAAAAATGGGAACACATTACTATGGACTTTGTGACGGGCTTGCCCAGAACCCCCAAGGATAATAATTCAATGTAGGTGATTATGGACCGACTGATAAAATCAGCTCATTTCTTATCCTTCCAGATCGGTCTCTTTTTGGAAAGATTAGCAGGCTTATACATAGAATAGATTGTGAGATTGCATGAAATTCTAGCTATCATAGTATCGAATCGGGATAGCAGATTTGTTTTAGTACAGTATTTCATCCCCAAATCGATGGACAATCAGAGTAAACCATCCAAATTTTGGAAGACATGTTAAGAACTTGTGTTATGGACATCGTGGTACTTGGGACTGTCATCTGTCATTAATAGAGTTTGCTTATAATAATAGTTATCAAGCCAGCATATAGATGGCACTTTTTGAGGCTTTGTACGGTAGAAAGTGTAGATCTCCTATTTGCTGGGATAATGTAGGAGAAAGAAAATTGTTGGATCCGAAAATAGTGCAACAAACGGTGGATAAGGTATAAGTGATCAGGGAACAACTGCATACTACTCAGAGCTGATAGAAAAGTTATGCAGATAAGAGACAGAGGGAGCTAGAATTCAATATGGGCGACCATGTCTTTTTGAAAGTTTCTTCCACAAAGGGTGTAATGCGATTTGGTATACGAAGCAAGTTGAGCCTAAGATTTGTGGGTCTGTTTAAAATTCTAGATAGAGTCAGGGAGGTGGCCTACCGACTAGCACTACCACCAACCTTATCAGGAGTGCACAATGTTTTTCATGTATCGATGCTATGAAAGTATATTCCCATCCCAGCCATGCAGTGGATTACGTGCCATTACAACTTCATGAGGATCTGACTTATGAGGAGGTGCCCATACGGATCATTGATACTAAAGATCAAGTGTTGCGACACTGAGCCATACCATACATGAAGGTTCAATGAAGTAATCATAATGAAAGGGAAGCTACCTGGAAAATTGAGACAGAAATAAGAGACAAGTATCTGCAACTCTATAAATTTTAGGTATGTGAATTTCGAGGATAAAATTATTTTAAGGGAAGAAGAATGTAATAATCCAAAAAAAAGAGTAAAGAAGGGACGAAGGGGGAAGAAGACTCCTGATGGGAGTCTTCCTCCTCCCCAAGTCCGTCGGGAGAAAGGAAGAGGGGAGGGCCAAAACCCTAACACCAAAAATAAAAAAAAAATCCCACTCCTCTCCCTCTCCAACACCCTTCCAACCACTTACCGTCAATGACGAGTGCATCCTTTACGAGTACGGCGATGGGTCGATCTGTGGAAATCTTCGATGATTGGCCAACGAAGGATCTCATTGGGATAGAGGTAAGATTTTTGGCTCTCTCTCCTTTTCCTTTGATTTCCAGTGATGTGGGATGTTTCTGATGGATGCCAGACCGCCGTGGACCACCACCGTCTCGATTTGGCCGAATAGAGGAAGAAGAGAAGAGGGAGGGAAGAGAGGAAGAGGAGAGGAGGAAGGAGAGGAAGAAGAGGGAGAGGAGGAGAAGAGAAGAAGGGGAAAAGGAAAAAAAATGGGAGAAAGAGGGAGACCTCGGTTCGGTGGAGAAGAAGAAGGGGGAAAGAAAAAGATAAGGGAAGAGAAGGAAGGAAAAGAAAAAAAGAAAAAGAAAGGAAAAGAAAAAAAAGGGGAAAAAGAAAAAAAGAAAGGAAAAAAAGAAAAGAAAAGAAAAGAAAAAAAGGAAAAAGAAAAAAAAAAAAAAGGGGAGGGCATCTGTTTGATGGAAAAAATGAAAAAGAAAAAAAAAAGAAGAGAGAAGATGAGGAGAGAGAAGAGGAGAGAGAAGGATAAAATCATAATAATAATATATATTATTATAGAAAAGAGGATCAATAAAATCTTCTTTCTCGAAATTCATGAAGTTAGGACCTTGAATTTGAATAAAATTATTTATTATTATAGGGAAATAGCCTTCTGAGCAGGAAGGTGTAGACGAGCTCTGGGTACAGTTTGATATTAGATACTTTTAGATTAGCTCTTGAAGGTAAGGATATTTGGACATGATCATCAATTTTATATATGTATTTTTGCATGGCATGATTTGATTCGTGCATATGAGCATTGGCATGCATGATTATTTTGTATGGTATAATTAGTATGGTCATTGTTATTATTATTTATGTTCCTGTATATCATGTTTTATCAAGTAAAGATTTCTTTGAATGGGTTGGATCATGATGCCAGTTATTGAAAAACTGTAAATGACATGATTGATATGATGATGTGAAAGGATAAAATGTTAATCAAGTGAATACGGTATTTAGACTAGACATGCTACAAGATCGTAGTTACTGATATTGCTTGTCACAAGCTGGACAATGATATTACCAGTCATAGGCATGGACAATGATATTGCCAGTACAGGCATGGACAATGAGACTGCCAGTCATGGGCTAAAGTATGACCGTAGTTAGTCCAAAACCCTTAAGAAAAATGATAACTAATGGAAACATGAAAAGAAAAATATAGTATTATCAAAGGTTTTGTTATACATAATATTTGAGTTGTTTGATTATATGATATGATATACTAGTATGTTCTTGCTATTTTCAGAATTATATTATTACTAGTGTGATCGTATGAAATCCTTACTGGGCTGTAAAGCTCACTCCTTATTTTTTGATTTTTCAGAGACTCAGGATGCATAGCAAGGATCGGGCTGGGCGTGAGACGAAATATCGACATTTAGTTTGTTTAGTTAGTTTTGTTTATTTAATTTAGTTGCTGATTCTTATTATGGATTAGTGGACCATTTAATAGTCTTGATTTGAATAAAAGAATTATTTAGTTATATTTAAAATTTTAAAATAATGTTGGTATAATTACTGTGATTTTAAATGAAGTAACTCTTATGTATCTAGGCCTGGCATAATCTCTAGGGTGAAATCTAGAGTCGTGCATCTGGTCACATAGCCGATTCCGGTGTAGGATTCGGGGCATGATAGACATACCCTGAGGAGCTATTTGGCTTATGCCTCTATTGTATAATGCTTGCTTGGTAACCAAATTTTTATACTTGGGGATATGGACAACGAGCAGGAGATGAAACACCTCTTTGTACTCAGAGGATCTCCTTGTTGTTTGGTTCTAACAGAGATTCACCCCATATCTAGTTGAAGCCCTAAGACCGGTCCAAAGCTACAAAAAAGAAATGGCTTTTTCAGTCATGGATAGAAGAAGGGAGGCTATTGATGATCTTGAAATTGAGCCAAGATGAGAAATACCATCACCCCCTTTCCCATGGGTACTTTAGGATCAATAATGCCCTGAAAAGAGAGCACCTCAACTCAATCTACATAATATTGTTGAAAAGAATGAGGACAATGATTACCCAAATCGCATTCGATGTGATCTAGGTAAGAAGGATTGTATAGAAGTTGAGGAGATTTTGGATGAATGGGTGCAAAGGGAACCAAAGTCCGGCCTAAAGTGATTCCTCATATAAGGAAACACATTGGTTTGGAGCAAGGGTGGCTTCGCCATATTAACTAGGTATAATTAACTAGGAGGAAGGAAGGAAATACCTAGCCCGGAACTCATGGAGCTCGGACTTCATGATGGTAGACTCCTCACTTTTAGGGCTCATAAAGTCCTTGAATCCATGCTCAAGTCTCTCTGCACACTGACTTAAATGATGGCCTCTAGCTGATGAGAACATATTAGTAGCCACCCGAGGACTAGCCTTAGACCCATCCTGGGGAGGGGGTGATTGAGGACTCTAGCCATCCTGAGGGTTTTCATCCCTGGATTCATTACTATGAGAAGCCATAAAAGAAGAAAAGAAGTGGAAGAGCAAAGGAATATGGCATAAGAACAAAGGTAAAGGGCAAGAAAAGGCAAAAAAATAAGGGAAATAGCCTAAAGCACTGCAAGAAATGGAGGGGTTGAACTAGCTAAAGGACTCCTTACTAGAAATGGGGGAGAATCTGATGATCGATGTTGGGGAAGATGGTGATAAAGAAACTTCTGGCAATGGCAGAAAGAGCAATAGTAACGCGATGACAACGAAATTTCGATTGCCAAAATAGGAAGAGACAACTAGGGAAAACCTATTCATACTATCTGTCAATAGCCTAGATCAAAGAGCATCTTAATGGATGCTCGACAAGTGGTAGTCACCCCATGGCTCGAAGCAGGTGACTCTTCAATGCACCCACTTTTGGATCTAGCCATGTTAGATGGATCCATGTGGGGCAGCTGAAGACCAACAGACCACTGGTATGTGGCACCCAGCAATAGGCCCGAAGCCAATCTTGAGGATCAACCTTTCAAATTCTTGTGTCACCTCAGAAAACCACTCCGCAACCAATATGGTGGATCTGAAAATAGCACGTCACTTCAATTGGCCTACCAAGTAATAAGTGCAATCAGGATGATAGATGGCGCACTAAATAAGCCTTGGACAATGTGTTCAAATTAATTCTGAAGATCGAGATTGGAATTTTTATGAAGACCTACTTTCCAGGATCGAAGTAAAAGAACTTACTTTGGACTATTAAGTAGGGAGTACATATTATGAGGGGATGACCATCCGATCTCATGTGACATAGCAACTACATATTAGATAGCCTAGATAACTTGGCAACTATTACAAGGGTGCATAGGAATGACATTGACTATCATCTAGTTTTAGCTGACCCTAAGGTTGAATCGCCGCCGACCACTATAGTTCTATATCCATCTTGAATTCTAGCCGACCTTTCGGAAGGTAACCAAAATTATCACCAAACACCCTTTATGGCTATTTTACGATGCTGGTCTATGACCGACTCGAGATTAAAATGGCCCAGGATCTCCATAATGTTATCATTGACATGTAGACCATATTCCACTCTACTATCTCCTGTAGTTGGCAATTCTGCTATAACAGATTGGGATTCTCCACTCATTTTGACAAAGAACCTCTTATAACCATCTTCCAATAGCCTACCATTTCCATTCTCCAAGTCATGGCAGATCAGGGGATTACAAATCGCCTAACAAACTCCTATATAAAGAGGGAAAAAGGAAACCTTTAGATAATACTCTCACTCTTCCATTCACTCTTATTTTTACTATTTTCGATCTTCAGCTGACTTAATCATTAGAGAATCTTTGCGGGAGAACTCCTGGTGAATGCGGACTTTCCTTGCATGTTCCTGTGATGAGAGAGCCACGGTGGCATTCACCCTGCTGAAGCGTTGCAGCAACACATACTATTGGGCTTCTGACGTTTATGTAGTTAGATGGCTAGAAATATGATCGGGCTTCTAAATCATAAAACAGACTCCATTGATTAGATACTCATGCACAAATTTTGTCCTTAGAATACATCCAAGGCAAATAACACCAGCATTACCATCTCCCTATTACAAGCACTCACTATAGTTTTTCAAGCCTTAAATGCAAATTATTAAGGTCAAAACTAGTTATCCGGAGCATGCTGCGTTGACAAACAATAGGGATATCCTTCTCTTAAAGAAAATGCAGCACCATGCGCCAGACGGGGTAGACCAATAGAAGAATGATACCGAGTGTATTCGATATGCCATGACTTTGTGTGAAAGAGTTCCTGAAGCCACCTGATGCCCGTATGTGCTCTTGAAGAAGGTAGCAACCAATGGCCAGGCAGATGAGCACACCGAGTGGACCATCCCTTATCGTCTGAGCAAAGAATCCAGGAGCAACAGCTAGAAGAAGAATCAATGATCCAGGAATCTCCAACCAGTCTGCGCCGCGATACCAACATATATATGAATCGATCCGATTTCTTAGCATATGTATGCAAATCATGTTGCGTGAATGCATTCAAGAAAAAGGGATGTAAGTATATGCACGTATATCTAGGAACTTTATACAGAAAGAGCTCAATCAAACCACAAGATATTTCCCCTAACCTTGCCCGATCAGGACTATTAATTAAAAAAAAAACACTGAACAGGATCAACAAAAAAAAAAACACACACACACACACACAAAAAAAAAAAAAAAAAAAAAAGGAAATAAAGAAAGAAAGAAAGAAAAGCAGTTGTGATTCACTAGGCAATATGCTTAGCAAAATCAATAATGATGATGCATCACCAGAATAACATATGATCACGATGGCAAGGCATTTGAATACGCAAGATGTCAGACAATGTTAAAAGAATTGACCATACGGATCAACGGCACATGGGACTTAGCTATAACATTGCCAGAATGTCTTCATGAGGAACCTGGCATATGGTCTACATTTTCTTTTCTTTTTTTTTTTTATGATTTGAGTGTTCTGCAATTAAGTATGCATAACAGATACTGCAATTATAGAGTCAAAAGACTAAATTATGATGCTTTTTAGATGTAAAAGAAAGTATTTAATTTAGAAAGACAAGAAAATGCCGCCTTTGCTCAAATTTCTCCGTTTATACGGAAGGATTAACGAACTAACGGAAAGTGCAAGTGGCCTCACTTGAAGTTTCCAGTGCAAAAATTATCGAGTACCCATAGCAAAGTTTAGCATCACTTTGAAAGCATAGATAATGTGTTCTAGATGTTAATGGTTGTGTAGCTAAATGTAGTGCGAAACATAACTGCATTGCAATGCTAATCGAGAGGGCATTGAACATAACCCCTTCCTTACTCCTGTTAGTTAAAAATGAGATATGGTAAGTTAGACAATTGGCACAATAATCTTAGAAAGAAATTGTTTAGCAGTTTGTAAAAATTTTACAAGTGCAGGTGTTGTACAACTGCTTCTTTATTCGTGTGCAGCCATATGTATGTGCATCAAATTATAGGATGCTTTTGAGTTCCAACTTTTTTTTTTTTTGGTAAAGATACAACACCAAGACAGTTTGCAAGGAAGAAGAAGGAATATGGTGACAATGGCAAGATTAGTTCCAAACCTGGGAAGTGTCTAGGAAAAAAGAGTCGAAGCACAACGGCAATGAATGCGATCCAGCTTCCAAACTCACCCCTACAGAATATTAGAATGTATGATAGTTCAACCCTTTTAAAAAAATAAAAAATAAAAAATGAATGAACAAAAAAGAAAGGAAAATAAAAGGACAATCCTGTGAGCAGCAAAGCGTGGAAATCACCTTAATAAAGAGAACAAGCTTGTAGGAAGACTTAGAAAAATGTAAGGAACTAAAAGGGAAGTCAACATGTTTGTCCTCCAGTTTGTCCGATCCAAGATCAACAAATATCTGCATGAGGTTCAAATTTTAAAGAAGCGAAGGCACTTTTTCAATAGAAACGAAAAGAATATCATTTAAGTTTCAACATTTTTCTGGGTCATTACCCTGTCGAACTCAATATAAAGAGAGTCAGTCGAAGACACAAGCACCGCTTTAATCTCATTAAACATGTTAAGCATTTTCTAGTTATCGGTACAGAAATTTCAGCACCTCAAAACTTCTGGAGCAAATCTATTACTAATTTCCTATGCAAAACTCAAAAGAAGAAGAAGAAGAAGAAGAAGAAGAATAAAAAGGAAACCAAGAAACAGTTAAGATGAAAAGGTCACTAGATTAGGGTGAAAATGTTCTCGAGTCCATCTATACTTAAGCTATCGATTTCTTTGTTTGCAGTGTAAGCTATTGTTTCGTACAGCTTGCTCTTTATTTTGACCTATTTTTGGTTCTTTTACAGAGTACGTAAGAAGTCATCAAAGAGAGTGAGCCAATAACAAAAAGTTCGATTTTTTATTCTTTAAAGTGAACTGCAATGGTCCGTGGCCTGTGGTAAGAGGTCGACCTTTTGTACCTTCTGGGCGTGAAGCTAACTCGTTTTCCCGAGAATCCTTATTTTAACTTTTGTTTTGCTACCATCCCCTGTACCTTCATATATATAGCATAAGTAACATTCGGACAGATACGAGCTACAAACTAATACCCGCTAGTTTATTATTGTTATACCCCACTGGCTCACCATCGAATCGGGCCATCATTCTTGCGGAGATCCGAGCGGGCCATGCTTCCGAAGTCTGACGAGCAGTCTTCCTTAGGAGCCCGACTGAACCATTCCTGCTGAAGAGTCGTAAGGTCCAGTGGACATTCTCCTTCAGAAGTCCGACGGCCACCCTCCTTCCGAAGTCTGACCCACTGCTACTAGAGTCTGGCCACGGCTCTCTCCTTCGGAGGACCGACCGACCCTCCCGGTCGGCATCCGATCGATTCTCTTCGAAGGTCCAGAGAATTCCAGAAGCCTCTTTCTGTTGTAATAGAATCCTGCAACGTCAGCACCACTACTCCACTATTTTCATGATGTTTCCCTATCCGAGCGCCACGTGGCCGCTCTCCAGATTCTCCTAGAGGCAGATCGGTCTTTCTCGGCCTTTTCTCTGATAGATTTTGGACTGTTCCGTGCCTATATAAGGAAACCGGGGGACCTCGTTTTGAGCTAAGTACATACTTCCCTTTCCATACGCTGCCTCTCTGATTCCTCCATTCTGTTGCCCTCAAGCTCCTGCTAACTTAAGCATCATAGTGTCTCCTGCCGGAATACCACCGGCCATTGGAAACTTTGTTGCAGGTCGACCGGGAGAAGAGCGCTCCAACACAGCCGACTGAGCCCGGTCCAGGAGAAGTTGCAGCAACAGATTGGTGCTAGAGGAAGGGCTTCGACCTCTCTCTAAAAGGAGAAATCCGTTCACTCAGCCGAGCAATGGCTAAGGGAAGAACTCATAACACCTCTGCCAGAGGAGGTCCCTCCCTGTCCAGGTCTGAAGGACCTTCTAGGGAGAACGATGCCGCCGCCACCATCGCCGAACCCACTGTCATCCTGGAACTCCAGCAGTTCCAGATGCTCCTGAATTGCATTGACACGCTCGCCAATGCGGTTCAGCACCTTCAGGAGGAGGCTAATAATCGGCAGCAGCTGCCTGCTGCATCCGATACCAACCATCAATCCGCTGCTGAGGGAAGCCGACAGCCAGAAGCCCCTTAGCCTTGCTCCCACGCTGTTCCGGAGCCCCGGAGGTCCTTGGGAGCTCGAGCCGACGGCAAGAGGGCGAGGTCCGCCTCACCCTCCTTTGCCGACTCCGTCCTTGCTGGTGCTCGGTATCCTGCCGAACTCCCGAGAAACTATACCAGCAAGATTTTGTGCATGAAGGAGCGCATCGCTGAAATAATTCATCGGTAGAAAGCCAAAGGGGGGCAGGTATACGACTCCCGCCCGCCTTTCTCTAATGAGATTTTGGCGGAGACCATTCTCCGTCACTTTAAAATCCCCCAGGTGGACCCCTACGACGGCACCACCGACCCGCTGGACCATCTGGGCACCTACAAAGCCCACATGATAGTATAAGACGCCTCGGATGCCCTCCACTGCATCGCCTTCCCTGCCACCCTCAAGAAGGCCGCCTGGATGTGGTTCTCCGCAATCCGGCCAGGTACGATCCACTCTTTCATTCAACTTGAAAACATTTTTCTCTCCTATTTCAGGACCTGCAGTCGGACTCCGAGGAACATCGATTACCTCTTCCTCATACTGCAAAAGGAGGGAGAGACCCTCCAGGATTACATTGCCCGTTTCAACTCAGCGGCCATGGAGATCCCGGATCTGAACGAAGACATAGCTATGTCGGCCTTCAAGAGAGGACTCCGCTCGTCCAGGCTCACATTCTTCCTGAACAAGAAGTTCCCGACGAGCTACCTCGAGCTGCTGACCAGGACGTAGAAATACGCCCTAGCAGAAGAACAAGCGGCGAGCCGGCGACAGGCTGAAGGGAGATCGGCTCTCAAGAAGCGGAGCGACAAGGCTCCCGAAGTTCGACCTCCTGGAGATGGCAACCGGTCCGCCCAGCACCGAAGTCCAAAGTCGAAGGACTTTCCCAGGAGGTTCGAGACCTATGCGCCCCTCTCCCTTCCGAGGGAGAAGATCCTCCTGGAGATTGAGAACGAGACCTTCCTGTAAAGGCCTCGTCCGATGAGGGGCCCCTTTGCATCCAAAATAAGGACAAGTACTGCCGGTTCCATAGAGACCACGGGCACAATACCGAGGAGTGCCTCCAACTAAAGGATGCCATCGAAGACCTCATTCAGAGGGGGTACCTGCACAAATATGTCCGACCCCGTAGGGATCGGGCTGAGACCTCAACTGCTAGAGATCCTCCGGAGGAGGCAGAGCTTCCCAACTAGCACCCGACCGGCAGGGATATCGGTATACTGCATCGGCAGTCTGACTGGAGGTATGAAGAGGACCTGGACATGGTCAAGAGGTCAAGGGGCTCCAATACAATCACCTTCTCCGACGAAGACCTCCTGGAATCCCTTGTTTCCGAAAATGATCCTGTAATCGTGTCGGCAGTAATTGCTAACTACGATGTAAAAAGGATTCTTATAGATAATGGAAGCTCGATGGAGGTATTATTGTATGATGCTTTTGTAAGAATGAACTTGTCCTGGTCAGGCCTGCGAGAATCCCCCATACCGTTGATGAGCTTCGGAGGAAACTCCATCGGAGTTGAAGGAGAAATAACCCTACCTGTGACGATCGGGACGGAGTCCTTTTAGAAGACTCTCCCCATTAACTTCATGGTCGTACGTACGACCTCGGCTTATAATGCTATTCTAGGCCGACCGGCCCTCAACAAGTTTCGGGCCATTATATCCACTTATCATCTGTTGGCAAAGTTTCCGACCAGGAGCGGGGTCAGAGTTATGAGGGGAGATCGTAGGATGGCCAGACAATGCCTAACTATTCTGGACCGACAGTTGCATGACCGTCCTACTCTGGAATAGCTTGATCCAAGGGTCGAAGTAGACGGCCATGGTCAGCCAGATGAAAGAATCCTATTTATTCTCCTTCTAGAGGATGACCCTACCAAAGTCCTTCAAATTGGAAGCACCCTCAGCGAAGATGATAAGTTGGAGCTGATTGACTTCTTGAGGAGTAACGCCAATGTCTTTGCTTGGTCAGCGTTGGACATGCCAGGTATTTCGTCGGAGGTCATCACTCACCAGCTTAAGGTGGATCCGACCTATAGACCTGTCCGATAGAAAACGAGGAGCTTCCTGCCGAAAGATAAAGGGCCATTGATGAAGAAGTAAAGAAGCTCTCTGATGCTTGCTTCATCAGGGAAGCCCATTACCCTGAATGGCTAGCAAATGTGGTGATGGTGAAGAAGGCAAATGGGAAGTGGAGGGTCTGTGCGAACTACACCGACCTCAACAAGGCCTATCTGAAGGACAGTTTTTCCTTGTCTAAGATTGATCAGCTGGTGGATACCACGGCCGGTCATCAGCTTCTGAGTTTCATGGATGCCTTCTCCGGCTACAACCAAATTAGGATGCACCCGGAGGATGAGGAGAAGATCGCCTTTGTTACCGACAAAGGCTTATACTGTTATAGGATGATGCCCTTTGGACTGAAGAACGCCGTGCCACTTTTCAAAGATGATCAACCGAGTTTTTGAGGGGCAGCTCGGAAGAAACATGGAGGTGTATGTGGATGATATGATAGTCAAGAGCCTCCACAGAGCTGACCACATCAAAGATTTGCAGGAGTCCTTTGACGCATTGACGCGCCATCGGATGAAGCTGAATCATGCCAAGTGCATCTTCGGGGTGACTTTAAGAAAATTTCTCGGCTTCTTGGTCACTCAAAGAGGAATCGAAGTCAACCCTGACAATATCAGAGCCATCATCGAGATGGGACATCCGACCAGCAAGAGACAAGTGCAAGAGCTAACTAGCCGGATAGCTTCTCTCAGCCGTTTCATCTCCCGGTCGGCTAAGAAGTCCCTACCATTTTTTAAGACATTGCATCAGTCAAATCATTTCGATTGGACTGACGAGTGTCGGTCGGCTTTTGAAGCCTTGAAAGATTATTTGAAGAATCCCCCGTTGTTGTACAAGTCGACGGAGGGAGAGCCTTTGTATCTCTACCTGTTGGCATTGGACGAGGCGGTCAGCTCCGTACTCATGCGAGTGGGAGAAGACGGTCAGCATGAACCTATCTACTACATTAGTAAAGTTCTCCATGATGCCAAAACAAGGTACCCTAAAATGCAGAAGCTGGTCTTTTCTTTGGTCATAGGGACCAAAAGGCTCCGACCCTACTTCCAGGCTCATCTGATCGTTGTGCTGACTAACCAACCCCTTAAGGCGATCTTCCAGAGTCCGGACACCTCCGGTCGGCTCGCCAAGTGGGCTATCAAACTTGGCGAGTACGACATCTCCTTCCAATCCCGATCGGCTTTGAAGGCTCAGATAATTTATGATTTCATTGCCGAGTGCACTTGGAGCTAGAAATCACCCTCTCAGGCGGTCGAGGTACCTGAAGCCGATGCCATCTACGAAGCTGAGCCCGCTTGGATGCTTCGTGTGGACGGAGCATCCAACCTCGCTGGCTATGGAGCCAGCTTGATCCTAGCCGACCCCGATGAAGAAAGCTTAGAGTATGCTCTCCACTTTTCATTTCAGGTGTCAAACAATCAGGCAGAGTACGAAGCCCTTCTCACGGGATTGCGAATTGCCAATGAACTGGGCATTAGCCGAATCAGGACCTTCTCCGACTCTCAACTGGTGCTCAATCAGGTGAAGGGCAAATTCGAAGCAAGGGATCCGACCTGGCCAAGTATTAAACAAGGTACAAAACATCGTCTCCCGGCTTAAATTCTTCAAAATTCTCCATATACCTCAACTGCAGAACTCCCGGGCGGATGCTTTGTCATGATTGGCTATGGCCGTCACCAACACCTCTGACCGAACTTTTGTGGAGCATCTGCAGCGCCCAAGTATTAATGAAGAGCCGACTGGGGTCCACCAAATTGAGCAGGAGGCTTCTTGCATGGATTCAATCCTCGCTTTTCTTGGCGGAGGTACCCTATCTAAAGATCCGGCTGAAGCCAAGCGGATATGCTGGATGGCTTCAAAGTACATCATTCTCGATGGCGTCCTCTACAAGCGATCATTCTCGCAACCGCTGCTGAAGTGCTTGGAACCGACTGATGCAGACTATGCACTTAGAGAAGTCCATGAAGGCATTTGTGACGACCGTCTCGAGAGAAGATCCCTAGCCTACAAGATAATCCAACAGGGATACTATTGGCCTACAATTCAAAAGAACACATTGGACTTCGTCCGAAGGTGCGACACATGTCAAAGGTACTCCAATGTTCAAAGAAGGCCTGCCAGCCAGCTGACTCCGCTCACTGCACCCTGGCCATTCGTGCAATGGGGGATGGACATTCTGGGACCCTTCCCTCCGACGTCCGGCCAGCGAAAGTTCCTTATTGTGGCCATTGATTACTTCACGAAGTGGGTGGAGGCTAAACCACTGGTACAAATTACGGAGGCAAAGGTAGAAAACTTTGTCCGGAACTGCATCATCTTTCGATTTGGCATTCTTCAGACAATCATCATCGATAAAGGAAGGCAATTCGACAACCCCAAATTTCGGGACTTCTATCAGCAATATCGTATCTCTCATTGGCTCACCTTAGTCGGCCATCCCCAGTCCAACAGAGAAGCTGAAGTCACCAATCAGACAATCCTACATGGACTGAAGACCCGGCTGAATGAAGCCAAAGGATTGTGGGCAGAAGAACTACATTCAATGCTCTAGGCTTATCGGACAACCGCCCGAGTGGCGACCGGGGAGACTCCATTCAACCTGAGCTATGGAAGTGAAACAGTCATCCCTGTCGAAGTCTCCTTGCAATCTCTGCGAATTGATCACTTCGCCGAGCTGACTAATTCACAGCAACGAAGGGCTGACCTTGATTTACTCGAAGAAACCAGGCTCTGAACAAGCTTGAAGATGGCAACCTACCATCAGAAGATGGCCAGATATTACAACTCACGGGTCAAAGCATGAATTTTTCGAGTCAGAGATCTGGTCTTGCGGAGGACGGAGATTTCAAGACCGATCGAGCAAGGAAAACTCTCTCCCAATTGGGAAGGCCCTTATCGAGTCGTTGAAGTAATTCGAGCCAAAACATACCGACTCGAACATTTAGACGGACGACAGATAGCACGTCTGCAAAATGTAGACACACAAATATTATCAATAAAGTCTACAACTTCTCTTATGAAGCACTTCCAAAAGTTCGACTCCGGTCGGCAGAGGCTCTACGGCAACCCAACTTCGAAAGTCCAACTCCGATCGGCAGAGGCTCTAAGGCAGCCCAACTTTGAAAGTCTGACTCCGGTCGGCAGAGGCTCTAGGGCAACCCAACTCCGAAAGTTAGACTCCGATCGGCAGAGGCTCTGGGGCAGCCCAACTCCGAAAGTCTGACTCCAGCCAGTAGAGGCTTTAGGGTAGCCCAACTCCGAAAGTCTGATTTGGACTGGCAGAGGCTCTAGGGTAGCCCGACTCCAAAAGTTTGACTTCGATCAGCAATATCTTCGAGTTCGGACGAGTCGACGGACCAACACTTGGGAGAAATTCCTAAGTGTCTTGGTCCGGACTGAGCTACTACCCGGCCGCTATATATAAGTTCTTCGAATTCGGACGGGCCTACGAGCCAACACTTAGAAAAATTCCTATGTGTTCTGGTTTTGGTTTGAGCTACTGTCCGACAGCCATCTCAGAAGGTTCGACCGTGCCATCAGATAAGCCGAAGTATCCACACTTAGAAAAGTTTTTAAGCTATTGGTTTTGCATCAAGCTACTATTCGATGACTATTTCTTACAGCCTACCAAACCAACCAACGATACTTAGAAATATTTTTAAAAGAGAAAAGAGTTTCGGTCGATCCAAACGACTACATGCACATTCAGGCACAAACATTGGAGATATGATGGAAGGGTTCTATTGTATTATAAAGATCATTACAAAATGGGGAGGTCAGACCTTTACAATTGATCTAGGTCTGACCTGCCAATGTTACATCGATCACTTCTGCTTCTCCAGCACAGTCGAGGCTTCGACCTCTACTTCAGTCCCTTTTGGCTCAGCTGGAGTACTCGTTGGAACATCCACCGCACCTGCTTTGGCTTGGACATCCGATCCAAGCTCCTCCAACTGGCTTCAGTCTGAGGCTCGGCCCCTCAGTCGTATGGGACCGCCTCTTCTTCGGCCCATCCCTCTTCTGCCTGCTCCGACAATCGAAGAGAGGAAAGGTTGAGCTCCAGGAAGGTAGCGGCAACCTTCTCCAGACAATCCTCGTATCCATAATCAAAGCTGTATGAACCGGCCTCATTCATCTCAGCATTGAAGTCATCGGATTTCTTGCATTCCTTTATGGCCGCTTCGCCGCCATCTTCATGACCTTTTGGCTCTTCTTCAGCAGCCCCTTGTATCTCTCGGCTTCGGCCTGGTGGCCCCTGGAGCACCTCTCGGACTCACACAGGCGTGCAGTCCCTTCGGCTACCCGGCAGGCTAGGGACTTTACCCTTCGCCTTTTATTATTCAGCTTGGCGGCCAGGACGTCCCGCTGAGACAGCAACTCTATTAGCTGATTCTTTTGAGCCTCTACCTCGGCCCGCTGAGTAGAGTGCTCTTCTTCGGCCACACGAAGAACGGACAACTCCGCCCTGGCGGCCGTCAGTACAACTTCTACGGCGTCTCTCGTCGCTTTGGCTGTCTCGACTTTCTTGGATGAGTGTTCCTTCAGATCTAGTAGCGCACCCAGGTCGTCGTCCATCAGTAGTATATCTTGAAGAAGCTGCAAGTAATAACACAAAGTTAGTCTCGTGAACCAAGGCTAAGAGATCGGATGCAGGCAACTTACCCCCATCATATGGTGAAAGGAGCTCCTCGCGGCTTTGTTCACCGACCATCGACCAGACTTGTTCTAGTCGACACCCTCGACGGCCCTCATGAGCAGGTTCCTAACCTGCTCGGCATCACTTATGGCGCGCTCCATCTGACGCGCATCGTTGCTGACCTCGATGGCTTCCCTCTCGTCGGTCGTCTTCTCACCAACCCCTACCTCCCCTTAGGCCACTGGGGGAGACTCCTCCGTCTGCTCGATGAGCGGAGAGATCGGAGCTATTCCCTTGGAGGACGGTCATGATCGTCCTTCTTCCGCGCAGGCAGCTGACTGCTCGATCGAAGATGAGTGCTCCGCCGGTTTCACTACTTTCTTCTTGGATAGTGGCATGTCATCATCTTCGGACTCAATTGAGACGATGGCGATGGCCTGTTCCTCTGCCCGCTTCTTTATCGACCTTTCAAATGTCGAATCCTTTGTCCATTGTCTCTTAGGTTTGTGAGTCACCGGCTCCGTAGTTCGAACGACCCTCCTCTGGGCCGCTAGTGCTAAGATGATCGATAGGTCTGGCTTCATCTTACCGCCCGCCAAAAGGTAAAGATGGGGTTAGCAAAAACAAAGCCGACAAAAGAAGGATGGAAATTCGTCGGTGTTGATATCTATCCTACCTAGTTGTCGATGTTGGCTAACCCCAGCCTTGTGAAGATTCTCCTCTTGGAGCAAGAAAGGTACAAACACCGGGTCCTCATCACTCAGCTTATGGAAGTCGGCCTCGTCGGCCCTCAACACTTTCCTCCCATCTACTACCTTCGGCCGGGGCTCCCTCAACACTGGCTTAAAACCCTAAGGGACTAGGCTATCTACAAAAAAGTATCGAGACTTTCATCCGTGGATGGCCGACGGAAGCCCTCCTAGTATCTTCCGGCTAGGGCGGGGACTGAACATCCACCACTCCTTGCTTCGAAAGTCTTGTTTTAAAAGAAAAAAAATTAGAAAGCAAGGATAGCCTCGGCTCGACTCCAACCTCCTGACAGTGGACCAGGAAGTCACAGATGACCCGAATACTGTTCGGGGTCAACTGCGAGGGAGCAATCCTTTAGGCATTGAAAATTTGGACAAAGAAATTGTGAAGCAGGAAACGAAGGCCAGCATTCAGGTAGTCTTCGTACAGGGAAAGGGCCCCTAAACTCAACGAACCGTTCACCCTTCCCTCCTTACTGGGGACGGTCAGGTGCAACGTGGATGGTATGCCGTAGATGGCCCTAAGGCTTTCTACCCTATCTCGGGTCATGGTCGTGGGGATGTCATAGAGACCTGGTTCCCTATTCCTGCAGGCTAAGCTCCTACTACCAGAGGCCATTTTTTAGGAGGCTAAAGAAGGGAAGGAGGATAGGACTGACCTGGTTTCCTAGTGGAGCGAGAGCAGCGAAGGGAAGGGATTCTTTCTTCTCGAGTGCGAAGGTAGCAAAAAACTCCCTCTCGGTCTCCCCATTCTCCTTTTATAGGCACTGAGGGGCCGCTTCCCAATGCCTCTCGAGCGCCGCGATCCAAGGATGGACGACGCGACCTCCGAATTTGATGTGAAGCCGAGGGGATGCGCCAGATCGCGTCTAATCACGATCCGCGTAACCACCCAGGCAATGGCTGATGGATCGCTCCAAATACCACGCCAATCGCTCGGATCTTGCCACGTTGCGCTAGGAGCTCGACGGGCGTGCATTTCAGGCTCGTAGCCATCATTGCATCGTACCGGCATTAACTGCTCCACCTGTCGCCGCCAATGCGGCGCTGACACCTGTCCAGGGGTAGGGTTTCGAAGTGGAAGACCATCGATCGCAACACGCCGGATCAGATTCGCAATCATCTCAAAGGACTGGAGCATTAATTGCCAAGTAATGCTCTCGCCCTTCGAAGCAGCAGAACTTCTCGAAGGCCAAGAGCAAGGGGTTAAGTGTTATACCTAATCGACTCACCATCGAACCAGGCCATCACTTTTGCGAAGGTCCAAGCGGGCCATGCTTCCGAAGTCTGACGGGCGATCTTCCTTAGGAGCTCGGCCGAACCATTCTCGCTGAAGAGCCGTGAGGTCCGGTGGACATTCTCCTTCAGAAGTCCGACAGCCACCCTCCTTCTGAAGTCTGACCCACTGCTGCTGGAGTCCGGCCATGGCTCTCTCCTTCGGAGGACCGACCGACCCTCTCGGTCGACATCCGACCGATTCTCTTCGAAGGTCCAGAGAATTCCAGAAGCCTCTTTCTGTTGTAACAGAATCCTGCCATGTCAGCACCACTACTCCACTATTCCCACGATGTTGTCCTATCCGGGCATACGTGGCCACTCTCCAGATTCTTTTAGGGGCAGATCTGTCTTTCTCGGCCTCTTTCTTAATGGATTTTGGACTGTTCCGTGCCTATATAAGGAAACTGGAGATCTCGTTTTGAGCTAAGTACACACTTCTCTTTCCATATGCTGCCTCTCTGATTCCTCCATTCTATTGCCCTCAAGCTTCTGCTAACTTAAGCATCGGAATGTCTCCCGCTGGAACACCATCGGTCCTTGGGGACTTTGTTGCAGGTTGACCGGGAGAAGAGCGCTCCAGCACAGTCGACCGAGCCTGGTCCAGGAGAAGTTGCAACAACAATTACAAATGAAGGGCAAAGTATCATTTCCTGAAATATATATATGTTTTTAAAAATGTGACTATAATAATGCTGTAGATTCTATGATTTTCTGTAGTGTCGGTATGACATATCGGTTGGTATTTAAGCGGTGCCATACAACAAGAAGTAACATATCGGTTGCCATGCAATGGGAAGTAACATATAGATGCAAAAAGACAACTTATAGCATGAGACTACAGAGTTCATCAGATCACGAAGGCTTAAAGCCTGTAAGTTCCTTTAAAAAATAGAAAAGGATGAACCAACTACCACGATCCTTGGGGAGGCCTCTTGGTGCTATTTGTTTCCTGATGATATGTTGTTGGTTAATTGATAATCCATGAAATAAGAAAAAGGATGAATGATACTTGAAATTATAGAGTGACAGAGCGTTGATGCACTTGAACTAGGTCGGGGCATAAGGCTCAGGTTGTATCTTTGGTACGAATGAATGATTGATTTTCTTATTGTTGGAAAAAGTGAATAGAAATTTTTTATTCCTAAACTATCCTTTGGGATGGGAAACTATCCTTTGGGATGGAAACTTTTAGTCCCACATTAAAAGATTGGAAAAAGGTAAGGCTCTTTATAAGAAAACCTTTTTCCATGCTCTTGCATTTAGGCTCACCATAGGTGGAGAGCTTGACTCTCGTGCGACAAGGGCACAATGGACGCTTTGTAGCGTACTTTGCACTTGCACATCGTCTTAAGGAGCCTTTAAATTTTTTCTGATCAAACGGATCAGACAGTCGAAATTAATTGACATCACATTAGGGTTGCAGGGAGGAGAGTCGACTCGGATGACTAGGAGTCGACTCAGATCCACAGAACGGTAACATGCGGTCTCGCCAAGTCGACTCTAGGGGTTCGAACCGACTCGATCAGGGTTGCTCTCTACGGTCGAGATTGATTGACACCACATCAGGATTGCAGGGAGGAAAGTTGACTTGGATGACTAGGAGTCGGCTCAGATCCACAGAACGGTAACATGTGGTCTGGCCAAGTCGACTTGAGGGGTTCGAGCCGACTCGAGGGGTTCGAGCCGACTCAACCAAGGTGCTCTCTGCGGCAAGGAGCCGACTCGAGGGTTCGAGTTGACTCGGATGATGGGATTTCAGAATAACGAAACAACTGATCACGCATTCAGAGATGTTGATAGTGTAATCACACGTCCGTTCATAGATCAACGTTTCTTCTGATGATCACGGGTGCCATCGGATCATGAAACAATACATTGAGAAGCGCATTGATCACGTGATCTAAAGATCACGATACGAATCAGCATATCATAGCGTCCGATCGTGGTTGAGGAAGCATATTGATTGCGTAATCTTTAGATCGCGGTTGAGAAAAGGCATATCTCACTATGAAAAGCCATCGGTAACTCCATAAGAAGAGTTGCTTCCAAGGGGCATCTTAAGGCTATAAATAAGTCCTTGTTCCTCATTCATTTCATCCAAATTTTTCCTTTCCTTCTCTTAGACATTTGCATACTCTGAATAATAGAGTTTAGCTATAGTGCATAGTAAGTCTCTTAGGCATTTGCATACTCTGAATAACAGAGTATAGCTATAGTGCATATAAGAGATAAAAGCATTCGTAGTTCCAATTTCTGGTGAATTATAATGCTGCTTTCACCAGAAGAAGATCGTTGTATCCTGCAAAACAATCGTCATACACCATAAGCACCATTGCGAGACAAAATTGTCTTAAGGATATAGAGTATAACTCTAGACTTGATCTTTTTCAATTAGGTAGCCACAAATATTATTACCATCCAACACTTGTAACATTACGAGCGTTTAAAAAAAAAAAACCAACTTACCTCCCTCCCCCCCCACCCCCGCGTGCACATTGCAGTGGCCTCGGAACAGTTTTCACGGGCACGGCATTCCACCGGCACTATGCGTTCCACGAGTTTTTTTTTTTAAAAAAAACTCTATGCCTTTTTTATTTATTATTTGATCATTTATTATTTTAAATTTTAAATAATTTTAAATTTAATTCTTGTAACGACCATAACGACTATTTGAGGATATTTTGAGAATTTTCTTTAGAGTTTTGAGCTTATAAATAGGCCTCTATTATAGACCTTCAAAGTATCAAAAAAATTCTCAAGCTCTCCATCTATCCTCCCCTGATATTTCTCAATTTCAATTTTGAAATCTTCCTCTCTTTCCATTTTAAATTTCTTGGGCTGAAGAAAAGTTGACCGGCATCCATTCGAGATCGTGCCACCGACGGGCATTGGAGTACTGGCTTCCGAGTTGTATCTTGGAGGAGAGCGTGTGGTCCAATTAGTCTTCACATGAAAAGAGGACCAAATCTTTTTTAGGGCAGTGGTTCTATTCACCTCCCATGCCAGATTTCTAACTTTATATTATAGTATTTCTAAATTATTGCACTATATTTGTTCTGCCACACACCACAAAATTATTTTCAAGTATTTCAAATATTTATATTAAAGATACATATATATGTACATCTATTTTCCTGAGTTGAACATCAACAGTCTAAAGGAGATTTGGGCTAGTTTATAGTATATATTATTTGTACTTGATTATAATTTATTTGTCTTGCTTATTATATATACCTATAATAATATAATTATATTCTCTTTTCATCATTTATAGCAAAATATCTGTTCGTTTGTATTGTGCAAAATTAATTGAAGATCTCTCTGAACCTGTACTATAGCATACAAATTAACTTTTAAAAGACTATACAAACAAATTAACCAAAGTCTTTAGAATTTAGAGATAAATAACTTAATTAAAAAATCTTAACAAACCACAGGTTTGATCACACCGGTGATTATTTCAATAAATTCTTAACCTATAAATAAAACATATACCAAAAAATGACTAGATTATTTAAATAAATCTTTAACAAAATTATTTTTATTTTTTAGATCTTCCTCTCTGAACCTGACTTGGATCCAATGGCAATCCTTAGGGATGGCATTACTAGTTTTAAACTCGAAAAGTTTGATGGATCCCATTTTAAGAGATGGCAAAGCCAAATAAGGTTTTGGTTAACCACCTTAGGACTTTGGTCAATGATTGACCAGTCCATCTGCTCCTCTAGTTCAACCGCACCAATTCCCCCAGAAGAGGATTACCTATGTAAAGGTAGAATCCTCAGTGCCCTGTCCGACTCACTCTATAATATTTACCTTTCGGCTATAAGTGTGAAGGAATTATGGGATATCTTAGAGTCTAAATATGACATTGATGATGCTGGGGTTGAACGATTCATTACTGCATCATTCTTTAGGTTCAATATGGTAGAAGACATACCATACCTATCAATGACCAACTTCATAAATTTTAAGAGTATCTTAGAAAACTCCAAGCCAACGGAGACAAATTTCCTGAAGGATTTAAGGTCTCTAGCCTTCTAGATAAAATACCTCCTTCTTGGAATGGTTTTGTCAAAAGTCAGCTCCAAAAGCAAGGAGAGCTAATCCTAGCTCAACTTCTAAACTCAATCAAGATAAAAGACCAACATAAGTCTAAAACCCGATAAACTAGAATACCTAGTGTCCAAGCTAACCTAACCCAATAATACCAAACCAACAATACTAAACCAAAATTAAGACTTAGATTCTAACCAAACCACTAATACTAATCAAACCAACCCTACTGTTCTAACCCGAACAAGTTTAAACCCAAGGATAAAACCTTTAAGGCCCATAACACTAGATCAAGCAAGCCTGCCAAGGTCCAAGTGAAAGGTTCTACTTCGTGTGTGGGAGGACAAATCATCTTGCAAGAAACTGCTTTCATTGAAAGAAAGAGCCTCTTCGCAAACCTTCTGCATCCTGTAGACCCCAAGTTCATATGGTTGAAGGTCTATTAGACTCCACCTTTAGATCAGTAAGCTTGAATCCTGAAATTAATGTTACTTCTTCCAACCTTGATTGGTGGTTGAATTTTGGAGCTAATGTTCATATTTGTTTTGATAGCTCCTGGTTCACTACTTTTCAGGACTCAAGTGGAGGAGGTGTGACCTTAGGGAACAACACAGCCACCAGGATCGTGGGACAAGGACGAGTCAACCTGAAGATGACATCAGGAAAGGTTCTCACCCTGACGGATATGCTGTATGTTCAAGATCTTAGGAAGAACCTTGTTAGCGTGTCTCAGCTAATTCAGAGAGGATACAAAATTATTCTTGATTGTAATAAAGTTGTAATAACTAAAAATAATACCTTCATAGAAAAAGGATATATGAGTAAAGGCTTATTCAAACTAAATATAATAAATCTTTTTATTAATAAAGTTGAGAATTAAATTTATCTTGTAAATGAGTCCAAATAAAATCTGTGGCATGATAGGCTGGGTCATGTACACTAGAAAAAAGTTAAACACATGATGGAATTAAAACTAATTCCTAGATCAAATCTAGATTCATGTAAATGCAAAATATGTGCTGAATCCAAACAACCAAAAAAACCATTCAAATTTGTTAAAAAAAATTTCTCAATTTTAGAGTTAATCCATAGTAATGTATATGACTCCACCAAGATTGCAACCCGTGGTGGCAATAGATACATAGTGACCTTTATAGATGATTTTTCTAGATACTATTACTGTTACTTAATTAAATCTAAAAATGAAATATTCGACAAGTTTAAAATTTATAAGAGTGAAGCAGAAAATCAATAAAAAAGAAGGATTAAAATATTTAGGTATGATAGAGGAGGGGAGTATACCTTGAATAAATTCTTCCAGTTTTGTTAAAAACATGATAAAATTCATCAAGTGACAGCTCCTTACTCTCCACAGTCTAATGATGTAGCTAAGCATAAAAACCGTACCCTAACGAATATGATAAATGCTATGCTCATCAGTTCTGGCTTATCCGAGAACTTGTAGGGGGAAGCTCTTTTATCTTCTTGCTTTATCCTAAATAGAATACCTATTAAGGATAGTGGCAAAATTGGTGCGGATACCAGGACCAGAAAATATCGATAGGTTGAACCCACATCCTTGTAGATCACTTGTGAATAAAGCCCTGGACCCAACCCCTTTTACCATGTAAATATTTTATTTTAATTTCTGTTATTTTGGGTTAGTTAGGGTTAGCCCTTTTTACCAACTGTAATTAGGGTTTTGTTATTTAGCCTTTTGGACTAAATCCTTTTTACCACATTGATCAAAATTTTATTTATCGGTTGTGTCAAACCTTATTGGGCCAAACCCTATTTACCAGTTTATTCTTTTTGTTACATGAGGTTAAGCATTTTGATCAATTGATCAATTAGGCTTTAGTTATTTGGTTTTGAGTCTTGTAAAAATTAGTTATTGAGTGTTATACTACAAAGGGGACCCAATTGAAGACCCATGTGACTTCATATGCATCCAATTGAAGACCCATGTGCTAGCCCAAGACAAGCCATGTGCTAGGCCAAGTCAATTTATTTTTAGCGCCACCTTTCAAGAATTTGGACAACACCTGCCACATCATCAGGAGACATCAACACATGTCTTGTTTGGACATGTCATTTTGAGACAAGAATACATGCCATGTCACTTTATTTTGGACATCCCACGTGCCATGTTTTTTTTTTTGACCACTTAAGAAGTAATTGGCGCCCACATGAGAAGACTTCACACCAACCTTTTTTAAGATGAGTAACTAAGAAGGTTTCTTCCTAATTAGCGCCATCCACTTCATGCATTCCACACCAAAAATAAGAGAAGTCGGCCAAGCACTCTAGCCTCTTCCTTGATGCCATATTCTAAAGAGTTTCATCTAAAATTATATAAAGTGTTGGAGGTCCAAGGGTTTCTACTTCAAGCATTTTAATCAAACAGGTTGCTAGCTGCTTAAGTTCCCAGAACTCAAGAGTTTTATCAAAATTCTTGAGTCTTCTCTTATCCAGACTAAAAAGTCCACTTACCTGCAGAAGCCCACGTCATCCAGACTCCAGAGTCCAGTAACCAAGGCCAAGTGATGAAGCATCTTGACCCTACATCAAGCCACCTCACCCTATCTCCATTTTGGCACCCATTTTGGATGAGAAGCTCATGGTTGTCGCCCACTTTTGAAAGGAGTCCAGATCAGCCCAATAAGCATGAGTTCAGGCCACCTAGACCAAAATTCCAGGAGTTGTAGTCCAAGAAAGAAAAAGTCTACTGTTTGTATCCATTACACCACTGGTTGTGGGTCTATAAATATCCATCAACCCCTTGTAAATATTCATTAATAAAAAAAGTTATTCTACCAAAATTTTTTTCTTTGCTATGTGCATCACAAGGTGTGAGGCCCTTCCTTTGTTCTATGGAACATCGCGGGGTACGAGGCCCTACCTATCTAGTTGACAAGAAATCCTAACCATCGCTCCTAACCCATTCCTTTCCGTCTTTCCCTTTCCTTTGCTGATTCCTAATTTAAATTTTCTTTGTTGAGTGTTTGCAGGTGGTCAGGAATCGAAGTCAGGTATTCTTGCCTCGAAACCAGCATCACGCGGAAGTTCGGAGCCCGGGATCGAGTTCTCGAAACCCTGCCGTGACAATCTTGAGAGTCCTACCAGATTTACTTCAGAGGGATGATTTGGCATTGGTAAACTTAAAACCCCTTCCCTCCTCTTTAATTTTTGAAGAGTTGATAAGTAGACCCTAATTTCGGTGGTTTCTTAGCCACCAGATCCTGCTTTCCTAGTTATTTTGTTAGGTTTACTTGTGTGGGTAGTTAACTAAACTAGTTTGCTTTATTGTCTCCTTCAAGTCTTCTTTAAAAATCTGAAAAAATATAAAAAATTATTTTCTACTTTTCTTAGATAATTAGATCTTAATCATAGTAATTTAGTTTTAATTATTTATCTCGCATCAAAAACTTCTTATGAACTTTGGAAAGAAAAGACTCCTAACCTAGACTTTCTTAAAGTGTGGAGGTGCCTAGCTAAGGTTAATTCCTTGAAACCAAAAAAAGAAAACTAGGACCCAAGACCATAAATGCTGTATTTATAGGCTACGCCCAAAATAGTAATGCCTATAGATTCTTAGTTATAAAATCAGAGATTAATGATATAACTAACAACTCAATCTTAAAAGCTAGAGATGCTTCTTTCTTTGAGAACATTTTTTTTAAGACTAGAATCTCTAGACCCGTAGAATATGAACTATCTTTTTCTAGAGCCACAGAACCAGAATTAGAAACTGAACCTAAACTAAGAAGAATCAAAAAAAAGAGTTGAAAAAAATTTTGGTGAGACTTCTTCACATTCTTAGTAGAAGGTGAACCTTCTATATATGATGAGGCGATGTCATCATCAGAATCATTATATTGGAAGGAAGTCATAAATAGTGAAATTCAATTAATCTTAGAAAATAAAACTTAGATTTTAACAGATTTACCTCCTAGAAACAAACCTATAGGAACCAAATAGATTTCTAAAAGAAAATTAAGGCCAAATGGAACAATAAAAAGGTACAAAACTGGTTAGTAGTAAAAGGATTTAACCAAAAAAATGATATAGATTATTTTGACACCTATATCCCTATAGTAAGAATAACTACCCTAAGAACCTTGATAGCCTTAGCCACAATTCATAAATTAATAATTTACCAAATGGATGTGAAAATGGTATTCTTAAATGGAGAATTAGAAAAAGAAATCTATATAAACCAACCTCAAAGATTCAAAGTAAAAGGACAAGAACATAAAGTATGTAGACTAATCAAATCTTTTTATGATTTAAAACAAGCTCCTAGACAATGGCACATTAAGTTCGATGAAATTATCTTAAGTCATAATTTTAAAATAAATGAATACAATAATTGTGTATATTATAAAAGGTAGGATTCTAAAATTATATAATAATATGCCTATATATAGATGATATATTACTGTTTGGAACATCAATGAAAATAATCCAAGAAACTAAAAGCTACCTATCAAATAATTTTAATATGAATGACTTAAGAGAAGCTGATGTAATTCTAGAAATGAAGCTTAAAAGAATAGATAATGGAATAGCAATAAGCCTAGCACACTTAATAGAGAAAATGATTAAAAAAATTAATATTTTGATTTAAATCCTATCTCTATCTCCTATGATTATAGCTCTCACTTAATTAAAAACTTAGGAGAACCAATTGATCAATTAGGATATTCTCAAATGATAGGATCCCTATTATATATTTTAAATAGAATCCGTCCAGATAAAACTTATGCCGTAGGCAGACTAAGTATGTATACTAGCAATCCTAGTAAAGAATGTTGGAAAGCCTTAGAAAGAATTTTTAAATATCTTAAGGAAATCTTAGATTACTTTTTAGCATACTCTGATTATTCAGAAGTACTTGAGAAATTTAGTGATGCCAATTGGATAACAGATAAATTAAATGTTAAGTCCATCACAAGATATCTCTTCTTGTTAGGAGGAGTTGTAGTTTCTTGGAACTCTTGTAAATAAATAATAATTACTAGAAGCATATTAGAATCTGAGTTAACAGCTCTTGACACTGGATCTATTGAAGCACAATGGCTAAAAGACTTAATAAATGATATAGAAATCCTTTTACCAAAAATTTCAAAAATTTTTTTGCATTGTGATTGTAGAGCTCTGATTGATCTGCTAAATCAACAGACAACTAATAAAAAGATGAATAACCATATCTTGATCATGTATAAAATTGTAAGAAATAAAATAAAAGATGTAATATCATTGCAGTTTATAAAATCAAAACATAATCTGGCATATTTGTTGACCAAAGGTCTTTTGAAGGCTACGGCATCTGAGACATCGAGAAGAATGTGGCTTAAGCTTATATATTAGTCACTAGAGTGAACCCCTTCCGTCATGGCAACCCCATGGTTAAGGTTCAAAGGGAAACGATCTTTGAGATAACGTTTGAGAGCACCTTTTTTAGGAGTCTGTCACCATCCCATCCCTATGGTGTGGTGCTCTATTGTGACAGTTAGGTTGAGCATGGCTCTTAATAGATCCAAGGCTGTGAGTTCAGTGAGGTACGATTTCGTTGCACATATCCTTGGGGGATCTACCTTAGTGAGAGTAGTCGTGAGGTTACGACTATAGGATCCAGGCGAATCCCTAGTAACTCTCAAGAAAATCAAGACAAGTGTATGGCCTAGATAGCGCTACCCTGCATTATGATCAGCTTCATACTATATATTTTATACTAAATGCAAGTTCAAACTTAGAAGGTACTTGTACTAAGCACAATAAAAGTCCAAAAGTTTTAAATTATTTTCAGTGTTTAATAATATTCTTTTAATTTAATTTTGCCTTTTTTTGTAGGGGATTGTTACGTTACGAATGTGGGAAAAAAAACCAACTTACATCCCTCCCCTCCCCCCCCCCCCCCCCGCGCCCCGCGTGCATGTTGCGGTGGCCTCTGAACGGTTTTCGCGGGCGCTGCATGCAGGCATTCTTCACGGGCGTTCCACAGGCTCTGTGCATTCCGTGAGTTTTTTTTCCCTTTTTTTTCATTGACTCTTTTATTTATTATTTGGTCGTTTTTCATTTTAAATTTTAAATAATTCTGAATTTAATTCTTGTAACGGCCATAACGGCTATTTGAGGGCATTTTGGAATTTTCTCTGGAGTTTTGAGCTTATAAATAGGTCTCAATCCCAACCCTTCAAAGCATAAAAAAAAATTTCTCAAGCTCTCCATCTATTCTCCTATGATATTCCTCCATTTCAATTTTGAAATCTTCCTCTCTTTCCATTTTAAATTTCTTTGACCGAAGAAGAGCTGATCGACGTCCGTTCGAGATCGTGCCACTGACGGTCGTTGGAATACTGACTTTCGGGTTGTACCTTGGAGGAGAGCATGTGGTCCAATTAGTTTTCGCACGAGAAGAGAACCAAATTTTCTTTAGGACAGTAGTTCTATCTGCTTCTTAAGCTAGATTCCTAAACTTTATATTATAGTATTTGTAAATTATTGCACTATATTTGTTCTGCCTCATACCACAAAATTATTTTCAAATATTTTAAATATTTATATTAAAAATACATATATATATATATATATATATATATATATATATATATATATATATATATATATATATATATATATATATATTCCTGAGTTGGACATCAACATTTCTTTCATGATAATAAGCACGGGATGATACAAAACTTGCTTTGAAAGCTGTGCATGTAAAAAAAAAAAAAAATGTTGTGCTTTGAGAGGTGTTCATTTGCTTTGAGAGTAGTGCGAGGTACCTGCTATCATAAAAGATAAATCACACGAAAGATACAACTCGTTTCCCGGGACATATCTTTCATAGGAAAGAAGGGTTTACCTTCCTTCGTGCAAGCCCACTGTTGGATAATTATCCACTACCGATTCCTTTGAGAGTCGTGCATGTGGATGAATGATGGAGTTTTGAGTGTTTTAGATCCGTGCAGTGGGTGATACAACGGCAGATTAGTACAGAGGAACATGAATCCTTCTACTGCACAAAAGGTACAGCTCTGATTCACTTTATCTAAGCATGTTCAAGCTCCTAGCCATCCTAGGCTGTGCCCGCTCATGAACATATGTATCTCATTCACTAGAGTCTGATTTAAAGGTCTCATGCATGCCAACCTAAAAGAGAGCAAGGAGCCAAGGAGGAAGCATCACCAATAAGTCCTCAGTGCCCATCGGGCCCGGATTGCTTAGTGAGGCAGTACCAAGTGTGAGATCAAAGGCTCCGTAGGAGGAGCACAAAAGGTCCCACTCTGGACATCTTCCTGCCCATCCATGCAGCAAGCTAGCTAGAGACCATGCATGCGAAGGTCAAAATAACAAACCAAAGACCTCATCTGCACTGCATTCGTGGACCCAATCCAAATCGCCGCCCGACCTCGAGGGTTAAGGATTGCAGATCGAACAAAGAAAGTGGTGAGATGCCACAAAATTATATGGTGACCGAAGGCAGTCATTAACAATAAAAGTTGCCATGAAATTTTTTTTTACATCCTTTTCGGATTGCTTGGTAGATGACGGAACGGAAACGTGCAGAAACTAGCTTGCCTTCTCGACGGCGCGATTAGCAAATAAGACAAAAGAAAAGTTGATTCCCATACTTATCGAACGAATTAAAGACTGCGAGCACGTAAGCAAAAACTCAGAACACAAAGAAGAAATCGGCGAGCAAAAATTAAACAAATTAATTATTAGAGGAAAAGAAATAAAAGATTTGTATTTGCTGGGTCGGAGATGGCAAGTGCAAGGGCTCACATGGCAGCGATGGAGGCGAGGAACTTGAGGAAGGTGGTGCCGAATCCGAGGCCGCCGCCGCCGCCAAGCTTGATGGCGTGGTTGGCGAGCTTTCGGGCGGCGAGGCCGAGTTCCCTCAGGTCCGACTCGATGCTCGCCGCCGCCCCATCCACCGTCTTCATCGCGAGGTACTCCATCTTCCTCATTCACACGACAACGACAACAACACGATCTCTTCGGATTCCAATCGCCACCCCCGTTTTGTCTGTTCCTTTCAAACTCTACATCGATCTCAAGTATATTAGCGCGGAGGTGAGGAAGAGACGAGACTGACATATTTCACCGGATCTTCTCCTGAATGGCACACGTTTCACCCGGCAGCGGGAAGACCGCATCTCCGCTTCCAGCTTTACCGGTGTTTTACTCGTTCCGTTCCCCCGTGTGACCGAGTTCAGGTGTAGACTGCGGGGCACGCAGGGCTGTGAAAAGCGGAGACGCAATTTATGATCCGCAAATGACTCGCTTTAAACAGGTCCCGATTTGATACAAATAATTTTGGATGTTAAACGGCTCACTTTAACTTACATAAATCTATTTATTTATTACATGAATCGGATGTAGATCCAGATCTTCGAGCTATTTAACAAAGTTTAATCTATTTAATTATTAGATTGGATTATGATCTAACTCATTTAATCATGATAAGATCCATGTAATTTAGCTAAAACCTTCTTAACTGTTTCTACGTCGTTTAATCTAACATTTTTAATATATTTAATTTATTCAGATCCATTTAATATATTTATAATTTATTTAAATTATTTAATTTAATTTGATTTTTTTTAATTTATTAAATAAATGAGCTATATGAGTCGAGTCTAATTATCTATTTAATAAATAGATTAAATTTTATTAAATTTTGTATCGAACCCATACTTAATTCAATCCGTATTTGATCAGATTCAACCGGATTGCTACCTTTACTTGGATCCCATCGAGGCCTGGATCTAGGAAAGCTTTGGGTACAAGTAATCGTTCAAAATGTGGGCCCAACTAATGGCATACTAACTCTCCTGACCGGTGGATCATGGATCCATAACTTCTTGGATCTCACACCTAAGTAAACAATGAAAGCTTTTTTTTTTCTTTTTTTTTATTTGAAAATTAAAAACTATAAAACTACTTTGTCCAAAAGGGTTTATTATGTAAAGTTTCCATTTTTATCTATTAATTTCTAGCCTTTTTTTTTTGTTTATGTATATGAAAATATGTGTGCACAAATTCATGCAATATTGTCCATTGATGCAAATTGCAGTTCACGTTGACTTGGACAAAATTATTCAAGAATACGGTAGGATAAAAGTGCCCTTATTTTAACAGCAAACAAGTCTAAGAATGACAGTGGATTAGAAAATATTCATCTAGATTAATTTTTGTATTCGAATCTATCCAGATATAAATAAAAATTTAAGCATCCGACTAATATCCATATTTGTATTCATATTCATTAAAGAAAAATGGATATGAATATAGTTAGACAATCATCTAATTAGTATCCAAATATCCGATTTTATTTATAATTATATTTAATTCCATATAGCATTTATAAAATTTTAAACTATATATATAATCACATTAATATACTATTAACTTGATTTATCATCTATTTTGCAATATCCCTAATTTATAGTCATAAAGTTTAGTTATCCGACTTATATCTGCATTTACATCTATATTTTCAGTATCCAATTTGTATCCATATCTGTTAAAAATATATATGAATATAAATTTTTGCATCCAACTAATATCTATATCCATATTTATATTTTTTAAATAAAATAAATATAAATATGAATATAATGATATACAATCCAATTGACATTCCATATGAGGCACTAAATCTAACCTCTTCTAACCCACTTTGCCCTTTTCTCACCAACAACTTGGCCGCTAAGCACAATTAAGAAATTGATTGACTTTAAGTGCCGGTGTAAGTTATCCAAAAAAAGTTATAAAATTGACACTATTTGAAGAATAAAAGTAGGATATTCCATTCTAGTTGATTAGTGATGTATGAGCAATAAGTTACCAAATCTCTTGAATTACAAGGTGATAGATAAAAAGATAGTCGTTAATATAGAAATATGCATAATTTCAGGAATTAACTAAAAAAACCCTAAATAAATATGATATTACATGAGTATCTCTTCTTTTTTTTCAAAATAAAATAAAATAAAATGATAATAAAATGACAAAGAATTGTTTTTCTTAAAGATGACAAGGATTTTATTTATTATTATTATTATTATTATTATTATTATTATTATTATTATTATTATTATTATTATTATTATTTATGGTATAATAGTCTGAACAAGCAAGCATGCTTATAAGATAGAAATTGTTAGGTGTAATGTATGGAATATATATATGTATGTATTTATATAATTTTAAAAATATTTAATTTTTTTTGTGTGGCATGTGTGATGGAATAATTTTAGTATAATAAAATAATTTTAAATATAATAAAATAAGGTTAAAAAATCTGGCCTGGGAGGTGGATAGAATTACTGTCCTAAAAGAGATTTGGTCTCCTTCTTGTATGAAGAATGATTAGACCAGACGCTTTCCTTCAAGGTACAATCTAGAAGCCAAAACTTCAATGCCTGTCGGTGGCATAATTTCGAACGGATGTTGATCAGCTTGTCTTCAGCTCAAAAATTTTAAAGTGATAAAAAGGTAGGAGAGAGAAAATTTTAGAAATTTTTAGAATAGAGAAATATAGGAGATGAAGAGCTTGGAATTTTGGATGCTTTGTAGAGCTGGGATAGATGCCTATTTATAGACTCAAAATACCAGAGAAAATCTCCAAAAGACCGTCAACTAGTCGTTATGGCAGTTACAAAATTAATGACAAAATTAATTAAAAACTACAAAAAATAACAACCGTTGAACATTAAATTTTAGAATTAATAAAATTATAAAAAAATGGCCAAATGCACGAACCCGTGTGGTGTGCGCGCGGATCGCATGTGCATTTAAGGCTACAAATGGGTTGGGTTGATCCGTGACCTGACCCTACCCGATTCGTTTAGACCCGATCCAACCCATTTTTAGGGATCCGTGGATCCAGGTCGGGTCCTAAAATTAGACCCAATCTATTTTTAGGGTCGGGTCTAGGTTTATTGAATTTGGACCCAACCCAACCCGATCCGACTTGAACATACTAATACTATTAAGATATATCTATTTGGACCTTTAAATTATAATTTAAAACTTATATGAAACTTATTTTTAATATAGAGATAAAGTTATAATTTTTTTATATCTTAATTTATTTTAAAAATAATATTGTTTGTTATCTATTTTATGGTTAATAATAATTGGCTATGTAATAATTAAAATATAATTATATATATTTTATCTGGATCATATCTAGATCCAAATTTTTTAGATTAGAATCGGATTATTTATGATCTGATCTAACCCAAATGACCCATTGGGTTGAGAATTCTGATAGTAGACCCGACCCGACCCAATTTTCTAATGGATTGGATTTGAGTCTAATATTAGGACCCGATTAAAGAACTGGGTTGGATCGGGGTCACTCATGACCTAGTCCGACCCGACCCATTTGCATTCCTATGTGCATTGTAGCCACAAGGGGGGAGGAAGGTTTTAATTTTTTTTCCTTCCCGTAACATCAGGTTAACAATCCCCGATAAAAAAATTAAAAATTTAATATTATTAAACTCAGTAAATAATTTAAAATTTTTAGACTTTTATTGTGCTTAGTACAAGTATCTTCTACATTTGAACTTATATTTAGTATAAAATATATATAATATGAAGATAAGCTGATCATAATATGGGATCGCATTATCTAGGCCATGTGCTTGCCTTGATTTTTATGAGTTATTAGGGATTCACCTTGATTCTATAGTTGCGGCCTCACGACTACTCTTACTAAGATAGATCCTCCAAGAGTACGTGCAATGGAATCCTATCTCGCTGAACTCACAGTCTTGGATCTATTAAGAGCTATGCTCAACCTAACCATCATAATAGAGCACCACACTATAGGGATGGGATGAAGATAGACTTCAAATCGATGCTCCCAAATATCATCTCAGAGGTCGTTTTTCTTTAAACCTTGACCATGGGATTGCCATGATGGTAGGGGTCTACTCTGGTAACTATTATGTGGGCTTAAGTCATATTCCTCTCGATATCTTAAATATCATAACCTTAGAAAGGCCTATGGTCAAAAGATCTGTCAGATTTTTTTTGATCTTATAAATTATAGTGATATCACTTCTTTCATTTTATTTTTTATAGTTTTATATCTGATCAGGATATGATTATTTATTTTTTATTAGTTCTCTATTGATTTAACAGATCAATTAGAGCTCTATAATTATAATTTAAAGAAATTTTAGAGATTTTTGGTAAAAAAATTCCTATATCATTTATTAAGTCTTTTAGCCATTGTGCTTCAGTACATGCAGTGTCAAGAACTGTTAATTCAGATTTCAATATAATTTTAGTGATTATTATTTATTTACAAGAGCCCCAATATACTGCAGCTCCTCCTAACAAAAAGAAATATCTAGTGATGGACTTAACATTTAAGTTATCCATTATCCAATTGGCATCACTATAACCTTCAAGTACTTCTGGATAACTAGAGTGTACTAGAGAGTAATCTAAAGTTCCCTTAAGATACCTAAAGATTCTTTCTAAAGTTTTTTAATATTCTTTACTATGATTGCTAGTATACCTACTTAGTCTGTCTACTACATAAGCTCTATCTGGACGGGTTCTATTTGAAATATAGAATATGGATCCTATTCTTTGAGAGTATCCTAATTGATTAATAGATTCTCCTAAATTTTTAATTAAGTTAGAGCTATGATTATAAAGGATGGAGATAGGATTTAAATCAAAATATTCAAATTTTTTAAGTATTTTTCTATTCAGTGTGCTAGACTTATTGCTATTTTACTATCTATTCTTTTAAACTTCATTCATAAGATTATATTTATTGTAAGTCTTTCGTATCAAAATTATTTGATAAATAGCTTTTGATTTCTTAAATTATTTTAATTGAAATTCCAAATAATGGTATATCATTTACATATAAGCATAGTATTATAAAATTAGTATCTTGTCTTTTATAATATACATATTTATCATATTCATTCATTTTAAAGTTATTTTTTAAGATGATTTCATCAAACTTAATATGTCATTATCTAAGAGCTTGTTTTAAATCATAAAAAAATTTGATTAGTTTACATACTTTATGTTCTTGTCCTTTTCCTTCAAATATTTGATGTTGGTTTATGTAGATTTTTTCTTCTAATTCTTTATTTAAAAAAATATTTTTTAAATCCATTTGATATATATATTATTTAAAATATATATTTTTTTATATTACAAGGTTTGACTGGTATTGGTGGTTTGGTTGAAATCTAGATTTTGATTTTGGTTTAGTATTGTTATTGATCTGGTATTATTGGGTTAGGTTAACTTGGATACTTAGAATTCTAGTTTACTGGATTTTAGATTTATGTTGGTCTTCTATCCTGATTGAGTTTAGAAGTTGAGCTAGGGTTAGCTCTCATTGCTTTTAAAGCTGACTTTTGACAAAGCCATTCCAAGAAGGAGACATTTTATTTAAAAGGCTAGAAATCTTAAACCTTTAGAGAATTGTCTCAATTGGCTTGAAGTTTCCTAAAGTACTCTTGTAATTTGTGAAGCTGGTCATTGAAAGATTTGTCTTCTACTATATTAAATCTAAAAAATAATGCATTATTGAATCGTTCAATCTCAGTATTATCAAGGCCATACTCAGACTCAAGAGTATTCTACAATTCTTTCACACTTTTAGTCGGCAAGTAACTGTCATAGAATGAGTTGGACGATTCTACCTTTACATAGATAATTCTCTTTTGGGATAGTTGGTGTGATTGAACTAAAGAAATTGGCAGACTGATCAATCATTGACTAAAGTCCTAGGTAGTTAGCCAAAACTTTATTTGACTTTGCCACCTCCTAAAATGGGATCCATCAAATTTTTTGAATTTATAATTAATAATGTCATCCTTAAGAATTGTCATTGGATCCAAGTCATGTTTAGAGAGAAAGATTTGGAAAATAAAAATAATTTTATTAAGAATTTATTTAAATAATTCAAATATTTTTTTGTATTTCTAAAAATATCTCCTATATATATTTTAGAATTAAAATTTTATTAAAATGATTACCAATATGATCGAACCTATGATTTGTTAAGATTTTTAATTGAGTTATTTGTCTTTAAATCCTAAAAACTTTGATTAATTTGTTTGTGTAATTATTTAAAAATTAATTTACATGCTACAATATAGGTTTAGTGAGGATCTTCAATTAATTTTATACAATACAAAAAAATAGATATTATGCTATAAATAACCAAAAAAAAATATTTTTTTAAACAAAATATGCAAGGTAAGTAAATTATAATCAAGTATAAATAATTATATTTATATATATGTACTACAAACTATATCAAATCTCCTTTAGTCTATTAGTTGTAATATATAGAATATATATATATGTATTTAAATAATTTTAAAAATATTTTAAAAATATTTTAAAAATATTTTTTTTGGCATGTATGGCAGAATAATTTTAGTGTAAGAAAATTATTTCAAATATAATAAAATAAGGTTAGGAAGTCTGACCTGTGAGTTGGATAGAATCACTGTGCTAAAGGAGATTTGATCCCCTTCTGGTGCGAAGAATGATTGAACAACATGCTCTTCTCCAAGGTATAATCTGGAAGCCAAAATTCTAACATCCATCGATGGTACGATCTCGAATGGATACCGATTAGCTCATCTTCGGTCCAAAAATTTTAAAGTGAGAAAAATGTAGAAGAAAGAAAGAATTTTAGAAATTTTTAGAATAGAGTAATATATGAGAGGGAGAGCTTGTAATTTTGGATGCTATGTAGGGTTGGAATAGAAACATATTTATAGGTTCAAAATTTTCGAGAGAATCCTTGAAAGGCCCTCAACTAATCATTATAGTAATTATAAAATTAATTTAAAAAAAAATAACCATTGAGACATTAAATTTTAGAATTAATAAAATTTTAAAAAAATGGTTAAATATATGGACCCGTGCGGCATGCGCATGAATCACGCATGCATTGCAGCCGCAAGGGGAGGGGAGAAGGTTTTTTTTTTTTTCCCCTTTTAGCAATGCCAGGTCAATTGGAACAATAGTAAACACTATTGTGAAATAATTTTTTTTTTTTTTTTTTTTGATGAACTAAAAGGGAAGGGGGAATAAATTTCCGATCCCACTAAAGTGCCAAAACGCTTTCTCCGTGCCCAGTTATGTGCTCCAGAAAAAATTTTTGGATTTAATCAAGTAATCCATGATTAAAAGGATAGGAGATAAAATACCTACCAACTATGCTATCATCTTAACAGTGAAATAATACTTTTAGCCAAACAAACAAAACGAGACCAAAGCAAAACCAATAGGTGAAAGAGTATAAGCTCTTTATCAAAAAAAAAAAAGAGAGTATAGGCTCAAACATATTTATATCACAACCACCAAACTTCAGTTAAACCGAACCAATGTAGGATGAAAGGTTGTATCCGCAGCCAAAATCCGAGCAAAATCTGGATATAGCACATCACCTTTCTACAGCTAGATATCACCACGCGCTCGAGAAGTTGCCCCATCAGCAGCTTGAAATGCAAAGGAATTTGTTCATTGGGTGATAGCCAAGTATCGACAAAGCCCCACCATCCACCAGTAAATGGAAGCTTACTTATCAAGAGGAATGCTGGACTTGTATGGCGTGTATATTAATTAGGGATAATAAATATGATCTGATTCACCTAATCTATATTGGGCCTGCTTTAATTTAATTTGGATTGAACTTAAATTAATAAATGGATAAATTTATTTAACTTATTTAATACACGGATCGAATTTAAATTTTAGATCCTTGGTATATTTAACTTGTTTAATCCTTTTAAATTTGATTGTACCTGAACTATTTAAATGGTTGGGCTTGGAGTGTTGGACCAGGATGATTGGGCCACTACAATTTAAAATACCGTCCAGAAATTTAATGCTCAGTCTGTTTTTTTCCGGTTCCCAATGCAGCCAGGTGGTTCACATCTCACGGGTTAGGAAGTGGGAAGTTGGGATTCTTCGAAAATGGGAGCCAAGACCAGCGAGCACCATTTCAAAATATCCTAAATTTCCTTGCCCCCCATCTCACCATTCACTGCTTGAAACTAGGATTTTTTTTTGGCCTTCCCCCATCTCACGGTGGTCGGCGGTGTGCCTCCCCCTTGTGGCCCCCTCTCCTTCTTCGGTGAGTTCGGTCTTCTTTCCCCATCTCATGGTAATCGGTGGTGCGCCTCTCCCTTCGCGGCCCCCTCTCCTTCTTCGATGAGAGGAGCGACCGAGCGAGGTGGTGGCGTAGGGGGTGATGAGTTTCCAGTCATCGTCATTGGACTGATCTGGCAGATCTTCGACAGGGGGAGGTGGTTGACGGAGATGGCAAGGAGGAGGGGGATGGCATTCGGCATCTCACATAATCTTCTTCCCCCATTGTTGCCCTTCTCAAGCCCTCCAATCTCCTCCCATGGCATCGCTCCCCTCCGAGAGCTCTGGCATCATCATGATCAGTGGTAAGGGCTCCACCTCGCCACCCGTCGCCGTCTATGCAATCTTTCGCCACTTTTCAAAGGTAAGCATCAACTCCTCCACCCTCGAGAAGCTATCCCAATCGGAGAAGCTATCTCCGCTACTCCCAAACAAGCCTCCTTCAAACCCCAGAATCCTAGTCCCAGAGGAGTTGCTTGTGGCACTCGTTATTCTCCTCAACAAGGCAAGGGTGACAAGGAAGAGGGGCTGTCGAGGAAGATCAGGACAGCGATGATGAAGCAGAAAATGGCAGAGGTGGAGAGGAGGGACGAAGAAGGCTTGACAACATGGTGATAGGTTTCTCTCCCTCTTCCTTTTTCTAAAAACTGGGTTTCAAATAGATGGTAAACAGGTTTGTGGGTTTTTTTTATTAAGTCATAAATGAGCTGTAAGCATGGCGGGCCAAGTAACCTGTTTAACAAAGTGCGTCAGGTTCGGATTCTAAAACTTGATTTATTTAATAAGTAAATTCGATTTGGATTGAATTTTTTTGATCCGATCTGATCCATTTATATCCAACCCGACCTGATTTTCATTCCTAATATCATGTGATATATAGGCTAGCCTAATTGGTAGAATAACCGGCTGAAATAACTTCCTCCTTCCACGGTCTTTCTTCCACTCTTCCCTTCATTATTCACTCATTGTTGTCCTCTGTCGTGCCAATGCCTTGGGCCAACACCATGAACTAGAACTCATGAACGGTCCTAATGGTTTAGTGAGCATTGATGTTTGAGAAGTGTCATGCCTTCAAAAGATGTTTGGAACTATTAATGCCAAAATCTCATCCTACGAAGGTAGAGACTTGGAGAGCACCGATGAACCTAAACGCATGAAGGAGCAATGTAGCTTGTCGGATTAGCTCGGGCTGGGTCCTCTATAGAATTTTTCCTTTGAATTACATGTAAAAGATTAGAATATAAAATCTAGAACAAAATAAAAGATCATATCATATATGCCTTGATAGCTAAGAATCCATCATCTTTATTGCAGCATCATATAGAATAATAATAATAATAATAAAAAGGATTCTAGGCCTTCCTCTCTATCTCCTTCTCATACCTGCCTTTTTAATAGGATAGATGCCTTCTCAAGAATATAAAAAAATCTTATGCCCTAGTATTTGCATAAGTATATATATATATATATATATATATATGAGTGGAGTGAAAATTTAGTTCAATTAATAATGGTAATGAGTTAACCCATTACAGAGCTCATTAACCAAAATTTTGCCAACACTGATATCCGTTACATCGCGTGGCTAAGATAATAGGATCCAAATAATAATATCATTACAAATAATTATGGGCTCTTTAACCGTTCATTCAGGTAATGGCTTAGTTCATATTTTAAAATAAAATTAAAGTCTAAATCAGTTTATAATCAATAGAAATCTACTTTATGAGAATTTTTAATATTTTCTATTGCCTGAATCATAAAAAGCTTTAGAATAATAATAGAAAAGAGAAAAAATTAGAGTAGTATGGAACAATCTGATTTGTATACTTGATACCTTAGGCTATTAGGAAGCCAGCCTAAATAGGTCGGTCTGAGTAGCTTGGCTTGCTATATAGATTTGCCTGCTATAGAGGTCTGCCTATGGGAGCTTGGCTCATCGACTTGCAAAAAGATGGAACATATACCTGTAAGAGATTAGCTCATTAATTTACTAAAAAGAAGAGTACGATGATAGTGTAAGCTAATGGATGAACTATGAGTTCCTGAGAGCCCCTTTATCTCTTTGGAACCCCTTAGCCCAATTTATACAGAGGAGGAAGCATGGTTCCATCACAAATTAGAGGCATAATTAATTAAGGGGTGAGCCATTACCGATCATTAATCATTATTGTGGACAGTCAAAAATAATTTATCAACTTTACTCTATAGAAAGGATGAATCGGGATCGTATTCTCAGGGATCGAAGGGTTAAGTTTTGATTAAAAAAAATAAGAAGCATGATTTGGTTTAATTGAAAAAAAAAATAAAAAAATAAATAGAAATTAAATTAATCTAACAGCAGGATCTCATGAAAGTATGTATCTCAGAGGTTGTAAGTCAATCTTATAACTAACAAAGTTATATTTCTTTTATAATTTAATTCAAGAGAATATCTATCTTTTCTCGATACTCCCATATTCGTAAAAGATCACGGCACATCTCTGGAAGTATAAAGTATATCTCTTTTACAAAATAATGGTACTTAAGTTTAAGAGAATACCCGTCTTCTCTCGGCATACCCTGTATCCATAGATCATGTTGCATTTCCAGGAAATACTAGGTATTTAACTCTTTTTTTCTCAACACGTCCCATATCCGTAGATCACGGTGCATCTCTGGAAAATAAGAGTTGTCTTTAATCCTAATTTAATATAAAAGCATAGAAGAAGGCTAATAAAAGAAAGCAGGCAAATAATTCATAATTAAATACATAATCTTTTATTGCATATAAAAATAAAAAAAATACAAGAAAGGTGTAGAATAAAAGAACCGATTTACTTTGTTACAAGATCTCCTCTTCCCTCTTGAGATTTTTATGCTAGTCGTTCATGGGTTGATCCCCTCCTATCCTTCTATGCAAAGATTCTAGAAGGACTTTAGAAAGTTGAATACCCCAGGAAGAGCTACAGGAACATTTTTATAGGGTTTAACAGGGGAGAGGTGTTCATATTTTTTCGAGCCGAAATGCCGAGCTGTCTTGGATGCCGCTCTAAGCTGCCATGCAGGCACGCGGACTGAGGGAAGGCCCGTGGGGGCCTCCATGCATGCTGATTGAGGCGAGGTGCAAGGTCCCGTGCGCATGGATGTGAACCCACATGCTGTGGGCCCACACGCTGCCCCTGGTCAAAACCAGACCGCGGGCATGCCGGGGCGCAGAGTAGGTGCGGACGGAACTGGGCGCCACGCGGGTGTGCCGAGCTAGGCGCCATGCGGGTGGAGCCGGGAGAAGCCGGTCGTGCGGGCCGGAGTCGGGGGAGTAGGTCCTGGGCATGACGTCGCCGAGCCAGGGTCCCACCGGGATGAGGTGTGGGCGCGCTAGGCGGGCGTGCCGTGGTGCCGATCTGGAGGAGTCGGGGCTCGGTGGCCTTGGCCTCCCGCATGAGGATGGACGGGGCAAGGCGCGGGGGCGCACTACCCTGGGCATGCTGCGCCGGGGGTGCCGCGATGGGTGCGCCGGCGAGGTCGGGCGAGCTAGAGGATCCGGGGCTCGGTGGCCTCGACCTCCCGCAGGTGGACGGAGCCGGGCGCAGGGGCGCGCTGCCCTAGGCGTGCCGCACCGGGGGTGCCGTGCTGGGCGCGCCGGTGAGGTCGGGCGAGCTAGAGGACCCGGGGCTCAGAGGCGAGCTGCGCCGCGGGCGAGGTCGGGCGGAGCCGGAGGCGTTGGAGCGGGCGGAGGCTAGCTGGGGCTGGTCTTCATGCCGTGGGCGAGGTCGGGCGGAGCCAAAGGCGCCGGAGCTCGGAGGCGAACCGGGGCCGGCCTTCGCGCCGTGGGCGAGGTCGGGCAGAGCCGGAGGTGCTGGAGCTCGGAGACGTGGCCTCCTGCGGGCGAACTGGGCACCGGCTCGGGAGGAATCCTCCCGCGAGCCTACCACAGGCTGACTGGGTGCTGGCCTGAGCAGAAGCCGGAGTGGGTCGGCGCCGGAGTGGCGGAGCCGAGGCGGGCGCGCGGGCTCGCCTGCATGGGATCGCGCGGTACTGGATGGAGGCGAGGCATTGCCCTGGTACAAGCGTGCGCATGGGCGGTGTAGAGCTGGTTGCGCCTCCCTCGCGCGTGGACCGAGGATGGTGCAGAGCTGGGCTGGCACGGGCTCGTGCCCCCCTTGTGTGCTGACCGAGGCACGGGTAGGGTGCCTGGGACGTGCCTACGGGTGCCCGCAGGATGAAGTCGTGCGAAGGCTGGGTTGGAGCGCGGCTGCTTCTCGGTGGCGCTTGGACCATGCGGAGTAAAGTCGGACTGATCTGGAGAGCTTTATGGGCCAGAATGGGTTGCCCTTCACGCCTGGCAGGGCTCCAGGCAAGGCTGCTGAGCTACCGACCTGGTCGAGGTGCCAGCTTGGTTGAAGCGGGCTAGCCTAGCTGCCGACCTGACCTCCACAGGGACTGATTTCTTTAAGTGGCCCCACCGTTGTGGCAAGGCTAAATGGGTTGGTTACTACTATAACAGCAATGATGGCAAGGAAACCACTTTTATACTGACTTGGATAGCTAAGATCAAAGCCAAAATTCGGCTAAGACTCCTAGATCCTAACACATGGTGCAATCTAGTCGAGCACATCATGCCACTTTGAAATTGTAGCTAGCCAATTAACTCTTCTTGTCAAGATTTGTGTAAATCATTTAAAGGCTGCAATTGTTAGGCCACATGGCACAACCTGGTTGGCTAAGAAAGATCGGTCGAATCATCAGCCATTTAAGGAGTTATTATGTAGTCCTTTCGAGCATGTCAATAATTTTCTCTTTTTGATGGTCAAGATAAAATAGCAAATGATGATTTTCGAGGAGTCAATAAATACCTAGGCATCAGAAAGATCTGCTCAACTCTTGAGGTCAAAGAAATGATTACTCCCTAGCCCAAAACTAATAAATCCTGAAAAGTTATTCGGCAATGTTCTGAACTTGAGAGTAGGGACAACTGTTACATCAAGTACTTATTCAATCTCGAGAATAACTGGACTACCAACTAAAGAGGAGATGACTAAGCTGGTAGCTTTACTGAACGACTATAGCATCTAAACTCGGGAGACTACCAGGGACTACAAGCCCAACTGATATAACATCCCAACATGCATGTCAACCGAGTAATTACTCAGATCCAATTAACTACTAAGGTAAACTTAGTCGAGTATGCTAGGATCCCATATCAAGGCTATTTCTATCAGTGATGAGCAAGCTGCCTTGATATATGAAGTCCATGATGCTCAAGCGAGTAGCAAAAGCAAACAAAACACAGCTATCTCAATAGGAATCCTAGTAGACAAGATCTTGACAAAGACTATTATCCCAATAGCTGGTAGCTTTATCGAGCGACTATAGCATCTAATCCCGGGAGACTACCAAGGACTACAAGCCCAACTGATATAACATCCCTATATGCATGTCAACCGAGTAATTACTCGGACCCGATTAACTACTAAGGTAAACTTAGTCAGGAATGCCGTGATCCCGTATCAAGGCTTTTTTTATCAGTGATGAGCAAGCTGCCCTGATATCTAGAGTCCATGATGCTCGAGTGAGTAGAAAAAGCAAACAAAACACAGCTATCCCGATAGGAATCTTGGTATACAAGATCTTAATAAAGACTGTTATCCTGATAGAAAGATCCTAGCGAAGAGATCCCAGGAGACAAGATCTCAATATCCAATAGAACACTATTATCTACTCCAAAAGAGGCTATCAATAGAATTCAATTATCCCAATGCAAGTAATTCTATAAATAAATAAAAGGGGACTCCCAACATATACTATTGGGTGGGCTAGCTTTTACCTCTTGATTCGTCCGCATTGGGGGTCTGGGTTCACGAAATGTGGGTGCTAATGTTAAGGTGAGGTTGATGCCACGTCAACGCCCCTTGGATGGTGCTGCGGTGCTCGTCCCCAGACGGGAGCTGGCTCGGTGATAATATGTTGGGTTGGTGCTGCGGTGCTCGGTGGGGGAGTCGACTCGTGCACCCCAAGATTGCTGCATTGCTAGGGATGGCAACGGATCAGGTTTGGATCGGGTCATCCAAAATCCATACCCACCTAGCTAAAAAATTATCTACCCCATACTCGTCCCATACTCGTCTCGGGTTGGGTCGGGTTAGGTATAAAAAAATCACTTGTGGATCGGGTCAGGTCAGGTATACCCAGTCTCATAAAACTTAGTTTATTTAAAAGCTAAACGAGTCGGATATATCCGTTCCATATCAAATTTACTTAAATATTTTATAAACATAATTTTTTTAATATATAAATGGGTCGGGTTCGGGTCGGGGCATACTACTACCCGTACTCGATCCGAACTCGAGTTGGGTTTTTTTATATAACCAATATCCATTTATAAATTAGGCGGGTCGGGTTTTACCGTCCCATTAGGGTCGAGTCAGGTCGGATCCCATCGGATCGGTAAAAATTGCCATCCCTATGCGCTGCCTGCTTTAAGAAAGATAAACCGCCACTTCTAAATAGGGATATTCCTTTTGGATAGCTGGTTGGTGCGTCGATCCTAGAGTTGGTATCAGAGCTGAGATCACGTGTTCAGATCCCCGCAGGCGGAATTCTCGAGAGATTTTTCACTGGGGGGATTGTTGGGTAGGCCAACTCACACCCTCTTGGTTCACTGGGGGGATTGTTGGGTGGGCCAACTCACACCCTCTTGGTTCGTCCGGATGGGATGTTTGGGCCCGCGAAATGTGGGTGCTACTATTAAGGTGAGGCTGGTGCCACTTTAACGCCCCTTGGGTGGTGCTGCGGTGTTCGTCCCCAGGCGGGAGCTTGCTCGGTGATAGTACGCTGGGTTGGTGCTGCGATGCTTGGTGGGGGGGTCAACTCATGCGCCCCAGGGTTGCTGCACCACTTCTAAATAGGGACGTTCCTTTTGGATAGTTGGTTGGGACGTCGATCCTAGAGTTGGGATGTTCCTTTTGGAACTCTAGGATCGATACCCCAACCAACTATCCAAAAGGAATGTTCCTATTTAGAAGTGACGGTTTATCTTTGTTAAAGCAAGCAGCGCAGCAACCCCGAGGAGCACGGGTCAACCTCCCCACCGAGCACCGCAGCACCAACCCAGCATACCATCACCGAGCCGGCTCCCGCCTGGGGATGAGCACCGCAGCACCATCCAAGGGACGTTGATGTGGCACTAGCCTAACCTTAACAGTGGCATCCATATTCCATGGACCCAGATCCCCCATCTAGACGAACCAAGAGGGTGTGAGCTGGCCCACCCAACATATACATTCATGCCACCTCCAAAATGCTTATTCGGTATGGCTACAACTCTTAGCTCTGGCTATCGTCCATTTTTTCTAGCTGAATCGAATGCTGGAGGGTCCCCCATCGGTAATTACTGGTCAAGCAGAACTATTCTTATAGGTTTTGATATGAGAGATATCCAAGAATAGGCTCCCTTTCCTTTGGAGAAGGTAGTAGGGCCGCTAGACACTGCCGAAGTTCCCGGAGCGAAAATCTGATGGCAATAAAGTAAATAAATGGTTTCACAAGAAAATTAAGATATTTCATGAAGCTTTCGCATCAAGGAGATGACTATGAGCATTTTTGTATTTAAAAGCATTGGACCTACAACAATTGAAAAGATACATGCTTCCAAGCCGCTCAAGTTTCATGTTTTTCAAGACACTATTTGAAGTGGTGCTCAGAATGACACATGAAATAAATTTGGTTTGAGAGAGCTGTTGTAAAGTAAACGAAGTTTAATGTGGTATTAAGTAGTACTAGCTAATGGAGTCGAAGAACATGCCTATTAGTACTTCTTAATGGTGTCTTTTAGTCCTTTTGTGATGATGCATTTAACTAATTAGCACTTAACTAGTAGCTGTGTTTTTTTCGTTTATCATGATAAATTTATACAAAGACTCATATTGTATAAATATAAATCCTTGCAGCCAGCCATTTTGGAAGGGGCAAGAACAAATGATATGTCAAGTGTTCTTAAATCAGTCCGTTGGGAGTCTTGTCTTGTTTAATTGAAAAATTGAATGTTTGCGTGCTTTTCCAAACTTGTTCTTCTTGCTATCTATTTCGGTCCTACAATAACAATAACGATCACGGCCATGCAGTCTAGAGTGCCTAAGTACGTAGATTTTGAGAGTGGTCGTACTCTTCACAAGGTCGACAGATGATGATGCACTGGATAGTGGCATAGTTGTTTTCTTTACGTTTAGCAATCTAACACTTCGATTTAATTGACTAATGGTGCAAACCCTAAATTACCCATTTCCATTCCTTAACCGAACTCTTGCTTCACCCTTCCCCCTGACCACCCTCTCCGAGCTTTTGTTGGACTGTGAACACCATCTTTCTACCATCATGCACGCTTCTGCAACAAAAGCTCTTCATGTTCCTCGAGAAAGGCCTTCTTATAGGTTCTGTGCACACCACGAGGTCCACGATTGTCCATGCGAAAGGTGAAGGCAAGAATCAGGCCGAACAAGTATGGAATTTGCATCCACAGGAAATCTGAACTTATATAGGCCTTGTCTGGTGGCTCAAAATTAGTATCGATGTGGATGTGCATGAACAATGGCTACCTAATTGACAAGATCGAGTCTAAAGTTACACTCTATGTCGTTAAAATAATTTCATTCCGTAATGGTGCTTACGGTTTTATGACGATTGTCTTCCATGTTACAACGGTCTTCTTCTAGTGAAAGCAGCATTACAATTCACTAAAAATTCGAAACAGGAATGCTTTTCTCTTTTTATATGTACTATAGCTATACTCTGTTTTTAGAGTATACAAATGCCTAAGAGATTTACGATGCACTATAGCTATACTCTGCTTTTCAGAGTATGCAAATGCCTAAGAAAAGAAAGGAAAAAATTGGAATGAATCCGATGAAACGAATGAAGAATTGGGACCTATTTATAGCAAGGTGCCCCTTGGAAGTAATTGTTGGAAAAAGTGAATCGGAATTTTTTATTCCTAAACTATCCTTTGGAACAGAAAACCATCATGTGGGATGGAAACTATCCTGTGGGATGAAAACTTTTAGTCCCACATGGAAAGATTGGAAAAAGAGAAGGCTCTTTATAAGAAAATCTTTTTCCAAGCTCTTACTTCTAGGCTCACCATAGGTGGAGAGCTTGAGGGTGATGCGACGCGCACGCACGTGTGCGACGGGCGCCATAGGCGCTTTGTAGGTGCACTTTGCATTTTGCACGTACGCATCGTTGTGAGGAGCTTGAGGAGCCTTTAAATTTTTTCTGATCAAACAGTTCAGACGGTCAAGATTGATTGGCACAAGATCAAGGTTGCAGGAAGACGAGTCGGCTCGGTTCTGATAGGAGCCGACTCGGATGACTGGCCAGGTCGACTCGAGTGGTTCGAGTCGACTCGGATGACTAGGAGTCGACTCGGATCCGCAGAAGGGAATACATGGTATGGACGAGTCGACTCGAGTGGTTTGAGTTGGCTCGGATCCACATAATGGTATCATGCGATCTGGACGAGTCGACTCGACCAGGACGCTTTCTGCAGCAAGGAGCCGACTCGAGAAATTCGAGTTGACTCGGATGACTGGATTTCAGAATCGCGAAACAACGAATCACGTGTTCGGAGGCATAATTACGTGTCCGTTCATGGATCAACATTTCTTCTGAGATCAGGGGTACTATCGGATCATGAAATGATGCATTGAGAAGCATGCTGATTGCGTGATCTAGAGATCACGGTACGAATCAGCGTATCATGGCATCCGATCGTGATTGAAGAAATGTATCGATCGCGTAAAGGCATATCTCACTACGAAAAGACATCGGAAACTCCCTCCGATGAAATCAGAAGGTTGCTTCCAAGAAGCACCTTAAGGCTATAAATATGTCCCCATTCTTCATTCATTTCATCCCATTTATTCTAGTTTTTTCCTTCCTTTTCTTAGGCATTTGCATACTCTGAAAAATAGAGTATAGCTATAGTGCATCGTAAGTCTCTTAGACATTTACATACTCTGAAAACAGAGTATAGCTATAGTGCATACAAAAAGAGAAAAGCATTCCTGGATCGAATTTCTGGTGAATTGTAGTACTGCTTTCACCAGAAGAAGATCGTTGTATCTTGGAAGACAATCGTCATAAAATCGTAAGCACCATTGCGGGACGAAATTGTCTTAAGTACATAGAGTGTAACTCTAGACTCGGTCTTGTCAATTGGTAGCCATTGTTCAAACATATCCACACCAACAATCTTAAGATAATTTTCATACTGAAGGGCTACTTAAGTGATGGCAACAATGGCCGCACCAGTTCAGGCCGAGAAGCCGGAGAAGTTTGCCAGCACCGATTTCAAGAGATAGCAACAGAAGATAATGTTATATCTGACAACTCTAAATCTGGTAAGAGTTCTCAACAAAGATCCACCAGTCCTAAAGAAAGGAGAGAACGACAAGCAGATTGTCGCTGCTGTCGATGCATGGAAGCATTCAGACTTCATATGCAAAAACTATATCCTTAATGGATTAGAGAATACGCTATACAATGTGTATAGTAGTATAAGCACAGCAAAAGAGCTATGGGCATCCTTAGATAAGAAATACAAAACGGAGGATATAGGTCATAAGAAATTTGTGGTCGTCAGGTTTCTTGACTACAAGATAGTAGATTACAAGACCGTTTTGGAGCAAGTTCAAGAACTGCAGATCATCCTGCATGAGATACATGCAAAAAGGATGTCTCTGAATGAGTCATTTCAAGTAGCCGCTATAATTGAGAAGCTACCTCTCATGGAAAGATTTCAAGAACTACCTGAAGCATAAGCGGAAGGAGATGGGACTTGAAGATCCGATCGTCCGCCTGAGGATCGAGGAAGATAACAAGAGCCATGATAAGAAGACAGGAAGACATCTTGCTGAGCTTAAGGCCAACCTCATGGAAGGAAAGGTCAACAAGAAGAAATGCAAGTTTCCTGAAGAAGGCTACAAACAAAAGAAAGACAATCCTAAAAAGTTCAAAGGAAAGTGCTTCATTTATGGTAAAATAGGCCACAAATCCAAGGATTGTCGTTTCAAGGGGAAAGAAAATAAGGAAGTCAATACTATTGAAGATATCCTATCCCGTGAAGTGTTAGGGATGATATTGTCAACAGTTGTGTCTAAAGCAAACATGGTCGATAAACCAAATGAATGCTATGTTGACATTGGAGCTACTTAACATGTCTGTTCTGATAAGAGTATGTTCTCATCATATACTCCTATCAGAGGTAGAAATCTGCTGATGGATAACTCCGCTACATCAAAGATAGAAGGAATTGACCGCATTATTCTAAAGATGACATTTAGCAAAGAGCTTCTACTGAACGATGTACTGCATGTTCTCGACATCCGTAAGAACTTGGTATCAGGCTCTTTCCTAAGCATACATGGATTTAGGATGGTGTTTGAGTCTGATAAATTTGTACTTACTAAAGGGGGATCTCTCTGGGTAGAGGTTATTTGAATAATGGATTATTCAAGATGAATGTAATGACTGTACATCGTAACCTTGAAAAGAATAAAGATTCTTCTTCTGTTTATATGGTTGACTCCTCTTATCTATGGCATGATAGATTAGGTCATGTGAATTTTAATTCATTATGGAAGTTAATGAATTTAGAATTGTTACCTAATCATGAAATCGATCCACATTATAAATGTGAGATATATGTTGAAGCTAAGCTAGCCAAAACACCATTCTACTCAGTAGAAAGGAATACCGAACCTCTAGATTTGATCCACAGTGATCTATGTGACTTGAAGTCAATACAATCTAGAGAAGGTAAAAAGTATTTTATAACATTTATTGATGATTTAATAAGATACTGTTATGTGTATCTACTAAAGGCTAAAGATGAGGCTTTAGATATGTTTAAATGTTATAAGAATGAGGTTGAAAATCAGCTTGGTAAAAAGATCAAGGCTATAAGGAGTGATAGAGGTGGTGAATACGATGCACCGTTTAATGATTTTTGTCAAGAACATGGCATTGTTCATCAAACTACAGCTCCTTATTCATCTCAATCTAACGGAATTGCTGAACGCAAAAATCAAACATTGAAAGAAATGATGAATGCCATGTTGATAAATTCTGGTACACCATAGAATTTATGGGGAGAAGCAATTTTCTCGGCTAATCATATTCTTAACAAAATACCTCTTAAGAAGAAGGACATCACCCCATATGAGTTATGGAAAGGAAAAAAGCCTTCTTATAATTATTTAAAAGTATGAGGATGTCTAGCTAAAGTAGCTATTCCAGATCCCAAAATGGTTAAAATAGGACCTAAAACTATTGATTGTATTTTCATTGGTTATGCACAAAATAGCAGTGCATATTGCTTTCTTGTATATAAATTAGATATATCTAATATACAGGAAAATACAATTATGAAATCAAGAAATGCAACATTTTTTGAAGAGATATTCTCTTGTAAAGGGATATCTGGTACAAGTTCAAATAAAAGAACTTATGATAATATGGCAAGTAGTAGTCATTAGGAAAAACATCCTGAACATGAACAATTTGATGCGGCACACGATGCCCCGATCAATATTTATTCCAAGGAGATCGGATCGTTGGTCGCTAGGAAACGACCCTAGGCTAGGTTAAACAGTCTCAAATTATTTTTTTCCAATTTTCTTTTATTTCAAATAACCTTTTTTTTTTTCATAATTTTTTTCCTTCATTTTTTTTTCACTCTTTTCTTTCCCACGGTTTTTTTTTTCCTTCTTTTTTTTTTCCCTGCGCTTGAAGTCGGCTCCGAATGCCGATTAGGCATTCACGTTCGTGCGCGAGATGCGGAACCCCGCGGGCAGGGAAAATCGGCAAGGTTTCCATCGGGCTCTCCACTGGCGACGGCGACAGGGAAGGAAGGGAGAAGGGCACGGGTGTGCTGGCTCGGGGGCTCGGGGCCATGGAGTGAACAGAGGTCCCGGATCTCACGATGTCTAGCGAGGTGAAAGGTGACAACGGTGAAGGGGCTCCAGCGGATCTGGCGATGGCGAAGGAGATCTGCTCGGTGGGGCGCGGATCAGGCGGAGATGGCAGCAAGGCGGAAGAGCCCAGTGGGTTTCGAAGGAGATCTGCTCGGTGGGGCGCGAATCGGGCAGAAATGGCAGCAAGGCGGAGGAGCCCGGTGGGCTTCGAAGGAGATTTGCTCGGTGGGGCGCGGATCGGGCGGAGATGGCAGCAAGGCGGAGGAGCCCGGAGGGCTTCGCCAGCGATCTTGAAGGAGCTTGGCCGGAGACGGGGCGGCGGCACGGTGGGATGAAGGCGGCACGGACCAGCGGGCGATGGAGGCCATGGCAGAAGGCTTCACGGGCGGAGGGGATGGCTGCGATCGGTGGTGGCCAACGGCGATGGCCTGTTGGTAGTAGTGGGAGGCGCGATGGCGGCAGCGTCGGCGAACAGCAGCGATGACGGGCGGAGAGGGTTGCAGGCATGGAATGGAACTTGGGGACTTCGTCGATTGGCTCTCCGGTGAGGTTGGCGAACCGGGAGGCGGCCGGGTGGTGTTTTGTTGTCTGTTGATGGTTTACGGATGGCTGATTCTTTTTAGAAATTGAAACAAGGGAGAGGGAGAGGAGAGGAAGAAACCCAGGATGAGGTAGAAGAGGTATAAGAAAGGAGGATCAAGACGAGGATAAGGAGGAATAGCTATCAGAGAATAAGAGGAATAGAAGAATCGGGGTAGAGAATTAAGAGAAGAGAAGACGAACCAGGAAAAAGAATAGGGAAGAAGGGAAATCCGGGAGAGAACCCAGAGAGAGGAATAGAGAAAGAGAGAAAGTCCTAGAGAAGAAAGTTCCAGAGTAGAGAAGAAGAAGAAGAGAGGGGGAGAATAAGAGAGCCCAGGGAGAAGAAATATCAGAGAGAAAGAATAATCAGGAGAAGGGAAGAAGAAGGAGGAGGGAGGGAAGAACTAGAAGAAGGAGAAAGTCGGGACGCACCCAGATGATTTCTCAAATATTTTTATTCATCGCTAATTTTTATTCTGAATAACAAAGATCTTAAATAGGCTAAAATCTAATCGGAACTTCTCAACATACCGAGAGATCCGAACAAATGATAAGATAAATCCTAAAATAAATATTCAAACTAAGCAATCAAATCCTAAAAATAATCGATAAAACTAATCCTAAAATTTTAAAATACCCCAATCCCTCGTACATCCATAAAAATAAAATATTAAAATATCATGCTCCAAGATTTGTGTACTTCGGGATTTGTGCTGCATCAGGATCTGTGCTCATTGACTCCAGGATCTTGGGCTCCAAGGCTTGGGCTGGGCTGGGCTTCGGTTCTGGGTTGGGCTACTGGGTTGATCTGGGCTGCTTCAAATTCTGGGCCGATGTCCCCATCATTTTTCCTGAGGTGGGGAGAACTTGACTCCGTCGAGTCAAGCTTCAAATTGGCTCCTCGATGCATCATCTGTAGATTGAAATATTTTAAAGCAGAAAGCAAATGGAATTAATCCTAACCTAACCTAACCTAAACCTGGCTCTGATACCAAATTTGATGCGGCACACGATGCCCCGATCAATATTTATTCCAAGGAGATCGGATCATTGGTCACTAGGAAACGACCCTAGGCTAGGTTAAACAGTCCCAAATTATTTTTTTCTAATTTTCTTTTATTTCAAATAACCTTTTTTTTTTCATATTTTTTTCCTTCATTTTTTTTTTCACTCTTTTCTTTCCCACGTTTTTTTTTTCCTTTTTTTTTTCCCCTGCGCTTGAAGTGGCTCCGAATGCCGATTAGGCATTCATGTTCGTGCGCGAGATGCGGAACCCCGCGGGCTGGGAAAACCGGCAAGGTTTCCGTCGGGCTCTCCACTGGCGACGGCGGCGGGGAAGGAAGGGAGAAGGGCACGGGTGTGCTGGCTCGGGGGCTCGGGGCCATGGAGTGAACAGAGGTCCCAGATCTCGCGATGTCCAACGAGGTGAAAGGTGACAACGGTGAAGGGGCTCCGACGGATCTGGCGATGGCGAAGGAGATCTGCTCGGTGGGGTGCGGATCGGGTGGAGATGGTAGCAAGGCAGAAGAGCCCGATGGGTTTTGAAGGAGATATGCTCGGTGGGGCGCGGATCGGGCGGAGATGGCAGCAAGGCGGAGGAGCCCGGAGGGCTTCGCCGGCGATCTTGAAGGAGCTTCGTCGGAGATGGGGCGGCGGCACGGTGGGACGAAGGCGGCACGGACCAGCGGGTGATGGAGGCCATGGCAGAAGGCTTCACGGGCGGAGGGGATGGCTGCGATCGGTGGTGGCCAACGGCGATGGCCTGTTGGTAGTAGTGGGAGGCGCGATGGCGGCAGCATCGACGAACAGTAGCGATGACGGGCGGAGACGGGTTGCATGCATGGAATGGAACTTGGGGACTTCGTCGATTGGCTCTCCGGTGAGGTTGGCGAACCAGGAGGCGACCGGGTGGTGTTTTGTTGTCTGTTGATGGTTTACGGATGGCTGAATCTTTTTAGAAATTGAAACAAGGAAGAGGGAGAGGAGAGGAAGAAACCCAGGATGAGGTAGAAGAGGTATAAGAAAGGAGGATCAAGACGAGGATAAGGAGGAATAGCTATCAGAGAATAAGAGGAATAGAAGAATCAGGGTAGAGAATTAGGAGAAGAGAAGATGAACCAGGAAGAAGAATAGGGAAGAAGGGAAATCCGGGAGAGAACCCAGAGAGAGGAATAGAGAAAGAGAGAAAGTCCCAGAGAAGAAAGTTCCAGAGTAGAGAAGAAGAAGAAGAGAGGGGGAGAATAAGAGAGCCCGGGGAGAAGAAATACCAGAGAGAGAATAATCAGGAGAAGGGAAGAAGGAGGAGGGAGGGAAGAACCAGAAGAAGGGGAAAGTCGGGACGCACCCAGATGATTTCTCAAATATTTTTATTCATCGCTAATTTTTATTTTGAATAACAAAGACCTTAAATAGGCTAAAATCTAATTGGAACTTCTCAACATACCGAGAGATCCGAACAAATGATAAGATAAATCCTAAAACAAATATTCAAACTAAGCAATCAAATCCTAAAAATAATCGATAAAACTAATCCTAAAATTTTAAAATACCCCAATCCCTCGTACATCCATAAAAATAAAATATTAAAATATCATGCTCCAAGATTTGTATACTTCGGGATTTGTGCTGCATTAGGATCTGAGCTCATCGACTCCAGGATCTTGGGCTCCAGGGCTTGGGCTGGGCTGGGCTTCAGGTTCTGGGCTGGGCTACTGGGTTGGGCTTCAGGCTTGGCTGGGCTGGGCTTCAGGTTCTGGGCTGGGCTACTAGGTTGATCTGGGCTGCTTCAGATTCTGGGCCGATGTCCCTATCACCTAGACATAGTAAGAGACCTAAAACTATAAAATCTTTTGGTCCTGACTACATTACGTATATAATAGAAAATGTATCTCAGACATTCAAAGAGGCAATGTCTATACCAGAAGCATCCTTTTGGAAAGAAGATATTAATAGCGAAATTGAGTCCATCATGAATCATCATATCTGGGAATTGGTAGATTTACTATCAAGTATGAAGCCTTTAGGGTATAAATGGATTTTCAAAAAGAAGTTAAAGGCTAATGGATCAATTGATAAGTATAAAGCCAGATTAGTAGCTAAAGGCTTTAAACAAAAAGAAGGTCTAGACTTCTTTGATACTTATTCACCTGTAACAAAGATAACATCCATAAAAATGTTAATCGCTATTGCTGCCATTAACAATCTTGAAATACATCAAATGGATGTTAAAACAGCTTTCTTTAATGATGAATTAGAGGAAGAAATTTATATGGAACAACTTGAAGGGTTTGTGGTTCCAGGCAAAGAAAAGAAGGTGTGCAGACTTGTGAAATCCTTATATGGATTAAAAAAAGTACCTAAACAATGGCATATAAAATTTGACAATGTCATGTTGTCCAATGGATTCAAAATCAATGAATGTGACAAATGTGTGTATGCCAAAACCATATATACAGGATATGTGTTAGTCTGTTTATACGTTGATGATTTATTAATCATAGGTAGTGATACTGATATGATTAAACAAACAAAGAAAATGTTGATCAAACATTTTGATATGAAAGATATGGGTATCACAGACGTTATACTAGGGATTAAAATCACTAGAACATCTGATGGAATAATATTATCTCAATCTCATTATATTGAGAAAATATTAGATAAATTTAATGAGTATGATACCAGCCCGCTTAGAACACCCGTAGATATTAATCTACATCTTGCTAAGCATACTGGACAACCCATATAACAATTAAAATATTCACGTATAATTGGCAGTTTAATGTATGTCATGAATTGCACCCATCCTGACATAGCATATGCTGTCAATAAGTTAAGCAGATTTACTAGTAATCCAGGTCCAAATCATTGGATAGCACTAGTGAGGGTATTACGATATCTACGATATACCCTAAATTCTGGATTACATTATACAACATATCCAGCTGTACTAGAAGGATACAGTGATGCTAGCTAGATATCTTCTTCAAAAGATACTAAATCCACTAGTGGATATGTGTTCACCTTAGGAGGAAGTGTAGTGTCATGAAAATCCTCAAAACAAACTTGTATAGCTCGATCCACTATGGAATCAGAGTTTATAGCTTTAGATAAAGCTAGAGAAGAAGCATAATGGCTTCGAGATTTTTTGGAGGATATTCCATGTTGGTTAAAACCTGTGTCTGCAATATGTATCCATTGTAATAATCAATCAGCTATTTGCAGAGCACAGAATAAAATGTATAATGGTAAGTCTAGACATTTACGTCATAGACATGATACCATTAAGCAATTACTTGAAAATAGAGTTATCTCTATTGACTACATTCAGTCAAAGAAAAACCTTGCGGATCCACTGACAAAAGGTTTACCAAGAGATCAAGTAAATTATTTATCGAGGGGAATGTGTTTAAAGCTTATAAATAAATCTTCATAGTGGATACCCAACCTAGTTGACTGGAGATCCCAAGATCTAGGTTCAAAAGAGACAACTAAATTATGAAGAGGTCAATGAAGCATTAAGGATGTAAAATCTTACTCATTCCTATGATAATCAGTGCTACATGCTAAAGGTACTAGGATAAGCATAGCTTTTAATGATTCTTATGATATGAATATCATGTAGGGTATAGCAGGATACTCTTATAAGAATCACCTATATGAGTGTGAACTGGGCCACTTCTATGAGAATTTTAAAGGCTTTAATTCTCTAAAGCACTCATGAGACCAGGAGTTGTTCAGGGTCAAAATAAACATAACCATGAGAACCAAAAGGAATGCTCGGAAAGAAGTTGTGTGATTGTTATTGTCTTAGTTTACATCAAACGCTAAAAGTTCAAGATATCATGTTCACTTTTAACAAGTAAACTCGATAACAAAACACTAAGGAAGGTTCAAAGCCACAAGCTACCTATCCTGATGCAACTTCATTCCACTTCTTTCTTTGAGTGTCTGCATATTCATTTGCATTTAAAAATCTATATTTGTGGGGGATCGTCTTTACTGATTTTTTATCTTGGTCCAAAATTCCATTCATGTGGGGGATTGTTTGAAAAAGTGAATAGAAATTTTTTATTTCTAAACTATCCTTTGGGATAGGAAACCATCATGTGAGATGGAAACTATCCTGTGGGATGGGAAACCATCCTGTGAGATGGAAACTATCCTGTGGGATAGAAATTTTTAGTCCCACATAGAAAGATTGAAAAAAAAGAAGGCTATTTATAAGAAAATCTTTTCCCAAGCTCTTACTTCTAGGCTCACCATAGGTGGAGAGCTTGAGGGTGATGCATCACCTGCACGCGCGTGTGCGACGGGCGATAAGGGCGCAATGGGTGCTTTGTAGGTGCACTTTGCACTTTGCACGTATGCATCATCGCGAAAAGCTTGAGGAGCCTTTAAATTTTTCCTGATCAAACAGATCAGACAGTCGAGATTGATTGGCACCAGATCAAGGTTGCAGGGAGACGAGTCGGCTCGGTTTTGATAGAAGCCGACTCAGATGACTGGCCGGGTCAATTCGAGTGGTTCAAGGTGGCTCGGATCCACGGAACGGTATCATACGGTTTGAACGAGTCGACTCGAGGGAAGCGCGCTGATCGCGTGATCTAGAGATCACGATATGAATCAGCGTATCATGGCGTCCGATCGCGATTGAAGAAACGTATCGATCATGTAAAGACATATCTCACTACGAAAAGACATCGAAAATTCTCTCCGATGAAATCAGAAGGTTGTTTCCAAGGAGCACCTTAAGGCTATAAATAGGTCCCCATTCTTCATTTATTTCATCCCATTCATTCAAGTTTTTTCCTTCCTTTTTTTAGACATTTGCATACTCTGAAAAACAGAGTATAGCTATAGTACATCGTAAGTTTCTTAGACATTGCTATACTCTGAAAACAGAGTATAGTTATAGTACATACAAAAAGAGAAAAGCATTCCTGGTTCGAATTTCTGGTAAATTGTAGTGCTGCTTTCACCAGAAGAAGACCATTATATCCTGGGAAACAATTATCATAAAACCGTAAGCATCATTGCGGGACGAAATTGTCTTAAGAACATATAGTGTAACTCTAGACTCGATCTTATTAATTAGATAGCCATTGTTCATACATATTCACACTAACAATTAGATCGGTACACATGCCAGTCCATTGAGAGCAGGCAACCATATATTTATATTACTCAAAAAAAATCATGAAAATCAAAAAGTAAAATCTGAAGCGGTAACTGAAAGAACATAAAAATACATATGACTTTTTTTTTTTTTTTTTTTGGGTAAACATGACATGCGTCCCAATTTCCAGAAAGCATAGGGAGGTTCTTATCCGAAAAAAAAAAAAAAAAGGAAAGCAAGGGGAGGTTAATCAGCCGGACTTACCCAGGCTAACTTAACTTGGTCTTTGTTGATATTTCACAGCGACAGCAGGTGGGACCGTCTAATGAACTACATTACCCAGCAGGCTGTTCTCTGAAGGAGAGCTCTGCTCGCTGAACCATGGCTCTTGCACAGAAACAGGGGAGTCGACCTTCATCTCCACCATGATATTCGCCAAAGCCAGCCTCCTGCTCTTCGAGACATCTCTGGAGTTACCGGTGCAATTGGATGGCATTGAGCACAGCGACGATGCCGGTGACATGAAGACGCTGTCATCTGCCGACGGAGCCCACCCACTTCGCCTGATCTGTTCCAGCTCATCAGCCACTTCGGTCATGGAGGGCCGCATGTCCCTATGGAACGCCAGGCACCTGAACGCCAGCTCGGCCACCTTGTGAATGGAGGAGAGAGTCCAAGCATCTCTGTTGGGATCCAGGTAGGGGTCTATTATCTCGTCGACGCAGCCCCTCCCAATCTTATCGCTCGCCAGTGCCGCCAGATTCACCTCGCTCTGCACCCTGTTGAAGTCCAGCACCTTCAGCGCTGTTATGATCTCCACGAGCACAACCCCGAAGCTGTAGACATCACTCTTGTCGGAGAGGTGGAAGTTCTGGTGATACTGGGGATCGAGGTAGCCCGGCGTTCCCTGCGGGGCCGTAGAGATGTGCGATGACTCGGTCATGCCCATCCTAGAGAGACCAAAGTCCGCAACCTTGGACCTGCAGTGGAAGTCTAGCAGTATGTTACTGGATTTGATATCTCGATGGTATATTGGTGGGTGGATTGTCGAGTGAAGGTAGGCAATAGCTTGTGCCGTCTCCGCAGCAATGGCGAGGCGGACGGTCCAAGGGAGGGCAGGTCCTCTCTCCCTCTGCAGGTGCTGAGCTAGAGTTCCGTTGGGCATGAACTCATAAACAAGGATCTGCTCCCCTCTTTCGATGCAGCAACCTAGTAAGCGGACCAGGTTCGGGTGGCTCACCGAGGACACAAGCTTGATCTCGTTCATGACCTGCTCGATGCCGTCGGCATCCCGGTGTTTGATCCTCTTGATAGCAACTAATTTGTCGTTGCTGAGCTCGCCAGCATAAACAGTTCCATAAGCACCAGTACCTAGTCTTTGGCTCTCCGAGAATCCATCTGTGGCCTTCTCGATGTCCTTGTAGGTATAGAGGGGAACCGTGCAGGAGACTTCGGATAGGAGGCGCTTGGCTTTCTTTCGGACTCGCGAGGAAGAGGAGCGCCGCCTGATGAGATAGCAAACAAGAGCGAGGCCAGCCATTATAGAGGCTCCAGCTACGATCCCTGCCAAGATATGGCTTCTAAATGAGTAAGAACTCAAAGCAATATGCCATGAATGACGCAAAAAAACTGATGCATCGGAAATCATCACTATCACAATACATGCTTAATATCAGTCAGCAATGAACTTGGCCAGGTTCATCCAATGTGCCATCTTTGTTCCATTTTGGACTGCATGAGTTGATGAAATAAAAGACATTTCTTATTTGCAAATTTTCTGTTGACCAAATGATTCATGAAACAGCACAGATATTTTAAAGCAATCACACAATGTCTAAGCTATCGGAACCTGTTCATGACATGTCAGTGGAATATCCAGCAAATAATGGATTTTTGAACAAAGAATTTCATGGGGGAAAATAATTTAGTCAGTTCATAAGCAATGCTATTCTGTTTTCTTTGTGGTAGAAAAACATTGTGCATGCAACTCTTAATGTGTTAATGTAGTATATGCTAGACACAAACTGAACTGGCGATTTAATTCTGAATCAGGATAAATTAGATGATTCATACCGACTTGTGAACAATTGACATCCCGCTTAAATTTTGTCATAGTGCATAACTAATTAATGAACTGGTTCTCGTGGTTCATACAAGTTACCATATCAAGTACAAGTTGATACACAAACAAGGGATTTTTTTCCACTTACAATACTGTTGCCCTATGATTAATAATTTTCATTGACCTGCAATAGTAGGCTAGCATAGTTTTAATGCCAAGTGGATTACAATTTATATCAGTCTTGGGCTATTGCAAATTTTGATATCAATCTGGGAAGTTGATATTTACACAGCTTTTTTTTCTTTTTTAGAGTAACTTCCACAGCTAACCCGTAGTTCATAGCAAAGAAGCATTACCTCCAATCAGAACACCAACTCTTCCGGTTCCTCCACATCTCCCTCGTATGTACTTGGAAGGATTGCATTTTGAATCGGTCACTGCAACAATCAAGGTAATGAAACCAGAAGTCATAAAAGCCAGCTTGCTAATCCAACGAACTGTTTGACCATTTGATGATTAAATAAATTCATAAGGTTCCAAATTCGGATCCGCAGTTGATCGAATTTTGTCGGGTAATTTTCTCGTGGGCACACCGAATTCGACCACGGGAGGACCTGCTTGAAATGTCAGCCGCTCCACAACAAATGCGTGCAATTACGGTCCGCAGGAAGCATTAAAAATTACTCTTCTCGGGACCCATGGACTGCACTCATTTTCCCACCATCTAGGATGGCTAAGAGATTTTTGTAATATTCCAGCGGTCTCCTCTCGTGATAGCGGGATTTAGTGCGCACAGGACGGGTGCAGTTTGTTAGCAGCAGTTGATGATGAACCTTTTATTTATTTATTTATTAACTTATTTCTGCAATAAATCAGCTTGCTTTTGCTCTTCCATATTCCGTTGCAATTGCACGAATAAAAATATAACAATATCCAAGAAAAAAAGAAATTAAGACGATGGCTGAATGATTAATTTTTTCCCTAAGATCATAAGTCAACCCTCCCGGCGCGCGTCACGGTCTTCCCCCCACCATCCCCAGCCACCGCCCGAGCGGTCCGAGGGAGCGGCGAGGAACGGAAATTTGTCGACGGAAAGGATTTGAACTTCAGGAGAGCTGGGGACGGGGGGAGAGAGAGAGAGAAAGAGAAAGAGCAGAGCAGACTGACCTTTTTGACAACCGTCGCCGTCGGCGAACCCATCCCCGTGGAATCCCCCGTGGCACTTGCACCTGAAACCGGGCTTGCCGGTGCTCGGAGAGGTGATGTTGGTGCAGTTGGAGTCGGTGGAGCACCCGCACCGGCCCTCCAGCCACCAGTCCACCACCGCCACCTGCATCATGAGTGGCACCATCGTGGGGTCGTGCGACTCCGACTCCGGATCGAAGCCTATGGAGGTGAAGAAGAACCTACATCCAGCGTTGGCAATATTTTTGGCGGCCAGGAAACCGTCGGTACTCCCGTTGTCGGAGAAGCAGCTGGTGTTGCCATCGCAGCTCTTGATATTTTCCTGGGAGAGCAGGGAGATGGAGACGAGGCATTCCGAGGACGAGGAGTTGCAGTTGCGGAGGAAGAGGCCATTCTTCCGGGTCAGCGCGTAGTTCTTCCCGAAGAGGCTGTCGACGGCGCGGACGGGCCGGCTGCAGTTTGGGGGGACGTCCACCAGGAGGCTGTCAGGCGTGATGCTCCGCACCTGGAACTCCCCGACCCGGATCTCGGAGCGCGCGTGGTCACAGTTTAACGTGATGTTGCATCCCTTGGAGAAGCCAAAGGGGAAAGGGACGGTGGTGGAGCCGCAGGTCCGCACGCAGCTGGGGGAGGAGAAGGAGGAGGGAAAAGAAGCGAGGGCAACGAGGAGGAAGAAAAGCAGGGGGAGGCCGCCACAGAACCCAAGCATCTTCTTCTACCTGCTCTTCTTTCACCAGCGGCAGCGGGTAATTCGAATCCAGCGATCGCACAATGAATTGAGCGGACAGAGGGGCAGAGTTGGCGGTGGATGCCCAGAATTCTTAAACCGAAGGCCGCCTTTCATCGATCGTCCGATCCAGTCCGTCACGGGCTCCCAAGTTGGCGATTAAATCTCATCTGCTTCACTCCTGGCCAGAAATGAAACCGAGATCTCTATATATGTTGAATCGTCGAAGAGAAGCCCGCAAAGATTTATGTGGCGAGGCGAGGAATCCCAGAAGAAATGGACCTCGAGTCTCTAGTACTCCTTCCTCAAGGATGCAATATCTGGGAGAGACTCGAACCGAGAAATTAGGTGATTCCCGGGAGCTGGGGGGGGGTTTGCTTTCTTCTGTTCTTCGCCCCTTTCTTTGATTATTTTTATTATTTTTTAATTTTTTCCCCGACGCTCTCACCTGCACCTGCAGCGGAGCATGATAAGAAGAAATGTCTCTGGCCTGAAATTTTCCTTTATTTTAAAACAGGTGTCACATGATATTATCTAATGGGCGGGCCGATTTGACGGAACTATCCCTGTCTTCACAGGATTAGCAGGGTGCGAGTCCAGGAGAAACAGCAATATACCTATCTACAAACCTCATCAGGTCCCGCTCTATTTGCATGACTTCTATGTTCCCTTGCTTTTTGAAGCTGCAGCCTGCAGGGAGGGAGGGGCCCGACTAACATCAATCTGTTCCCCAAGGATGAGCGGAGAAGTGTGGTGTGGTCGGCTTTCGGTTGATGATTGGCACTGTTCCGCGATCTCCTTTTCTATATATCCACTCGAGTCTCTCTATAGGTTGAGGAGAGGAAGGGCCGTGTGATAATTAGGAACAGAGCTGAGCAAACGGATTGGTTGGAGTAATTTGGCCAATCGCCCGTCCCTAACCATGACCAGGATGGATGGAACCGCTTGGCCACGCCGACCCAAGAGAACCACGTCTTCCTTTGACTTTTTATATATAGCGCCAAAAATAAATACAAGGAAAATGAGAAAGACTGATGCCAGCCTCGCTAAGGATGTTTCCGTAATTATATTTGTTTGTTTACCGGAAATTAGGTCATACGTCGCTCCAATAAATTCCGCGTGAAGGGTGGAAAACACCGGATGAGCCTGACATACACGAAAGTGAACGTGGCTCTTCTAAGCCGGGGCGTTCATTCTGTTGACCGGCGCTCGGTGCGGTCATTTTGTTGACCGACTTGGAGCAAGAACGTTGCAAGAGGATCACGGGATCGCGCCCCGCATGAGAACTTGGGGAGCAATGGCATCCGATGTTCCTGAATGTGGTTTTAGGCTACCGGTTCGGACACAATACTTTTAGTTGCCCGGATCCATTACCGGATTGATGGACTACTCTAACATCAAAATCAATATACGTATATTATATAAAAAAACTTATTAATTAGATTAATTTTAGAACTAATATCTAAGATCATTTAATAATAAGTTATTATATATATATATTGGATAACTAAAGAAAAGCCGTAGTTTATATTAGTACAAGAAAAAGAGATAGTATGGTACAAGACAAATCCAGAAAAAACAAATATGAAGAAGTTCAAACTAATCAAGTCTTATAACAAGAATAAAAAGATAACAATATAATCACATGAATAAACAGACTTGAAACAAGAGATCTATAATAAAAAAAAGACAGCAACATAATTCCATATACAGAGATAAAAATAATAAAAAAGGTTATATAATTTATCATCGAAAAAAATTAAATTATTATTTAAAGTTGATTTTTAAAAAAATTAATATAATTTTTTTTATTAACTATGATTAGTCAGTTTATATTTTTTTATTATTTTAAATAAAAAATTATTTTTTAAATAATATGATTCACACATAATAAAATTATTTTACTCAATAATTTTTATATTATTTATTTATTTATTTTAATATATATCGTTTCGTTTCAAAACTGGTCCACTGATTTCTTCATATGCTCTAGCAGGCCCGCTAGTGGCTCGTGCTAACATTTAATTTATACGGCGCAAGCTTGGGAGGTTGACGGGAATATGTCAATCGGAATGACGGTTGGCTCTTGACCAAAGCACCAACGATTATTAATTATAAAAGAAGATACAGATGACGATACGGTAGTGGTTCGAGCATGCGTTGGCCATCGTTCGACCACCTTCTGGCTCTTCCTTTGTGTCCCACGGAGGCTGCGTTTAAATTCTCGGGGTCCTTCCTAGCCCACGGAATCCCCGAGAAGAACCGATTATCCCCCACGATGATTGTTTTTTTAGGTCAGGTGACGCCTACGACCACGCTGTAGAAACACCAAGAATAAGATTCGCTCTTTGTACCAATCAATGATCCTAAACATCCATCAATGAGTATTCTTTCGATCGGCAGCATTAAGCTGGATCGGTCTTTGACAATGCATTTGTTAAAGTCACGCTCCATAAAATAGTTCTTATTCAACAAAAATAAAAGATAATAATATAGATTGTTCTTGTCCAACAAAAATAATAATTTTAATTATTATCTAATAAGAATAATAATTTTAGTTCTTATGAGATTCAATAAGAGCTGTCTATATATATATATATATATATCCATTATTCTCTATTCTTGTAAGGAAGCATCTAAGAGATTGTTCTAATTCTCTGTAAATTCTTTTTCTCTCGTATTGTTGAGATTTGTATTTTACAACCTTGTAAAGAGAGAAGGATGAGAGATTAGAGGTTATTTTCTTCTTATAATTATTTTCAACTGTGGTGAATAGAAGACACTATCATGGCAACTACTTACTTGGCCTAGTGAATCAACCAGGACGATGACTAAATTGGAGCTGACTAAGGTATCAATTGTATTGAGTAACCAAGGCACCTGGGATCGAGAAACAAGTGAGCATGACTAACATGACTTTCCCCAATGTGCCATGATTGAACTCAACTGATTGTCAAGACAAACTTAGTTGAATCCACTGAGATAGTGTCACGGCCACTTTAATCAACGATCAAGACACCAGACACTATCCAAGATGCCCGAGCAAGAGGCAAGGACAAGCAAGGGATAGTTGTCATAGCATAATGTCATTTCCTCAACCATAAGATATCTACTTCGATAGAAAAAATCTTAGCCAAAAACTATTATTTCTAACAAAAAAAGATTGGTCTCAACAGAAAGTTGTTATACCCAACTAAAGAAGGTTACCTCTCAACAAAAATCAGTTATTCCAAGTAACTCTATAGATAGATAAGAGGGGACTCCTGACATATAATGATTCCAGCCATTTTCAAATGCTCATTTAGTCTTTCCATCTCTCTTAACTTTGCTGTTGTCCAAATCATTCACTAACTTGAGCATTGGAGGATCTCCTGCCGGTAACCACCGGTGAAGAGGAGCTTTCCTTGCAGGAAGTGTGGAGCTTCAGAAGCGCATCTCATCGAAGAAGGCAGTGGGGCCACTTGATGCCGATCAAGTCCCAGGAGAAAGTGGTTTGGCGACAGCAAACACGTACAGAGGTCTTGCTCAAAGACATAGGAACAGCATGCTATCATCCAAATCTCATAAACTTTTTGAGTTCTTTGTCTACTTTTTTGCTTTACTTTTTTTATGGTTTATCAGTAGTTAATCGATGAAGCCACGTCCCACAAGAAATATGAATAGTTTTTGTTCAATAAGGAGAAGGATAGGAATATGGGTAGTTCTTGTCTAATAAGAATAGTAATTCTAATCTTTTTTTCAACAAGGATAACAATTCAAGTTCTCGTCAAACTCAACAATGTTGTCTATATATATATATATATATATATATATATATATATATATATATATATATATATATATATATATATATATGCTTATTGCCCTCAATTCTTGTAAGAAGTATCTAAGGGATGGTTCTAACTCTTTATGAGTTCTTTACTTTTGTACTATTGAGATTTGGATTTTCCAACTTTATTCTCATTATAGACACAAAAAAGGGTGATATATTAGAAGTTGTTTTCTTTTTGTTATTGTTTCCTTCCATGATTAATAAAAGATGCATGCAGAAATCTTGCCTAAGGATGTAGGAATGACATGTTAGCGTCCAAATCTTGTAAATTTTTTTATATTCTTTCTCTACTTCTTCTGCTTTACTTTTCTTATGGTTTACTAGTTATTTTAGTTTTCATTTATTCCTAACAATTGGTATCAAAGCTAAAAGTTTATAAAAAAATTTGTGCAAAATAATCATGATGATAGAAAAGAGGGTAACCAAGTTTGAGATCCCATGCTTTGATGGGATAAACTTTTCATTGTAGAAACTCAAGATGCATGTGGTGTTGGTGAAAGATGGTTGCACAGTACGTTACCCTCCTTAGTAAAGAAGACAAGATGGAAAGGATGATGGACAAGCAATTTGTAGAGAAAGATAGCTTTGGCAAACTTGTTCCTGGTATTAGAGGATATTGTTCCTTTTGACATCAACAATAAGACAATTGCAAAAGGATTGTGAGAGAAGCTAAAAAACATATATGAAAGAAAGTCATTGGCGAGCAAGATATTCCTCAGATGGTGGTTGTACAACCTGAAAATGAAAGACGAAGCATCAGTTTAAGAGCACATCTACCACTTCAATTCCTTAATCAATAAGCTTTTGGCCTTTGATGTTATAATTGATAATGAAAAAACACTTAGCATTTTGCTTTGTTTTATGCTAAATTCTTAAAATAATCAGATAATAAATCTTAGTCATATAAAGTCTCTTGAGATAGAATCTATTGTAATATTGCTTCTCACTAAAAAACTGAAACGTAAGTCAAGTCAAAGTTTAGCAACTGATGCAATGGTAGCATAATGAAGGTCTAAAGAAAGAGATCATTATGATAGAGGGAGGTCTATATTGAAGTTCAAGACAAAAAAAAGATAAAATGCTAGAGTTGTGGTAAATCAAGGAATATGAAGTACTATTGCAGACTGGGCAAGGGAGGTGGAGAGAACAAGCCCGAGTCCAATAATTTTTAGAAAAATATGGTAGATGCTGGTTCTACTATATTTGAAGATAAAGATGCATTAACAAATCAAAAAAGATCAAAAATAATTAGTGGATTCTTGATTCAGGCGAATCATTTTATATGACTCATCATAGAGAGTGGTTTCATATTTACCGACCTTGCCAAGGTGGCATTGTTTACATAAGAGACAATAGCAAGTGCATTGTCATTGGAGTGGGAGATATGTACATCAAGGTGTTTAATAGATATATTCATATAATTTTAAATGTTAGATATGTCCCTGCACTCTAAAAGAGTTTTCTATCTTTAGGGATATTCGACAAGCATAGTATATATGAAATTCACTAGAGATAAGCGACAATCGGAAGTTGTTAAAGGTTATATGATAGTAGCAAAGGAAGAGTTAGTCGATAATCTCTATAGGTTAATTGGTAAGACTTTAGCAAAAGAAGACTTTAATGGATATTTTGAAGAAGATATTTATATAAAGCAACCTTTGGATTTTACTTTCAGTGATGGAGAACATAAAATCTGCAAGTTGTATAAATCCATTTATGAATTAAAGCAAGTTTCTTGGAGTTGGAATGCTCATTTCAGCGATGTAATCAAATCGTTTAATTTTATCAAGAAAAAGGAGTCTTGTATGTACAAGAAGGTCAATGAAAGTGCTGTTACTTTTCTTGTATTGTACATGAATGACATACTCCTTCCTGGGAATGATATTTCCATGCTGATCTCAGTTAAGAAACGGTTGTCCAAGGAATTCTCTATGAAAGACTTAGGTGAAGTTTCTTATATTCTATGAATAAAGATCTATAAAGATAGACCGAATAGGATGCTTGGCCTTTCATAAAGGATGTACATAGAAGAAGTGCTAAAAAGGTTCAACATGGAGAATTTCAAAAAGAAACTTCTATCCCTTAGGCATGGCATTAGTCTCTCCAAGAAGATATGTCCTAGTACACCTGAGGAGATTTAGTAAATAAGCAAGATCCCATATGCTTCAATAATAGGGAGCCTCATATATATTGTGTTGTGTATACAACCTGATATAATAATTGTTGTGAGTGTCATAAGCAGGTAATAGTTGAATCCAGACGAAGAGCACTAAATTGGTTTGAAGAATATCCTTAAGTATTTGAGAATAACTAAAAATTTGTTCTTGATCTTTGGAAGAGAATCTGAGTTATGGGTTAAAAGGTATACTGATTCAAACTTTATATTTAATTCTAATTGATGTGACTGGTTCGCTGACGTAGGGCCGATAAACTGACGTGGAGCTCCCATCAGGCGCCATGTTGGATTTTCAGCACGGGCTCCTTCGCCGGGCTGAGCTCCCTTGGAGCAACGGGGCCGCCCGTCAAAGCCGAGCTCCGTCCTCCGCCAGGTCGGTCCCCGCAAAGTTGGGACGCCTAGGCCGGAGCCGAGCACAAGCCACCGTTCGAGGCGGACCCCTCGAGGTCGGGTCCCGTGGTCAGGAGTCGAGCTCAAGTCTCTTCCGCCACGAGGAGCCCCTCCGAGGTCGGATCCCCCGGGCTAGTCGGCACCCCGTCCATCTCAGTCAGGTAGAGCTCGTCCGAAGCCGGGCTCCGCTGGTCCGGAGTTGAGCTCGGCCCTCCACCGCCAGCCGAGCCACCTTGAAGCGAGCCCATCGAAAGCGAGCCCCACCTTTCCAGCTCGGCCCCCAACTCAGACAGAGACACCAACCACCGGCGAGTCTCCCGAGGGCCGTACAGCAGTGCCAACCATGCCACCATTAATGCCCACGACCGTCGCTCACACCAGAAAGAAAGAAAACTCACATCAAGGCACCATTCCCTCCACCGACCTGCCGTACGACCGGGGAAAAGACCCGACCGGAGGGTGCGGGTCCCGAGAACAGTGGCCCGCCAATCGAGGCCCTGCCAGGTTTTCAGTAGAAGGAATGTCAAAAGCAGAAGCTTCCCCGAATATCCGACAGGAAAGGCATCCCGTCTATGGCACGATACCTCGTCGCACACGCCCGACAGCATAGGGAGATCCCAAGGCAAGCCAAAGTAAGAACCCAGACAGGGTAAGCCAAAAAGAGGTAACCAACTACAACCAGAAAAAAATACAGAAACAAAGGAGAGAGGCCAGACAGGAGGATCGGACCACATCGGCCACCACCTCTCCCAGCTCACTTTCATCTTTCATACACACCACACTCACTCCTCATAGCGTGGAGCTCATCCAGAGGGGCTCGACCAGGAGGATCTATTCCCCTGGATCGTCACTGACTTGGCCGTCGGAGCGCCCCCGCCGGAATCCCCGGTCCGGGTCACTGACGTTGTTTCTCGCAGGTCTCGAGGCACAGGAGGCATCCCCGGCAGGCGGGCGCGTGACCCCCGACACCACCAGTAATAGCTATGGGCCACGACGATCTGGGCGGCAACAGATTGGCGTGCCAAGTAGGGGAGCTGAATGACTTTTGATCCAGTTCATGCCCCTTTTCAGACAGTTCGTCGTGAGGATGGTGACCACTTGGGAGAGGGGAGCCTCTCCCAGCCGTGCGGAAGTACCCCCTTCTCACGGGAACCCACACGGTCCGGAGACGGAACCACCCGCCCCGGTTCAACCACCTCCGTTGGAGATCCAGCTAACCGCACTTGCCCAGCAGATGCACACCCTTACTGCAGCAGTGCGCCAACTCCAGCATCAGCATTGGTCCCTGGCTACTCATCAGCAGCCGGAGACCCCCGCGGCCCAAGCCGCAATACCCCGCGATAGCCTGCGCTCCTTTCACGAGAGGCCTTCACAATCACGGGCAGTTATAGACCCTCGGGGTAGTCGCCAAGCCTCGATGAAGCGACAACGGGCTGGGTCCACAGACGAAGAGAGCTGCTCACCGCACCTTGACCGGGGGGTATCTAAACCCCGCCAAGGCAGAAAGGGCAAAGCTCCTCGTTGTGGGCACCATGCACCCGCGTCGCCTTCCCTGCCTCCCTTAGTAGAGGGGTCGACGGATGAAGCCATCAGGCGCATGGCAGAGAAGCGCCTGGAGGAGCATGATCGCAAGCAGGCGGAGCTGTCCCACTGGTTCGCCAACTTGCCCGGCTCCGCTAGCGAGCCAGTAGGCTACGATGTCCACCCTCCGTTCTCCCAGGATATTCAGGCAGAGCCGATTCCTCGCCGGTTTCGCATGCCGCAGGTGGATCCTTACGACGGGACCACCGACCCCCTGGACCACCTGGAAAGTTACCGGGCTCTCATGAGGGTCCAGGGGGCCACTAACGCTCTCTTATGCATCGCCTTCCCTGCTACTCTCCAAAAGGTGGCTCGGGTATGGTTCGCCCGCCTTGAGCCGGAAAGCATCAACTCCTTTGCCCAGCTGGGGCAGAAGTTCGTGGCTCATTTCGATGCCTGTCAGAAAATGCCACATGAGGCGGATAGCCTCTTCTCCATCAGGCAACAAGACCGCGAGCCGCTATGAGACTACGTGGCTTGCTTTAAGGCCACCGCATTAGAGATCTACAGCCTGGAGGAGCCGGTCGCAATGCTGGCACTGAAGCGAGGGCTAAGGACTTCTCGCCTAACCTACTCGCTTGACAAGAAGCCCCCGATAACTTACTCCGAGCTGCTCTTCCGAGCTCAGAAGTACATCCGTACCGAGGAGGTGGATCGTACAAGGCGGGAGCTCGATGGGCAGCCGCTGAAAAGATCGGCAACCACCGAAGCCCCTGGGGCACGAAGGCCGGGATCGCCAGCTCAAAGCTCCCGACCTGAACCAAGGCCAAAAAGCGCTTCTGTCCTTGAGGGGAATTTCACCCACCTCCTTGCCCCGAGAACAAAGATCCTCATGGAGATCGAGGCCGAGACTTATCTGAGGCGCTCAGCGCCATTGAAGCCATCCGCTAGCCATGACAAGATGAAGTATTGTCGTTTCCACCGTGATCACGGCCACGACACCGAGGAATGCCGCAATCTCAAATGGGAGATCGAAGAGCTCATCAAGAGAGGCTACCTTGGAAGATATGTGGGGGACAGATCTCAACCAGAACCCCAAGTGCTCATCGCCCTCCCACCAGTTCCGGCGATCGGCAATCGCCCTACCGAGAAGCCAGTGGGGATGATACACTGGGAAGCCGAGCGTGCCTCCAAGAGGGCCTAGGGGGCAGGGCATCCTGAGGTTGTACTCCCTTTTATGAAGGAAGGAGGAGATGGAGAGAGAAATATAAATAATGATGCTGTGGTCGTCAAAATGACGATCGCAAAGCATCCTGTAAAATGCATAATGGTAGATAGTGGAAGCTCCATGGATGTGCTTTTCTATGATGCTTTCTCTAGGATGAATCTCTCCTCCGATCAGCTTAAACCTGTGCATGCGCCCCTTGTTGGTTTCACGGGAGACTCCGTAGGGGTGGAGGGAGAAATCACTCTCCCAGTCACTGCCGGGACCCCACCTCGGCAGAGTACTGTCATGATGACATTCATAGTTGTCAGGCTTCCCTCGCCATACAACATGATTTTGGGCTGACCTGGGCTCAATCTCCTCGATGCTATCGTCTCTACCAAGAGATTGCTTGTACAGTTCCCAACCCCTTGTGATGTGGGGGAGATGAGGGGTACGCCCCAGCCGGTATAGCACTGCTTCCAAACCCTCCCTGGGGCCTGGGTGCCCGGGGAGGGCCCCAAGCCGGACGAGCTCGACCAGAGGGTTTAGGACCCCAGGGGAGGCCCGGCTGAGCGCCTGCTTCCTTACCAGCTCGGGGCCAACCAGACGAAGACCATGCAGATCGGAGCCCAACTGCCCAAGGAGGGGAAGGTTCCGCTGCTAGAATTTCTTCGGGCGAATGCAGACATATTCGCCTGGCCGGTAGCAGACATGCCAGGTATTCTCCCTGAAGTCATCACCCACAAGCTCAACATCGATCCGAAGCATAAACCGATTCGACATAAGAAGAAAAGCTTCGCCCCAAAAAGGCAGGCGACCATCAACGAAGAAGTGGAAAAACTTTTAGCCGCCGGCTTCGTCCGAGAAGTGCAGTACCCGAGCTGGCTAGCGAATGTGGTGATGGTGAAGAAGAACAACAGCAAGTGGAGGATCTGTGTAGATTACACCGACCTCAATAAGACGTGCCCTAAGGACAGCTTCCCTCTGTCGAGAATAGATCAGCTGGTGGACGCCACCTCAGGGCACAGGCTGCTCTCCTTCATGGATGCATTCTCCGGGTACAATCAGATCTGGATGCATCCGGGGGACGAGGAGCACACTGCCTTCATTACCGACCGAGGGATGTACTGCTACAGGATGATGCCCTTTGGCCTGAAGAATGCTGGAGCCACGCACCAACGTCTGGTTAACAAGGTCTTCAAAGATCAGATTGGCCGAAACGTGCAAGTGTACATGGATGACATGCTCGTCATGAGCAAGCCAAGCTCGGACAACATCGCCGACCTCACCGAAGCCTTTCACAGCCTCCGGAAGCACCAAATGAAGCTCAATCCAGCAAAATACGCTTTCAGGATGGCAGCCGGGAAGTTCCTCGGCTTCATGGTAACCCGGAGATGCATTGAAGCGAACCCGGAGAAGGTCCAGGCGATCCTCGACATGGAACACCCAACATCCAAGAAGCAAGTCCAACATCTGGCGGGAAAGGTTGCAGCCTTAAGCCAGTTCATCTCGAGGTCGGCTGACCGCTGCCTCCCTTTCTTCAAGGCATTGCGCATGATGCATGACTTTACCTGGATCGAAGAGTGCAAGGCGACCTTTGAAGAGCTAAAGAAGTTCCTAGCCTCTCCACCTCTGCTATCCAGACCGGAGGAAGGGGAAGAGCTCCTACTCTACCTAGCGGTTACGTTTGAGGCCGTTAGCTCGGTCCTCGTCCGTACGGATCAGGACGGATCTTAGAAGCCGATGTACTACACCAGCAAGATCCTCCGTGACACGGAGGTCAGGTATACTCGCCCCGAGAAAGTCATTTTTGTACTAATTATGTCTTCTAAGCGCCTCAAGCCCTACTTCCAAGCGCATCCCATCGCGGTTGTCACCGATCAGCCACTGAGAACCATATTAGGCCATCTTGAGACCTCCGGGAGACTGGCCAAATGGTTCCTGACACTGAGCGTGTTCGACATCGCATATCAGCTAAGGTCGTTGTAGAAGGTCCAGGTTCTAGCCGACTTCGTGGTCGAATGTACAGGGCCTCCCGAGGAGCCAGAACGGATGGTCCCGGAGAGCCAAGTTGAGCCCGGACCGCAGGAGGACCCTTGGGTCCTCCACGTGGATGGCACTTCCAATTCCTGCGGGAGCGGAGCGGGCCTCATCCTTGCCAATTTCGATAGAGTGGTGATGGAGTGTGCCCTTCGCTTCAAGTTCGCAGCTACAAATAACCAGGCACAGTATGAAGCACTCCTCGCAGGCTTAAAAGTGTCCCGCGAGCTGGGAGTACGGAGCCTGAAGGTTTTCACCAACTCCCAACTGGTTGTCAGACAAGTCTCCGGAGAGTACGAGGCTCGAGATCCCCAGATGGTGAAGTACCTGGAGAGGGTTCATTCGAGCACGGCAAGCTTTCGTTACTTTCATGTTTTCCATATCCCTCGCGGAGAAAATACTCGTGCGGATGCGCTGTCGAGGCTCGCAACCTTGCCGGACTCATCCTTGGGGCGTGCCTATGTTGAGTATCTCGAGAATCTAAGCTACGAAAGCCCAGAGGATGTACAATAAGTAGCCCATGTGCCGAGCTGGATGGATAAGTACATCCAGGACGGCCTCCTACCAGAGGACCATAGAGAAGCTGGCCTCATCAGAACAAAGGCCACCCATTTTGTCTTAATGGACGGTCATCTCTACCGCCGATCTCATTCCTACCCACTCCTAAAGTACCTCAGGCCCACGGAGGCAACCTTCGTGCTCTGGGAGATACACGAAGGCCTCTGTGGGAATCATGTAGGAGGGAGGACTCTGGCGTACAAGGCCCTTCGCCAGGGATATTTTTGGGAGATGATGAGGGAAGACACCGCCGACTTTGTCAGAATGTGTGATAAATGCCAGCACCATTCCCATATACAGCATCTACCAGTTGCACTGATCTCGCAATTGTCATCCCCCTGGCCTTTTGCATAATAGGGGATGGACATTCTGGGACTGTTCCCCACCGTGCCCGGGCAGCGCAAGTTCCTGCTAGTGGCGATCGACTACTTCACCAAGTGGGTCGAGGCAGAGCCGCTAGCTCGGATCACAGAAGCTAATGTTCGGTAATTCTTCTGGAAGTCTGTCATCTGCAGCTATGGACTCCCCAACTGTGTCATCACCGACAATGGGCGACAGTTCGATAGTCGGAAGTTCGAAGGATTCTGTGCCGAGCACGGGATCCAACACCGCTTCACCTTGGTTGCTCATCCCCAGACGAATGGTGAAGCTGAGGTGACTAACCGGACCATCCTTCAAGGACTTCGCACCAAGCTGGACCAGGCGAAGGGCAGATGGGCAGAAGAACTCCCAAGCATCCTGTGGGCCTACCACACAACGCCCAGAGCGGCAACGGGTGAAACGCCCTTTATGATGGGGGACTAATATGCATGCAATTCTTTTAGTATATTTTATATGTGGGGTTAGGTGATTAATTCCCGAATTTCAGATCAAAATTTGTTGTAGGGAATTTTGTATGAATTTTTGAAGCCAAGCATGCAGATTAGAACCTAGAAAAGTACTAAAGAAGGATCGCCGGGGCTGAGAAGTCTCGGTTAGGGCAAGTTCTCCTACAATAATAAGACTGGAGGTAGAGGGGGTGTACCTGACAACGTCTGAAGCACCCGGTGAAGATCGCAGTGAAGGAATCTCTCATTCCTCGACGGATGCGGCCTGGAAAATCGAGCCAAAGACCTGCGGATACCCGGCTTTCTGCTCGGTGGTCCGATTGAGGCTTGGCTGGAGTCGTTGGATTCGTAGAAACTCGGGGACCTGCAAACGACCTGTCAGGGGTTAGAAAACTCAAAGAAAATCAAGAAAACAAAGAAAAACAGCAAAGGGAAGAAAGTTTTGGAGGGGACTGGAATGATGGTTGGCGGCAGGAAGATGATTGCAAACACCGGGAAGAAGAACTCTCAAACCCCTTTATGCACATAGCAGGGTAATCACACAAAGCAAAGAGGAACTCAAGGTGTATTTCATATATCAAAATCTCCCTTCATACAAGAGGCTAGGATCCCTTAAATAGATCCTTAACCTTGGGTTCCAAGTAAGGGCACATTAGTCTTTACATAAGAATTCTTTTCCCTCTCAAACCCTAGCTAGAAAATAAGGAAATAATAGGTAGAAAAATTTCTAAAAATTCTCTTGACTTGGCCAACACTCCAAGGATGCCTAGGGGGGCATGTTGGGCTTCTAAGAGAAGTAAGAGGCTGGCCCAAAGGGGCTTGGGTGCATGAGCTTGGGCCTCTGGAAGCTGGGGTGGCCTGGTAGCCAGGTAGCAGGAATATTCCTTGGTATCTTGCTTCTTAGGGGCTTGGGCTTGGTGCCTGGGCTTGATTTCTTTGGGCTAAGATGCAGATGGACCTCTGGAATCATGGATGCCCTGGTCTATGAATATACTTTGGCATCTGGAAGGGAATTTGGACATCTGGAGCGTATCTGCAAGGAATCAGGGTTTTCTGAATTTTCCTCCTAGGGTCTTCAAATCTTCAAGCTGGGTTGGACTTGGGTTCAACTTCCATGTCTTCAATCAGGTTGGACTTGGTCTTCACTTGTATGATATGGTCTTGAGTCTTCAATATGGTTGAACAGGACTCAAAAAAAATAAAATTAGCTCGACATGAGCTGACTAACACTGGACTGAACTAGCTCAACATGAGCTGACTAGTACAGAACTGAAATAACAACTCAAAAGACTCAAATAACAACTAACATGGACTCAGATGGGCTAAGCCCTTATTACAGATGGACTCATAAATTATTGATCAATTCATAGAGGGTTGAAAAGTCTCTGTCTTATTCTGGTGCCTCCGGTGTCCCCACCAATTCTCCCGGGGTGGGAAGAACTCGACCTGTCGAGTGAAGATCAGACTAGCTCACATATCTCTCGAGAAGGTCTGGGTTGAGGCATTTCAAGTCCTCTCGAGAAATTCACGAATCGTCCGACTCTGGCCGGCCTTACCATCGGACCAGGAAGCGTTGATAGCCGCGGCCCTAGGTCGTGATGGCTTGATCATCCAGGATACGCTCGATCCGCTCTCCTCTCTCAGGCCAAATTTGTTAGTGGACACTCTGGGTTAGGGTCACTCACAACAGGAGGGGATAGGTCCAAAAGCCTCACTAGGTATCGCTGCCGGTTTCCTGTACTCAACCAGGTCTATAATATTGAAGGTAGAACTAATGCCCAAATCCGAAGGCAATTCTAACACATAGGCATTTGATCCAACCTTCTTTAATACTTTAAAAGGTCCAGCTCTATGAGCATAAAGCTTCTTTTAGGCCTATGCCTAACCAAGATAGAATCCACTACATCAAATTCTTTAACCCTTCTTCGGGAATTAGCCAGTTGTTTTAAGATTAGTGCGGGTGGTGAACATGCTAGGCACATGCAGTCTCCTAACAAATGATGCAAAGGACCTAACAGACTCGACTATGCATTCTTATCGAAGGAAATTTTATTGAACTCTTTGGATCTAAACCTAACAGATTATAGGTTCTCTAGATTTGATCCTATCTTGACATGCACATGAAAATTTACAGTGAACTCTTAGCAAATTCCAAAGAGTATGCCAGAAGTAAGATGCAAACCTAACATGTGTGATAAATGCATGAAGTATGATAATCTCAGCTAAATGCAATCTAATGATCGTAGAAATGCTGGAGGTGTCTGGAAAGGACAGAAAATAGGAAGTGGATTCAAAATTAGTCTGGTAGGGTAGGGAAAAAGGTTCAAGGTTAGTTGGATAAAGTAAGATAAAAGAAGGGGCATCAGGGACTAATCCTAGACTAATGAGGTTAACCTTACGGGGTTGCGGTATATCTATGGGGTTTGTATAATGGAAGGATGGGTTATTAATCTCAGGGAAGAGGTCCTTAATGGAAACTATAGGAGGAGGCTCATCCTGAGGGTACTGATTCAAAGAGATCAGGTCCTTAATAAATTCTTCAGGTTCTTGTATTTTAGGACTATATTCTATAATTTGGCTCTCCTCTATGGTTTCCTCAGGTAAGGCTCTAACAGCAGTACCTAGGTTCTCTTCCTCTATTTGTTCTTCCACTATAGCTTTAGGTTGGATGTGGTTAGGGTCAACTACCTCTAGGTTGGCTTCTACCTGGGTATTTACTAGGCCAACTATTTCTAGGTCATCTATAGGTGTCTCATCTTCTCCCTTATACTCATCCACTAGGCTCGCATCAGCTTCATACACTTCCGCATTAATGTAAGCCTTGTCAATCTCAGGAATGGTTGGAGAAGGTCGGCTAGGGAAAAATTGGCTAGGTCCTGGTTTCTGATTATGGACACTAATCCCAGTAGGTTCAAGTTGCCTAAGGGGTAGTGGCTCATTACTGGGCTCATATTTAGGAGTGCTAATCCTATGGGGTTCAAGTTGACTAAGGGAAACCTGACTAGTACTAGATTGATACTTAGGGGTTATGGGTTCTCTGGGCTCATAGGACAAGGGTGCAGATCTATGGGTCATGGGAATATAGGATCTGGGGTCATAGGATTTTGGGTCAGCTCTATGGTCAGGTTCTAAGGACGGATCATGGTATGGGGTCCTCCTAAGGTTGGGCTCCCAATATGGGTCAGGATATTGGGTTCTCCTAGGGTTGAACTCCCTATATAGGTCAGAATATTGGGTTCTCCCAGGGTTGGGCTCCCTATATGGGTCAGAGTATTGGGTTCTCCTAGGATTGGACTCCCTATATGGGTCAGAGTATTGGGTTCTCCTAGGATTGGACTCCCTATATGGGTCAGAGTATTGGGTTCTCCTGGGTTCAGTATCATAATAAGGGTCATGGTAAGGGATTCTTCTAGGTTCAATATTATTGTATGGGTCAGGCTGAGGGGCTCTCCTAGGTTCAACCTCTCGGTATGGATCAGGATTTGGGGTCCTCCTAGGTTGAGGATTGTAGTACGGGTCAGGATAAAGGGCTCTCTTAGGTTCGACCTCATGGTATAGATCAGGGTTTGGGATCCTCCTAGGTTGAGGAGACTCAAGATCTGGCTCAGACTGTGACCCATGGGTTCTTTGTATGGTCCCTACATGGCCTTCTAACTGGTCAAACCTATTGGCAAGATGGTCAATTCTATTGTTGGTTTGGATACCAGATTGAGTTAACTGGGTCATCTGGGTAGTCATCTGGGCCATTTGATATATAAGGCCTTGAATCCTAGCTTCCTGCTTATCCATGGGTTCAGGGAGATGGTGGATGAGATGGGACTCCTGATCTAATGCTGATGCAAGACTCGATCAAACCGACTATAGCTGACTAGACCTAGAGTCCAAAACTGGATGCTCAATCAGGGTGGCAAACTAGCCTATAGTAATCCTGTACTCAGCCAGGCAGGTGTAAGGGGAGTGTTAGGTCCCTGATTGCCAATCCTAGACACCAATCAGAGATTGGCCAGGTAGGAGGACCAGCACACAAGCCCTTCGGGATTGAATCCCTAAACCACCATTCTAGACACCGAGCACAAAGCACACACAGGTTAGCTTGACACAATGATCTGACACTTAGCCCAGACCCGACCAGTTGGTGTCCTTAGCCCACTAGGGCAAATTAAGTCTAGTTAATTTTAGGTTAAGACTTGGGACCGAATGCAAGGGATGTTGTTTTGGGCTAAGGAGAGGTGATCAAATCTTCCCCCCATCTGATATAGCAAGAGTGCCCTTAAAAGTAAATTATGCAATGATGGCAGGCAGATGAGGATGCAGATTAGGATTTAGATATTTTTGGTATTTTTGGAGAATATGTAATTTTTTTTTTGGTATTTTATTAAATAGAAGAAAACTTGCAAATCATGGCCTAATATGCTGGAAATATACTAAAATTAAAAGATATGCAAAAGATGCTAAACAAAACCCTAAAACTTCCAAACTTGTCTTGCTGAAAAAACAGAGCCAAAAATTTGTAGGCTGTATTTCAGCTTGCAAAAAATTCACAGGCAGAAATAAAATCTAAAAAAATTCTGAAAATTATTGTGAATTATGATGAATCCAGCAAAATAAATTTCAAAATTTTTTGAGTTTTTACCAGGGATAAATAATTTAAATAAAAGAGTATATACGGACTGAAAAATTGTAGAAAACAAGCCCTAATCTATGCTCTGATACCAAATGATGGGGGACTAATATGCATGCAATTCTTTTAGTATGTTTTATATAGGGGGTTAGGTGATTAATTCCCAAATTTCAGATCAAAATTTGTTGTAGAGGATTTTGTATGAATTTTTGAAGCCAAGCATGCAAATTAGAACCTAGAAAAGTACTAAAGAAGGATCGCCGGGGCTGAGAAGCCTCGGTTAGGGCAAGTTCTACAATAATAAGACTGGAGGTAGAGGGGGTGTACCTGACAACGTCTGAAGCACCCGGTGAAGATCGCAGCGAAGGGATCTCTCATTCCTCGATGGATGCGGCCTGGAAAACCGAGCCAAAGACCCGCGGATACCCGTCTTTCTGCTCGGTGGTCCGATTGAGGCTTGGCTGGAGTCGTTGTATTCATAGGAACTCGGGGACCTGCAAATGACCTGTCAGGGGTTAGAAAACTCAAAGGAAATTAAGAAAACAAAGGAAAACAGCAAATGAAAGAAAGTTTTGGAGGGGGCTGGAAGGATGGTTGGCGGCAGGAAGATGATTGCAAACATCGGGAAGAACTCTCAAACCCCTTTATGCACACAGCAGGGTAATCACACAAAGCAAAGAGGAACTCAAGGTTTATTTCATATATCAAAATCTCCCTTCATACAAGAGGCTAGGGTCCCTTAAATAGATCCTTAACCTTGGGTTCCAAGTAAGGGCACATTAGTCTTTACATAAGAATCCTTTTCCCTCTCAAACCCTAGCTAGAAAATAAGAAAATATTAGGTAGAAAAATCCCTAAAAATTCTCTTGACTTGGCCAACACTCCAAGGATGCCTAGGGGGGCGTGTTGGGCTTCTAAGAGAAGCAAGAGGCTGGCCCAAAGGGGCTTGGGCGCTTGGGCTTGGGCCTCTGGAAGCTGGGGTGGCCTGGTAGCCAGGTAGCAGGAGTATTCCTTGGTATCTTGCTTCTTAGGGGCTTGGGCTTGGCGCCTGGGCTTGATTTCTTTAGGCTAAGATGCAGATGGACCTCTGGAATCATGGATGCCCTGGTCTATGAATATACTTTGGCATCTGGAAGGGAATTTGGGCATCTGGAGCGCATCTGCAAGGAATCAGGGTTTTCTGAATTTTTCTCCTAGGGTCTTCAAATCTTCAAGCTGGGTTGGCTTGGGCTCAACTTCCATGTCTTCAATCAGGTTGGACTTGGTCTTCACTTGTATGATGTGGTCTTGAGTCTTCAATATGGTTGAACAGGACTCAAAAAAAATAAAATTAGCTCGACATGAGCTGACTAACACTGGACTGAACTAGCTCAACATGAGCTGACTAGTACAGAACTGAAATAACAATTCAAAAGACTCAAATAACAACTAAAATAGACTCAGATGGGCTAAGCCCTTATTACAGATGGACTCATAAATTATTGATCAATTCATAGAGGGTTGAAAAGCCTCTGTCTTATTCTGGTGCCTCCGGTGTCCCCACCACTTTAACCTTATCTTCAGAGCTGAAGCAGTGATCCCAATCGAGCTCGGCGTGCCCATGCTTCAAGTGCAGCAGTACGACGAGACACAAAACTTGGCGCATCTCCTGCTCAACCTGGACCTCCTCGAAGAAACGAGAGACAAAGCCCAGCTTCAGATGGGGCATACCGACAACGGGTTGCCCGATATTATAATGCACGGGTGAAGCTAAAAACTTTCCAACCTGGCGACCTGGTACTACACCGGACCGAGGCGTCTCAACCCCGGGAGTGCGGCAAGCTCTCATCGAACTGGGAAGGCCCTTATAAAATGGCTGAGGCCTTCTCACATGGGGCCTACTATCTCGAGGACCTGGATGGTGCCAGATTTTCCCGAGCGTGGAATGCTTGTAATTTGAGGAGATACTATCAGTAATGTAAGTTTCTCTCCATTAAAAATAAAGACTTTCCTTTGCACGATGGTTTATTTACCTCGTAGGAATGTCATAGCCTCGAGCCTAGCTCCTCGGCATTCAAGCCCGGAGAAAAATCCTCTGGCACAAAGACCCGAGAAGCCCTCAGGCACTCAAGCCTCGAGCCTAGCTCCTCGGTATTCAAGGCCAGAGAAAAGTCCTCCGGCACAAAGACCTGAGAAGCTCTCAGGCACTCAAGCCTCGAGCCTGGCTCCTGGGCATTTAAGCCCGGAGAAAAGTCCTCCGGCACAAAGACCTGAGAATCCCTCAGGCACTCAAGCCTTGAGCCTAGCTCCTCGGCATTCAAGCATGGAGAAAAGTCCTCCGGCACAAAGACCTGAGAATCCCTCAGGCACTCAAGCCTTGAGCCTAGCTCCTCGGCATTCAAGCCCGGAGAAAAGTCCTCCGGCACAAAGACCTGAGAAGCCCTCAAGCACTCAAGCCCCGAGCCCAGCTCCAAGGCGTCCAAACTCCTGAGCCATGTCCTCTGGCCAATCAAGTCCCAGTGACCAGCTCTCCGGCCAGCATGTCTCTGAGCCCAGCTCCAAGGCGTCCAAACTCCCGGGCCATGTCCTCGGGCCAATCAAGTCCTGGAGACCAGCTCTCCGGCAAGCACATCTCCGAGCCCAGCTCCAAGGCATCCAAACTCCTGAGCCATGTCCTCAGGCTAATCAAGTCCCGGAGACCAGCTCTTCGGCCAGCACGTCTCCGAGCCCAACTCCAAGGCATCCAAACTCCCGGGCCATGTCCTCGAGCCAATCAAGTCATGGAGACCAGCTCTCTGGCCAGCATGTCTCCGAGCCCAGCTCCAAGACGTCTAAGCTCCTGAGCCATGCCCTTAGGCAATCAAGTCCCGGAGACCAGCTCTCCGGTCAGCACGTCTCCGAGCCCAGCTCCAAGGTGTCCAAGCTCCTGAGCCATGTCCTTAGGCAATCAAGTCTTGGAGACTAGCTCTCCGGCCAGCACGTCTCCATGTCCAGCTCCAAGGCATCCAAACTCCTGAGCCATGTCCTCAAGCAATCAAGTCCCGAAGACCAGCTCTCCGGCCAGCACGTCTCCGAGCCCAGCTCCAAGGCATCCAAGCTCCTGAGCCATGCCCTCAGGCAATCAAGTCCAGGAGACCAGCTCTCCGGCTAGCACGTCTCTGAGCCCAGCTCCAAGGCATCCAAACTCCTAAGCCATGTCCTCAGGCCAATTAAGTCCTGGAGACCAACTCTCCGGCCAGCGCGTCTCCGAGCCCTGCTCCAAGGCGTCCAAGCTCCTGAGCCATGCCCTCAGGCAATCAAGTCCCAAAGACCAGCTCTCTAGCCAACACGTCTCCGAGCCCAGCTCCAAGGTGTCCAAACTCCTAAGCCATGTCCTCAGGCCAATCAAGTCCTGGAGACCAGCTCTCCGGCCAGCACGTCTCCGAGCCTAGCTCCAAGGCGTCCAAGCTCCTGAGCCATGCCCTTAGGCAATCAAGTCCCGGAGATCAGCTCTTCGGCCAGCATGTCTCCGAGCCCAACTCCAAGGCGTCCAAACTCCTGAGCCATGTTCTAAGGCCAATCAAGACCCGGAGACCAGCTCTCCGGCCAGCACGTCTCCGAGCCCAACTCCAAGGTGTCCAAGCTCCTGAGCCATGCCCTCAGGCAATCAAGTCCCAGAGACCAGCTCTCCAGCCAGCACATCTCCGAGCCCAGCTTCAAGGCGTCCAAACTCCTAAGCCATGTCCTCAGGCCAATCAAGTCCCGGAGACCAGCTCTCCGGCTAGCACATCTCCGAGCCCAGCTCCAAGGCATCCAAACTCCCAAGCCATGTCCTCGGGCCAATCAAGTCCCGGAGACCAGCTCTCTGGCCAGCACGTCTCCGAGCCCAGCTCCAAGGCGTCCAAGCTCTTGAGCCATGCCCTCAGGCAATCAAGTCCCGGAGACTAGCTCTACGGCCAGAACGTCTCCGAGCCCAGCTCCAAGGCGTCCAAACTCCTAAGCCATGTCCTCAGGCCAATCAAGTCCCGGAGACCAGCTCTCCGGCCAGCACGTCTCCGAGCCCAGCTCCAAGGCATCCAAGCTCCTGAGCCATGCCCTCAGGCCACCAAGTCCCGGAGACCAACTCTCCGACCAGCACGTCTTCGAGCCCAGCTCCAAGATGGCTTTTTTCGAGCCCGACCTCCGAAGATCAAGCCTCGAGCCTAGCTCCAAGGCATTCAAGGTCTCAAGCCCAGCGCCGAGACGGTGAAGCTTAAGCCCATACAAAACTCAACTCTCCTCCCTGACCTCCCTACACTGAAAGAGAAGAAAAGAGAGGAAAAGATGGGAAGAGAGAAGACATCCACACCACAAGAGAGATAAGAAGCTGTACTGGCTGAAATCTTTTTCATTATTTCAAGTAAAAATACTTTACAGTATCTCCCGGGCCTTGACAGGCCAGGCAGCCCGGTGTAAAAAAAAAAAAACAAGAAGAAAGAAAAGAAATCTAATTATTTCTTACAAGAAGTCCTATCCTATGGGGCCGGCTCCTTCCCTGGACAGTGTTCGGCCTGGACTTCTCCTTCTATCTCCATCGCGGGGGCACTTTCATGAGCAGCCTCCATCAGAGGGGCGGGTTCGGTTGTTAACACCGCCGGGGTCGACTCGGTCGTCTTCGCCTGCGGCACGGGCTCGGTCATCGCCACCATCGATGTCGGCTCAATAGGGCCAGGTGCCCCCGGGGTCACCTCAGGATGAGCCCCGGCTGGAGCAGCCCCTTTGCGAAGGAATCCGTTGCCACCGCCGGAGCTGGAGCCTTCTTCCCGGGGGCCAAGTGCCTTGCCGTAGCCACCGCCGGAGCTGGAGCCTTCTTCCCGGGGGCCCGGAGCACCACCAGTCGCTGCTCAGAGAGGATTCCCCGCAGCTGAGTCCGGCAGTAGGCGAACCCCTTTGCGAAGGAATCCGTTGCCGCCTCCTTGAAATCCTTGATGTACTTGGGGGAGGCCTTAAAGGTGGCCACCGCGCCGGCGCCCTCCTTCCCAGCGAGCTCCGCCCGGCGCTCAGCTTCCTCCAGCTGCTTCCTAGTATGCTCAGCCTGTCAGACCGCCACCGCCATCCCCTTCTCGGCGGTCTTCGCGGAGCGGTCGGCGGCGGTGGCCCTCTCTTCCACGGTCGCCGCCTTCTTTTCAGCTGAGACGGCCCTGTCCTTCGCCTCCTCCGCCTCGGCCCGGAGCTCTTTTAGCCGGGTCCTCTTTGACTCGAGCTCTCCCTCGAGCTCCTTCTTGGCCCGGGTGGTGTCGGCGACCTCGATTTGGAGGCTCTTAACCCTCAGGTTAGCCTCCTGGGTCTCCTTGTCCTTCCGACCCTCTTCAGCCTTCAAGGACTCGAGCTCCGCCTGTCGCTCCTTGTCCCTCTTCGCCCAATTGTGGCAGTAATCCCTAATGAGGATTAGCTCTCTGCCTTGCTGCATCAAAAGAAAAGCATGTTAGCTACAATACTAAGAAAAGTCAGAAGACATCAAGACAAGAGAAGAAGGACTTACGGCATACAAATTGGCAAAGGACGAGCTGATGACGTCACCCAGGAGTCACCTGCTCCCTTCTCGCCTGTCGTAGGACTGGACCGAGAAGTCCATCATCCGCTCGGCGAGGCTTGGGTCCTTCATCAACGAGACGTTGGGCCCTAGTCGGAAGGGGACTCGACGGTAGTCCCTATCTGGCTTTCCCACCGGCTCAGGTCCCTCGGCGGCAGGAGGCGCCTTCAACGCCAGCGGTGAGCTTGGCATCACTTTGGACTGCACAAGGGGCACCGGCCCTGCTCCTTTCGACCCCCCATCCTCCTCAACGTCGATGACCTATGGAGGGGGGCTTCTACCCTGGTGGCAGTAGCGGCCGACCTGGCGCGGCGACCACCTCGGGCTCCGAAGCCAGACCGTGCCTCCCTGAAGGCTCGTTGACAAACTCGACCGCCCTCTTCCACCTTCGCTTGGGAATCGGTGCATCTAGACTGGCCTGCACCGGCCTCGCACCGTCTTTGGCATGAGCCCTCTTCGAAGCGGGCTCGCCGGCCTCGGCTGCCTGCTCTCGCTCCTCGGAGAACGAGAGCAACTCATCCGTGGAGAATTTCATCTCTGCACAGAAGAAAAGATGGTCAATCCCAAGCAAAAAAAAAAGAAGAAAAAGAAAAAAAAAGAAAGAGAAGATGAAGAAAGAAAACAAGATGAGGGTGGCCAAGTCGAACTCACCCGACTCCTGCATCGAGTCGACCCTGGCCTCGCGGAGATTCTGCTCCGACAACAAGACCTCAAGTGAGGGGATCTTGGCTGATCTGAGCAGCTCGTACAGGTCGAGGTCAGTTGCTTCGACGGAGGAGTTTCTATTTGGAGACCGATCTGGGTCGCTCCAAACCCAGTCGATCCCCTTGACTGAAGCGAAGAGATACATGCTCTTCCATCTCTTGATGGAAGAGGGAAGCTCAAACCTAATGCCCCGAGGGCAAGAGAAAAGGGACCACCACCCCTTCTCGGTGGGATGGCATTTCAGGATGAAAAAGGTCCTGAACAAGGAGAAACGGGCAACAATCCCATGGAAATGGCACAGGACGATGAAGCAGAAGATCGTCCTGATAGCATTGGAGACAAACTAGGCAAGGACAAGTCGGTAGTTAGTCAAGAAGGAAAGGAAGAAAGGGTGGATAGGAAATCGGAGACCCCCGACAAAGGCCTCCTCATAGAAAGCGATCCGCCTAGGATCGCTAGATGTGACCCGCTCTCCCGGACGAGAAACGGAAAGATGAATGGACTCGAGAATGCTATAAGCATCCTGGAGGGCCACAAGGTCCTCGGTGGTGATCACCGAAGCAATCCCACCGGGACCTGTCAACCGAGAGGGTTCGGGTTCAGGGATAGGAGCAGGAGGAGGAGCGGGAAGAAGAGCCAAACGAGGTGGAGGAGAAGACTCGGGTTCCCTAATGGCTACCGGGCTATGAAAAGGTCTCCTACTGAATTCATACCTTGCCGCCTCCATCTCCTTGTCGGAGGAAGGAGTCTTTAGCCGGGAAGGTCCGGCCTCGGCTTGGCAGGAAGGACGGAAGTTTGGACCAAAGCGATCCATAGAAGAAGAAGAAGACGGTGAAGGAGGACCTACGGCGACCCCTAGTCGGCGAGAAGGGAGAAAAAGAGGGAGCTAACCTGCTAAAATCCTAAGAGGATGATGACGACCGGAGAAGAAGGAGAAGACTGCTGTACGACGCCGGGGCCAGCGCCCCCAATCCGACCACGGTCGCTCTGGCTTCCATGCCCGCCATAACCACTTCCTAGGCGTGGCCACGTGGCACCCCCGCACAGACCTGAAGGACCGCCAAGCGAGGCACTGCCGATTTCGGTCATTATTGCACCAGATTTCTCCACCTTTCCACGTCAACACTGCAACTACTCTCTTTGCCCTGAGCGCCGCGCGCCAACAGGCCTCGGGAGTGGGGGCAAATGATGTGACTGGTTCGCTGATGTAGGGCCGATAAACTGACGTGGAGTCCCCATCAGGTGCCATGTTGGATTTTCAGCATGGGCTCCTTCGCCGGACTGAGCTCCCCCGGAGCAACGGGGCCGCCCGCCGAAGCCGAGCTCCATCCTCTGCCAGGTCGGTCCCCACCAAGTCGGGACTCCTAGGCCAGAGCCGAGCACAAGCCACCGTTCGAGACGGACCCCTCGAGGTCGGGCCCCGTGGTCAGGAGTCGAGCTCAAGTCTCTTCCGCCACGAGGAGCCCCTCCGAGGTCGGATCCCTCGGGCTGGTCGGCACCCCGTCCATCTCAGTCAGGTCGAGCTCGTCTGAAGCCAGGCTCCGCTGGTCCGGAGTTGAGCTCGGCCCTCCACCGCCAGCCGAGCCACCTTGAAGCGAGCCCATCGAAAGCGGGCCCCACCTTTCTAGCTCGGTCCCCAACTCAGACAGAGACACCAACCACTGGTGAGTCTCCCGAGGGCCGTACAGCAGTGCCCGCCATTCCGCCATTAATGCCCACGGCCGTCGCTCATACCAGAAAGAAAGGAAACTCACATCAAGGCACCATTCCCTACACCGACCTACCGTACGACCGTGAAAAAGACCCGACCAGAGGGTGCGGGTCCCGAGAATGGTGGCCCGCCAATCAAGGCCCTGCCAGGTTTCCAGCAGAAGGAATGTCAGAAGCAGAAGCTTCCCCGATCATCTGACAGGAAAGGCATCCCGTCTACGGCACGATACCTCGTCGCACACGCCCGACAGCATGGAGAGATCCCAAGGCAAGCCAAAGTAAAAACCTAGCCAGGGTAAGCTAAAAAGAGGTAACCAATGACAACCAGAAAAAAACACAGAAACAAAGGAGAGAGGCTAGACAGGGGGATCGGACCACCTCGGCCACCACCTCTCCCAGCTCGCTTTCATCTTTCATACACACCACACTCACTCCTCCTAGCATGGAGCTCATCTAGAGGGGCTCGACCAGGAGGATCTGTTCCCCTGGATCGTCACTGACTTGACTGTCGAAGTGCCCCCGCCAGAATCCCTGGCCCGGGTCACCGACATTGTTTCTCGTAGGTCCCGAGGCACCGGAGGCATCCCCGACAGGCGGGCGCGTGACCCCCGATACCACCAGTAGTAGCTATGGGCCACGACGATCCGGGCGGCAACACTAATAATAGAATGTCTACATCAGGATATGTATTTCTATGCAATGGTGGTTTCACAAGTTGGAAGAGTTCTAAACAATCGATCATTGCTGATTTAACAAAGAAAGCTGAATACATTCCCGACTTGAAAGCTATAAAGATTGTCTTTTGGTATAAAAAGTTCATTGCAGAGCTTAGAATGATGCCATTAGATGCCGTTGCCTTATACGATGATAATAACGATGCCATAGCCCTTGCTAAGAATCCCAGGTCTTATCAAAGTATAAGCACATTGAATGGTGGTTTCATATCATACACTACTACTTTGAGAAGAAATATATTAAGGTATGAAGAGTAGACTCCATGGACAACATGGTTGATCCACTAACGAAGCAGTTGAGCTGGTAGAAGATTGAAGTATATCTTTAGAAGATGGGACTTAGGTATATGATCAATTAGCTTTAGTGCAAGTGAAAGATTGTTAGATGTATGCTCTAGAAGCCTGATAATTACATTAAAAACATATTAATTTAATAATTAATTTATCATTATTTATTTAAATAATAATAATTCTATGTATTGTTTGTATGATAAAATCCTGTCAACATGAAGAGCTTGATTTTAGGAGTCCAATAGCACAAACGGAACTCAAATCGGATCTAAAATGAGCTCAAAATCAAATTTCAAAAAAATTATAAGAATTTCATGAATTTTGGAGCAACCGGTCCACCATGGATCAGCTGCCTGGTCTATGGAATGGCCGACAGACCACCAACAGCCATGGCCAGTGGTCCATGGCTTAGAACCATGGACTGCGAAGCCTATTTTGGGCCAAAATCGTCGGAGCCGCCGCCCAGTCGCCGCTCGAGCCTCCGGCACCTCCCTTGCCAGTTGGAGAAGCTTTCCAATGCCATTTCTTTTTGCTTCTTTGCTCTCCCCTGTGGATCCAAGCTGTTGTGCCCATCTTCACCGTTCTGCCACCGTCCAAGCCACTGGGACCACCTGAGAAGCCATCTTCACCGATTCATCACCACCCGTGGCTAGAAGGAACAACGAAGAAGCACCAAATGTCACTACCAATCGCTGTACACCATGGAGATATCTGTTTCTTCTTCCTTTGATCCAAGACACATATATGTGCCATTTCATCGCCATCGGACCTTCTGCAAGAGCCACCCGATGCCACCCCATTATATCTTGCCCGCCACTATCAGAAACATCGTGCACCTTCCCCTAGCCGAGCATCGCCGGTTTTCGCCCCCAAATGCCGGACGGCTGCCATCCCCTTCATCCCCTCTACTATTGCTCATGTTGCCTATGGTCGCCATCCATCAAGATGCTCTCCACCGGCCTTCCTCCTATGTACCAGCCATCCTTCCATCACTTCACCTCTCTTCCAAGCTGCAGAAGAATCGTTGTTTGTTTCCTTCTCTGAACCGTGATCTACCAATCTTCTTCCCCGCACCGTCCTCACCGCTGAGCCAAGGTACACCATGCGACACCTGTCTCTGCCATGTTTTCCATTCTTCTTCGTAAGGCCCTCACCCGCGGCTTCTCCTCTTTCGGATCACTGCCACCATCCCTCCTTCCCCGAGCCACTGAAGCCACTGTTGTCACCCTGTTCTTCATCACCCAGGCATCTATCAATTTGATCGCCCATCATCTCTGTCACTGTAGCGCACCACCCTCTCGTCGGGAGTTGGACCAGGGATGTTCGAACGAGAAAAGAGATCGAAAGAAGATCAACCACAAACTCTGAATGGATATAACAGAGTTTGAATGGAGAGATGGCTGGAATGGAACCTCAGGGATCATGCAAGCGGGTATGGAGATAAGAATAAGGAATCGGAAGCTGTTGGGATAAATCACAATGGAAAACCAATGCGGTTCCCACACGGGCCCAATGCGTTCCTCTCCATGTATAAAAAATATCGTCTCTTCACTCCCAACTCATTCTTCTGGATCCCTTCCACTTATTCCCCGCTCCATTCTGTGCTCCTCCTTCCATCATTCCCTCCACTTTCCCTCCAGTTCTTCCATCCACTTCCATAATCTCTCCGCACTCTTCCCATTATTCTGACATCTTATCCACTTTTCTGACTGCCCTTCTAATATAGTCTCTATCACTTGGTTTCCCAGTCTTCATCGCATCGCCCCTGATCTGTTGCTAATCTGTAGATGAGTCTCCACCGCATCGCACGACTATTCCATTTACTCTGGTCTATCCTGGCGATGATGCTCCACATTCCGATCTCTGTCAAGTTTTCATGGGAAGCGTGATCTCAGGAAAGAGGAATGTTTATTTTTAGAGATTTATTTTAGTTAATTATGAGTTGTATTTATTTTATGTCATGAAATAAAAAAATTCTTATTGCTTATATTCTTGACTTATTTATTCCTAAAAGGGACGGGCCATAATCTATGGGTACGATCCATACTCTCGTTAAGATAGATCATATCTTGATTATATTCTCTATAATTTTTTTATTTAATTTATATTATTTTATTATATATTTTTTTGAAATAACTCAAAAGTTTCTATGGATTCAATTCTTACTTCCGCTACTCTATCTAAGAATAGTGGAATTAAGGTATTAAAAATCGATGCATAGTGACGTGCACCAAATTTTTGGTGCCATTGCCAAGGACTTTTTGCACATTATTTTACAAAAAAATATCAAAAAAAATCAAAAGAAAAACAAAATTCATAGTTAGTAGTTAGTATTTTTCAATCTTACGCATCCTGATATAAGGTTGCCCTAGCATAACTTTATGTTATGTTGAATGGTTATCCTAGAATACAAAAAGATTGAATAGACTTTAAAAAAAAAAATCTAAAATCTAAAAAAATATTTTTTATGAAAAAATAAAATATTGACATCATCATAAATTGTTAGAAAATTAGAGACTTAACCATTGAATTAAAAAAAGTAATTAATTCAAATTTTCTTATGTAATAATTATAAAGTTGGACACCTTGTTTTTTGGATTGCATCTCTTCATAATTAACTTTAAGGGTATAACCCCATTAATCAAATAAGGTAGAGAGTTTATCACCCTTCCTTAGTCCATAAATCATTATCCTGCATGTGCATTGACCTAGACCTTAATTATTAAAATTAATTAGATGTCAGCCCTAGAAATCTTGAGCTTAATAGGATAAGGGAACCCTAGAATTGGACCGGGTTCAGTTTAGTTAATTACGGTGTCTAAGGCAAGTGGTTCAGGGATAAGAGTCCGAAGGAAGGTGGTTCTTTAATTGATTTTGTTCGCTTACCTGGCCAATTTTACTTAGTGTCTAAGGCAAACAACAGGGGGACCCCCACAACCTTACACTTACCTAGCTAAGTCAGTTAATTGATCTTAGACTTGGAGTGCTCAAAGATAATCTTGAAACTATTAGGAGCTGTCTAGACTCAGGTTAACCCCAAGATAAGATTGATTTTGATTATATTACTTGTTTAAAAAAAATAATTAAAATAACTCTTTCTCATCTCTCTAGTTTAGGACTCTCTTAGGAGTCTTTTTTTTAGTCATCTTCTCAATCTTCCAATTTTTTTAATTAAATAAATAAAAAATATTATTAAAAAGAAATTGAACTACTGTTTGCTTTGGAGTACTACTGTAGGGTGTATGCTAGGTCGACAATTTTTAGAACTTGAAATCATACCCTTAGATCTAGAAATAGATAGAACTTGTAGAGCAAACATATCACATATTATGGACCCCAATCAAGAAACCGATCCACCATGACAATTGGAGTATTTTACTCCTTCTAAATATACCTATTTTCCCTGTATTCAAATACCTCTAGTAGAGGCTATGCAGTATGAAATCAAGTCCAGTGTAATTCAGATATACCGTCTTTCTATGGACTTGCAAATGAGGACCCCTACAAATACCTAGATGAATTTCTGAAAATATCAAGATCTAGAATTTCTCCGATGATGTCCTTAGACTTAAGTTATTCCCTTTTTTCTTAAAAGATAAAGCCAAGTACTGGTTGAATTCCCTAAATACTGTAACAATTTTAACTTAGGACCAACTTTAGAGGGAACTTCTCAAGAAATATTTTTCGATAGGAAAAACTAATCAAATTAGAAAAGCCATTACCAGTTTTTTCCAGTTAGATAGAGAAATGTTTCATGAGATATAGAAGAGATTAAAAGAATTATTCAAAAAATATCTACACCATGTTATACCTAAATGGAAATTGGTCTAGTGCTTTTATAACGGTTTGTCAGAAAGGCACTGGCAAATGGTTGATGCCTCATGTGGAGGAACATTTATACTAAAAAATAAACATAAGGCATTGTAGCTTTTTTGAACTCTAAATAAAAATTTCTTGCATCACATGTCTGCTGCCCGTAGAGATCTTTCCATAGGATCTAAGAGAGGTGGAATGTATGAAGTAGGTCATGCTATAGATATCTATAGCAAGGTAGAAGAACTATCTCAGAAACTTGACCGAATTTTACAAGTTGGAAATACTTCCTCCTCACCTGCTTAAGTTCATAATATTTGTATTATATGTTTGAGTCCTTATATGTTTGAGTCCTAACCATTTGACGGGTAATTATTCAGCTACATACCAATTTTCTGAGCTTGTTTAAGAGCAACCCACCAAGCCCAAACCCGAATGGCTCCTAGACTAGGAAATGATCCATATTCGAATATTTACAATCTTGGCTGGCAAAATCACCCAATTTTTTCTTGGAAATCTCAACCTGTCGTCAACCCAACATTAGTCAGACCCAGCCATCAAGAGACCCAGTTTAGAAACATGTCATATTTCTAATATCCGAGTGCCCCACATCCTCAACCTCCACCGAATTATCGTGATCCTACTTTTAAAGAAAAGGTGCTCCAAGCACTGAAGGGGATAGAAATTAAAACCCAACTCTTTCATTCCCACACACAATCTATTGCAAAGCTAAAAACCTATATAGGTCAGCAAGCTATAGTTTTAGTAGGAGGGAGGAAGGTAAGTTACCTAGCCAATCCATTAGTAATCTAAAAGGACAGTATATGGCTGAGAGCTTTACTGGTCATAAAACATTTCCATAATATGCTAAATTAGTCATAACCCTTAGATGTGGAAAAATATTAAACCAGCCTAACCTGACTCAAAAACTAGAATTGGTTAAGCCAGAAAAAAGGAATAGTGAAGAAATGAATCTATTAGCCAAGCACCTATACTTAAGGCTCCATTCCCTAGTACTTTAGATTTCCCTTTATCTTTAGATAAGAAGAGTCTAAAAATGAACGAGATGCTTAAGCTATTTAAATAGATTCAGATAAACTTACCTCTTCTCGATGCCATCAAACAAGTTCTGGTCTATGCTAAATTTTTTAAGGATCTGTGCATACAAAAATGAAAATCTAAGGTACGCATACCAAAAAATATCTAGTTGACTAAGCAAGCCAGCTCAGTTTTTCAGCAAATAGCCCCATCCAAACTTAAAGATCCTGGTACCCTGATTATATCCTGTGTCATAGGAGACCTCATAATCAAGAAAGCCTTACCAGATTTGGGTGCAAGTGTAAACCTTCTTCCAAGTTTAGTGTATGATTTATTCGGATTCGGAGAATTGAAACCCATGATAGTTACATTGCAATTAGCAAACCGATCGATTAAGATACCCCGTGAAATGTTAGAAGATGTGGTGGTGAAAGTAAATGAATTCTACTTTCCTGTTGATTTTCGTGTGTTAGATATGGAATCCAGCAGTAATCCTAGCTAAATACCCTTCATTCTAGGAAGACTGTTCCTGGCAACTGCTAATGCATGCATAAATTATAGGACAGGAGTAATAGATGTATCTTTTGGAAACAAGAAGATGAGGTTGAATATTTTTAATGCTTCCCAAGGATCACCTGTGTATGATCATAATAAGGTGAACATGCTAGAGGGAGTTGTAGATAGTAAACTCCTATTTTACTTGATTCAGACCCTCTACAAGCATGCCTGACACATTTTGGAATAGATAATTTCGATATTGATGAATATACCAAAGAAGTCAACGCATTATTAGAACCACTGAATTGTAGCACCACTCCTTGGACTGTAAAGTATGAATAATTACCGACTCAATCCAGCCCTTTAGTGCCATCCTTAAAAGCACCACCCTTGCTAGAGTTGAAATCTCTTCCTGTAGAGTTAAAATATTCTTTCTTTGGACCAAATGATACCCTTCCGGTAATCATCGCATCTACCCTAACCTCTGATAAGGAAGACAAATTGGTGGATGTACTTAAAGTACCTAAAGAGACCATTGGATGGACAATAGCTGATCTTAAGAAAATTGATCCTTCTATTTGCATGCATTACATTCACTATGAAGCAGAAGCCAAACCACTTAGGGACATGCAACGGAGGCTAAATCCGAAAATGCAAGAAGTTATTTAGAAAGAAGTGGTAAAATAGCTTGATGCTGGTATTATTTACCCAATTTCGAATAGCTAATGGATTAGTCCAACCCAAGTAGTACCTAAAAAGTTAGGTATTACTATAATAGAGAATGAAAAGGGCGAGTTAATTCTTTCTCCTACAACAACTAATTGGAGAGTGGGTGTAGATTATCGAAAATTGAATGCCATTACTAGGAAAGATCACTTTTCTCTGCCTTTTATTGACCAAATTTTAGAATGGCTAGCAGGTCAAAGCTTCTTTTGTTTCCTAGATGGATATTCAGGATATAACCAGGTTCCAATATTTCTTGCAGACCAAGAAAAGATCACCTTTACCTGTCCCTTTGGAATGTTTGCCTTTAGATGCATGCCATTTAGTCTCTATAATGCACCATCTACCTTTCAACAGTGTATGTTGGCCATATTTTCTGATAGGGTTGGTAAATTCCTTGAAGTGTTTATAGATGACTTTTCAGTATTTGGATCATCATTTGATGACTGCCTCCAGAACTTAACTAAGGTACTGAAATGATGTACGGAGATAAATTTAGTTTTAAGTAAGGAGAAGAGCCACTTTATGGTTCATGAAGGAATCGTACTTGGACAAATTATTTTCGAGCAAGGGATTGAGGTCGACAAAGCTAAGGTTGAACTAATCTCAAAACTACCTCCCCCAACCTTGGTTAGCAAGTACGATCCTTCCTTGGCCATGCAGGTTTTTATAGACATTTTATTAAGGATTTCAGTAAAATCTCTTGATCCTTGTGTAATTTGCTTGCCAAAGATAATTTTTTTGATTTTAATGAAGAATGTCTGGCTGCTTATAATATTCTTAGAACTACTTTGACTACTGCACCAATTATCAAGCCTCCAGATTGGACCCTCTTCTTTAAAATCATGTGTGATGCCTCTGATTATGCTGTAGGGATAGTTTTAGGATAAAGGCTTAATAAAGAATCCATGTAATTTATTATGCTAGCAAAACTCTTTCAGATGCATAGATGAATTATACTACTACTGAAAAGGAGTTACTAGCAGTTGTATTTGCCCTGAAAAAATTTTGATCATATCTATTAGGATCTAAGATCCTAGTTTATTATGATCATGCATAATTGAAATATCTACTATCTAAACAGGATACTAAACCTAGACTGATTAGATGGATCCTTATACTACAAAAATGTAACATAAAAATTTTAGATAAGAAGGGTTCCAAAAATATGGTAGTATATCATATTTCTAGAATCTTGGTAGCATATAACAAAGAAACAATCAGAGATAGGTTATCTGATAAGCAACTATTCTCAATTTCTTCCAACAGTCTTTCCTGGTTTGCCCATATTGTAAATTACTTAGCAACAGGATAAATCCCTTTCCATCGGTCTAAACAAGAAAAAGATAGATTTTTCTCGTAGATCAAATATTATTTTTGGGAGTGTTGCCGCCGAGATCGTCGTGGCCCGTAGCTGCCGGTGCCGAAGTGCGCTCCCTTCGCTGGCTGGCTGTCATCCTGTCCTAGACCTGCAAAATAGGGATCAGTGACCCGGGCCGGGGTTTCCGATGGGGGCACTCCGACGGTCAAGTTAGTGACGATCCAGGGAAACAGATCCTCCTGGTCGAGCCCCTCTTGATGGACTCCACACGAGGAGGAGTGAGTAGTGAGTAGTGTGTAAGTGTGATGCAAGTATGTCGGGAGAAGTGTGGCCTGGTTAGAGGGAGTCTCTGTGCGGCCCTTCCGCCTCGACCTTGCTTGTCAGTGCTGGTGGTGCCATGCCCCTCTTCCTTGTGGGGCTTGCACACCCTTTCTTTTTCTTCTTGTTGTTCTTGTGTTTTTTTTCCTGTATGTTGGTGTTCCTGCGTTACCTCCAAGTTTGCTGCAAACTAGATTACCGTTAGGCATCTGCCTCGGGATCTCCACCGAGCTGTCAGGCACGTGTGGCGGTGTCCCGAGGAGCCTTTCCCGATTCATGATAAGGGAAGCTATCATGGGCTCCAACACTCCTCTTGGTCGCCTCATTCCGGGAAACCTGGCAGTACCTCGAACGGCGGGCCGCCGCACCCGGGATTCGAATCTTCTGGTTGGCCTCCTCTCTTGGATGGTCCAGGTGGTTGGCGAGGAGCGTGGCATCTCGATCATTGTGCTTTTTTCCTTTCTAGTGTAACCGATGGCTGCAGGCGGTCAGTACGGTCTGGGAGGCGCTCCAGTGTAGTCCTGGGGCAGTTCGTCGGTGTTCTGGGTTGGAGGGGTCCACGTCCGAGCCGGGGCTGAGCTGGAATGGCAGGGGTCGCTCCGATCTAGATGCCCCGAGCTTGCGGGGTCATCTTGGTGGAGGGCAGAATGTGGGCCCAGTCCAGAGGGCTCGCACTCGGAGAGGCTCCACGTGATGGAGGAGTGCTGAGCTCGACTCCGACCACATGGCTCAAACCTCCGAGGATCTCGTTCTGGAGGGCGGAGTGCGGGCCCAGTCCAGAGGGCTCGTGCTCGGAGAGGCTCCACGTGGCGGAGTGCTGAGCTCGACTCCAACCACTGGGCTCAAACCTCCGAGGGTCTCGCTCTGGAGGGCGAAATGTGGGCTTGGTCCAGAGGGCTCGTGCTCGGAGAGGCTCCACGTGGCGGAGGAGTGCTGAGCTCAACTCCGACCACGGGCTCAGACCTCCGAGGATCTCGCTCTGGAGGGCGGAGTGCGGGCCCGGTCCAGAGGGCTCGCGCTCGGAGAGGCTCCACGTGGCGGAGGAGTGCTGAGCTCGACTCCGACCACAGGGCTCAAACCTCCGAGGGTCTCGCTCTGGAGGGTGGAGTGCGGGCCTGGTCTAGAGGGCTCGTGCTCGGAGAGGCTCCACATGGCGGAGGAGTGCTGAGCTCGACTTCGACCATAGGGCTCAAACCTCCGAGGGTCTCGCTCTGGAGGGTGGAGTGCGGGCCCGGTCCAGAGGGCTCGCGCCTGGAGAGGCTCAACGTGGCAGAGGAATGCTGAGCTCGACTCCGACCACAGGGCTCAAACCTTCAAGGGTCTCGCTCTGGAGGGCGGAAAGTGGCTCCAACCTAGGCATCCCGAGTTCGCTGGCCCGACCTGGTGGAGGATGGAGCTCGGCTCACAGTCTCGAGGGAGCTCAGCTCAGCTCAGCGGTGGAGTCCGAGCTGGAGAATTGACGCGGCGTCCGACGCAGCGTCTTCCCTTGACATGGCGCCTGTCGACTCCTCCACGTCAGCGGTTCTGCCATATCAGTTGCCCCCCACTTCCTAGGCTCGTTAGTGCGTGATGCTCGGACCGAAGGGAGTAATTATGGTGCTGACATGGAAAGGTGGAAATCTTGCATAATGATGAATATGATTGCTGGCGCTTCGAGAGATGGCCCTACGAGTCAGTGCGGGGGTGCCACGTGGCCTTGTCCGAGGAGCAGTTAATGTTGGCACAAAATTCAGAGCGACTGGGATGCCGTTTTCGCTGATAGGCAGCACGTGGCGTGGATCCATTGGCGGAGGTCGGATCGGTACGAATCCATCGGGTCATTTCAAAATGAAAGGAGGGCCTTATCCTAAACATCCATTCTTTTGAATTCTTCGCGCCTGCTGCTGCTGCCCAAGCTTCCTTCTTCCTCACAGTTACCTCAGATTTTCTAAGGAACCAGGTTAGTCTCTTCTTCCTTCTCCCCCCATTATAGTAGGGTTCTTTCTCCAGGGCTAGGGTCTTCTTCGAGTTGAGTCTGCTCTTCCATCCCTTACTTCGAGTCCTTTATTCCCCTTGTTCTTGAGGATGTCCCGTTTTGGCTTGGGCTTCCGCCCCTCCACTGATTAGGGCGAGGCCGGTCCTTCCGAGCGAAGGCCGACGTCTTCTTCTTCTTTTGGCAGATAGGAGGATGCAACTCGTTTCGAGTTCAGTAGGAGGCATCCTCCCGGTCCTGTGCTCATCAGGGAGCTAGGGTCCGGTCCTTCTCTCCCTCCTCCTTCTTCTGTTCCCGTCTCTGAGTCCATCCGGTCCATAGGTCCTGGCGGGGTCACCTCGAAGATCACCGCCGAGAAACTAAGGACCGTTCGGGATGCCTATGGCATCCCAAGTTCTGTTCGGCTCATGATCCCTCGTCCGGGGGAATGGGTCACTTCCAGTGGCCCTGGCCACCTTGCTTTCTATGAGCAGACCTTCTCCGGGGGCCTCCGGTTTCCTTTTCACCCCTTCTTCCTGTCCGTCTTGGACAACTACTGTCTGGTCCGTGTACAGTTAATGCCAAATGCCATTAGGGTCATCTTCTCTTTCATTGTGCTCTGCCACCTCCACGGGTTCGTTGCCCAGTTTTCTTTGTTCAGGGCCTTCTTTGCCCTAAAGCGCCACCCAACTGAGGATGGGTGGTGGTCCTTGTCCTCCCGCCCGAGGGGCATTAGGTTCGAGCTCCCCTCTTCCGTCAGGGGATGGAAGAGCAAATTTTTCTTTGTTGAGGTTGAGGGGGTTGACTGGGTCTGGAGCGATCCGGATAAGTCCCCCAACCGAAATTCTGTGATCGATGCGGCTGACCGGGATGACTACGAGCAGCTCCGCACCGCCCAGATCCCTCCTCTCGAGGTCCTGTTATCTAAGCAAAACCTCACCGACTCCGGGGTCGACCCAACGAATGGGTTGGGTGAGTTCGACCCGAACTTTCCTTTTCCTTCCTTGCATTTCTTGCATTGCTTTCCCACGGATTCTGACTGTTGTGTGACCTGCATGCTGGGCTAATTTTCACCTAGAATGATCTACTGGCGATCACTCGGAAGAGGCCGCCAACTGGGCTGGCTAGGGAGCCTCCATCAAGGCGAGTCCGGGGCGAGAGCGCTCCTGTGGCTGCCCCTACCGTAGTGGCTGGTCCGAGCTTGGCAGCTCCAGTCGGTCAGAGCTCAGAGGCGACTCGAGCTGCTCCCGTGCCAATGGAGAGGGTGGTGTCTGCAGTGCCGAGGCCGGTCCAATAGGAGGCCCGGGAGGCTCCCGAGCAGCGTGGTTATCAGGGGGTGACCCCCGCTGCGGAGCCTGAGGTAGTGATTCGGGAAAGGGCCGCAGCTGCTGCCGCCGCGTCCTGTAGTCTTTCAAGCCCACTTCCGATCGAGATCAAGGATGAGGAGGTCCAGGGCGAGGCTAGGACCACTACTGAGGGGCCGCCTGCACCGGTGTCGGCTACACAATCGGCCTCTCGAGGCCCTGCAGCTAGCGGGGAAAGGCCGCCCACCTCCGGAGAGGGTAGGAGGGAGGAGGCGCGGCGCCGTCTTCCCTTCAAGATGGGGCCAGAAAGCTCGTTCCTCCGAAGCCCCGAATTGGTCGAGCGCATGATGGACTTCTCCATCCAGACATGCGATCGGCAGGGTATGGCCGGGATGCAGTTGGGCGACGTCATCAATGCCATCTTCCCTTAACTCTACTCGATGAGATGTCCCTTCCTTCTTTCTCCTTTTCTCTTTTTGAGCTGACCTCTTTCCATGGTGCAGATCGGTGCCGAGGCCCTCTTCATTAAGGGTTGTTATCAGAACTGGGAGCTCCTCGAGCGGCAGCAGGCGGCCGAGATCGAGTCCCTGAAAACCGACCTAAAGGAGAAGGCCAGGCGAGTGGGGCACTCGAACAGAAGGTCAAAGACTTGGAGAGGCAGCTCGCCGACGCCGAGGGGCGAGCGAAGAGGCTCTTGGAGGCCTGCGATCTGGAGCGGAGTCGCGCGAAGAAGGCTGTCGACGATCTCTCCACCGTCGAGAAAAAGTTGAACTAGTACAGTGCCGAGGCTGATCAGCACAAGGAGGCTTCCCGGGCTGCCCAGGCGGAGCTGGCATCAGGAAAGGAGAAGCTGGCCGCGACAGAGGTGGCAGCCAAGTTGGCTGAGGCCGCCAGGATGGAGGCCTCCGAGGCGAGGAAGAGTGCCGTCGAGGCCAAGAAGGGCACCGAGGAGGCTGTTGCCAGATTCAAGGCCTCGGAGGAGTTCATCGCCGAGATTCATTAGATGGCGTCGGACTCCTTTTATAAAGGATTTATGTTCTTGCGCGACCGAGTCGAGGCACTCGTCCCCAAGAAGAGCCGCGACTGCCTCAAATATCCTTCAGCCTCGGACACGGAGCCCGATGAGGAGGTTGTCGAGGAAGCTGCGACCTCAGAGCCTCCAACGCCAGCTGTGACTGAACCGTCCGAGACCAGCCGGAGGTTCCTAAAGGAGGGAACGCTCAGCCTCAGGGCTCAGTAGGGAGGCTGGCCAGTGCAGAGTAGCCCTTTTCTTTCTTCTTTTTCTCTTTGTATTTTTGTTTTTGTGCTTGGTCAGGGTCGCCCGGCTTGTCGGGGGCCCACAAAATGCTTGTAACCGGCACTTGATTAATGAAACCTGAATTCCTTTGCAACCTGTCTATCGATCGGCCCTTCCCTCCTTTTTCTCTTTCTTTCACTCCCCTTCTTCTTTTTCTTCTTCTCTTTTTTTTTTTTTTTGATGCTTGGGCAGATCAAAGAAGGGGGCCTCACCTTGCCTAGGGTTAAGTTATTGGACTTCAATGCCGGCAAATCGGGTGCAAGGCTATAGCATTTGAGAGCTACTGGGCTCGATAGTGTTGTTGCCTGAGAGCTACATGGCTCAAAGGTCCCTTGGCTGGAGATCTGAGCTCCGGTCTTGGGCTGGCATCCTGGAGCTGCGCTCGGGGATGTCAATGACTGAGAGCTGTGTGGCTCGAAGGTCCCTTGGCCGGAGATCTGAGCTCCGATCTTGGACTGGCATCCTGGAGCTGGGCTCGGGGACGTCGATGACTGAGAGCTGCGTGGCTCGAAGGTCCCTTGGCCGGAGATCTGAGCTCTGGTCTTGGGCTGGCATCCTGGAGCTGGGCTCGGGGACGTCGATGACTGAGAGCTGCGTGGCTCGAAGGTCCCTTGGCCGGAGATCTGAGCTCCGGTCTTGGGCTAGCGTCCTAGAGCTAGGCTCAGGGATGTCGATGACTGAGAGCTGCGTGGCTCGAAAGTCCCTTGGCCGGAGATCTGAGCTCCGGTCTTGGGCTGGCATCCTGGAGCTGGGCTCGGGGATGTCGATGACTGAGAGCTACGTAGCTCGAAGGTCCCTTGGCCGGAGATCTGAGCTCCGGTCTTGGGCTGGCATCCTGGAGCTGGGCTCGGGGACGTCGATGGCTGAGAAATGATAGTTCTATTGTCGTGTTTCCCTCTCGTTCTTCTTTTTTTTTTTTTGATGAGCGGGGAGATCAGAGAAGAGGGTCACAGGATTTGGTTGCCTTGGAGCTAGGCTCGAGGCCTTCTCGGCCGGAGAGCTGGGCTCCGGTCCACGGGTTGCTTGAGGGCTTGGCTCAGGTCTTTGGCGCCTTGGAGCTAGGCTCGAGGTGTTAATAGGAGCTGCTTGGTCCCATGATCCCTTAGCATCCTGGAGCTCGGCTCGGGGATGCTTGAGACTGAGAGCGGCTTGGCTCGAAGATCCCTTGACGTCCTAAAGCTGGGCTCGGGGATGCTTGAGATTGAGAGCGGCATGGCTCGAAGATCCCTTGACGTCCTGGAGCCAGCTATCATCTCTCCCAGCCCACTCTCACTTCTATTCACACTACACTCACTCCTCCTAGCATGGAGTCCATCAAGAGGGGCTCGACCGGGAGGATCTATTCCCCTGGATCGTCATTGACTTGACCGTTGGAGCACCCCCGCCGGAATCCCCGACCTGGATCTCTAACATTGTTTCCCTGCAGGTCCCGAAGAACGAAGAGCTCCTGAGAAGACAGTTGACGGTCCGACGCCCCCAGCAGCTACGGGTTACGGCGACCTTGACGGCAACAATAATTATAATATATTATTTTTTAATATTGATATCTATTATGATTAAAAAGATAAGATAAATGAAGTAACATATTAAATAAATTCATTATATAAATATATAGTACAATAAGATATTTTTATTTTAATTTAAAATTATCTTTAAATAATAATATGATTAATAATATATTATAATATCATATATTTTATAAATATAATATATAATATTAATATAATTATATATCATATTTATAGTATTGATATAATATATTAATGATATACTAATTTTTTACTTAATTAAAAATATTTTTTTAAAAAATAATTCAATATTACTATTCAGAATGATCATGAATTTCTAACCTTAAGGACAAGTATACTATAATTAGATTAGACAATGATTTAAATTAAAATAATTTAAAATTACTATCATATAAAAACATGATAATATAATCAAATACAATGATTTTAGTACCTTCATTCATATCATATTTGATTTTGGATAAATTACTCCATGCCGAATATTTTTTATAAAATATTGTCTAATAGTTTCTACTAGAATTTGATATAAATCAAGCATCTAAAAATATCCATCCAACTTGTATATCTAAACTTATTAAATAAAAATTAACATTAATATTAAATTATTAATTAAAAAATATTATATATTATATTATATAAAAGTTTATATATTAATAAAATATTTTTTGTTTATTTGATTTAAATTAAGTCTCGCTGCGAGGCGCGGGTAATATCCACCGGTAGACCACAAAGGCCCAACACCATGGGCAAAATAAACAAAGAAAAACGGTGGGCGCCCCGAGAAACCCTTCGCATCATCTCTCCCAAGTCCCAAAGAACCACGAGCTCCGTGCATCCACCGGCAGACATTTGAAAACGACCCCCAACCGTACGCGTGCACGAAAGTAACACATGCCATCAACAAAACCAAGGCCTTTTTAAACCATTAAAAAAAAATCACAGCAATCACAATGTTCGTAACCGGCAATTATACATAATAAAAGGAATTCTTTTCCCGGGCGTCTACGACACGAAGAAAATACATGCCGCAACTAAGCATCCATGACAATCCAGAGAACCTCTCAAAACTCCTTTGTATTACATCGGACGTTACAAAACTCCTCGTGACAGTTACATATGTGCTACGGTCCTAGAACCAGGAGGAGATGAGATGGTGAACGCCCCACTCCATCTCCTCTTCTGTGGATTAAGAAAGTACTCGGATCGCTGCAGCGATTGGACGATGGTGAACTTCATCCCGCACGGCAGCGTGCACCCGCATCCTCAGGGCCCAGCCGGTGTGGTGGGCTCAGCTCGGGGCGAAGCGATCCATTAGCATCCAGATGGTGGCCTCCGAGAGGGCCACGTCCCGCATGGCCAAGGACTTGTCGCCGGCAGCAAAGGACTGGCCCCTCCTGCCCACGAGATGCCTCACCATTTCCTCTCCTCCTCCCCCTCCCACCGCCGGCGAGGAATGACTACGGGGCGACCCGGCATCGGAACTCGCCCTCTTCTCCCTGATTCTAGCCAGCTCACGCGTCCAGATATCCACCAGGCTCGACATCTCTATCTCTCTTCTCCTTTTTATCTGTTCTCTCTTTTTTCTATCTCTGCTGGCTCTTCAATGGGTCTAGGCGGAGGGAAGTATATATACCCATACCCAGTACCAAACCTGCGGCTTGGTTTAAGTTTTATAGGGAAACCGGGGATTGCCCGCCCCTGGTTGAGAGAGAGGAGCCCCTAGGAAGTAGGGACCATGGGCTCACCGAATCCATCTCATGCTGGAATGTACATGGAATAGCATATTAATCCAGATGAACCGAACATCGACATCTCTTGCTTCGTGGGGAGCGCAGGGTAAAGACGTCAAATATAGAAATGCCTTGAAATCCTAATACAACTGCTCCGAAACGGGCGGTGGCATGTACGGTGGAAAATACAACTGCTCCGAAACGGCTGGCTCTAGACCACAGGTCTTTTTGGAGGCGCCGGCATGTACGAAATTGATTTTTTTTTTTTTGTTCCCACCACTGAGACGCTAGCCGGGTAGAATGGGACAACAGGATTTTTAGGCTAAATCTTAGATTTAACCGAATCATCGTAAAAATCCTTTTTTGATTCAGTATCGATTAATAATGAAACATATATAAAATTTTTAGAATAAATTTTAAATTTAATCAAGTCATTATAAAAATTTTTCGAACAAGATCGATTGATAATGAAACAAGATCTTTACTAACCAGGTTACTATCTTAGCAATACGAAATTGGTACCTTTAACCATACTCCCATGTTTAAAAAGAGTATATATATATCAGAAATTAAGTAAATTAAAAATTTCGGAACCCCCGGAGCCTTGAACGATAAAATTAGCACCCATATTTCACCATACCATCATCAAAATTAATTTGACCATAACTCCAGGAATGCCAAGAAATAGTATATGAATGTTTGTTTTTTTTTTTTTGGTAGAATATATGTGAATGATAAAGAAGCTTGTTACAAACCAAGGATCCGAGTGATTGATGATACTGTAGTGGGTGAAAGAACTTGGAAATATCAATTAAGTGGGACGCAAGGGAAGTCACAAAAGAACGAGTTACAGCAGTTAAAAGAAGAATATTAAGTTAGCACTCTTTATATATATATATAATCCATTTGATCATGATTTACATATACCCTATGTATACATTTTCTAATTTATTGCTGTTCGGCCTCGAGCCTGAGACCTAACGTAGTTGCAGCAGACCCGTGAGGAAGACTCAACAGGCTAACCTAGGCCAACGCGACGTGCAGCCCAGGGGCACACAAGTGTACATGGGCATGTAGCCCTTGCAGCACGGGCGCGCGAGCATTTTTCCAATACAGTTTACCGCGGTCCATAAGGATAACCCAGTCCATCAAGCAGGAGGCACGGTCCACAATGTTGTTTAGCACGGTCTACAGGCATTAGTCACTGTTTATGAGCCTCACGTACGCGATAGGGTGGCCGAGCATGTTTCCGCGCATGATCAAATGATGGCATGCACTCCCTAGCAAAATCAGATGGCCAGGGATGTCTCCGATTTTGATTTGGGCTTGATTCTAGCAATTTGCAACATGATCAATGCTGATCAGGCATCTAAAAGGTATTTGGAAGTTAAACAAGAGTTGGAAAGAAAATAGAAATCCTTTTGCAACATAGCTTGGATGATTTCTGTTGAGATACGAAGACATCCTAGAAACTATAAACGAGGGCAGATGGCAAGGGATCAGTAGCGAGAATTCAGAGGGCTTCTGTGAGGTATGGTAGTAGGAAAAAAAATCTGTAGAGATTAGAGGGTCTTCATAAAGGTTAAAAAAAAATTTGATAAGAGATTTGAGATTTTTTATTGAGAAAAATTATACGGGATTGAAAAGGAGTTCTAATTCGATAAGTATTTATTTTTCTCATAGTAAAACCTTGCTTGTCCAATTGATTATCTTTTATTTTATTTTTCTTTCTTCCTTTTCTTATGGCATCAATATCGATATCATGATCCTAGGAACAAGGATCTATATTTTGCACGAGAGATTCTCCAAATAAGTGGTATCAGTATAGTTGGTACCATAATAATTGGTATCAAAATTTTAGATTATTCGTGCTGATCGAGATCGAAGAAAATGGAAAAGATAAGTGCAATCAAGGTAAAGATCAATCGATTCAATAGAAAGAGCAATTTCTTTTTTGACAAGCAAGAATAAAAGACGTTCTCATCCAACAAGGATTAATTGATGCTCTCATGTGCAAAGAGGACAAGAGTTGAAAGCGGCTCTAGATGTAGGTGGTGAGTATGATTTACTTATACTTGGCAGATAACATGGTGATCCATGTACTGAATATGACTTTCCTGACAATACTATTGGCAAAGCTCGAGGAGCTGTATATAGTAAAGTATCTCATCAACATACTCTTTCTTTAGAAGCAGTTCTATTAACTATGGATAATCGAAGGGCGGAGCATATAAAAGCATCTGAGCAACTTTCAGATGATCCTCACCGATCTTCTCAGTATAGATGAGAAGGTTAAAGAGAAGACCAGGAAGTTGGTCTTGTTATTATTATTTTTGCACTCCTTGGAATCCTTGGTAATTGCTCTTCTAGTAGGGAAGAGTACTATCAAGATGGAAGAGATCATTTTGGTATTATTCCAAAATAAGGTCTCAAACAAGATAATCAAGCTTCGAGTTTAGATGGAAACTCAATATTGATGATCTCTAAAGGAGCTGAAGGCAAAAGATGGAGCGATAAAGAATCACAAGATGGGCAATTCAGATCAAAGGATGCAATCAAAATCAAGTGCTATCAGTATGACGAATTGGGGCATCATGTCAGAGAATGCCGGTAACTCAAAAATCAAACGAGAGCTATCATGGCGATGGTCGATTGTAGCAATAATGATGGATACGATGATGCATTCATGGTATTCGACGAGCTCCTTTTTTCAATAGTAGATTTTAGATTTTTCATGTTTCCATCATGTATATTACAAAAATGAGCTGTTTGACTCTCTAGAGAGTAAGGAGGGTATGTTCTACTTACTAGACAATCAAGCTATGCGACCGAGGATGAAGAAATAATTAGCTTGAAGCTTTATAATGGAATATCAAGAAAATTGGACGATGTCTGATATATACCTAGTTTCAATAAAAATCTAATTTTACTAGGTAAACTAGATTCAAATGACTATACGTAGAGAGCCAGTGATGGAATCTTAAAAGTTATCTATGGAAGATACTATCTCTTGATAAAGAGTCCAGTGCAAGGTGGAGTTTCTGGTATAGATGGGAGCTCAGTATGAGGTGAAGCTCCGGGAGTAGGTAGATCAGGCACGAGATGAAAGACTGGGAGGTAATGTCGCACGATGAAGTTTTTTTTACTACAGGAGACTTACGAGTAGGTCTTAGGTCAAGATGAGCACAGCACATGATAGAGATGGGATCGAGTGGCTTGGCTTGACTTCCATATTTGTTCATCCATAAGCAGCAAGCATTTATCCAAAGACATGGAGATGAGATTAAGAGCTTTCAAAGTCGAGTAAAAGCCAGACATTGGGTCAAGGTGAAAGTTGTTGGGCTATGCCTCAAGTCTGACCAGTGATAAGATCCAACCCAGCCATAGCAAACCCACGAGGAGGACCCAGCAGTCCGGCCTAGGCCCACGCAACGTGCAGTCGGGGCATGGCGGGGGGCCCAAGTGCATGCAAGTGTTTTTCCATCATGGTTCACTATGGTCCACAAGGATGACCTGATCCATTGAGCAAAAGGTGTAGTCTACAGCACTATTTAGCACAGTTTACAAGCATTAGTCACGATCTATGGGCCTTAGGTGCATGATCGAGTGGCTGAGCACATTCATAGGCATGATCGGACGATGATGCACACTCCTCGATGAAATCAGATGGCTAGGAGCGTCTCTAACTTTGATTTAGGCTTATTCCATGCAATTTGCTACTTGATCAATGCCGATCAGATGGCCAGGAAGTGTTTTGGGATCAAACGATAGTTGGGAAGGGAATAGAAATTCTTTTTCAATGTGATTTGGATCATTGAACTACTATTGAAATACAGAGACATCCTAGAGGCTATAAAAAAGAGCAGGTAGCCAGAGAGGGTTTTCTTAGGAGTTGAGAAAAAGCCATAAAGACTAGAGGGTTTTCTTAGGAGTTGAGAGTTTTTTTGTGAGAGATTTGAAATTTCTTGTTGAAAGAAATCATATGGGATTGAGAGCGGGAGTTCCAATCTTGTAAGTATTTATTTTTCTTATAGTGAAACCCTGCATGCTCAATTGATTATCTTTTATTTTATTTTTCTTCTTCTTTCTTTTGCGACATTAATACTGACATCATATTCTAAAAACGGAGATTTGTATTAGTATAGTTGGTACCACAATAATTATAACATCTCTCTATTAGCCTTCTAATATAGGATAGAGTGCCCGCTATTGGTGTCTGTGGCAATTTTTTTTAATTATTTTTAAGTGACTAATGTAAATTTACTAGATTGTTTGAAAATATAATGGGATCTGATGTGGATTTTTTTAAAAAAATAATAATCAAAATATTCATGCCCTAAGCTTAATCCCATCCCCATCCCTAACCCTCCTTTCTAAGATAGCCATACAATCTCTGTCAGCCCATTGCTCCCATTTCCTTAGCTGTCGTCACCGCCCCCATCGTACTCTCTTGTTTCTTCATCCTGTTTTCCCTCTCCTACTCTTTTCTTCTTCTTCTCCTTCTCCCTTCTCTTCTTGCTCTCCATAAAATGGGTGAAGAAGAGGGTCTCCTCTTCTCTTTCATCTCCTTCCCCTCTTCTTCCTCTTTTATCCCTCTCCATTCTCCTTAGTAGACATCCACATTTATTCCCATGGAGAACTCAGATAACAAAGAAAATTGTGAGGTGATCATCAATGGAGACTTCATGATTATGGGTGACAATCAGATCAGGTTGGATCATAAACGGATAGGATTAGAAAAGTTTCAATCTAAACCTAACATATTTATTAAATAGATCAAATTTTAAAATCCGAATTTATCTAATTAAACAAATAGGAAACCTAGTCTAATCCATTTAATCTATTTAATAAATATGTAACCCGTTTACATGATCCAACCCCGCTTATTAGCCTATTTATCCAAGAGTCTTGGGCATAGATCTTGGATTAGGGATGGTGGACGTCTTTTCTTGGTGGAGAAGAGGAAGGTGGAAGAATAGATCAAGAAAATGTCACTACAAAAAAAGTCACATGCACCCATGTTTTTTAGACACATAAATATATACGTGAGTAAAAGTTCAAATTCTAAAAAAAAGATTATATATATCTATGTTTGGCAAACATGAAAATGCTATAATCAATTTGTAACTTACGTTTCAACTATTAAACATAAGAATAAAAAATAATGGATAAACGTTGGTATGCTAAAAAAAGAGTGTTCAAAAAAATTAATATGATCCCAGGTCTAGAGCTATTCCAAACTCGGATCCGATTAACTTTAACATAAATGTATCGAATCTAGATATTTAATATCCAAACTCGAGATCCGACTAAAAATATAATATAATATATATTTAAATAATATAATATAATATATTTTATAATTTATTATAATATATTATTTTAAATATTAAAAATATAATTACACTTGATGTGGTGGGATCGCTGACGTGTGGCCCCAGTCAGATGCCACGTCGGATAAAGCTGCCACATGGAACGTCTCAACCCGGACTCCTTTGCCCGGCCACGCTCCCTTCGGGTCAAGACGCCGAGGTCGAAGCCGAGCTCCGCCAGTCCTTCGGGCGAACGCTGATGTGTTCGCTTGGACAGCAGCTGACATGCCCGGAATCCAACCAGAGATCATAATCCACAAGCTAAGCATCGACCCGAAGTACCACCCTATTTAGCAGAAGAAGACAAGTTTCGCACCGGAAAGGCAAAGGACGATCAACGAGGAGGTGGACAAACTCCTCTCAGCCGGCTTTGTTCGAGAAGTGCAATATCCAAGCTAACTGGCAAATGTGGTTATGGTAAAAAAGAACAATGGAAAGTGGAGGATCTGTGTAGACTACACCGACCTCAACCGAGCCTGCCCTAAGGACAGCTTCCCTCTATTAAAAATCGACCAGCTAGTGGACGCCACCTCGGGGCACCGCTTGCTCTCCTTTATGGATGCATTCTCCGGATATAACCAGATCCGGATGCACCCGAGGGACGAGGAGCACACTGCCTTCATCACTGACTGGGGGACGTACTGCTACCGGATGATGCCGTTCGGCTTGAAGAATGCTGGCGTCACATACCAGCGTCTGGTCAACCAGGTCTTCAAAGACCAGATCGGCAAGCATATGCAAGTCTATGTAAATGACATGCTCGTCATGAGCAAGCCGAGTTCGGACCATGTAGCCGACCTCGCGGAAGCCTTCCACAACCTTCGAGAGCACAAGATGAAGCTAAACCCAGCGAAGTGCGCCTTCGGCGTGGCGGTGGGGAAGTTCCTAGACTTCATGGTGACCCAAAGAGGTATTCAGGCGAACCCAGAGAAGGTCCAGGCCATCATCGACATGGAGCACCCGACCTCAAAGAAGCAAGTTCAGCGCTTGACTGGCCGGATAGCCGCACTGAGCCGGTTCATCTCGAGGTCGGCGGATCGTTGCCTTCCCTTCTTCAAGGTGCTGCGCAAGATGAACAACTTCACCTGGACGGAGGAGTGCAATACGGCCTTCGAGGAGCTTAAAGACTTCTTTGCGTCACCACCACTGCTCTCCACGCCGGAGATGGGAGAGGAACTCCTGCTATACCTGGTGGTTACCCCTGGAGCCGTCAGTTCAGTCCTCATCCGCACGGATCAGGACGGGGCCCAAAAGCCGGTATACTATGCCAGCAAGCTCCTTCGGGATGCTGAGATCAGGTACACCCGATCCGAAAAACTCATTTTTGCACTTATCATGTCTGCTCAACGTCTCAGGCCATACTTCCAAGCACATCCAATCATGATCTTGACGGACTAGCCCTTGAGGGCTGTGCTCAGTTGTCCCAACACATCCGGATGCTTGGCTAAGTGGGCACTAAAGCTCAGCGAGTTTGACATCGCGTACCGATCGAGGTCATCCCAGAAGGCCCAGGTGCTGGCCGACTTCCTGGTCGAGTGCGCGGGACTAGCCGAAGAGCCAGAGCAGACGATCCCGGAGCATCAAGAGGAGCCCAGTGCCGAGGAGGAGCCCTGGATCCTCCATGTCGACAGCGCGTCCAATGCGAGCGGAAGTGGCGCAGGCCTGATCCTCACCAACAGCGATGGAGTTGTGGCTGAATACGCACTCCGTTTCAAGTTCGCCGCGACAAATAACCAGGCGAAATATGAGGCACTCCTCACGGGCCTTAGGGTCTCCCGCGAGCTGGGTGTACGAAGCCTGAAGGTCTTCACCGACTCCTAACTGGTGGCCGAACAAGTCTCCGGAGAATACGAAGCTAGAGACCCCCAAATGATGAAGTACTTGGAGCAGGTCCGCTCAAGCACGACAGGTTTCCGACACTTCAGCATCTCTCATATCCCCCGAGGTGAGAATGCTCGCATCGATACACTGTCCAGACTTGCGACCTTGCCGGACTCGTCACTGGGGCACGCTCATATCGAATACCTCGAAAATCCAAGCAATGAAGCTCTCGCAGAGGTGCAGCAGGTCATCCCGGAGCCGAGCTGGATGGATAGGTACATCAAGTACATTACCGATGGCACCCTGCCAGAAAACCGAGCAGAGGCTAGCCTCATCAAGAAGGCCTCGCGGTTCGTCCTCATGGAATGACAGCTCTACCATCGATCCTATTCTTATCCACTCCTGAAGTGCCTAAGGCCTGCAGAGGCAATCTTCGTGCTTTGAGAGATCCACGAAGGCCTTTGCGGAAACCACGTCAGGGGGAGGACGCTGGCGTACAAGGCCCTCCGTCAAGGTTACTATTGGGAGACTATGAGGGAGGACACCGCTGACTTCGTGAAGAGGTGCGACCGGTGCCAATGCCATGCCCACATACAGCATCAACTAGCGGTGCCCCTCTCCCAGCTCTCCACTCCATGGCCGTTCGCCCAGTGGGGAATGGACATCCTAGGTCCATTTCCTCCAGCACCAGGGCAACGGAAGTTTTTGATAGCGGCCATCGACTGCTTCACCAAGTTGGTAGAAGCGGAGCTACTAGCACGGATCACGGAAGCCAAGGTCCGCTAGTTCTTCTGGAAGTCGGTCATCTACCACTTTGGGCTTCCCCACAGCATCATCATTGATAATGGACGGCAGTTCGACAGTCGGGAATTCGAAGAATTTTGTGCCAAACTCGGCATCCAGCATCGCTTCACCTCGGTTGCTCACCTCCAGACCAACGGGGAAGCCGAGGTGACCAACCGGACTATTCTCCAGGGACTTAGGACCAGGCTAGACCAAGCCAAAGGCAAGTGGGCAGAAGAACTTCCCAGCATTCTCTGGGCCTAACATATAACGCCCAGGATGGCAACGGATGAAACGGCCTTCAACCTCATTTTCAGTGTAGAAGCCATTGTCCCAGTCGAACTTGGTGTGCCCACACTACAAATACAGCAGTACAATGAAGCAAAGAATACAGAGCGCCTTCTCCTCAACCTGGACCTCCTCGAGGAAACCAAAGACAAGGCCCGACTCTAGATGGTGGCTTACTGACAGTGTGTAGCCCGGTAATACAACGCGCGAGTGAAGCCGAAGGTCTTCTGCCCGGGCAACCTGGTACTACACCGAGCTGAAGCATCTCAACCCCAGGAGTGCGGCAAGCTATCGCCGAACTGGGAAGGCCCCTACAAGGTGGTCGAAGCTCTCCCGCATGGAGCTTATTATCTCGCAAGTCTGGACGGTGCTCGATTCTCGCGGACATGGAATGCCTGTAACCTGAGAATATACTATCAGTAATGTAAGGCCCTTTCCTGATAATAATAAAGATTCCTTTTTGTGCAAACCATTCTTGCCTTGCAGGAATCTCGCTGCCCGACCCAAGGTCCGGCACGTCGAAGCCCGAAGTCCAGTCCTCCGACACCGAAGCCTGGAGCCCAACTCTCCGGCACTGAAGCTCGGAGCCCAGCTCTCCGGCACTGAAGCCCGGAGCCCAGTACTTCGGTACTGAAGCCTGGAGTCCAGTCCTTCGGCACCAAAGCCCGGAGCCCATCTCTCCAGCATTGAAGCCTGGAGCCCCAGCTCTCCGGCACTAAAGCCCGGAGCCCCATCTCTCCGGCACTGAAGCCCAGAGCCCCAGCTCTCCGACACTGAAGCTCGGAGCCCAGCTCCCCGGCACTGAAGCACAGAGCCCAACTCTCCGGCACTCAAGCCCAGAGTCCAGTCCTTCAGCACCAAAGCACGGAGTCCAGCTCTCCGACACTGAAGCCCGGAGCCCCAGCTCTTCGACACTGAAGCCCAGAGCCCCAGCTCTCCAGCATTGAAGCCCGGAGCCCAAGCTCTCCAGCACCGAAGCCCGGAGCCCAGCTCTCCAGCACTGAAGCCCGGAGTCCAATCCTTCAGCACCAAAGCCCGGAGTCCAGCTTTCCGGCACTGAAGCCCGGAGCCCAGCTCTCCGGCACTCAAGCCTGGATCCCACGCTCTCCAGCACTCAAGTCTGGAAGCCCAGCTCTCCAGCGCTCAAGCCTGGATCCCACGCTCTCCGGCACTCAAGCCCGGATCCCAAGCTCTCCGGCACTCAAGTCCGGAAGCCCAGCTCTCCAGCACTCAAGCCCGAATCCTACGCCCTCCGGCACTCAAGCCCGGATCCCACGCTCTCCGGCACTCAAGCCTGAATCCCACACTCTCCAGCACTCAAGCCCGAATCCCACGCTCTCCAGCACTCAAGTCTAGAAGCCCAGCTCTCCAGCACTCAAGCCCGGATCCCACGCTCTCCGGCACTTAAGTCTAGAAGCCCAGCTCTCATTCAACAAAGCCCGGAGCCCAGCTCTTCGGCACTAAATCTTTGAGCCCAGTTCTCAAGCAGCAGAGCCAGAGCCCAGCTCTACGACACTCAGAAACATTCATCCACTTCCAGGACCTCCAGGAATGAAGTTGAAGCAACTCGGCAAACTAAAGGACCTTTCTCTAATTTCATCACATATTCAAAAAAAGAAAGGAAGAAAAAAGAAAAGAGCTGAGGTGACTGGAAATGTTTACTTCACTAAAAATCAACTGTTCATTACAAGTGTCTCTGGGCCCCCGACATGCCGGGCAGCCCAAGCCAAAAATAGAGGAGAGAAAAACACAAGGGGAACTACTCAGGCAGCCCCTTCCCGTGACTATGCTCCGACGAGACGTCATCCTTCGGAGCCTCAGGCTGTGCATCCTGGGCTTCGGCGACCACCGTCGATGGAGCGGGCTCAGAGGCTGCGACCAACTCCTCAGCAGTGCCCGAATCTGGTGCTGACTCCATGTTCGAAGCCCTGGGATATCTGAGGAGGCTTCGACCCTTGTATGTGACGAAGTCCTCTACCCTGGAGCGGAGATACGTGAAGCTTTTGTAGAAGGAGTTCGACGCCATCTCATGGAACTCGGCGGCGAACTCCTCTAAGGCCCTGTACCTTGCCACGGCCTCCTCAGCCTCCTTTGCCTCGACGGCTTTCTTCTTCGTAGCCTCTGCCGACTCGACCGCCGCTGCTACCTACTTCTCAGCAGTGATGACCCTTTTCTCAGCGACAATCAGCCTCTCCCTGGCCGCCTCCAGCTTGGCCTGGAGAGACTGAGCGCGCCCCTTCTGCCCGACGGCCTCGTCATTGAACTCAGTCAACCTTTTCTCAGTGGCTGTGAGCTCCTCGACCTTGCTCCTTGACTGGCTCCGCTCCCGATCCAGGCTCTCCTGGAGCTCCTTCGAGTGCCTCTCAGCACTCGCGAGCTCATTCTGAAGCTACTTATTTCTCTGGCCGAGCTCCCAGGAGTCGTAGTCCTCTACCTGAGCTCGATCTTCACAGACTCAAGCTCTGCCTCCCGCTGGCAGTCCTTCTTCAGCCAGTGCTTGCAGCAATCTATGTTTAAGAGGAGCTCAGCACCGAGTTGCACCAAAGAAAATCTCGGCAATCGGTACAAGAAAGAAGGAAGAAGTCAAGAAGATGAAGTCACTTACCGAGAAGAGCAGAGGGAATGTGCTGCCAATCACATCCCCCAGCAGCTTGCCGGCCTTTTCCCGCCGGTCGCATGACTGGATCGCAAAATCCATCATGCGCTCTGCCATATCGTGGTCCCGGATCAGGGAGATATTGGGCCCCAGCTTGAACGGGACTCGGTGGTAGTCTCTCTCTTCTGCTCACCCCGGAAGCGTCGCCCGTTCCATCGGCTAAAGAAGCCTCAGGTGCACGGGGGGAGCTCAGTACCTCCCTAGACGGTGCCTCCGACATCGCCTCTGTTCCCACTTGTCCCTCCTCCTCGACGACAACGACTTCCGAGGGAGGAGGAGACATTACGGCGATGGCTGCGGCAGCGGCCCTGGCCTGGATGACCACCTCGGGCTCTGGGACCGGGACCGGCTCTCGTTGCCTCGACCGCTCTGGCACAGGCTTAGCCGCCTCTGGCCCGGCTCGGGCCTCACCTCAACCGCCCCTCCTCCTCGTCCAAGGATGGTCTCGGCCTCCCTCCTCGGCTCAGTCGGCGCGGCAGGAGCGGCTGCCACCGCGCTCTCATCGCGAGCCCTCTTCAAGGAGGATTCTTCAACCAACTCCGACGGAGGTCTCTTCCTGGTGATCGAGAGCAGGTCATCCACCGAGAACTTCATACTTGCATACAAAAGAGGCAATGTCAGTCCCAAGTCCAGAGAAATAGAATAAGAGGCACAAGGAGAAAAGTTCGAGCCGAACTCACCTAACTCTCTCGTTGGGTCGACCTCGGCCTCGAAAAGGTTTTGCTCTGACAACAGAACCTCGAGAGAAGGAATTTGGACGGTGCGGAGCTGCTCGTAGACATCTACGTCAGCCGCTTCAACCGCGAAGTTTTGATTAGGGGATCGATCTGGATCGCTCCACACCCAGTCGACCCCCTCAACGGTTGCGAAGAAAAACCCCCTCAACGGTTGCGAAGAAAAATCTGCTCTTCCATCCTTTGATGGAAGAGGGGAGTTCAAATTTAATGCCCTTCGGGCAAGAAGAGATGGACCACCACCCCTCCTTAGAAGGGTGGCGCTTCAAGGTGAAAAATATCCTGAACAGTGAAAAATTGGCTACAATCCCATGGAAATGACAGAGTACTATGAAGCAAAAAATGGTCCTTATAGCATTCGGGATGAGTTGAGCAGGGACGAGACGGTAATTGCTCAGGACCGAAAGGAAGAAAGGGTGAAAGGGAAATCGAAGTCCCCCTGCAAAAGTCTCCTCATAGAAGATGATCAGGCCTGGGCTACTGGAGGTAACTCGGCCCCCTGGTCGGGGGATCAAGAGCCGGACGGAGTGTGGGATGCCATAGATATCCGGATGGTCCCCAGTTCCTCAGTAGAGATTGTCGAAGCAATCCCGCCGGGACCTGTTGACCGGGCAGGTTTGGGGATGGGTTCGATTGGAGAAGGGCTAGACCGAGGCTCCCTAATAACTATCCCGCCAGGGGGACACCTCCTACTAAACTTGAAACGATCTTCTTCCCTCTCGTCAAAAGAAGAAGAAGGTGGCCTTGGCCTAGAAGACCCCGCCTCGGCCTGGTTGGTCGAGGGATGGAAGTTGGGGCCGAAACGGGACATCTAAAGAGATGAAGAAAGTGGAAGCTCAAGAAGAGGAGGAAGACATACTGCGGCCAAGAAGACCCTAAACTCAAAAGAAAAGCTCTGCTCTGCTGGGAGATGGAAGAAGAAAGAGACGAACCTGTTTCCTAGGGGAGTCTAAGATGGTCGGGGGAGAAGAGAAGACTTGGGTACGATGGCAGGCACGCGAGATTTGTAAGAGTAGATGTTTTGAAAAAAATCAGCTTTTTATTTCAAAGTGACCCGACGCCAACCATACCGTTACAGCATCTCCGCCGACAGATTTGCGCCACGTGTCGACCATCAGCAAGTGGGACGTCTCGCTTCGACCGTGGCCATCCTGAATTCCGTGCCAGAAATAATTGCTCCTCGGACGTGGCCACGTGGCTCCACCACGTTGGCTTGGAGAAATCGCCTCACAAAGCGCCAGCGATCATGGTCATTATTGCGCCGGATCTTTGCTTTTCTACGTCAGCACCGTAATTACTCCCTTCGTCCCGAGCACCGTGCGCCAACGGGCCTCGGGAGTGGGGACAAATGATGTGGCGGGATCGTTGACGTGTGGCCCCAGTTAGACGTCACCTCGAATAAAGCTGCCACGTGGAACATCTCAACCCAGACTCCTTCACCCGGTCGCGCTCCATTCGGGTCGAGACGTCGAGGTCGAAGCCGAGCTTCGCCTGTCCTTCACCCAGCCATGCTCCCTTCGAGTCGAGATGCCGAGGTCGAAGCCAAGCTCCGCCTGTCCTTCGCCCGGCCGTGCTCCATTCGGGTCGAGACGCTGAGGTCGAAGCCGACCTCCGCCCTCCTTCGCCCGGCCACGCTCCCTTCGGGTCGAGACACCGAGGTCGAAGTTGAGCTCCGCCCTCCTTCGCTCGACCGTGCTCCCTTCGGGTCGAGACGCCGATGCGGAAGTCGAGCTCCGCCTCCTTCACCAAGCCGTGCTCCCTTCGAGTCGAGATGCCGAGACCGAAGTCGAGCTATGCCCTCCTTCGCCCGGCCGCGCTCCCTTCGGGTCGAGATGCCGAAGCCGAAGTCGAACTCCGCCTCTCCAGATCGGCTCCACCTCGGACAAAGAGATTTGCTGCTGAAGGAGGTCGCCGCTCTTCCCGGACGACGGCCCAACACCCGAGGACCATGAAAAGACGCCTGCCATGCCGTGATAGTAACCCAAGCGGCACTTTCACCAGAGTGGAAGGAATCCTCCCATCGAGGCTCTGCATTTTCCACCAACCGTCTGCACCCTCTGAAATTGGAAGTCAAGTAGCACACCCGGAACCAGGAGGCGGCGGCCCACCGATCGAGGTCTTGCAAAATTTTCCAAAAGGGAGCAACCGGAAGGAATGTCAGCATGAACGGTAGCTTCCATACCACCAGAATGGAAAGGCAATCCACCCACGGCACGAAACATCACTGCACATGCCCATAAGCATGGGGAAGATCCCGAGATAAGCAACGGGCAACGCCCCAGTAAAAAGGAGTCTCCCAGGTTCAAACGAGGTAATGCACACATGCACACCCACATTCAACCAAAGTTTCAGACGAGTAAGGTCCAACGAACAAGAAGAGGGCGGTGCACAGGAAGATAACGCTCGAGGCTACCACGAAACCCCCAGAAGGGGTCTAGACGGACACAGCCACCCAGTTCGAGCTTTCCTCTGCTGTCACTCTCACAATCTGTGCTCAGCCCGCTCGCACTCTTTCATTTCACAACTTCTCCTCCTAGCATGGAGTCCATACTCGCGGCTCAACCAGGAGGATCTGTTCTCCTGAATCGTTACTAACTTGAGCGTCGGAGTGCCCCGACCGGAATCCCCGGTCCGGGTCACTGATTCTGTTTTGCAAGTTCAGGCGATCAAGCAGGATCCCATAAGACGACGGTGAGTTCCAACCTCGACCTCAGCTACAGGCTATGACGATCTCGACGGAAACACTATATTATAATTTATCATAATATATTAAAATATATCATATTATTTTATATTCTATTATATTTAATATAATACCAAATATTAATTTTAATTATATTAAATCATATTACTATTTAAGAATATTGTCTGGCCTAGCTCGGCCCAGTTTCTTGAGATATGAATTGGATACAGGATAAATTGGTGGATGCAAGAATAAATTCAAAATTTATCAATACAAATATTACCTATCTTATTTAATAAGTCTAAATTTTAGCTCATAACTTTATCATTACATGAAAGAGCCGTTCCAAGCTGATCAAGCTAATACGTTAGTTGGAAGAAAAAAATAGAAGACAAAAAAGAAAAAAAAATTTAAAAAAAAAATAAAATTTATATTTTTTAAAAAATTAAAATTTTAAAAGTTCTCTTTTATCCCTTAAAAAATTTTTAAAAAAAAATTCCCTACCTACCATCTTGGTGGTAAATCCATTCATTTTTTTCAATTTCATCTAACCCACCCTTTCATGAGCCCAACTAAACAAAGTTAAGACAGTTTACAGGCCTTGCATGGACTGTGAGGATGCCACTTTTATTAGTTGTTTTTTTGCCACTACTTCGTTTTCTCCTCTCGTCGAATCCAAACCCTTCTCTCCCTGGCCTTAACCAAACTCCTCCACTACACGATGGCTGCAAACTGGCTCACGCCGGTACTCCTCATCGCCTCCGGCCGACTCGTCTTCCTCCCCAGCGAGGTCGAGCGCTGCCTCCTATCTACCATCAACCTCGAAGCTGAGGAGAACCCTACCCTCCCCACCCTCTGATCTGGCCTTCTCGACCTTACCTCCCACTAGATCCTGTGGATCGATGAATCCTCCACCTTCGGCCATGCCATCCCCCTCACCCCCGTGGTCCACGCATTTCCCCCAAAGAAGTCGCTACAAAGCATGTTCGCCAACCCCAGGATCTGGATCCAGGTATCAACGTCGCCGGACGGGATGGTCAAGGAGAAGGGGATGCAGTCGGAGATGGTCACGATCGTGATGAAGGGGAAGACGAACCCCGACGTGTTCTACGGGAGGCTGTTGGAGGTCCTGAGGTCAAGGATGTGGGAGGTGTCGGAGGGATCGGAGGGGAGGGAGCGGGGATCGAGATCCGGATATGGATTGGGGGAGGGGTTGGTGAGGGTGAGGATGCCGGTTATGGGAGTTTCGGGGATTCTTAGGAAAGAGCAGGAAATGTGGAAGAGCACGGACAAGAGCTTGCAAGAGGCCTTCCACGACCTGAACACTCTCATGGTTCATAATTGATTTCCATTCTTCTTTTTCTATTTTTTGTTTGAAGTTAGAGCTCATAGCCACTGGAATACTGTATTCTATAATCTTAGACTGTGTTTTGCATCGTTGTAATTTTTTTAAAAAAAATGAAAATAAGCCGAAAACATGATTGGTCCATTCTCTCTCTCTTTCTTTCTCTCTACACAATGAGGGCTGTCGACGTGGCCAGTGACAAGGGGGAGGGAGTTGGGATGGACCGGGGACGTGATCGAGGACAAGGGGGAACTCGACGTCAGGCGAAGAGACAGTCGAGGGAGCGACAGAGGAAAAGGAAGTGACGATGGAGCCAGCGATGGAGCCAAGCATGAGGGTTAGCTCAGCATCGGGCAGAGAGATGGCTGGCGAGGCCTGGATCGCTGGTGTGGTTGGGCAGAGGCAACGGGGCAGAGGGCGCGATTGAACAGAAGAAGTGGTATTATCAGGTTAGGAGAATGGTGAAAACCCACTTAATTAAAAAAAAGGAAAAATTTTCACTCCCACTTTTTTTAATAATATATATATATATAAAGAACAAAATAGAAATAGGTAACCAAACATGTTTTATGAATTAAATTCCATATTTTTATTTAAAGAAAAGAAATAAAAAAAATAAAATAGGCCCTTATTAGTTTGAATCGGTAAATAATTCAAGACGAAAAAGGTTGATAACTAGTTGCTTTCCTACTTATATAGTACGATTTTAATGCTTAATATTCTTATGTTTAATATACATAGATGGATGCTTAGTTTTTAATAGTCTTTAAATATTTTTTTACTTATTTATTTTTATTATTTCTAGGTATATATAGAGCAAGCTAAGTTCAGGAAGATAATCATGGTTTCATTATTTTTATTACATATTGTTTAGCTTGTATGTGAGTAAGCCATCAAAAACGAAAGTTTCAGAGTGGATAAGGAACAAAGAAGTCTTTGAAAAGAAATATCTTATCCTTCCTATTTTATATGATGGATTATTAGATTTAGTTATTTCTAATTTATCAAATATTGTATGGAAGGATGTGTACTTGTTTTTTTCTAACATTAAGAATTATTGGCTTGCCGTGATTTTTTAACTTTGGTAAGAGCTTCATTTCAACCAATCCACCATGTATGTTGCTATTGGATTCTCTCTTAAATAATAGTTGTGATAGATATGAAGCTGAAATAAGATGGTAATCAAATAAATATAATTTTTATTTTTAACTTTGGTTTTCATAGTCGATTCATATTAATATATTTAGATTATTTGTATATGTCTACTTGCAGCCTAGTTTTTGACATATAAGACTATGAAAAGAAGTCAAAAGATACAAGAGCAATATGGAATATGCCGTTGATAGCTCTAAAGATGGTTATGTTATATTTTTTAAGCAAAATGATTTATTTACATCAAACATAGAGCATAATAGTCATTATCTTTTTGTTTATATTTTAATAATAACAAGTACCAATGCAATCAAATAGAAATGATTGTAGATACTTTGTTTCATATTATATTCATCTTTTTATACAGGATACTCCCACAACTATCTTTCCAATCAAGATTTCTTCTTTTGTATATTCTAATCTCCTTAACTTTTTACCAAATTTTTATATGCATTTCAAAATTATTTATTGATTTTTATTTATTCAGCTTAATGATCATTGGTTTATAATGACAGAGTTGGATTTCTTTGTGGTTGGTTTAGATTCTGTTAGATATGCAAAAAGGAGTGCAACTAGGCAAGCCATTGACGAGCAGAGCATTGTACATGAAGATCATACTAGTTTAGCCTTAAAAGAGGAAGAGATACTCAACCTGAAGAGCCACTTCATAAAAGTATCGTGGTGAAACACAAATAAAAGATGTGCATACGATGGATTCTGATAAGATGATTCATGTAGAGTGGAATGAGTGCGGACAGCCAATTAGAGATGGTAGGCAATCATTTACAAGCTTTTTGACTAGCCTAACAAAATTTTATGAGCAACATAGTGGGCAATCATTTATGAGCTTTTTGACTAGCCTAACAAATTTTATGAGCAGCTGCCAGTTAGTGTGAATGATTGATGAAAGATATATGATACCACTAAACTTAAACTTTAAAAATACACAAAGGTGATATTGATTTTTATTTCATCTATGATTTGGCATTTATTTTTATGATATATTAATAATATTTTTTTATTTCAAAAAAAGTATAATGCGGGAGATAAGCATTATAATTTTGCAATGAAGACTTTGACAGGAAAATGGAAAGGAATGAAGTACTGTTTAAGAAAAAAGTACTTAATAAAAAATTATAATAAGAATAGAAAAGATAAGGTGAAGTATCTAAGAATGTCCTAAAAGCTTAATGAAAGGAATGTATAGACAGTTGGTCTACTTTACAATGGCAGGTATTTAGAAATTATTATTTTTCATTGGTTGAAATCAATATTTTATAATAGTTAATGTCAGTTTTTTAAATTTTGGTATATATGGAATAATGACAAAAAGGGACAGATATCAACATTGACTGCAAGAAGAAGTACAAGTATCCCCATTGTGCAGGAACAAGGAGTTTTGCGCAAATCAATCATTTATATATGAAATCCATCCAAATTTCTTTAAGTGCTTGCTTTGAAAAATATGTGTTATGTTCAACTAATTTTTTCTTATGTTGTATACTCGTTCAAAAGGACAGAAAAAAATTGAGCCATCCCTGCATGTGGATGAAGACTCGTACTAGAAAGAATGGTAAACCTGTAAATGATGTTGCTACTGGACTAGTTGTAAATATCCTTTATCAGTCAATTAAACTATAAGTCTATCTTATTTTTTATTATTATATTTATTTCTTGTAATTAATATATACATATTTACTGGAACCAAAAGGAAATGTTTAAAGATGCAAAAAATGATGAAATATTTTCTAAACAGTTTGGCAAAGAAAGACTAAACATGATTCGTTGCTTAGGGATAGGACCAACTCCCAATTCATTGTGGGGCTCTAAAGCAACAAATAAAGTCTTAAAAAAGAAAAATGAGAGTTTGCGTAAAATGGTTAATGACTTGGCAGGTCAAGTTAAAACTCTCCAAGTCCAAGAAGCAAATATTTATGGTTCAACAGTTTCGGTGAGTACTTTAATTAAATGTGTAATTTTTTTTTTATTTCTATATGAATGAGATTGGATAACTTAATCTTTATTTTCGAAATTGTTCTGACTTTTTTGAGAATATGAAAATGTCATGAAAAAATTGGATGACCATTCATTCTACTTGCTATTTGATCGATGAATTTAACCTGTTATTATATTTATTTATTAATAGGGTATTGTCAACACTGATGATCATTCACTAAAGATAGATAAAATATCATCTGTCAGTAGTAAACATAATCTAGAGATATCTATGATATCATCATTTTATGCAATACTTGTAATTTAATATTTTTTAAGAAAGTTGGCTAACTCTCTATTATTTCTAGAAGAGTGATAGGGTTGAACTAAACTCATCTCAAGTAAACATATTATCTATTCTTGAATCATCAAAAATTATAAGTAAAATTTATTTTATTGAATTTATAGGTTTTAATAGAATGATTCAATGTTATTAAGTAGTGAATTACCAAGACTTATTCATTATATTATATGAAATCAATACTTGCAGAATGAAGAAGTAATTTTATTGGATATCTCACAGAAAGAAGTAGGCAAATGAACATTTATTTTTGATAATAAAAATAAGATGTTGATAGACAAAAATTTGGGAGATATGCTTTGTGAGGTTTCTGTTTCTTATGTAATCGAGCCCGATGCTCCATTGCTTGTAAAAGACAAAAGTCAATCTTTAATAAAACATGCTGTGAACACTTACATTATTTAGTAAAAAGATTATGTATGTATCTGTGTACATTATTGGTTTAATAATGATTTATACTAGTCCTAAAATGATGTATATTTATATAATTCCTTTCTTTTGCATATTTAAATGATATAATGGAATGTGTCAAGGAAGACAGAGATTTTGCATAGTTTACTTTATCTTTATTCTCTTTATAGTGTAGCAAAATAATTGGAACTTGTTTTATGATATATTTTGAATTCTAGTATTTACTTTATTTTGAAATCAATACTATGTTTTATTTCTTGTTCTTTGGATTTTGATGAAATTAACAAAGTTGTTGAGACAATATTTTTATGAGACTACTACTATATATATTCAACTATATTTAATATAATAATAAAATTATTTTTTTTGTAGTTATGTTATGTCTTTCTATTTTTTATTTGTTATTACAAGTGATCCATATTTTGAAATTAGATTGAGCAGGATTATATTTAATTATATATCCACGTTTTATTATTGATAGTACGGGTTCATTTATACCCACGCTTTGTTAATTCCAACGAATTCTAATTCATGTGTATTTAATTATTCACATTTTATAAAAAAGGGTATAGACTAGATTTATACCCATGTATACAATCTTACTTATGTTAGATATTACGTGGGTAAAGCATGCCTACATATACGGAAAAAAGACATTGCTATAAACTACACCCATACCGGACATACCTACGTTTAATCAAACGTGTGTACTAACGTGGGTGTAGGCATATATCTACATTTTTTAAATTTTTATCCATATATTTTCTACGTGTGTAGTTGGTTTTGTAATAATACGTTGTTTATTTTGATTATCCAGATAATTTTAATTGAATACAGATTCTATTATCCTAATTAAGATGTATAAACAATATTGAGTCAAATCTTGCCATATTTGTAGATTCTGATTTGCACAATATCAGATACTTATATTATAAGAAAATAAGTATTTGCTCATATAAATATTTTGTTTCATCCTACCGAAAAACAATGGGAGAGCAATATTAAATATACAAACTGATAATTGTACCTCCATTACTAGTTGATGTAGTACTAGTAAAGAAATTATATGATAAGAAAAAGATACATATCATTTCTAATGACAATGTAAATGCCTGGAGGTTTTGTTTTATAGAATGCTTGAAAAAGAATCTAGTGGCATTATTGGATTTACAGGCAAAGTTTATGACATGTTACAAAATCACAATTTATATTGTTTTATTGTAAAACTTTGCCCTGGGTCTCATAATTAGTGATTGTCTTAAAACCACTTATAATTTCTTATAATCATAGGCAGCTATGTTCTTTAAAGGAACCATAAAAGTTTTCATCTTTTCTATCTATGTGAAGATAGAATATTTGTCAATTATAAATTATGGTTGAAAGGAAGATATTTTGTACAATATACAAAGTCAATATTTGTGGATCCCCTAATCAAGATTAAGATCCATAGTTTTTATAAAATATGTTGTTGCGGCGTCTTCTCCCGGATCGGGCTTGGTCGGCTGTGTTGGAGCGCTCCTCTCCCGGTACCTGCAACAAAGTCTCCAAAGGCCGGTGGTGCTCTGGCGGGGGACACTCCGATGCTTAAGTTAACGAGAGCTTGAAGGCAACAAAATAGAGGAATCGAATAGAAAAGAAAGAGAGTACTTAGCCCAAATGGAGGTCCCCCGGTCACCTTATATAAGTATAGAATACTGCCAAATTTTGTTAGGAGGCGGGCTGAGAATGCCCGATTTGCCCCTAAAAGAATCAGGATGGTGGCCAGATGGCACCAAGACGTGACCATGAGATGGTGTCCGTTGTAACGGAATTCTGGTATCAGCTGGAGAGGGCTTCTGGAGCCTTCGAGTTATTTCCGGAGCGAGAATGAGTCGGTCGGACATAATGGAGGTGGGTCGTCCGGCCGAGGGAGAATGTCCATCAAGCTTTCAAGGGAGCAGACCGATCGGACCCCAACGAAAGTGGGTCGTTCAGACCTCTACTTCGATGGATCAGCCGGTCGTACTTCTAGTAGAATGGATCAGCCGGACCTCTACTTCGATAGATCGGTCGATCGGACTTCTGGCAAAATGGATCAACCAGACCTCTACTTCGGTGGGTCGGCCGGTCGGACTTCTGATGGAATGGATCAACCGGACCAACTAGAAGCCTACCCGCACCGATTCGATTCAGGAAAAGCAGGTTGAGTACAACAGTTGCCCCCTGCTCCTGGCCTTCGAGGGGACACGTGGCTTCGAAGGACAGGAGCACCATCTTTGCACAGGTCGTGCCCGTCCTCGAGACAACCGTAAGCCTAATCAGGAATCGTCATGTCGGATCGCTTCGAATCTCCCACGACCGGCATCAAGGACAGATGTCGGCCCAGCATTGGGGGCGCAGGGGCCGCAATTAATGCAAAGGAGGCATTATGATGAGGGGCCAGGCTAGCCCGCGCGACGATTGGAATGCAGGGACGTGTCATGCTACGTGGCAACATCCGAGCGGTCGACGTCACTCCCGGAGCCATCTTCTTGCCATTGATCTGGCCTTCACGCGGATCGCCGCCTGCCAGTTCCCAACAGCCGGTCACTTCGACTTCTGCGGCATGGAGAGTCGTGTATGTCGATGGGACGGTTACAACGCCCATGAGGCAAAGGCAAGCACCCCTCCGGAGACCTATAAAAAGGGAGGGCGAGGCATCCAGGAGCGATTTCTTGCTGCGACTGCGCTCCACGAGAGAAAGAGAGCTTCTTCCTCTTTTTCCGCAATCTCCAGTCTTCTAGGAGTCCGGCCTCAGGTCAGTCCCCCGGTCCTTCTTCTCCTTTAGTGTTAATGGCGTCTGGTAGTCGATGTCCGACCCATAGACGTAGGGAGCCCAATCCGAGTGAAATCCAGTCGGTGATGACCCAGGAACGGGTCGAGAACCTTAGGACGGTATACAATATTCCTTCGACCTTACATCTTTCTATTCCGAGCCGAAAGGGGAGAGCAAACAATCCTTTAGGACCAGGGAACCTTCCCATGTACGAGGCCCATATCAAGGCCGGACTTAGGTTTCCCTTACACCCTTTTTTCGTAAAAGTCTTTAACTTCTACAGAGTGACCCCAGCGCAGCTGACCCTGAATAGCATTCGGACGATCTGCTGCTTCATAGTACTGTGTCACAAGGTCGAGACCGAACCTAGGTTGTCCCTTTTTGATAATTTCTTCCTTCTGAAGGACTTCAGGAGCCAAGAATGTTGGATGTTCTGTCCCCGTCCTGGTCGAAGGATCCTGAAGTGCCTTCCATCGGCCATCCATGGTTGAAGGACAAATTCTTCTTCATAGATAGTCTTCATCCTTGGGGCTTCGAGCCGCTATGGAGAGAGTCGAGACCGAGTCTCCGCGAGAAGAGGGCGATCCTGATGGCCGACCAGGCCAACTTTGCCGAAATAGAGGGGATCGGTTCAACCATGGCGTATGAACTGCTCGGGAAAGACGTCCTTCACCAGGCAGGGGTCAGCCGCCAGAGATTTCTAGGCAGGGGCCGACCTTCTCTCTCGTACCTTATTTCATTAACTTTATTACTTCCCTTCTTCTTGCTTACCTTGATCTTTCTTTGCAACAGAAAGGATGATGAAGATTGATAGGGCCAAGGTGGTCCAGCGGGTAGTAAGAAAGAGGGCCACCCGGGTAACTGAGTCGACCGCCCAAGGGACCGAGCCGACTGCCGAGAGGCAAAAGAAGAGGCGGGCAAAGGAACAGCCCAAGCCCGTTGTAGACGTAGACTCCGATGAGGACGCCGCCCCCCTGACGGAGGTACTGACAAGGAAGGCGCCAGGGTCTTCAACCCCTGTCGAGCGATCGACCGCCCGAGCAGAGCAGGTACAGTCAGAGCTATCCGACACGGCGACAGCTTCAACCCCAGCACCAGTCGAATCGATAGAGGCGGTCTCCCTTGCAGACAAAGGAAAGGAGACGACCGAGGGGAAGGCAGCCGGAGGGGAGGAAACCGAAGGAGTCAGTCGGGAGGCGCACCAACGTTGGCATGCTCTGAATAACGCGAGGAGGGCACGGAGCCTGCCTATGGGGGCGATGATGGACGCCGACTGGGAGCTCTCCATCCAGAGGAACCTGAGCGACGTGGTGAAAGACTTCTACCGCGACCTTATGAGGGTAAGATATTTACTTCGCGCCCTCGTGCCTTTCCATTTACTTATATTGCACGAGATTAACCTGGTGATTTACCTGCAGCTTCTTCATGGCATATCTCTGATGGACGATGGCTTAGGTCAGCTGCTTTTTATGGCCAAAACCATAGCCAAGGAGATCCAGGAGTCAGGGATGGCTCGAGCGTCAGCAGAGGCATCTTTGAAGGCCATGGAGGCGAGGCTATCGGCTACTCTGGCTGAAGCTGAGTCATTGAATGAGGCATCAAAGGACCTCCAAAATCAGCTAGCCGACCGGGAGGCTAAGCTGAAGAAGAAGAAGAAGAAGGCAAGAGTCAACTCCCTTGTCCGTCAATTGAAGGAGGAGGAACGATTCGCCAAGGCCAACAAGAGGGCCCAGGCCGAGAAGGCGTCAGCAACAAAATGGGTGAGCCAGCTAAGCGAGGCCAAGAAGCTGGCGACATAACAGGCTCATGGCGCCATAGCTGCATACAAGGCCTCCACGGACTTCACTGAGGAAGTGGAAGAGGCGGCATCGGAGTTCTACTCAGCGAGCTATGAGCCTACGATGACTGCCTGAAGAAGGTGGCCGGACTCTTCCTAGAACTCGACTTGTCTGGCACCCAGCTAAGTGGACCAGCCGAGGGAGAAGAGCACCAGACTGATGGTGGGGCCAAGCCCCAAATTGAGGGCAGCACGGCTGAAGCCCCAGTTCATGCTGACGTAGGAACAGCGAACATCCCAATTGAAGCTCTGGTTGTATCGGGCGGGGCCAAAGTTGATGCCCCTGCTGCACCTTTGATGGGTCAGACCTAAGGGGTTTGTAAAGGTCTGACCTACTTTTGTAAAGAACCTCCTTTGACTTAATAGAAGAATCTTTTTGTCATTTCTTGTGTATGTTGATGTATGCAAAGTGAAACATTCTTTTTGAAATTCTTCTAAGTATTTTCGGTCGACTCTTTAGGATCGCAAGTTTTTCAAAATAGCTGCTAGACAGTAGCTCAATCCAAACTTGAATACTTAGAAAAATTTTCAAGTGCTAGTCTGTCGGCTCGTCTGAGCTCGGAACCTGGAGAATGGCTACCGGACATTAACTCGGTCCGAATCTAGATACTTATAAATTTTTCTGAGTGTTGATCCGTCGGCTAGTCCAAACTCAAAGCCAGATCTTTATGCGGGTTGTTTTGAAGTTATTTCCGACCGGGGTCAAACTTTCGGAGGTGGGCTGCCCTAGAGCCTTTGCCGACCGGGGTCGGACTTTCGAAAGTGGGCTGCCATAGAGCCTTTGCCGACCGAGATCGAACTTTCGGAAGTGGGCTACCTTAGAGCCTTTGCCGGGGTCGGACTTTCGGAAGTGGGCTACCCTATAGCCTTTGCCGACCGGGGTCGGACTTTCGGAGGTGGGCTGGCCTAAGCCTTTGCCGATCGGGGTCAGACTTTCGGAAGTGGGCTGCCCTAGAGCCTTTGCCGACCGGGGTCGGACTTTCGAAAGTGGGCTGCCCTAGAGCCTTTGTCGATCGGGGTCGGACTCTTTGAAGGTGCTCCATATAAGAAGTTGTAGGCTTTATTGATAATACTTGTGAAGGTTGTCTACACGGACGCGCTATTTGTCATCCGTCCAAATATTCGAGTCAGTAGGTTCTGGCTCGAATCATTTCAATGACTCGATAAGGACCTTCCCAATTGGGGGATAGCTTTCCTTGCTCGGTCGATCTTGAAATCTCCATCCTTCGCAAGACCAGATCTCCGATCCGGAAAGTTCGCACCTTGACCCGCGAGTTGTAGTATTTGGCCATCTTCTGGCGTAGGTCACCATCTTCAAGTTTGTTCGGAGTCTGGTTTCTTCAAGCAAATCTAGGTCAGCCCTTCTTCGCTCAGAGTTGGTTGGTTCGGCAAAATGATCAATCCGTAAGGATTGCAAGGATACTCCAACAGGGATGATTGCTTTGCTTCCGTAAGTCAGGTTGAATGGACTCTCCCCGGTTGCCGTTCGGGCAGTTGTTCGGTAAGCCCAGAGTACTGAGTGAAGTTTTTTCTGCCCAAAGTTCCTTGGCATCGTTTAGTCGGGTCTTCAGTCCATGCAGGATCGTCCGATTAGTGACCTTAGCTTCTCCGTTGGACTGAGGGTGGCCGACCGACGTAAGCTGATGGGAGATGTGATATTGCTGGCAGAAGTCTCGAAACTTGGGGTTGTCAAACTATCTTCCATTGTCAATGATGATCGCATGTGGAATACCAAATCGGAAGATAATATAATTCCGAACAAAGTTCTCCACTTTGACCTCTATTATCTGTGCTAGTGGTTCAGCCTCCATCCATTTGGTGAAGTAATCAATGACCACAATAAAAAATTTGCGCTGACCGGATGCCAGAGGGAAGGGTCCCAAGATGTCCATCCCCCATTGTGCGAATGGCCAAGGTGCAGTGAGTGGAGTCAGCTGGCTGGCGGGCTTTCTCTGAATATTAGATACCTTTGACACGCGTCGCACCTTCGGACAAAGTCCAACGCATCCTTCTGAATTGCAGGCCAATAGTATCCCTGCTGGATGATCTTGTAAGCCAGGGATCTTCCTCCGATCACCGTAGATGCCTTCATGTACTTCTCTGAGTGCATAGTCCGCATCGGTCAACCCCAAACACTTTAGCAGCGACTGTGAGAATGATCGCTTGTAAAGGATGCCGTCAAGGATGACATACCTAGAAGCCACCCAGCACACACGCTTGGCTTCGATCGGATCTTCCGGAAGAGTCCCTTTGACCAGGAATGCAAGAATTGGATCCATCCAAGAAGCTTCCTATTCCACTTGGTGGACCTCGATCGGCTCTTCCGTAATACTTGGGCGCTGCAAGTGCTCCACAAAAGTTCGATCGGAAGTACTGGTGGCGGTCGTAGCCATTTTTGATAAAGCATCCGCCCGGGAGTTCTGCAATCGAGGTATATGAAGAATTTCGAAGAATTTAAATCGAGATACGAGGCTTTGTACCTTATCCAAGTATTTGGCCAAGGTCGGCTCTCTTGCTTCAAATTCGTCCCTTACTCGATTTACTACTAGCTGTGAGTCGGAGAAGGCCCTAATTCGACCAATGCACAGTTAATTGGCAATTCTGAGTCCCGCGAGAAGGGCTTCGTACTTTGTTTGATTGTTTGACACCTGAAATAAAAAGTACATAACATACTCCAAGCTTTCTCCGTCTGGGTCGGCCAAGATTAGGTCGGCCCCGCAGCCCGTAAGGTTAGATGCTCCATCCACATGAAGGGTCCAAGCAGGCTTGGCTTCGTCGATGGCGTCGGCTTCAGGTGCTCCAGCTGTTCGAGAGGACGCTCCCTGCTTCCAGGTACACTCTGCAATGAAGTCAGCAATTACTTGAGCCTTCAAAGCAAACCGGGATTGGAAGGAGATGTCGAGCTCACCAAGTTTGACAGCCCATTTGGCGAGCCGACCGGAGGTGTCCGGGCTCCGGAGGATCGCCTTGAGGGGTTGATCAGTCAGCATGACGATCGAGTATGCCTGGAAGTACGGTCGGAGTCGCTTGGCCGCTATGACCAAGGAATAGACTAGCTACTGCATTTTTGGATACCTTGTTTCAGCATCATGAAGAACTTTGCTTATGTAGTAGACAGGTTTCTGCTGACCATTTTCTCCTATTCGCACGAGGACGGAGCTAACCGCCTCGTCCGAGGCCGACAGGTAGAGATACAAAGGCTCCCCTTCCGTTGGTTTGGCCAGCAACGGAGGATTCTTCAAATATTCTTTTAAAGCTTCAAAAGCCGACTAACACTGTCGATCCAATGGAAGCGATCGGACCGGCGCAATGTCTTAAAAAATGGCAGGGACTTCTCGGCCGATCGAGAGATGAAACGGTTGAGAGAAGCTATCTAGCCTGTAAGCTCTTACACCTGCTTTTTACTGGTCGGATGTTCCATTTCAATAACATCTATAATCTTATCAGGGTTGACTTCAATTCCTCTTTGGATGATCAAGAAGCCAACTTGCCTGAAGTCACTCCAAAAGTACACTTGGCAGGATTCAGCTTCATTCGATGGCATCTCAATGTGTCAAAGGATTCCTGCAAGTCCTTGATGTGGTCGGCCTTATGGAGGCTCTTGACTATCATATCACTTACATACGCCTCCATGTTTCTCCCAAGCTGTCCTTGGAAGACTCGGTTGATCAGCCTTTGGAAAGTGGCACTTGTATTCTTCAGACCGAAGGGCATCATTCTGTAACAATACAATCCTTTGTCAGTGACAAAGACGGTCTTCTCCTCGTCCTCTGGGTGCATTCTGATTTGGTTGTAACCGGAGAAGGCATCCATGAAACTTAGAAACTGATGGCCGGCCGTGGCATCTACCAGCTAATCAATCTTCGGCAGGGGAAAGCTGTCCTTCGGACAAGCCTTGTTGAGATCGATGTAGTCCACACGGATCCTTCACTTTCCATTAGCCTTTTTCACCATAACAATATTTGCTAGCCACTTAGGGTAATGGACTTCCCTGATGAAGCCAGCATCAGAAAGCTTCTTCACCTCTTCGTCAATGGCCCTTTGTCTTTCAAGGGCGAAGCTCCTCTTTTTCTATCGGACAGGCCTGTAGGTCGGATCCACCTTAAGCTGGTGAGTGATGACCTCCGACGGAATGCCCGGCATGTCCGACACCGACCAAGCGAAGACATCAGCATTATTCTTCAGAAAGTTGATCAGCTCTAACTTTACGTCCTCGCTGAGGGTGCTTCCAATTTGGAGGACTTTGGTGGGGTCGTCCTCTCGGAGGGAAACAAATAGAATTCTTTCATCTGGCTGACTGTGGCCGATGGCCTCGGCCCTTGGGTCAAGTTGTTCTAAAGTAGGACAGCCGTCCGACTGTCGATCTTGAATAGTTAAGCACTACCTGGCCATCTTGCGGTCTCCCCTCATTTCTCCGACTCCATTACGGGTCAGGAACTTCGCTAGCAGATGATAGGTGGATACGATGGCCCGAAACTTGTTGAGGGTCGGTCGGTCCAGAATGGCATTATATGCCGAGGTGTACGGATGACCACAAAGTTGATGGGGAGAGTTTTCTGGTAAGGCTCCACCCCGATAGTCATAGGCAGCATTATTTCCCCCTCAACTCCGACAAAGTTTCCTCAAAAGCCTGTCAGTGGCATGGGAGATTCTTGCAACCTTGATCTGGATAAGTTCATTCTGACAAAAGCATCATACAACAAAACTTCCGTACAGCTTCCATTATCTATAAGTATCTGTTGCCGATCTCACCGCCGCGCTTGTAGCTTCAGAGCTGGTGACTTGATAAGGCCATCTCGCCCGGAGGTCTCCGAGCTCACGATCCTGCAAGACAAGGTCAGAAACCCTGGCCGGAGATCTCGGCGAGGGGGCTCCAACGGTCAAGTTAGAAAACGGCGAGATGGAACAGAATCTCCAAGGTGGGCCCCTGAAGGAGTCCCAGGCTTGGAGATTATGTTTGTAAAGAAGGTCTCGGGAAGAGTAGAAATTGGGCCATGTTCCTTCACCAAACTCGTGCCAAGGGATCCCTCTCGGGATCTTGGATCCTGCTCTTGGTGTCTTTCCTTTTTCCAGCCCTCTTTTCCCTTACCTAGTCGTCCGCTCTTCCCATCCTTTTATCCATCATGCTGCCTCCGGCTTTTCGCCCTTGGGAGGCTCCCTCTCGCTTTCACCTCCATCTCCCCCTCTCTTTCCCCTTTCCCCTTTGGGTCTAAGAACCCGGCGGCCTCCTTGTCTTGCTTGTCGAGCCTAGCGAGGAAAGGGTAGAGGGAGGACACTGGCCAGATCTTGGGGCTGAGCGCGAGCGCTCTCTTTCCCAGGCGCCGACAATGCCCGTTACCGGGTCCTGTCTTGTCAGGATTTCACTTCTCGGCTGCGGAACCTGTCGGGCCGATGTAAACGAGGTTTCGCGCGTTGCTGTCGACCGTACCGGCACTCCTTTCAGGATACGACGCGCGCTGCTCGAGGGGCGGTCTTGGAACTCGTGCTTTTGCTCCTCGACGGCCTCACCACGCGGGGCGCTCGACTTCGACCGAGGTGGACCCCTCTTGGGCGGACATCTAGCGGAGCGGCAGAGAGGCGCTCGACTTCGACCGAGGTGGACCCCTCCTGGGCGGACACCTGGCGAAGGAGCAGCAGAGAGCCCGGCTCGACCTCGGCCGAGGTGGCACCGTCTCAGGGCGCCACCCGACGAGGGAGGAAGGGGCCACCGGCTTCGGCCGAGGTGGACACCTCCTAGGCGGACACCTGGCGGAGCGACAGAGAGGCGCTCGACTTCGGCCGAGGTGGACCCCTCCTGGGCGGACACCTGGCGAAGGAGCAGCAGAGGGCCCGACTCGACCTCGGCCGAGGTGGCACCGTCTCAGGGCGCCACCCGGCGAGGGAGGAAGGGGCCGCCGGCTTCGGTCGAGGTGGACACCTCCTGGGCGGACACCTGGCGAAGCGGCAAAGAGGCGCTCGACTTCGGCCGAGGTGGACCCCTCCTGGGCGGACACCTGGCGAAGGAGCAGCAGAGGGCCCGGCTCGACCTCGGCCGAGGTGGCACCATCTCAGGGCGCCACCCGGCGAGGGAGGAAGGGGCCGCCGGCTTCGGCCGAGGTGGACCCCTCCTGGGCGGACACTTGGCGGAGCGGCAGAGAGGCGCTCGACTTCGGCCAAGGTGGACCCCTCCTGGGTGGACACCTGGCGAAGGAGCAGCAGAGGGCCCGGCTCGACCTCGGCCGAGGTGGCACCGTCTCAGGGCGCCACCCGACGATGGAGGAAGGGGCCACCGGCTTCGATCGAGGTGGACCCCTCCTGGGCGGACGCCTAGCAGAGCGGCAGAGAGGTGCTCGACTTCGGCCGAGGTGGACCCTTCCTGGGCGGACACCTGGCGAAGGAGCAGCAGAGGGCCCGGCTCGACCTCAGCCGAGGTGGCACCGTCTCAGGGCACCACCCGGCGAGGGAGGAAGGGGCCGCCGGCTTCGGCCGAGGTGGACCCCTCCCGGGCGGACACCTGGCGGAGCGGCAAAGAGGCGCTCGACTTCGGCCGAGGTGGACCCCTCCTAGGCAGACACCTGGCGAAGGAGCAGCAGAGGGCCCAGCTCAACCTCGGTCGAGGTGGCACCGTCTCAGGGTGCCACCCAGCGAGGGAGGAAGGGGCCGCCGGCTTCGGCCGAGGTGGACCCCTCCTGGGCGGACACCTGGCGGAGCGGCAGAGAGGCGCTCGACTTCGACCGAGGTGGACCCCTCCTGGGCGGACACCTGGCGAAGGAGCAGGTTGACCCAGCCCGACCTCGACTTCTGCCGAGGTAGACCCACATCTAACCTTGCTGGACCGTCCCCGTTCTGCCGAAAAAAATCCACGTGGCTCGAATCACGCCTGGCGGAATCTGAGACATGCCACGTCACTGTAACGACCGTAACAATATCCTTTTTACATCGTAGTTGGCAATCACTGCCGATACGACTACAAGATCATTTCCAGTGGGATTCCAGGAGGTCTTCGTCGAAGAAGATGATTGCGTTGGAGCCCCTTGACCTCTTAACAATATTTGGGTCGTCCTCAAATCTCCAGTCAGACCGTCAATGCAGCATGCCAACGTCCCCACTGGTCGGACGTTGGTTAGGAAGATCCACCTCCTCCGGAGGGTCTCTAGTAGTTGAGGCTTCGACCTGATCCCGGTGGGGTCAGACGTACTTGTGCAGATACCCCCTCCTGATGAGATTTTCAATGGCATCCTTTAGCTGGATGCACTCTTTAGTGTTGTGCCCATGATCCCGGTGGAAACGACAGTATTTGTCTTTATTTCTGGATGCAAAGAGGCCCCTCATCGGACGAGGCCTTTGCAAGAAGGTCTCGTTCTCGATCTCCAGGAGGATCTTCTTCCTCAGAAGGGAGAGGGGCATATAGGTCTCATGGGGAAATCCTTCGGCTTCGGACTTCGACGTTGGGCGGACCGGTTGCTATCGCTGGGAGGTTGGACTTCGGGGGCTTTGTCGCTCCGCTTCCTGGGAGCCGAACTCCCCTCCGCCTGGCGTCGGCTCGCCACTTGTTCCTCTGCCATGGCGTATTTCTGCGCCCTAGTCAACAGCTCGGAGGAGCTAGTCGAAAATTTCTTGTCCAGGGAGAAAGTAAACCTGGACGAGGGCAGACCTCTTTTGAAGGCCGACATAGCCACATCTTCATTCAGATCCGGGATCTTCACTGCCGCTAAGTTGAAACGGGCCATGTAGTCCCGAAGAGTCTCCCCCTCCTTTTGCAGTACGAGGAAAAGGCAATCGGTGTTCCTCGGAATCCGATTGGAGGTCCTGAAATGGGAAAGAAAAAGATTTTTAAGTTGAGGGAAAGAGTGGATTGTACCTGGTCGGATGGCGGAGAACCACATCCGAGTGGCCTTCTTCAGGGTTGCTGGGAAGGCAATACAGTGAAGGATGTCGGAGGTGCCCTGTACCATCATATGGGCCTTATAGGTGCCCAGATGGTCTAGTGGGTCGGTGGTACCATCGTAAGGGTCCACTTGTGAAATTTTGAAGTGACGGGGATCGTCTCCCCGAGGATTTGGGTAGAGAAAGATGGGCGTGAGTCATACGGCTGCCCCCCTTCGGCTTTCTGTAGATCGATAATTTCGGCGATGCACTCTTCCATGCGGAAAATCTTGCTAGCATAGTCCCTTGGGGCTTCAGCTGGGTGTCGAACACCGCGAGGGACAGAGTTGACGGAAGAAGGCGAGGTGGACCTCGCCCTTTTACCGTCAGCACGTGTCCCCACGGACCTTCGGGGCTCTAGAAGAATGCAGGGGAGAGGCGAAGGGACCTCCTGAGGTCGGCTACCCTCCGCGACCGGCTGGTGGTTGGTGCAGGATGCAGCAGACGGCTGTTGCCGATTATGGGCCGCCTTTTGGAGGTGATGGACCGCGGTAGTGAGCATGTCAATGCGGTTCAAGAGCATCTAGAATTGTAGTCCTAGAGTGATGGTGGGCTCAGCGGCAGCAGCAGTGGTGGCGGCGTCATTCTCCCTGGGAGGTCCTTCAGACCTGGACAGGGAGTGGCCCCTCCTGGTAAAGGTGTTCTGGGCTCTTCCTTTTACCATACTTAGTAAATGGATTCCTTCTTTTAGAGAAGGGAAAAGATGGATCTGGATCGGAGGTTCGAGCCCTCCTTCTAGCACCAATCTGTTGCGGCGTCTTCTCCCGAACCGGGCTCGGTCGGCTGTGCTGGAGCGCTCCTCTCCCGGTACCTGCAACAAAGTTCCTAAGGGCCGGTGGTGCTCCGGCGGGGGACACTCCGATGCTTAAGTTAGCGGGAGCTTGAAGGCAACAGAATGAAAGAATCGAATAGAAAAGGAAGAGAGTACTTAGCCCAAATGGAGGTCCCCCGGTCACCTTATATAAGTGTAGAATACTGCCAAATTCTGTTAGAAGGTGGGCCGAGAATACCCGATTTGCCCCTAAGAGAATCAGGATGGTAGCCAGGTAGCACCAAGACGTGACCATGAGATAGTGTCCGTTGTAACGAAATTCTGGTATCAGCTGGAGAGGGCTTCTAGAGCCTTCGAGTTATTTTTGGAGCGAGAATGAGTCGATCGGACCTAACGAAGGTGGGTCGTCCGGCCGAGGGAGAATGTTCGTCAAGCTTTCAAGGAAGCAGACCGGTCAGATCCCAATGGAAGTGGGTCATTCAGATCTCGGTCAGACTCCTGGTGGAATGGATCAACCGTACTAACTGGAAGCCTACCCGCACCGGTTCGATTCAAGAAAAGGCGGTTGAGTACAATGCATGTTAAGAATATGGACATTTTAGAATCTTTTATTTTTTGGATTAGTGGGAGTTTGATGTATTTATATATTGACTTGATTGAAAAATTTTATTTGTCATTGATTGCTGGACTGTAATCCAACGGCACATAAGTATCGAGTGTATGTGTATAAAGTTCATGTTGGCTGATCCTCTAACCAAGAATTTTGAAGCCCGCATGCTTTACAAAGCATGTTGAAAATATGGGCATATTGAATTTTTTTGTTGTGCTTGGTAGTGACTTTATATTTTATGCTTTATTATCATAAAGCTTGGTTTCATTTGTTTTCTATCATGTGTATTTCTATACATTGTTGACATGTTAGTTGATGGATTGCATTTCTATATGATTTTTTATGTGCACGTGTGGAATAAAGTATAACATAGTATCTCAAGAATATATTTTATCTTGAGAATGGCAGTTGTATGGGTATGTCTCATTTTAATAATTATGAGATCTCATTATGTTTGGAGACATACAGACTTCTTTTGAAGTCGTGAGATTTCTTTAGCTTATGATATAGCATGTGGTTATAGAGAAATCTTGATTAAGGGTACATATGTTTAATTTATTTTGATTATGAGATATCTTTTTTGGTTATGTACCTGACTGAAACTTAGTATTGGATTTCAGATTTGTTATACTGTCTCGTCATTGACATCATTATTAAGTATGTGGGATAGGATGGCTTGTTACGTTATGCTATCATGATTTCTCTTGTTTATTTTGTTTCTAAGCATGTTGACAAGAAATTAGATGACTGATAATAAAAAATAGCATGTTTTATTTGATCACCTTGATGCTATTTTCTTGCTACACTACCACACCTAGACTCATGTCGATGATATTTATAATGCTTATAACCATGGATAAGTCTTGTATCGATTAGGTAGTACAATAATCCCATGATTCGGCAAGGATACTGTTGGACCAAGTCGTTTATAGATGCTGTATATTGATCATATAATGGCCACATGTTGTTTTTAACCCGAGAGTTGTTTTGAAAAATAAAATGTTTTCAAAATTATAATTAATATAGCCCAAGTGGGAGAATGTAAGAATTTTCTTAATTTGGACGGACATTAATTAAAATTTTATTTTATTAAAACTGGGTTGATTTTATGGTCCATGTTGATAAATGTAGATTGAGCCTATTATTGTATGGTCATTGTTTGGACTATGAGCACCTCACGTAGATTGGTATGGTTGAGACAGCACGGTGTAGACCTTGGCCCAACTGGCCCGTGATGGGAGGGCCTGTTAAGATTTGCTTATAAATAATAGGCTAGTTCCCTCTCCACTCCTTATGATATATGACCGTTATGTGAGATTGGTTCTCACAACTCGTCCCATCAATGAACCGCCTATTATAAAAAGATGCTGGAGAGAAAGGATCATGCCTTCGATATTCATGTGAGTATTACTTCCAGGTTTGGATTTATGATGATTATAGATATGTCTTGTAATACTTTTTCTCGGATCTATTTAGTATGATTCTAATCAATTAGGATTGAGAAAACCTTTATTTTCCTACATCTTTCTCATTAAAAAATCCACATGATTAAAATGTACCGACAATAAGTTGGCGAAGGCAAATCAAAAACAGCAATCAATTGATGATGACGGACGCAGTTATCTCCATCTCCCGGACTAATGACATTATTTTCTAGACAATATCATTTAATATCTAGAAAAAAATCGGCGTGAGAATCATCTCAAAATTGGACATATGCATCAAACTACATATTTAACAAATAATAAGTTAGACTTTATACTCTTCTTATCAAATTATTGCTAATAATAATAAATATTATTATTTTATATTATTATTAAGTTTCCGAAGTGTCTCAAGCGTCCCAGTTCCTGACAAGTAAAAGATTCCAAAATTTAGAGAATTCGGGTAGCACCAAGATTTTTCTCCCACAAAATTAGTTATCAAAGCATTTTTTTAAAAATTTTTTAAACAAAAAATATCTCGACTCCAACCAATTGTTAAAAAATAACATCTCAGTCGAGGAAAAAAATTCATGCCGATACCGGAGACTTCCCAAAAATCTAAGCCCTCATTATCTCATATAACATATCAACTAGTGGTAAATCCAATACATTAGTTGAGGATTTTCGGTCTACATGTCACTAAATAATTAATTTTTAATTAATAAATATCAAAAATCAATATCTAGAAAGCAGTTAATACTGGTCATATTAAAAACTGAGGTTTTGGAATATCTAAATTGGGAATATCTAAACTGTTTTCCCAATTGTCCCCACCTTGCATTCCGGCCCAGACACCGAGATTTTGGTTGAACTTGGCACCGGTCATCCACTGACGTGGCTGATATTGCTATTTCCTGGACAGGTGAACGCAGGATTGTGTCCTTCACCATCCACTCGGTCCTCCGGTCATGCTGCCACCTGTGTGACTGGACGGTAGCAAACAGGGGCAGTTTGTGTGACGGTTTGTGCCCCATATGTGGCAGCTATCTCGCATACAGCGCATAAAACTTGATAATGTTATGACATTTTTTTGACAATATTGATCCTAAATGGCTTTGAGCCGAGAACAACGTAATTAATTCTCTCTGCTATTTGATTTCTGTACCAAAAAAAAAAAAAAAGGGCCATTTGGTTTCTTGCAATTGGCAAACTTCAGTTACAATTGGCTGCAAGGCTGCAGTTCAACTTAAAACTTGTAATTAAAATTACAGCCAAATGTCATTGTAACTAAAATAAGAATAATATGAAAATAATGTTACTAAATGAATGTTACAATATTATTATCAATAACAATAGTATGATATTATAATATCATTATGGTATCATATTACTAGTTTTATATTTATTATAGCTGCAGCACTATATTATATTATAATATTACAATTATATTATCATAATACCAGTATTATATTGTAATATTGTAACATATTACTATTACATCATAATATTATTATATTATTATATTAAAGTTTTACTACTATTCTGAAATATATTATATTGAACATTATTATCATATTATTACAATAATAATACTATGGCCAAACTAATATTAATTATATAATACATACTAGCTATTACACTGCATATGATAGATAATATTTTATTATAAAATTTAATTATTTTTTTAATATAACTCTATACAAATTATTATTACACTAATCCAATGTTTGCAGAATGTAATTTAAAAAATTAAATTGCAAGCAAAAAGACGCTCCTTGAAGTAACAAATTTTACTGGGACCTAAATAGTCAATAAAAAGCACAAGATGACAATGATTACCTGAGAAGATATATCTCACTTGATGGGCTTGAACAGGAAAGTGAAAAAATACCAACCAAAGGGTCATATCCAAGGGGTCCACCCTTCATACATGTTACATAAGTTGTCTATGCTTGTAGCCTGCTTAAGGAGAAAATCTACTTGCTCTGAAATTTTCAAGGACCTGCAACAGAAATTGCGGAGGTTCACCACAGTGCAGGGTAAATTCAAGCTCACTAATTACATAACAGAAACAAATTCCTGTCCCAATAAAGGTACCTAATATCATCAACATCCCTCCCATCTATCTTCAGCTCAACTTGTCTCAGGACTGATAAAGCATAAGCATTCTTACCTGTCAACAGAACGTAAACGTACAGGGTCAACAAACTGCAACTCAAATAATGTTCCCCGATTCAATGGAAGTTCAATCACAACCTATCATTATATCCCATCTTTCTTAAACAAAGTAGCCAACCATATAGCTAGTTGAACTTTCATTACTCTCAAATTAATGTAGGTCAAACAAATTAGATACCTTGAAGCATCAGACCCGAAATAATTATCTGATAATACAGCCATTTAAACATCTGATCTACAGAACTGCCTGGAGAGAACAGAACTCATTACTGAACTTAGTTCAGCAGAATTGGTTCCTCAAATCAACAGTAAGTCAAATGAATTAGATACCTTAATGCATCATCACTGAAGAATTATAAAAGATAATAAAGCCATTCAAGCACCTGAACCACACAACTTCCCAGTGGAAGCAGAAGTGCAGAACTGATAATTTTCCATCTTGATGACAAGGATAAACAAAAAGTAGCAGATGGTCTAGATTCGCAACAAAGATTGCCAATACCATATAACATTAATAATACATAATATATAGTTCTCTAAATCTTCTATACCTGCAAGTAATGCTGAAAGAAGTGGAAAGATGGTTAACAGACGCCTTACTTGAAGATTTTCCAGACATACAAAGGTCTAACTGCCTGACAACATCATAATGTTGCATCCTTAATTTTATCGATGATATGAAAAGATTATGTAGAACCTATTGGATAATTGCTTGGAAAGATCAGAAAGTACTTAATCTTAAATAGGTAGCATGGAGGAAGTTCATGCATTAGGATTTAGGAGTAGCCAACACCTTGAACAACGGCATCCTAACAAAGTTGAAGCTTAAGAAACAAAATCAAGAAAAAAAACTTTGTGATTAGTTGTCTCAGTCATATCCCCCAAAAAAGATGGCCTTCCCTTGCATCAGTCAAATCATAAACTAATTGTAGACAAAAAGATCATATAAAGTTGATGCTTCATTTTCACAGAATTACCATCAACCCCATATCTGCAATTGCTAATGAAAACCCTCTACCTTTTCGTTCAGATCTAGAAATGGAATATATATATATATATATATATATATATATTGATTGAAAAAATCTTTACTTCTGTTCAACACTACAGTACCATCCAATATTTAGCCAACCATTATTTCACATCTGGTGACAATCCTATACTTTATTGATGAAAAATTAAGGTGCATTTTGGTTTGTCTTAATACAAGTACTTGGGGCATGTATAGTTCATCATGTGCATCGTAAGTGCTAAAATGTAAAATCAAGTAACAAAAAAACACCTTCCTTAAAATTCCTTATCACATGCAATTGCATGTGCAAAAAACTACTAATAGATAACCATCACCTTTCACCTAAAATTTAAAACTCATGTTTGAACCATTCCCATTCATTGTCAAGAAATAAAGTCAAATCAACTCATATATATCGACATCAATAAGCCCCTCTCCAAAAGAAAAAAGTCACCGGCAAAAAGCTTTTTGAACTATCTGTTCCTCTCTCACTGAATTGATCATTCGAATGGTATCCACTGATAATGCCAACATGGAATGATGATTCAATTTAACCTTTTGCTGTAACAATCATGGATCTCATGATTTATTGACAATTGATCCAGCTCAAACTTTGACAAATTAATTAAGATTTAAAAACTGCATCCCAGTGTCTTCTCATAATTGTCAAGAATTACATCGACAAGATTACCTCATGTTGTAAATCATGTGATGAGGATTTGATGGGCCTTCATTATCACATATAAAAGATATAAATGACAAATTAGAAAATTAAACTATAAAGCGGTCTTTTTTAGGTGCCACAGAGAATTCTTCTGATCTGACATAGAACTACAGCTGAATCTCCATCTCCTTCAAAAGACAAAGGGGAAAAAGAAAACATGCAACTTATAGATTAATCCATCCTTGATTTCTGCAGTGACATAGGACTCATCGAATCAAAGATACCATGAAGATTTTTTTTCCATTGCCAGTGGATCTCCCAGAAATTTGGCTTCTCCAAAACATACGGAATTTGGGTGACCTACTTATTTGTGGTTCCTTGAGGCTTCCGATGTATTTCATGTGTTTGTTTCTCAATTCCCTCTTTAGAAACATTTTAGTGCAAAAGTCTTGCTTCAGTTTAACATTTTCTAGCACCCCGATGCCACATCCACAGCCATGCATAGACTAGTCAGACTTCAAGAAATAAAACATACGAATTAATGAATATATAGAGGTAAGTCCCTAGGTACACTTCAAAAGCTTGTGCAATCACTGGTGATTCTAATATGCAGCACTAGCATCACTGATGTTATAAGAATCACTTTCCTTCTTCCCCTCATTCATGTGAAGGTAAGTAGAGGAATCACATCTTACTAATATCAAGACAAGTGAATACACTCACTTGACAAATTTTCGCCTGCATTACCACCATTACTGTCATCAAATGAACTGATAATATTCCTTAATAACAAGAGCAGGACACATTTTGCACTTCCAAGGCAAAGTATCTCTTGTTAAGTCCTAGTAACAGTTATCAACATTTTTCCCAACCATGTGGGATCAACTCTACAAATCCTATTTTATCAATCAAGCCTTTCTCCTTTCAAAAAGGTTGTGAAATTACATCCATGAAATGCGTTCTGTATTTTTAAAGCAATGAATATTTTATTTTTGGTGCTAAAATTGTAAAAGTGAAATGCATTGTCTGTAGTGATGGATTTCATCCTTAAAACAACTTTTTTAACGTCTAGAAATTAGTTGCATGTGTTATATGAAAAGTTTGAGTAAAATGGTTTTTCGACTCACAAAAGTTTTTTTGTTACTTTATGGTTGGGACTCTCAGTTCTCTTCATTATGGGCACCATGGTACTTGATGTAACGGGCAAAAAATGCTATGACAAAATAACAGCATTGAAAGCTCATCCAATGTCTATGATTTCTTACCCCTTATTATCCGACTTGCAGAATCTGAATAGGACAAAGGATCGTCATGGCTTCCACCATATCCCTTTACCTGCTTTAAAGAGTGTTGTTCATTATAATTATGTGGAGGCTTTGTTTTCTCAATTATCTCATCTACACTATCAAGACGGGTCACTGTAGCATTGTTTGATAGTGACAAAGCTTGCATACTTGGATCTGGTGGTACAACAGTAGATTGACTATTAGCATTGTCCACTTCTCTTGGACATGCAGATTCTGGTTTCCCAACATAAGCACTTTGTAGTCCATCAGTATGTTTAGAAAAAATTCCAGTGCTACTCTCCTCTCCAGCATTGACACCATGCAAGAACAGTTTGACTTTACCAAAGTTCTCAGAAAAACTTGCTTCAGTTAAAGTGTTGTTGGACTCTGTGCCGCTGGTGTATGTGTGTTCTGGAGGAGAGATCCACCCTTCATCTAGCAAAGAAAAATTGCCAGCTGTAGTTAAATCCTCATTATTGTCTCCACTGCTTCCGAGAGACACCTTCTCCTTGTCAAGTAGAACTGCACCATTTGAAAGTTCAGACCTTGATAGAGCAAGGTCCTGAGACCTTACCACCTGACTTTCCCCTAGACCTTCAAGAGCCTGCAGGATTATGAACCTTTGTGTGAGTGAAAGGAGGAACAATTGCACAAACACTTTTTACACAGAGATTTGTAGAAACTTGTATCATTATCCAAAAGAAAATCCAGCAAGCTTATAGATTCTGCTTAGAATTTCTTTTCCTAAACC